>JAGPOW010003642.1:58899004-58925890 GCA_030014935.1 Caiman crocodilus | reverse complement strand
AAACAACCTTCCAGTCTCCCTGTGTATTCTGTCTCGGGAGGATGGCTCGAGGCCATTTATTAGGCCTTCAAAGAAATGGCTCGGGGTTATTCACAACAGCAGGTCTGCGGACAAGAGGGTGCAAGCACAAGCCCAAGAGGGGCAATAGTGGGCCTGAGGCCAGGAGGGCCAGAACAAAAGACTGGAAGGACCTGAAGCCTAGAGTATGTGGAAACCAAACTCAGGGTTGGGACTCAGAGGCTAGGTCTGATGCAGTGGGCCTAGGTAAAGAGGCTCAGTTAGAAGAAAGAGGTGGAGGCTGAGTTCCCAACAAGGGTGCAGAGGCCTGAGTAAGCTTAGCATTTGCTTGGGGGCAAAGTGCCCCACCTAAGTGATCACTGGTAACATCTGTGAGGCATGGACATGGCTATAGGGAGAAGTGACAAAATTAGCCTTTAAGGCAATTAGTGCCCTGGGAAGCATAAATGGGCTGGGAGGGTCTACCCTAGCATTTCGGAGCAGGACAAGGATCAGCAGGGTCAGGAAGGCCTCAACCAAAAAAAGTTGGTGCATGACCAGGCTTTTACTTGTGCATGGCCATGCATGCATGCACCTTAGAGGGAACCTTGAGCTAGAGATCAAAAATGTTTTACAGGAGTTATTTAGCAAATTGTTTTCAACAACAAACGAATCTAGAAATATCAAATCTTGTTTGTGGGCACCTTCAGAAAATCTGTGGAGAAAAATATTTTGGATCCTTCCAACTCCTTTGACCACATTTGTGATTAAAAAATAGAAGATCCACAAGAATATAGGATAACCGACAAGGAAAAGGAATAGTCCTTGTGAGAAGTAGTAGCCCCTAAAGTTGATATATGAGTTCTGTATATGGTTTATGCACTTTGTGGCTAGAATTAATTCATAGAGCTGAGTGACTAAATTATGTGATTCTATCTGTATTCTGTTTGAGAATTATCTGATTTACTTTAATTTATTCCTTATTCATTGAATACATTCTATACGTTCTTGGTTTGTAGTTTGTTTCTGAGTAGTTGCTGTTTCAGCAAAGATGCTTGCCAGAAAATTTGCTTGCTAGAATAATCACAGAAAATGATGATAAAAGGAGTGCAAATACACTCAGTTCATTTAACTTTTTGATTGATCTTGTTTGGACACTTTTTTACAGTGCGTACCCAATTCTTGAAGGGTTACAACAAGGAGCATGGCTATAAGAAAGCAGCATAAATCCATCTGTAGAGTTGCTTAGTATATTTTATCAATGTCCATTAAGGTGAAATAAGTGAGGGGATCAGGTGCTATCAGCTGGTGAGATGGCAAAAGTTGTGCTCTGAATAGATTATGAAGCATTGAACAATTTGCTATTTTATGAGAGCCTTCCATCAATGGCTGGTCTCCTGTCTCACTTCAGCCCTGAGGTATCTCACTCTCTTGAGTGAATAACTTGTCCTGGTTGGCATTTGAAATAGCTGAAAATCATTATTTACATTTACTTGGTTTTGTGTGAACACCTAGAAATTCAACAATATCCTATCTGCTCCATGCAGTATGTCCACTTTCCCTTTACTCACTAGCATTCAATTCATGGCAAGCCTGTCGGTTTGTCTACATTGTTGAGAAAAGAATATTCCACAGCACTACATTGTTTTTTGTGTTAAGCTTCTCTAACTATGTGCTAAGCAAGCATTGAGTATTCAGCACCAGCAGCATTTGACTTCTGCACTTGTAGCCCACTTAATGGCCTGCAGAACTGAATTGTAATTGAAAAGGTAATCAGCCATGACATCCTGATGATTGCTTTAGAAAGCCCAGTTCTGAGCCTCTCCAGAAGGCAATGGAAGCTGTGCATCATAGATAGGGCTCAGTGCCTCACAGACTTGAAGTCTTATGTGAACAAACTTCTAGCAATCTGATTTAAAGTTTAAACAAAGTAATAACATGTAATTTATTATGGAAATTTTCTCTTCATGGATAGTTGCAGAAGTTGGGGGGGAAACCTTAAATCCATATTTTAAAATATATGTAGGTTTAGGAGAGTATGAAACAGGGTAAGCATTTGTGAGAGGATATTTAATTTACAATGTTCCCAACTGAAGAAAGAAATAAGCAATATAAAAATGGTGGCAGAGGATTCTTTTTCTTTCTTAAAAAGAAAATACAACTAGCAGAAGACTCACGACTCAGGAAATCACCAAGAAAAAACATGTAGTCAGTAGGTCTAAGTTTACCTTCTTGGTAGACTCCTTGTTAAGTCACTCAGGAAATCCCATGAAGATACTCCAACACCAGCTAAATTTGCCTTATGGAGGATAAACAGAACATGGAACCAGGAATTAATGTATCAAAGTATGTTGACCAGGAGTACTCTAACCACCGGATGATGCTCAGATGAGTCTGGTCAGTTTTAAAACATCCAAAAAATTTAGCGTATGTTCACAGGGATAGCTTAACGGCTTACTTGTGGTCATCTCTGGTCAAGCATCTGAGGAAGCAGTGGAGGCTAAGCAATGAAATGGCACAGTGGCCCTTTCAAAAGGAGAATGACCTACCCTTGTTTTTTTGAAAGAATGGGGTTTGGCAATAACTCCATCAGAGCTGTGAATCCTAATCAGAGGGAAGCCCCCCTGCAGGCTAGGGTTGCAACTCTGTTTGAATCTATTCTGGACGTGCATCCAAATGAGCCCGCATGTGCCTTTTGCAGCATGTCAAACCCCTTCGAAATGCTGCAAGAGGCACATGCAGAAACAAGAAAATGTTAAGCAAATTTGTAGTGCAGGGGCAAAATTAGACCCTTGGTTATCCAGGGGTCAAAAAACACCAAAAACCCTGAAGAAACAAAAGCAGGTTTTTTTGAGGCAACCAGAGGCTGGGTCCTCCACAGAGATGCTTTGGCTGCCTGAGCATCTAAATGGTTAGACCTCTCCCGGGTGCTGAAACACACTGCCTGCCTGTGCAGGGCAGGCATAGTGCCAGCAGCAGGGAGCTGGAACCAGGCTCCACTGCTGGTAAGGGGTCGGGGTGGCTGGATGAGGGGAGAGGGGACCATGGGAGGACCCCCACTAGTCTTGCCTGCCAATCCCTGCCCTGCCTGGTCCCCCCCACCTACTGCCTACGCCCCCGATCCCTTTCCCAACTGCCCCCTCGCTTGCTCCCTGAGCCCCCCAATCCCTTCCCTGTCCAGCCCCAATGCCTGACTTTCCCCTGAGCCCCCCTGATCTCTTCCTCACCCAGCCCCAGCCCCCACCTGCCCCCTGAACTCCTCTGATTCATTCCCTGCCTGGCCCAGCCCCCCACCTGTCCCCCGAGTCCCCAATCCCTTCCCCACCCAGCCCCACTGGGGGGGTTGCAGGAGCTGGTGGGGGATGGGATCAGTCAGGGCAGCTATCTAGGGGGCTGGGGGACCCAAGTGGGGGTGGGGCAGGGCATGTGGGCCCTGCAGCAGGAGTAGACCCTGGGGGGGGACTATGGCCCCTACTGGGGGGCAGTGGCTCCTGTGGGGGGCAGCAAAATATATATTCATGTATTCATGAAATGTATTTAGACTGGTAGTCTTCCAAATTGTTTTAACACTGTAGCTATATTGATAAAACATTTCCCAAATGATCATTCTCTCTCTCTTTCTCTCTTTCTCTCTCTAGTGGTCTTTTGTTTTAATTATGAAGGAACATGGATTTTGGGGTCTTTTAAAGAGAGACTTTGGGATTTTTTTATCAAGAATTTTTCAGTTTTCCAATAGGGAACACCAAAATTCCTGCTAGGGAGGCCAGTGGCAGGACCCTGCCTGCTTAGAGCTGGCATCTTGGACCCAGCTTGCTGTGGCTGACATCATGGCCAGATGGATTGCTGCAGTGGGTAAAGGGTGCAGGGAACTGTTAGGGCTGCTTCAGCAGTCCAGCTGGTACAAGGGGTATTGTTCCCAGGTGCCAGTTGGCTGGGCCTCAGAAGCTTCTGAGAGCGAGTACCTCTGAACTACTTGCCATGGCAACTTTTTATACTGCTGGGGATAGCACAGGTGCTGGCCCCTGGGCTCTAGTCCCCCTTGGTTGCAGATCTGGGAGGAGTCAGGCAAGGTTATTTTGTCCCAAGTGGTACAATTTGCTTCACAACACAGTGCATGTCTGAGCATGTGTGCTGAGGCAAAAAGCCCCTGCTCAAATTTGCACCGCTTCTATTTGAGCTGCTGTAAGCATACATGCTTGCATGTGTGGATGCACCCTGGGAAGTTTCCAGAATGGCAGCGTGCTCGCATGCTTGTGTATGTCAGATATGGAATACAGTGTGTAGACTTTACATCAGGAAAGGCAAATGCACATTAGTATTACACTTTACAACCTACTGGACTACTGTATAAATAGGAGTCAACATTTAATATTTATTTTAATGAATACCCTGTCATTTATCTCCTGCGTGACTCTCAGTAGTTTCCTGGAGAGTTATATCTAATTCCTGGAGACTCCAGGGCAATCCTGGAAGGTGCAGGCCTGAGTAAGGGATCTAAGTCTAGGAGAGGATAGATATTAAAATAGACCAGTGTTTGCAGTAAAGGCCTGCGTCTTTTGCGTCTCTGATAGGGGATTTCTTTTTCTGAGCACAAAGAGCACATTCATCCAATAACTCTATACCTATCCCCTAAATCAGTGTTTTTCAAACTTTCTAAAGTGATGGAACCATTTTGAATCACTTCTTCTGCTGTGGAATTCATACCCCTATTCTGACACAGAATCAGGAGACCTGGCCCAGCAGTGGGTATGCACCAGCTCCTGGCCTGCCCAGCCATTACCCCCAATCTCTTTGTGGAACCTCTGATGACCTATCACATGAAGCATTCTAGTTGAATCAGCAGGAATTCTTCCTAGCTATGCTAGCTGCAGAATGCTCTTTCTGGACTTCAGCTAGCACACTTGAGACTGCCAAGGACTCTTTAAAATAGTTCAACAATTCAATTTTACAAGGAGCTGTAAGATACAGGAAAGCATTGCTAGTATTAAAAACCTCAATGAGGTCACTTTACAAGATTAAAGCCTTTACATTATCAAAAACTTCTGAAGAGAGTCTGTGATCTAATATCATTTTGGGAAATGAATTACCACAAGCAGTGGAAATGTGGTACCTGATTTTGCATTTCCTGAGCAAGCAAAATTCCTGTATCCTAAACTATTAAAAATCTTTGTAGTGATAGATAAAATAATCCTCTAAAACATTTTAGGAAATTTTAATCCTCCATGCACTACAGGTATGCAAAATGACATGCATAATGCAGTCTCAGAGCAGTTCACTCACTGTGTACCATGTAATAACACCAGGCACATCTACATGTGCAACTAACATGATGCAATAAACTTTGGCACATATCACATCAGAATGTTTTGTTCCTGGGCACAGGGTTTACATGTGCACCTGGGACTGCAACATGTTGAGCTAGGTCAGGGCAGGCCTGGCTGGCAAGGGATCCAGGGGGTCAGCCTGCCAGTGCAGGGCTAGTTCGACCTGGATCAGCTTGCTGTGGAAGGGCTGCTTGGGGCATAAGGGTGCTCCAGTGTGGAACTAGCTGGCAGGCAGCCCCTGCATTGAAACACCATTGTGCCCCAGCCAGCCCCATCAGCCAGCCCCATACATGCATTGCTATTCAGAAAAGAATGTCATCATAGGATAGTATGTGTGTTTACAACTACTAACCTATGGCGGAATTAATTAGTGTGGCCTAAGAGGCCACACGTGTATGCACTAAGGGCATTTTTACATGTGCCCCAAGAGGTGTAGAGAGGCACTTTAATTAGTGAGAGATTTTAATTTGAAGCATCTGAGCATCATGTGTATCAGCATTCCCTGCACTGAAAAATAGTGATGGGGCACTTTGAACTAAAGCTCTTTGAACGAGCTTTGTATCAAAGCACCCTGCTGCCATTTTTCAGCATGGGGGTGCTAATACACATGATGCCAGAGTCTGCTGGAGTTCATTTATTTCTGTGCTCCAGCAGACTTGAGTAACAGAGTCTTCTCCAATGTGCTGGATTTCTAGCATGTTGGAGCTGCTCCCTGCACATGTACAGGAGTCCTGAGATTTTACTGTGGAGCTAATTAGGCAACTCTACAGTAAACATCTCTTATAGATATGTCCGTGGGTTCCCAAACTGAATATAAGTAAATGAATATGTGAACATTACAGGTGTGCATTACTTCTGACCACTGATTACACAGTTTAACACAATTGTAAAAGAAACAAGAAACCCTGAGATTTATGCTTAATAGGGGAACAGTAAATGGAATGCTCAGGTTATTAAGCACAATTCTATGCTATCTTTCAGTTCATGCAATCTAATTGTATTTAATGAGATTGCAAGGTATAACGTATTACAGGTCTTGGCCCATTAACTTTAATGTCAGAACAGTAGTATACCTATGTCCACTTATGTACAAGTAGCTTTTGGTGGAGTATTTGGAGTCACAGATACTTGGTTGCAGGAATAACTTCTCTGAATATAAATAACGATAGATAAATATACTTATACTTATGCAGTACTTTTCACCAGTGTTCTGCACCAACCAAGATAAGCAAGTGAACCACACTAAGTTGCCTTTTTGAGATGCTTTTGCAACAATAATTCACAACAGAAAATGAGTCTTATAGAAATATGAACTCTAAAGAATCTATGCTTCATGTTATGTTTCATTGCAAATTATGATAGAATTCCATTTCATTTTATGACACAAGAATAACTAAAGATATTTATTTGTACTAGATTTGGGGATCCATTCACAGGCACCTAAGATTATGAAATTAAAGTATCCTAAACATTGAAAGTATAGTTAATGTGCTTTGTGTGCCCAGAAGTGCTTCACTCTTGGCAATACCAAGCAGCCAGGAATGTAGCTCACAACCTCACAACCAAATACTATCAAATTCACAAACTAGGCATTCTTCTGCTTACCTCATCCTCATCAAATGCACTTCTCAATCTATCCCTTATGCCCCAATACACCCTTCTGCTTTTGCCTTCAAATCTGGGGTATAATCACAGTATCTTTCATCAATGTTTCTACATTGGGAAGGAGTAAAACAATGAGAGACTGGCTCATGCAGAGATACTTGTGTGGCAGAAATGCCATCGTCTGTGCCCCTCTCCAGAGATCTGTCTCTGCCAGCCTGAGAGGGTGGTGTTGAATTCCTCAGGTGGGGATCTTCCTTCCTTGTCTACATGACAAAACCCTGATGCCTGGGAGGCAGATGCTCTGGTCACCTGGGGAGGGGAGGGGGAAAGCCCCGGTCACCAGCCCAGGTAGCCAGTGATGCTTTTTTTAGATTGTTGGGCTTGTGGCCAGTACTGGCAGCTTTGATTGGACTGGGCTGCTGAGGTCAGAGAGGTGATAAGAAGGCCTGGCCCAGGAAGAAGAAGAGCCATTAGCCATGCGGTCATCCAGGTGAATCCAAAACTGGCTCTCTCTTCATAACCTCATGCTCCAAGAGTGACCTGCCTCCAGAGGAAAACTCCAACCACCTCTGGATGATGCGTGTTAGTAAGCTACTTGAGATCAGCCTAGATATTTAGCTTACAGTAACTCTGATGCATGTTTAAACGGCTACCTCAGCCATTCTAGTTTGCTCTATGGGTTTCCTCTGATATTCCTCTGATATTGTTCTACATTTTACCCTGTTTCCACCCTACTCCTTGTAATTGATAAAGGTCTCCTTTGTGACCAGTGTGGGAGACTTATTGAGGGGCAGGTCTAAATTATGCCTAGGAGGCCCCTTAGGTCTGTGGACTAAGGGAGGCTTCCCTAATCAGTCCCTGACTTGGGAAGTGCCCCAAGTGCCTGTGTTGGGTCTAGTACTCATTGGACCATCAGGCCTGTGTTTTCCAAGGTGCGAAGAGCCAGAATTGAGTCCATAGCCTTGGATGGTGGCAGTGGGAACCTCAGGCTAATGGGTGTGCTCCAGGGAAGGGGTAGGCCGGATGTGAGGCACCACAGGGAGGCACTCGGAGCCTGGAAGGTGGTCGGGCACATTGAGGTGGGTGGCACAATGCAGGAGCACTCCGTACTGGCCTGCCACAACTTGTTTGTACTGTTTTCTCTCATCCACTAATGGCTCCTAGTCTCTTCCACCTCCCACAGTCTCCTCCTAAGAACTGGCAAGGAAAATGATTGTGGGTACAAAGAATGGGAATGAACCTGCTCTGTCACTGCTATTGCAGCTTCCAAAGGCACACAAGAACATCTGGTAGGGCCCTTTTCAGAGTGCAACAATGAAGCATTATTTAAAGAATACAAAATACCTCAGAGGGCACATCCAGATGAGTGCGCACGTGCCTCTTGTGGCATCTTAAAGGAGTTTGTGATGCCACAAGAAGCATGCCAGGAACAAAAAAAAGTTCTTCACTCTGCATATTTGCAGTGCAGGCTCAACATTTTGTACCTGGAAGTCAGGTACCAAAATAAGACATAGGTGAAAAAAGTGGGGCAACCCAGGAGTTGGTCCTCCACAGAGATGCTCTGGTTTCTGGCCAGACCATCTCTATGTGCTTCTGCTGCCCCAGCACATGGGGCTTGCACCCTTAGCATACTGGAGCAAGCAGAAGTGCTACAAGGATTGGGATCCGGGTGCTGTCTGGGGTAAGTAAGGACTGTCGGGGGGATCATGGAGGGGATATGATTGTGTGGGGGGACTGTGGTGGGGTGTTATGTGGGGGGGGCTGGTTGGGGTGCATGGGTCCCCCGCAGGGTGCAGAGCCCCCTTGGCAGCAGCAGTGGCTGTGAGGCACTCCGGGCCTGCTGCTGCCAGCCCCACCATGGCACAACCTGGCTGCAAGTGGCTCAGAGCTGGCAGCATTTGTGCTGCTCTTTGTGGGACCAGCCCAGCTCACTGTGGTGCTATGCCTTTCTGCAGCACTGGAACCATGTGTGATGCCAGGTTGGGTCCTGTATGCATGTGCCCTGCACATTGCTGGTTTGGGCTACTTCCATGTAGGGAAGCAGGGAAGTGGGGGGAGGCTGTGGCCATGCAGTGGGGGTTGGGGGCTGCAGCCCTTCAGGAGGGCTGGGCAGTCCATGTGCTGTGCCCTGTTGGGGGCAGGGAATTCATCCCTTCTGAGCAGCCCCCATACAGTCCCTCCACACCCATATTCCCCTGGCAGTTACCCCACACCAACCCACACACTGACTTGCATATCCTCATATCCCTCCACACCCACCCACATGCATCCCCCCGCAACTCTTTCCCACCCCCATCCTGCAAACCCCACATCCCTGCATCACACACACATTGTGTGAGAAGAAAACCAAAAGCAAACATCAAAACAGAGATATTTAGAATTAATTTTATTATGATGATAGAGACACTGATAGGGTTCCAAACTGCGAAAGAATAATTACTTTGTAATTATATCAATAAAATGTTGCCCAATTGAGTGCCCACCCCCTCGCCTCTCTCTCTAATGGTCTTTTGTTCTAATTGTGGAAGAAAATGGATTTTGGGGTATTTTAAAAAGTAGATTTGGGATGTTGCTTCATCCATGTGCCAAGCAGGCTCAGATACCAATTGATTGGGCCCCAGAAGCTCCTGTCTAATTTTAACATTCATATCACACCATGGGCCCTAAGGCCCACGTGGCAACTAATAACCCTATGAGGGGCTAATGAATGGCTGGTACAACTAAATTATTGGGACAGCTAAGGAAAAAAAAACAGGATAGGAGTGTTGTGTGGGTCAAAGGGTCAAAATGTGAAAATAAATCTCTGGGCACCTTCCCAGCCAGAGCCTCCTTCCTGGTTAAATACAGGGCCCACTTGGTCAGGGCGAAGAGGAGACTGACCAGGAAGTCCCAGGACTTGGTGAAGCCATGGATGGGTTGACCAAAAACAAAAAGGTGGGGGGTGATATTCAACCAGAACCTCAGGAGGAGGTTCTGGAGGTGGAGGGGCTGCAGCCTGGTGAACTGAAGGGTCAAGCCCGCCACAGTCTCCCTCTGCCCCCAGAAGGGGCAGGAGACTGGGGTGTCTGTGTCACCACATACACACCCATGGTGACAGCTCCATGGAGGGACCTCCAGCTGAGGTCTCCAGTGGCTCATGGAATGAGAGTAGAGTACAGACTCAGCCACTGTGGTGCCCCAGCCATGCCCTCACTGAGCAGGTCCCTCCACTTGGTGTCTGAGTGGGATGCGAGGGTGGCTTGATGGATTGTGTGGCACACAAGCATGTAGAGGTGATGGATGGTGGAAAGGTGATGGTCTGGTGTCCTTCAGCTAGCTAAGGTGGTGGAGTAGGGAACACTGCAAGGCTGGGTGAGGTGCCAGCCCCACAAAAAACTCCGGTCGGCTGGAGGACAAGGTGGGGGGGCAGGGACTGCCACTGCACAGGACCTGGTCAACAAGGGCAAGGGTGTCTGGAGGTAGGGCAGATTTTACCTTCTGGACCAGACGGCAGGTCACATGTGTCATGGGTAGACCCATGCACTGGGCCAGTGTAGCAGGGCTCACCCATTTCTGCCTATTGTAGTCCAGGAGGTCTCCAATATGCATGACATCAGCCAGGATCAACTTCTGTCACAACCAGGGCTCCTCTGCTCTTGGCGCCTCTAGCTACGAGTTCCAGAGGAGGGGCTTGATAAGCAGGTGCCCTGAGCGAGTGTTCCAGGGGACCTGGAGCAGAGACCAGCCTCCAGGCTCAGAGAAGGTCCTGATAGAACCCTGGTAGCCCTCACAGTTCCTGCAGGGAGAAGCCCCACAGTCTGAAGAACTGCTAGTCATATCCGAGTCCCTGGAAGTGGCAGAAGAAAGCATGCCCCAGGTGGCTCCAGGCTGCATGGCTACTGACGCCATATAGCAGTCACTGCAGGGCCTGAAGGCAGAATGCCAGGACTTGGCTGGGCAGGCAAACCAGGCCCTGGCTGCCTTTCTGCAACAGGAGGCTTAGGACCTCTGGAGTGACCCAGTGTCATCCTGGCCAGAAAAACTCCAGCACCCATCTCTGGAGCCCTGCCAGGACCTCAGGGGGCACAGGCAGGGTGAGTAAGTGGTGCCAAATCATGGACAGGACTAGCTGGTTCAGCACCTGAACTCTCCCTTGCAGGGAGAGACACCTTAGGAGCTCTGCCCATGACTAGAGCCACTCCATTACCTTTACCTCCAGTTGGTGCCAGTTCTCCAGCAAGGAGGGGTCTGTGGGGGATAAGTAGACCCCTGAGTAGATTAGCGAGCCCACACTCTCCCACAGAGTGCAGGTGGGAGTGAGCCTACCTGCCACCCATTACCCACCGCCAGGTCAAAGCTCTTGATCCAGAGTAGGCTGTCGAGTACAATGCTTGGCAGGTCTCCACCTGCACCAGGTCACCTGAGTCCTGGACCATGAGGAGTATGTCATCACATTGACGACTCATGTTCATCTTGAAGTCAGCTATGACTCCAAGATTCCTTTCTGCTGTTGTGCTGCTGAGGTCATCCCCTAGCCTGTAAGTGTGTTGGTGGTTCTTTTTGCCCAGATGCAACACTTTACACTTCTCTTTGTTGAACTGCATCCTATTTCATTCTTCATAGTCCCCGAGGATGCCCACAGCATCCTGGTTCCGCTCCCTGCCTGACTGGTCTCACACATCTAGGGTGATGTTAAAGTCCCTGCCAAGGACCAGTCACTCACAAGGGTTGAGGGTGCCAATGTAAGTGGCTGCCTGGCAGAAAAAAACCCACCAACTCCATGTCTTTTGCAGAGGCGTACAGATTCAGAAGGTTCAGGATCAGCTTCTGCACTTGGACCCGGAGGTGCAGCAGGCAGCCTGGCACCACCTCAACATCCAAAGCAATGCCAAAATGTAAATCCGTCTAGCAAAACATTAACTTGGGATTAGTCTTTAATGTAAACATTACATATAGACTTCCAAAAACTTATGACAGAAACTTGATAGACGTGGGATAATTTGTTTCCTCATGGGTGTATCATCCTAAAGCTTAATAGCAAACACCTGCTAATGTAGAGGTTCAGATCAGGTGGCTTAAGGTCTAATATATGATGTTTTATCTCCCTTACAATGTCTTTATTGAGTAGAACCCAAATTGGTGTGAAGTAATGTTGGGTTAGGGTAGGGAGAACCTGTAATGGGAGTTTCTTGACTCCCTTTTCCAAACCTTCTGTTTCTGGGGGATGTTAAAGGAGGAGGCAGAAGCAGAGGGGATCTGACTCACTATTTATAAGAGGGAAGATAGGAGAAAGGAGCAGAATCAGCCCTTATCTCCTGAGCAATTTCTTTTTCTTCCTTCCCACTTTTCCTCTTGTGACAATGGTACTTACTCCTCTTTTTTTTCCCACTCCCCTAAACAAAACTGTTGGTTGTTTCTTGAGGAGAGTAAAGCAGTAGTATTTAGACTCCAGATCTCAATAGGATTTTCTCAGAGCCATAGTTAGATATGGGATAGAGTTTGCAGGTCTGAGATGATCAGAAGTCAAGTGAACTCCCTTTTCAATATAGTTGTTTTCAGTTCCTCTGCTGTTTCTGTCCTGTTTCTTTTAAAGTGAACTATTGTAAAAGGACATTTATTTCTTATTAAATCAATATGTTGTGTTCATATTGGATAGTGGGGTGGGAAACAGATTTGTATACCATCTGGGGATATTTCAAATTCTACAGGTAGTTAATTCATACATACAGATTGTAATCAAATTGGTGGACAATGCCATCTCCAATGGCAAAATTCCCAATAGCACTGCTTCAATGCAGAATTTCGAAGTCAGTCTGTTCCCAGCTTAGAATAATCCTGATGTCATGTCATTATAAATATGCTTTTCAAAAGGAAGATAAGCACAACTGATATGCAATGTCTAAGTGTGGATAGGGATAGAACCTATGTGTTCAGGGACAAGCTATGGGCAACCACTAGTAAGGCATCTTGTAATATTCATATTCCCATGGAGCCTAGGAGCCCCCACAAGGATGGGACCTCTGTGCTAGGTATTGTATAACTCATGGATAGTCAGGAGCTTGCAATCAGTTTTAGTCAGGAGACAGGAGAAAGGAGAGTACTAGAAAACAATGGGACCACATGATAGGCACTAGCCTTGGCACATCAGTAGCTTGAATCTTGCTTGAGATTTTGTGACTGTCATGCTGAAGGAATGTTTTAAGAAAGTATTTGAAGCAGATAGCAAGATCACTTTGGAGATATTTAGGGGAACTCCTCCAAAACATGAGTAGCAGCATGGGAGAAAGCACAAAGGTGTTGAAAATCTAACAGTCAGTGCAGACAAGCATCATAGGTTACTTGAGGTGGGCAGTGATATCTTGATGCCACGAGAGAAGATAGGTGAGGTGTGAATAGGCTATAATGGAGAAAGGAGAACTGTTTTTTGTGCCGCTTGAGAAAGGGAAAGAAGGATGGAGAGGTTGGAACCAGCAGGAATGGAGAGACCAAGCCCCACAGCCAGGGTCTGGCCCAGGCCAGGAGCTGGAGGGGATGAGAAATTTTAAGAAGTAATGGATGGCCGGGATCTTAGTAAAGATTGCTTTTAAGATGGTAGGAGAATATCAGGTGCAGGAGTGGCATTTGATTAGGAATAGGGACATGCAGTAATGGGCATGGGTGTGGGTGATGGAAAGCATAAGGATGAATGAGGAATAGGGTTAGAGTCAAGGACTCCTTGGGTAAGGAGGAGGTGGCAGAAGTGGGTGTGGAAATGGGATCTAGATTTTTGCAAATTTTGGATCAAGATGGAAAGGAAAGTGGGATAGGTAGAGCTGGTGAGAACTATAAAGGTAACAAGCTAGTGAAGCCAGTATGAGGAAAAGAAGAGGAAGAAGGTGCTAGTATGCAGAAGAAATGAATGGTAAGAACCATGGTTGAGCAGAAGATGAACAAAACTACTAAAAAGCCAAAATCAGCACCCCCCCCAAAAAAAACAAACAAAAAACTAAAAAAAACCAGATTTTTGAAAAATGGTGTGAAGGTCCAAGAGCAGAGCCTCTGTTAGGCAGTTGTTCTCCATTACCCTAGAGGAACCAAAAGTGGCTTGATCACATCACTGGGAGGATTTGAGCCAGGGGAGACACTGGAACTGGTACTCAGCTGGCCAAGATATCCTTCTTTTACTCTCTCCCTAGCACTACATGTCTTGCTTTCTATGCATCTGAAAACATCAGCTTCACCTTTTAAATACTCAAAAGATACAAAAAGCCAGAGCGGGGTTAATATATTTGCTTTAGTTTGCTTTCCTCTGTTGGTAACTATGCTAAATGATATTCATACAATGGTATTTTTCAATTAAAAACATAGCCATCAAATTTAGAACATCTGTGCTATCCCATTAAAAAGCAATTCCTCATAGGGTTCATGCAACACTGCAGCCAGCTCTAACAAATAGCGGACACTGGAATTAGAGAAGGAATGAACAATTTGCCAGCCATTCAAACCCTGATTAAGTTCTCCAAGTTTGCATGAGAAAATATAGTTTGAGTTTATATGAGACCCTTCATGAGGCAAGGGAAAAAAATTCTAGCCAATCTGTTGCTGGTGCATCTACACAAGATGCTAACTGCACAGTAGCATAATAATACTGCTCATTAGGGTGTCAGAGCACAAACAGTGCTAATATGCTACTGTGCAATATTATAGTACTAGACTATTGGGCAATAGCATTACTGAAAAAGCATTTTCTGGTACTACTGGGCAGTAATGCTACTTAATTATACGAGTACTAAATTAAATGCACAGTAACTACTGCACATTAATGACTGTGTAGCCATGTCCACTAAAACACATTTTTAGTAAAGGATAAAGAATACTTACCTTCTGATGATGGTTTTCATCACTTTAAAGTCTTCTAGTATTTCACCTGAACATAATTCCAATATCAGCTAAATTCTTTCAACTGGTAACTTGTGTGGTCAAACCTGAATTAAAATGGCTCACCTTTGACCAACCTATTACAAGGTGATTGGCATTTTTAATCTAGTCTCTTTTCCCTCATGAAATATCTTCTATTATATTCAGGTTAGACTCCTTCAGTAATACACAGAGAATCAAACACATGCAAATTAAAATGTACATCCAAATGTACATCTAGTTAGCTAAAGATGGAGGGTGCCCGGTATGGAACTCATTGTTTTTTTCCTTCAGCTTTGAATTGATCCTTTGATTTCAACTGAATTAAAAAATATTCAATCATGGCATGTCAAAACTTACCTGAGCATAATTTTCTAGGGCTCCTGCTGTGCTAGAGGAAGTCATCCTTTCTTGCTCAAACTTGCATCTCACTCACTGGTGTTATATTCCAATTATTTTTCAGGGAAAATACATCTTAAAATTATGATTTGGCTTCTCTGGCTCCCTCTTAACCTTATATAGCCCCTTGTGTAATCTGTCTTTGCTTTATCCTGGTTTGTGAACTTGGAGGAACTGGAAAGCTTCTTTTGCAAGTGGGGTGAAAGAGGGAACTTACTTCAGCTTTACTATGTCCGACTGTCTAACTTAAAACTGCTAAAAGAAGAAATGTGACATATCAGCCAGTCCTCTGAGTATACCCAGATCCCCTTGTATAAGTACCTAACACAAAAAGATGCAGTTACTGTGCACCTAGACCTCCTGTACAGAGTGTGTGAATTTAACATATCCCCATTGTACTCAGTTGCACACAGATGGATAAAGCTGGGTAAATGAACCTGTCAAATGAATCCCATTGCTCAAAGAGTGCATTTTCTGCATGTCTAACTGTAAAATGTGGAACGACATAGCAAAATTCATTTAAATGGGTTGTTGATAGCAGAACAAAACTGTGGAAGGAATGCTTTCATAGCAAGCTGTAACATGAAATTCAGGAAAATTTTCAAGTGTTAAAGAAACTTTTTTTTTAAAGTCACACTGATGCAATTCAGTGCATCAGTGTGAAGAGTATTGCATAATGCAGTGAAACTGCCATGGATTTGAAGGGGATTGAAATTATCAGCATAATACATTTTCTACTTTCAAACAGGCTATGTATTCAACAGTTTCACTGATTAGAGGATCCAGTGCAATCTGTGGGGCTCTTCAGTTACTTGTTTACGCAGGTGACAGACTTGCTCATCACCAAGGCCTCTGCTCCATCTTTATCTCTCCTGGTGCAAAAATAGATTGCTTATATCTGGTGAAGCATAAAATATGTATGCTTTTGGGTTCTGATCTGCCAATAGTCAGAAAACTGTTATGAATCTGTTGTGTCAGTATATGTAGAAATTTTGAATGGAATGATAAAAAACCAAAAATCATAACCAAAAACTGTGGCGCTTTTCTGGTGTGTGCTGGACTCCTAGATTTCAAGTCTACTCTCTTCTCCTATTTAAATTATAAGGGTCTTTGGGAAGGTTTCCACAAAAGGGAATATATTGCTCTTAGCAATTCTTTTAATGTGGGATTTTGAAAGATGATGTCAAACCTTTTAGAATTTCTAGTTCTAATAAACTTAGTCTAAAATATTGGAGCTTATTAAACTTTTCAGCCTCTGTGCTGAATAATGTAGGAACGAAATCCATACCCCACAGATGGGATCTATCATTTTTTTCTTCTGAAGAACTGAACCTTATGGGAACTGCTGTATCTATGTGCATTCCAAATTGAGAACAAATTTAACTCTTTCCTTTTAATGGGAGCTTTAATTTTAAAACAAACAAGTACAATTATGGGTAAAAGTATAGAAAATGTTAAAGCTCTATACAACATTATTAATAGTCTAATTGCTGCATATTCATGAATATTTACCCAAAGCTTGTTATTAGCTATTTTTGAATTAGAATTAACCACATGCTCATTGGGAGTTCTGCATATTAGCTGTTTGAATGTTACTGACATGTCCCTACTCCACACCATCATAGGACAGACAGATTTAGGAAGTCCTGGATAAACTGAGTTAACAGTGAAAGTTAATTTTTAAAGTCTCTTCATTTTATAAAAAAAATAATCATTAATTTTAGGCTCCCTGGGCATTTCATGGTGATTCATCACAGTGAGACAAAAACCTCAATGATGACAATCAGCTCCATAGTTTCTGAGGCACCATTTATAAGCAGTTAACTGCTATTTATATCTTCTGCATAGCTATTATAAAACGGATGTATTGGTCTGAAGTAGATATGGACAGCAGAGAGCAGTAGTGTGACGTTGAGCAAAATGAAGTCTACTCCAGAATTCAGAGATTTTAAAAAACATGATTGTGACCTTACAAAGAGCTGGAAATATAAGAAGCCTAGAGTGTGTCTGGAGTGATACAAACTGGAGTGGCAATTCCTTAGATCATGCTAAAGAAACTGGAACCTGACCCTGTTGCCTACAATGTTCCACGGGGCTCCGCCACCCCTACACCCTGTCCATGCACCAACCGATCATGTGCTGGTGGGATGGTGACCTTCAGTCCTCTGAGGACTTTCCCGCCTTAGGCTTCATCAATGCAGTGACTCGGACTTAGCTGTACAGTTCTGCCAGCCTGTCCTCTTGTCTCTCTGACTCTTCTGATGTCGCTTAGCATCCTTCCTTCCTAACTTCCCTAGAAATAATATTCCCCTTGGGTAGGGCTGCTCCCAGAGCTGCCTTCCTTTACCCAGTGGATTCCAGGGGATTCTGCACCTGTCCCCGGCTCTATTTCTCCTAGGGGCAGTGCTGGCAAATGCAGAGTGCCTAGTCATTCCCCTTGCTTTCCTCCTCTCAAGGGGAGTACTGGCCTCTCCCTGCTCGCTATCTGTTGCAAAGTAGGAAGTTTCCCCTTGCTTTCCTCAGCTCACAGTTTAAAGGTTTCTCCTGCCTCTTGTGCTGGTGCGGCATAGCCGAGCTGGTACCTTTCCCCAGCAGGGCCCTCAGCACGCCAGACGTGCTGTCTTCTCTCTCCCTCTCCCTCTCCCTCTCCCTCTCCCTCTCTTTCTGGCTCCCCCTCCCCTTGGGTGCCACTGGGCATTTTAAACTTTCACACAGCAGCCATATTGGCTGCTGCAATTGGCCCAGCTGTTTCCCTTACTGGGAACAGCTGCTTAAATAGCCAGCGTAATGCTGGCTCATGCAGCTGTAGCTGTGGCTGCAGCTGCTGCTGCAATCTCGGCTCTGGCACCGCTGGGTCTCCCAGAGGTAAGTTACCCCCTCCAGGGTTCTGTTCTGGGGTTTTGTCTGCCCCGAAGCCTCTCCTCGCCTCTCCTTGTGCCTGTGATGGCAGCGCGCTGCCATCACAATTATCCATGGGTGGAGTCCCTCTGGTTCCGATGATTTGAATATGTCCAGTCCCTCCAAGTGTCTTTTTACTGTGTTTGCACTGACCATTAGTCAGGTGATGTTCCCTTTTTTGGTGTCTGTGATGTATGTTGAGGGTTTGTCTAGATTCCCATTTAATAAGACAGAGGCAAAAAACTCATTGAAGAGCTCTGCTTTGTCCCTGCTATCTGTCACTAAGCCCCCCTGCCTGTCCTGTATGGTTTCTATGCTACCCCACACCCAACATACCTAAAGAAGGTCTTCATATTTTTCTTAATCCCTGATGCTAGCCTGAGTTCTAGAGTTGCCTTGGCCTTCCTGACCAACTCCCTGCAGGTGTGGGCCAAAGAAGTATATTCCTTTTTGCTAGCTACCCCCTGCTTCACTTCCTGTATGACTTTTTTTTTTCCCCTTAAGGTATCTTGGATGCCCCTGGTTAGCCAAAGGGGCTTCCTGGCTCCCTTGTCCCTTTCCTCTGACATGGGATTGACTCACTCTGAGCCCAAAGAATGGTTTCCTTGAGGGATGTCCACCCATCCTGGACCCTCAATGCATCTAAGTTCTTTTTTCCTAGCACCTGCTAACCAATCCCATGAGTCTATTAAAGTCAGCTTTTTTAAAGTCTAGCACTCATGCCCTGCTGGGTACAATGCCTGTCCTTTGCTGGATAGTGAATTTTATCATTTGGAGACTGCTGTCCCCTAAGTTGCCTTAAATCCACAGGTCCCAGGCCCTCTGTGTATGTTTTGGAAACCATGTATATGCTATCTTGAGACTTCCATAAAGAAAGATAATAAATGAATGTGTACATAATTGGTCAATGTCCATTTGCCATTCCAGGAAATTTCAAAGTTGCTTCCTGCTGAAGCTTACATTAGTGGGTGGTATGCTTTCCAGAAATATATTCAAGTCGACATGAAATGTGAACTGATGTTGAGATGTGGCTCTAAACAGGACAATACACAGCCAAGATCTAGTCTTGTCAAAAAAAAATTGAACTTGAGGAAATCTTGGCTGGATGAATGACTTCTAATGGCTTCTAATCTACCAAGGAGATACTAATATTGTAAAAAAGTGGGAAAGATGACATGTCAAGGAGGATTTAAAGGCCCTTTCCTGCTGCTACTTTGGGCAATTGAGTAACTCATACTGTTTTCCACAGGGACAGAGTTGAAGAACAGGAAGTGAAGTTGACATTGACAAAATAAATGTCCCCAAACTTTGGACTTTCATGATTTGGCTCAACTCCTTTCTACTAAAATGAAGTTTTGCCTCATAGTCTAAGTATAGACACCTTATGCTGAAGACTTGATGTTAAAAGAAGAAGTTTAAAAGAATTGAGAGATATGGCAGTGGGCCAATGCATTGACTCTTGACACTAGATTTATAAGTTCTATTTAAGCCATATTGGGAAAAAAAGTTTTCTTCCTTAGTAATCTCATCCAAATGACCCTTGGATATTTATAGTCATCAAAAGTGCATATCACGTTTGTTTCATTTTGCATCAAATGCCATGGCATACTTTATCTTCCCCTGTATTAAGAATCAAGCAAAACAGTTATTGGAAAGCAAGAGAACTTCAGATTCACTCATTCCACTTTTTGAAATGACATCTCCATCTAACTCAGCAAGCTAATATGACCTTCTTGCTATCTTCTCTCTTCCCAGCTTTTCACTTACACTCCTTGAGCACTCCACATGTTACCTTAGATAGTGCTGCACCTATTTATTCTCTGCAGATCTCACCCAGTGGTCTCTCTCTTTAAGGCCGCAAACATATTGCTGGAACATTGACTAAAACAGCTAATTGACGTTGCTTCCATTACACTCTAAAATTTATTGCTGTGTCTAGATCACTCTTCTGGGCTGCAGAGGCCAGACAATCAAAGGTATTTGGGCACATAAGGATGATGATAGATACCTAATGGGATTAACAGAAATGACTAGATGGGAAACAAATGGAACTCATGGGCACTTTTTACATGTGCTCCAGGGATGGAGGGGAGTGTGTGTCTACTTCAGTTAAAATATCTCCAAGAGCTTCTATAATTAAAGCATCTTAGCATCTCATGTATTAGTGTCCCCACACTTCAAAATGGTGGTGGAGATTCTTGAACTAAAGCTTATTTGGTGAACTTTAGTCCAAACACCCTGCCACCACTTTGAAGCACAGGGATGCTGATACACAAGTTGTGGGAGGCTGCTGGAGCATGGTAATTACCATGCTCCAGCAGACTCGATTAACTGAGTTGGCTCTGATGTGCTGTAATTACAGTGTGTCAGAGCAGCATCTGTGCTTGTGTATCAGTACTCCATATGTCTAGTTTGCTTTGCAAATCTGTAAAGCTCTTTAGATTTGAACTAGCAGCACTCAGAACTGGATTTTTTTTCTGGATATCCCAGTCTCTGGATCTTAAAGTTGATATCAAAAGCTTGGAAAATACATAGGAAGGAAGTAGTGCGGAGTCTGAGAAGAGAGGCAGCCAAGGCAATATTTGAAGATGACAGGAGATGGTATTGTTTTTCTGCGAATGGAGAATTTGGATGGAGCAAGATGGTTGGCTTCAAAATGTTCTGAGCTTTGGTTCAGGCTGCTTCGCTAAATATTCTGTGGTTTGCTGAGATCACTACAGCAACATATACTGACTTACCGTATATTTTTTATTAAAGTAGTGGAAGTTTACTTTCAAAGCAAATACATTCTAAGGTCTAAAGTTGGTAGACAGCAGTGAGGAAGAGATCCTAAAGGCAAGCAAGCATCTTTTGAACACTGCAACAGTAAAGGAGTGGCCAAGCGTGCAAAAAACTGCTTATATTGGATTAAAAGAGGGCTAGTTCTGTTTTGAGTGTGTTTCTCTAGCTTCCTTTTGTTTGTTTAATGTGCATAAGGGAAAATGATCAACTGTTTCAGGTTACATTGTTCCAAGGATAGCAGAGATCTTAGCTATATTAGATAGTTTAATGTCTTTACTCATGCTAGGTGCTTCTGCATAGGACCAGGGTTTATATAATGCCTTCTATAACTAACAGTCTGATAGTCCATGAAGCCCAGATAATTTGATTTCATATGTGGTAACATTTGCATGCACATTTGAGAAATTGGTTTAATGAACAAAGGGAAAAGTAGGGTGCATCCACACATACAAACGTAAACTTGCAGCAGCTCAAATAGAAGCAGTGCAAATTTGAGCCAGAGCTTTTTGCCTCACTGCATGTGCTCAGACATGCACTTTGGTGTGCAGCAAATTGTGCCACTTGGGGCAAAATAACCCTGATTGGTTCCTCCTGGATCTATAGCTAGGGGGAGCTAGAGCCCAGGGCCAGCACCTGTGCTGTCCCTAGCAGTACAAAAAGCTGCCCTGGCAAGTAGCTCAGGGCTACTCACTCTCAGGAGCTTCTGGAGCCTGGCAAGTTTGTACCTGGGGACACTACCCTTTGTGCTAGCTAGACTGCTGAAGCTGCCCTGAGAGTTCCCTGCACCCTCTACCCATTGCAGAAGTCTGGCAGCGGGGGCTGCTGCCTGGCTATGACTTGCAAGACTCAGATGGGGACTGCACAGCCAGTAGAGGCATCTGCCCCTCTAGGCTAGCTGCCATTGGGCTGTGGCTGCAGAGTTGGCCTTGGTGCGGCACTACTTTCATGTGTGCTCCCTGTCTGGCCATCTGGGCAGCTATTGTCCAAAAGATGTTCCAGGTATGGTGGCCTGATTTGAACTTTCAAAGCATGTCCTCCTGGACCAATTTGGCCGGAAGGTCAGTCACTACCAGCTGGGTCCAAGGTGCCAGCTCTGAGCAGCCAGGGTCCTGCCACTGGCCTCCCTAGCAGGAATTCTGGTGTTGCCTATTGGAACACTGAAAAATCCCTGATAAAAAAATCCAAAAGTCACTTTGTAAAAAACAAAAGAACACTATAAAGAAAGGGGGGTGGGAGAGAGACAGCAATGTTTTATTGATATATCTACAGTGTTAAAGCAATTTGGAAGCCTACCAGTGTCTCTATCATCATAATAAAGTGAACTCTAAATACGTGTTTCATGAATTCACGAATACATGAATATATATTTTGCTGCCCCCAACAGGGGCTACAACCCTCACCTCAGGGGTTACAGCTCCCCCATAGGGGTCACAGCCCCCTCACAGGGGCTACCTCCCCCTGCAGGGCCCACATGCTGCGCCTCACACCTGTTTGCTCCCCCAGGCCCCTGGACTGCTGTCCCACGCAGCCCCATCCCCCACTTTCACCCCCAGCCTCCCATGGCTGTCCCTCCAACTCCAGCCTCTGGGACTTAAAACCCAAACCTCTACTTACTGAGCAGGGGCTGTGGGGGCTCTGGAACCTCTTGGTAGAGCCCCCCCACCAAGCAGCACAGGGTAGTGAGGTGCAGCAGGGACTGGGCTGGGGATGCCAGGGCTATCACCCTGCCCTGCAATGTGCAGGCAGGGCCCCAGTGACCTCAATGGCAGCTCAAACTGCCAGTAAGTGCCAGGGTTTTTTGTGGGGGTGGTTTAGGGTTTTTTAAATCTGTATATTCAGGGATCTAATTTTGCCCCTGCAATGCAGCATTTGCAGCATGGGGAACATTTTCTCATTCTTGCACTTGCCTCTTGCAGCGTCTCAAAGGGGTTTGAGATACTGCAAGAAGCATGTGCAGGCTTGTCCAGATGCGCCTGTAAAGTTTAACCAGGTGTCAGTTCTGAACATCAAAGGCTGGACCTCAGTACCTGGTAACTTTTATTATCTTGTATTTCAGATTCTGTTTGTTACACAAGGCAAAGAGGGTGCACATTACTCTACAGTTTTCTATACTTAGATTTTCAAAAGGTAGCATAATACAAGTATCACACTGCAAGGAGATTGAGTAGAGTTTCACTCAAATTTCCCATATGAAACTTCTTTCTGTTTTGTTTGACAGATACAAGCAAAATATACCCTTATGGTTGAACCTGCCAACCCAATTTATGTCAAGTAGCCTCCTACTCTACAACAGTTGAATAGCCTCTTACTCTACAGACATTCAATTAAATGCCCACTTGTGGGATTTGAGGATACAATGTATCTCATCCAATTTATGAGAGTAACTGTTTGTTCAGTGCAGATGATTTTTTGTTCAGTGCAAATGATGTTTCCATATTAACTTTTTAAGGCAGGTATTGCCTATCTCTTTTACTCATAGAAATCCAAATGCATTGTTAAAACCTAAATAACAGGTGGCTGAGCAGTTCAGCTTCCCCATACCAGCTGTTAGTTGAAAAACTTAGCATCGGCTGTTAAAAGCTTCCTGTGGTGTAAGATGTTATTTCTCTTGTGCTCTGCGGGTAAAATTCACACCACTTGGGTAAGCCCTGAGTTATCAGACTGCATATGGATGGGTTGCAAAGGATCTAGTAAAGTGAAACAGAATAGCATAATATACTTTTCTGCACTAATTGTGTGCTGTGCTGAGGCCACTGGCTCCAATTAAGTGTGGATCCTTGACTAGTTCTTTGACTTGCCTATATTATTGCTTTTATGCCATTCTACGCTGGCCTGATGCCTGGGTTCTTTTTGTAGCTTAGTCTTAGCATTCTGAAAGCATTCCCACACACACAAACCCTAGGGGAGATTACATGG
This sequence comes from Caiman crocodilus, assembly GCA_030014935.1. Lineage (NCBI taxonomy): Eukaryota > Metazoa > Chordata > Crocodylia > Alligatoridae > Caiman > Caiman crocodilus. The sequence goes on along the minus strand of JAGPOW010003642.1, from coordinate 58,902,095 downwards.
CGATGTGGACCTTTTGCTGGCCCCTTTAAATTATACTTATTGACTTCCAGTTAATACTGGCAGCCATATCAGTTTGTCTTTTGCATTTATGCTGGCAAAATGATGCTCATGTTGTTGGTTAGAACAGAATATGATGAAGAATGATAACACCTCAAAGGGAAATTTTTCAATATATTACGTGCAGACCTGGGTGTACACTTTCCATAAATAATAAGAACTATGAGTGACACCAATTCCCTTATTTGCACCGTGCTGAAATTTCACCCCTTAGCCAAATAAAATATACAGCAGTCTGATTCAATTGAGAAATTCAAATGGAATGCAAAATGATCTTGCAAGTTGATGAATAAATTACTCACTGCATAGAAAGTAAGAATATAAGTAAGGATGAGAGTCAAAGGGACTATTCTGAGTTCCACATAATAACCTTTTGCCAGAGAAATTACTTAGTTTTTCTGTATGTAATCTCTTGAATAGCTTCTTTGTGCCAGCATAAATATAGCTATAGCACTGCAAAAAAAGGTCAGGTTTAAAAGTCCGGACAATGACAACAATGAATCTCTACCACAATAACATATCGGTGAGAAATGAGTCTGAGCTACAGTGTTTGGATCTGGATTTTGACCACTTGTTTAGTGTTTAGATCAGGCTTGTCCAACGTATGGCCCTCAGGCCACCATGTGGCACGCCAAGCCATTTTATCTGGCCCGCAGAGCACAGAGCCATGGCTGCCATGGAGCACAGAGCCATGGCAGCAGTGGTGGAGCACAGAGGCACCGCGGTGGCATGAAGGTGCAGCAGCGGTGGCAGCACTGGTGGAGCTGCGGTGGAGAGTGGTGCCTTGAGTCTGAAAAGATTACGAAATTTTGGTTTATATTCTGGAGTGGGGACCCTTGCCATAGTCAATGTAGTTCCCAAATCCCTTATGCCCTTAAAATTTTCTCTTTTAGGGCCATTGGGTTCTCAGCACCTGGTAGGATTAACCCCAATATAAAGAGAAAGTTCACTGCAGATAGCTACCTATTTACTATCTGAATGGGAGAAAGTCTATGTCTCTCTCTCTCACACACACACATACATGCACACGCGCACGCGCGCATGTGCGCGCACACACACACTCACAAAAGCCCCCCCTCAACTTTTAATTTTGTTACATTTGAGCAGCTCTGTATTGGAGCAGGTCACTCATGTCATTTTTGCAGTCTGCTTTATCATTTGTATCAATAAGGTAAGTGCTAAAGTGAAATAAGAGTTATTGAAAAATCTGTTTCGCTGTTTTTCCTCTCAGATTTTCTAACAGATATATTGCTTGTGCCAGCATGCCTAAATGCAACAAGCACATGCAGCTATCATCAAGGTTAATGCTCCTGTCCTACAATACCATAGCCTTTGCACTCAAGCAACATCAATTAAAATTAGCAAGCTTTACAAAATGTATCAGTGGCCAATTCAAAAATGTACTTTTAAAAGGAAACTGGGAGTCCACAAAGATATCTTCTAGGTTTCTCAATTGTTATGTTTTTGGAAGCAGGAGAAAATGTTAAGGGAATTGCTGGTAATATAATATAAGCCTGACATGTCATTTGGAAAAAACATGCACTTCCAACCCTACATTGGAATTCTTCAGTAAAACTAGAAAAATGATTATTAGTGAAGTTGCAACAAGGCAAAAGGATCTGAAACCAATTTTATAATGTTCATGTAAATGGTATAAAGCAAATATTTTGGGAGAATCATTAATCCATAGGACAGATCAGTAGTGTGGTCAGAGTCAAGTAAGAGGAGAAAAACAATTAGAAAAACTGTATCTAACACATCACATACAGTTGGAAAAAATTTCTGGTCAGGGAAAATTTACTACAAACACATATTATCTTCTGCCCTTATTCAAAGAGAATAAGGAAAACAAATGGAAAAAACATCCCATGTGTTATTTATTACATTTTCTGTTGTTTTCCCAGAACATTTTCTGTTGCATTATGGTACATGCAAATGACTATGTGCAAAACAATGAGAGCTGCTTACAAGGTGAATCTAACTTAAGAAGCTGCCGTTATAAACAACACATATGTAAGAAGTGCCAAATTTTGAAAGTGAGTCCAAGACTCCCCTTTAGTTTTGGGACTCATACATTTGTGCATATGACACCCAAAGCTTGTGAAGATATTTAGCATTAACTGGAATATTCACACATTATAGTAGAAAATAAATTGGAGCACCTGATTTACCATCTCTATACTGTTTATGTATCATATCTCTACCAGAGTGATTCTCAAGTAGGGTGCCACTCCAGATAAATCCAGAGAGTTCAAATAGGAATTGATAGTGTTCAAAACATTCTAACCTGTTGTGGTCTTTGCAACAAAAAAACTGCTCTATTCTTTTCCTGTAGTAAAAAAAATGAGTGAAAATTAGAAGTTTGCATGAATGGTGCCTTCATCTAATGAAGGGTGCCTCAAATAAAAACAGTCTGAGAACCATGGCTCTATCATGTTCCATTGTATTAATTTCTATTGGAAATAGTGCTTGTCCTTTCACTTAATACTCAGAAAATACTCTCTATGCATAAATATTTTTCCCCTTCTCTGGACCTTTCCCCCCCCCCCCTTGCTATATGGTTTAAAGATAGAAGGCCAGAGAAAAATACCACATTTCTAGTCATATAATAGATTTCTGATATATTGAGAGTTGAGTGAAAGGGGCTATGTCTACATGAGACACTGACTGTGCAGTGGCCTGATACTACTGTGCAGTAGTGTTGCACGGGAAGAACCATGATACAACACTACTGTGCAGTACTGTTAAGCTACTGTGCAGTAGTATTACAAATAAGATGTTCACTGGGGCTAATGCACAGTAACTTGGTAGATGTGTCTTGAGTAGTTGTGGACAGGGATGATTATTAGAGATGAAACTGAGGATAAGTATTTTATTTAGTATTTGCTTCCTTCAGAATGCAATACCACTAATAAGTACATCTGTCCGTCTCACGTCGGTTCTGGGAAAGATCTTTGAGAAAATTCTCAAGTCCCACATCTGTGAGGGACCGGCAGGGGACCTTATGCTGAAGGGCAACCAGCACGGGTTTGTT
>JAGPOW010003642.1:58882873-58898904 GCA_030014935.1 Caiman crocodilus | reverse complement strand
TGGGCCTGCGCTGTTCAACATCTTCATCGCAGACTTGGACGAAGGGGTGGAAAGTAAGCTTTCCAAGTTTGCTGATGACACCAAACTGTGGGCTGAGGTGGGGACACCTGAGGAAAGGGAGAGGTTGCAGCGGGATCTGGGCTGACTGCATGAGTGAGTGGACAAGAACAGGATGGGATTCAACATGGACAAGTGCAGGGTGATGCATCTGGGGAGAGGCCAACCCCCAGCACACATACTGGCTGGGAAGCTCCCCTCTTGTTAGCACGGAGGTGGAATGGGATCTTGGCGTCATTGTTGACACCAAGATGAACATGAGCCACCAATGTCAGATGGTGGTTGGGAAGGCCAACTGAACCCTATTGTGCATCCAACGATGCATTTTGAGCCGGTCCAAGGAGGTAATTCTCCCCCTTTATGCAGCTTTGGTCACGCGGTAGATGGAGTATTGTGTCCAGTTCTGGGTGCCGCACTTCAAGAGGGATGTGGATGGCCTTGAGAGGGTCCAGAGGAGGGCCACTAGATTGATATACGGGCAGCAGGACAGGCCTTATGAGGAGTGTCTGAGGGACCTGAACCTGTTCAGCCTCAGTAAGCGGAGGCTGAGGGGGGACCTGGTGGCAGCCTATAAACTGCTGAGGAGAGATCAGCAGGAAATAGGACAGGCTCTTTTTTTCTGGGCACCACCAGGGATAACTAGGACCAATGGTCACTAGGGTGGCTAGGATGTGGAACCAGCTTCCTAGGGAAGTTGTTCTTGCTCCTTCCTTGGGCATATTTAAGAGTAGATTAGATAGGTACTTGGCTGGGGTCCTGTGACCCTGGCACTTGTTTCCTGCCATTGGCGGGGGGTCAGACTAGATGGCCTGCTCTTGGCCCCTTCTGACCCTAGATACTATGATACTATGATACATTAAAGGTTTATTTTTTTTCCACGTGGACTGAAGAATGGAGTTTGTTAGTGTTTCTGTGGTTTTAAATCTCAAAGGTGTATTTGGATTGGCTTCCTAATTACTGATTGGGTTTTGGTATTTCAGCTCTCCCCTTCACTCCAATCAGAAGCAGACACTGCAAGAGCTGTTATAGCTCTGCTCTGAGTCCAAGGGCCTTGGAAGGCTTTCAGGCCATCCAGTGGTCACCACTCTGAGCAGCAAATGTTAATGATTACATATGTTGTTTTGTAACTGTCACAGATGATAGCTTTAAGTAAGCTGGCTGAAGAACTCCTGGGATGGTTCTTGTTGATTTTCATTAAGTCTTAGAGAACCAAGGAGGTTCCAAATGACAGGAAGAAAGTCAGTATTCTGCATATATTTTAAAAGGATAAATTGGTTGACCCAGGTGACTATCAACATGATGTCAACTGCAAACAAAGTAAAGGGTGGAAGATACAGGACTTTATAATGAAGAACTAAAAGTGTATAATACAATAAATGAAAGTTAACACCAAGGTTATGGAAAATATATATTATCAAACCAACTTAATATTTTTAAATACAAGTTTGGTTGGTAAACACATATTACATCAGCATTTTTACTCTACCTTTTTTAAGGAATTTGTCATGGTACTACATGATATCTTGGTTAATAAACTACAATGGTACTCAATCAATGTGGCCCATAATAAATGGACTGAAAACCAAAAGGAGAATTATGACTGCAGAAGCATTATCAAGTATGTGTTTTTAGTGGAATCCAAGAGAGATTTTTTTCATTCCTTATTAAGTTTGCATTTGACACAAAAATTAGGGAGTGGTAAATGGCAGGAAGGTAAGCATGACAAGAGTTCAAGGGTATATCTTAACATTCAGAACTTCCCTCTCTCTCTCTTTTTATATACTGTGAGTATGGGGAAGAATGTATAATGTACATTCTTTTTTGTATAATGTATTTTATATTAAATGTATGTGTCGGGAAGAATGAAGGGAATGTATATGAAAGACAGAATAGATGTTTTTCTATTCCTTATAGCTCATTGTTTTCTGAATCTACCATACCTACATGGTTCCTTTATCAAAATGTTTCCCCTTCCCAAGTATTTTATCATAGAAATAAGGATGACAATTTCTTTCTTCCTTTCCAGACTGTAGGATAAATAGCTGACATTGTTTCTAGGATATTTTCTTTTTACTTATGTTTGAGAGGAGCTGAAGACAATCATTCTAAATGGTGCATTTCATATGTAACTACATGTTTGTCTGAAGCTGGGAGTGAGAGCTGATGGCTCTCTCTACTATCCTCTCTTCAGCATCCACTGATCATAAATCTGTGACAGAAAAAACATTAGGTTTTTATCTTTTATAGCATTCTGTATCTGAGTCTGCTTTCAGATAGCAAATCCAAATCAAAGGCAAGGCCAGAGAAAGAGAAAATACACAAATTTGTTCTCTCTGAATTAATTTGAAATACTAAAATCAGGTTAATAAGACCCAGGTCAATTAAAGCCCTCCCCCTCCCCACCCTTGATCCCTCCACACTTACCCATGATACTCTGCCACTTTCACACCTGTCAAATGTTACTTATTTGGAGTGAGACAGTCACCTCTGTGTAGCTGCACTCATACTGTCACTCAGGGAGTTCTGCAGGAAGAGAGCAAGTAAAGCACAGTCCTTTCTCTAGTCCTAGGACCACTGAACTGGAAGCCACTTTTTCCAACTTCTCCTGAGTTGCTCGTCATTGCTGAGTTCCTCAGACCAAGCAAACAGGAGCAAAAGGTGGCTATGCTAAAGGATGCCACACACCTACTTCTCTATCAAGAGACAAAGAACAACATGTTTCTTGTATGCATGGATGCACAGCATTACACTACAAAGTCCTTCTAAGCTTTGACACCTTCCACTAATTTAGATCTTGTATGCCCATGTAAGCAGCCACATAATAAGGCATGAATAAACATGATGCATTCCATCTGTATTTTGGAAGCATTTATATTTTTAATTCAGATCTATTTCAAGATTTTCTCTCTATGAAATCTTCCTTTAAGTCCACTTCACTTGCCAGAATATCAAGTCATCAGAAGATCCTTGATGATGAATCATTATGGTGTCATTATAATACGGTACTTAATATTAGTCATGGTCATGAGAATGTAATAATATAAGGCATGACAGCTCATTAGGGCCATCTAAACATTTTCAAAAGCTAATGCACTTCTGACTTAATTACATTTTCAAACTATGCAGCCAATTTTAAATGATTTATTACAATCTATAGGTAATTTAAAATAAAAAAGTGAACATGAACATACTAATTCCGGGTGCAAACACAATGTAGTCAGTGGAATTATACTAGAGGTGAAATTACTCCTGCAGCTCACAACAAAGTCTCCTTAAGAAGGAGGAATATTTTAAAATGTATTCCCAATATCAATAAAAAATCATTCTGGTTGCTGCTAGTTGCTTTCAGAATAACAAACAAAAATGTATAATGTTCCAAAAACAATTTTAATAATATCACATTCTAAAGTTTGCAGTTGTATGCAAATAACAGGACTTAAACTTTAACTTAGAGTCTTGAGAGAGACTTTTATTAACAGAAGCATTTTTGGTGGCTTCGCAAGGAATAGTATCCTTGAACTGGGACAGCAGGTGATGCAAAATATTTCTACAGACTGAACTGCAGTATTAATAAAGACAGCCTTAAAAGTCTGAGCATGCAGGAAACCAAACAAACCCTAAAGACAATGCTAACATTTGAGCCAGAGTCACAGAGAAGGAGGGCTAGAAGGGACCTGCACTGGTCATCCAGTCCAGCCCCCTACCTGAGGCAGGATCATCCTTATCCAAACCATCCCATATAAACCATAACTTAAATTCTACATTAGACTGTCATCAACCCTGATACCACACAGACCTAACACAACTAATCTGCTACAAATAAAGTAGGAGAAACACTGTAGCCAGTGTCCTGCTTCTATAAAAGGTTTTCAATATATGCTCAAGTGGTCCTGGCTAGAGGGCCATGTCCCCTGCTACAAAGGAAGGCAAAAAGCCCCACAGTCCATACCAAGCTGACCATGGGGTAAATTCCTTCCTGACCCCAAATGTGACGATCAGTGTGACCTTGAGCAGAGGTGCAAGACCTTCTAGCCAGAAACTGCCGGTGCAGTACAGGATAAGGTTGCAGGTCCTGGTGGACCTGTGTCTGACCAGACTGGGCCATGAAGAAAAGGGATCTCTTGGTTCAGATTCTTAGAAAAGGTCATCCAATTTTTTCCTGCCATGTCTTGGTATTGAATGTTTATTTGTTGGGAGGTGGTCAGCTCCACCATGTGTTCACCTGGATGCACCAGATCCAATTATTCTTTTGGGGCTCCTACCTCTCCTACACCTTGTCCAAGTGTCACCCAGTTGTTAAAGTGCCAGTCCCACCCTTGACTCTCAATAGGAGCTCTCTTTTCTTTTCTTCGACCCTGTAGGCTCGCAGTTGTCTTGGGCCTGTTTCCAGGGTATAACGGCTACTTTGGGCCCATGATGGTCATTCTGTCAAGGCTTGATATATAGATGAGAAAATGAAGATAACACAAAACAGGAAAACTGGAACTCAGGTAAATATTTTGAGCCAGATAGTCTACCTTCTATTATCGTTGCATATAGCTTCTATTTGCTGCAGTGCACTGTGATCCAATGGAAGAATTCAGTCCTGCCTTAGAAAATATGTTGCCTCTTCAGGCCTAATATTTTCTCATGCTCTTTTTTCAAACAATAATGTTCAAAAGCACCTGTATAAGCAAAGTCATGCATGTATGTGATGATCGTTGACTGCTCATGGGTATTGTTTTTGTTTATGGTAATATGATGATTGGGTTAACATCTGTGCTTGCTGGGGTTATCTTGCTACATGTCATGATAACAGAAGCTAGCAATCTGAATCTATTATATGTCTGCCTGTTTCTAAACAAAGAACCATCCTAGTGACTTTTCCAAATGAATACTTCCGCCTGAACTGATGTAAATAGTTACATTAGTGCTGTGTTTTTCTGATAGTAAAACTACCAGTCTTATGACATCTTCAAAACTGTGACTTTGCATTATGACAATTGAAGGGAATGATTAATTCAAATTCTCTGTTTCTTTGAAGTCCATGGGTTTAAGAATCAAAATGTTGTTGTTATTATAATTATTATTATGGCATGGAGGTAGCAGTCAAAAGTCCTATTCAGAATAGTAAATGGCATTCAAACAGAAGGGAAACATATTCCTTGAATTGAGGAGCTTACAGTTTAATTTATGAAAACATATAACAAACTAGGTAAACAATATGAAGGGGGTGAGGGGAATGGTAATCCAACCCATATATAGTGTAGTTAGGTGTATCTAATGGTTCCGAATCATATAAATATTAGTAAAAATTATACAAAAATACTTTCTATCCTGTCTTGGTCTCCGTCCCCTACTCCCCAGCTCCCCTTTCTTTTATTTAAGCAAATGGACCATTTGTAAAGGACCAGACAGTTGCATCATTCTGTATGCAGCTTTCCCTGCATGTACCAGAACGTTCATAACCAAATCAGAACAACTGAGCAGGCAGAAGTTGTGTTATCTGTGTCAGAATCCACTATGAGTTGAACATTGGAGGCTCTTTGTTGTCCTCACTTGCATATTTATTTATTTATTAGATTAATAGGCTGCCCTTCCCAAAAAAGGTAGAGGGTACAGTAAGAGACAGAAACAACATATAAAAGCAAATGGACTAGAATACATGAAAATGCTTCATAAACAGCATCTCAGCAAAGCCTGATGGCTAAATTGTCTGCCTAAATATGAAGATTTGATAGTGTTTCTGAAAAACGTTCAGGCTTGGTCTCTAGCAGGCCTTGTGGGAAGGGAGTCCCAAAGCTTAGGAGTGAATAACAAGAACAGCCTCCCATAAAAAATGAACTTGGCACACTAATGTTATTAGTGGGAAGTTGCACACAGCTGCTCTTAGAGATTGCCATACAGCATAAGAGTCCCTCACGTACGTATGGCCCAGACCATCCAGGGCTTTCTAGTTCAAAATTAGCACCTTGAATTATGCCTGGAAAGCTGTTGGGACCCAATGCATATTGTGGAACACTGAACACTAAACACTCTTGTGGCAACCCATCCCCTTCAGAAGATGCATTGTTGTATTCTTTATCAGCTGTAGCTTCTGAGTAGTCACTGAAGGCATCTTCAGTTGCAGGACATTTCAATAGCCTAACCTGAAGGTTATGAAAGAAAACGGTTAGCCTTCTCACCAAATGGAGCTGGTGAAAGGCACTACTAGCCACTCCTGTTACCTGAAGGTTCAGATGTAGCAAACGATCCAGGAGTACTTCAAAACTGAACCTAACTGGCAAGGGGAAGCTGAACTCCATTAATGGTGAGTGTCCCAGTTCCCTCAAGGTCCAGCAATCTCCCTACGACTAGAGGTCTGTCTTGTCTAGTTTCAGCTTCAGTTGATTCATCTGCATCAACTCCTGAACTGCCACCAGGCACTGGGCAGTGGGGCCTGGATTAGATGAAGAAGAGAGCAAGCTAGGTGTCATCTACATATGGATGGTACTTCACTCCAGGTGTCTGCATGATCTCACTCAGCAGCTTCATATACATATTGAACAGCAGTCGTGAGTAGTTGGAGACCTTGCCCATCTGTCCACAGGAATGGTGTTGGGGGGAAGACAAACACTTACCCATCACCATCCTCTGGGATTCTCCTTTTAAGAAAGAGAGGAACCAATTTAAAACAGTCCTGCAAATACCCACTAGGTCATGTAAACACTTTACGAACACATCAAAATCGACTGTATCAAAGGCTACTGAACGATCCAGCAAGATCAACAGGTCACAGTTTTCTGTCAATCTTCAAATGAAGATCATCAACCAAGGTCACAAGTGCAGTCTCTGTGATATAACGTAGGATGAAAAATGGACTGAAAAGAATCCAGTGGGATCTAGATATACTTGAAGGTCTTGGGTGACCACCCATTAAATGACCTTCCCTCAGATTGCTCACCTAGGCACCTCCACTTAGATACAGTGAGTTAGTGTTTTCTGAGGATGCCTAATGAATCTGGTGACCAGGGACTTAGCTGGAGTTTAGGCGCTGCCCCATCTCCATTCTCGTTTACGATGGAGTTTAGATAGGAGTTAGGTGGCCAAGTGCTCATACTAAATTCCTTCTGTGCATAAGTCTGAGAGGAGGGTAAATCTGAAATCCTAAATTATAGCACTAAAGTAATCTAAGAACCTAAAGATTACTGTGACTGCTGGAATAGGGTTTTTCTGGATTGCCCTTTGAAACCAAGGAGCCAAAATGTTAACTAATTTCCATTTATTACTATACCTTAGATACTGTTAATTTAGTTTACTGCTTCTTTAATAAAATTATAATTAAATGCACAGTACCTAGAGTTACTGAGCTGTAGTGCCAACTCATGGTTATTTAGAAACAGTTACTGTGCATAAGCTTAATAATACTGTGCAGTAGGTTATTAGCACAGTTTTTGCCATGACATGATACTGCACAGTATTATTAGTCTAATGCACAGTAATGTGAAGATGCACCCTGGGAGAACCAATCTGGATTTCAAACTTTTGCTTTTAAGTCTCATCTTTAACAGGCAGGTTTAAATGCATAATGTGGAATAGCTATTCTGCACAGCTCCCCATATGGACATTATTATTTGGTTTCCAGAGTTCCTTTTTAATCCACTTTGGGAATAGATTAAGCTAAGCCACAAACAGGCATTTTTTGTATGGAACCAGAGGGGCTGCATGGTCTGTTTATGCGGAATAGCCATTGAGCTTTAAATTCATACCTTTGCTTCACAGTGTAGAACAACATGACTCACTTCTGAAAATGTTACCTCCCCTCTTTGAAATGTTTGGCAGACTTTGGACTTGAACCTGGGAAGCACTTATCACATTCAGTTCCAGGAAGCTTCACTAGGAGCTGTGGATGTGTGTGTTGTGGATAAAAAGCACTAGAGATTTATGCCTGCTTTTACAGGTTGTTCCTTGCAGAAATGGGCCCTTAATAATAAAAATGCCTGCAAGACAGGTAAAAAACACTCCATTTCTGATAAACAGATGATACTCTTGGATGCCAGTCATCCAAGATACAGTATATATCCAATACAACTTTTAGCTTAACAACTGCTAGCTATGAAATTCAATAGTGCATGGCTAATAACTGGAAGTCTTGTAGGCATGTCTAGATTTAGAAAAAAATCTTTTATGCATACAAAATACCCTGTTTTCTCAGCCTCTTGGCATCCTCTCTTCAATATAACTATATAATATAATACTGAAAGGAGATAGAGAAAAAGATTGAGACTGTATCATGGAACAATTTTTCCACTCTAATTTTACATAAGATAATTATTTTAAAAGGCAAAATTCTAATTACTTTTCCCATAAACTGCAGAGCAATAATCGTGGCCAGCCTACTCTCTCCTGTGTCCTTGTATCATGCTGGCTATACCTCAAGCTGTAGGAATGAAGTAAATCTGCTGCACAGTAGACTGCATAAGATTGTCACTTTGTGTTTTTATCAGCCAGCTTTACACAAAGGAAAGAATCATTGAGGGGGATCCCAGGAATTAAATGTTTGCACATTAGTGTAGGCTTTTCTTTCATTACATAGAACAAAAAGAAAAGAAACTGCTGATGTTGTGCATCTTTTTGCTGCAGTCCTGATGAAACTTGGAATCATAAGAAGAGCCTGTCTGCAGCTTCACAAGATCCTGCATTTATTTCCTCAGCCTTTTCATATACATGAGTGTTTGGAATTGCTTAGAAAGCAGAGCATTTAACCAGTTTAGTCTGGGGTCACAGTAGGGTTAGGGGCTGTTCAAGCAGCCCTCACTCATGCAAACCTTCTAATCATGCAAATACTTTTTCCCTTGACTCTTTTTTGGGTTTTGGTGAAGACTGACATGAGTAAAGACTGTTTACATACAGGCTGCAAGGTCTCTCTCTGCTTTTCATGCAAATCTTGAAGAGACACCAGCACTTCATCCTGATGTAACACAGCAAGCTGGCAGAAACATGCTATGTATTAACAGGGCTGGTGTAAGGGGCCATGCAGTACAGGCAGCTGTCTAGAGCAGCACATTGAAAGGGCAGCAAAAATGGTGTGCACACACCTTGCACATTCTCACTGCGGGCTGCCTCAGGAGACTGGCTATGTGCAGAAGTGATCAGGGCAACTCTGGCACTGCCAAGCTGCTGCTCTGGGGCTCTGTCTGTTGCTTTCACTTGCTGGGTCCTACGTATATTACAAGAGGAAGGCAAAATTTCATTTGCGTAGGGTGGCAAAAATCCTTGTGGCACTTCTGTGTATTAAGGGACCAAGCTGTCCCATAGAGTGTCCCCTGGAGTGTTCACTAGGACACCCCTGAACTCACTGAACTCCTGATGCACTCCTCTGATATAACGGTAAGCCGCTATCAAGTCCCCTCTCAACCTTCTCTTCTTTAGGCTAAAGAGGCCCAGGTCCCTCAGATATGTGTGTCAGTGCTGAGAAAATGGCAGTGGTGTGCTTTTGAACAGAAACACACCGGAAATGTTTTAGGTCAAAAGTTCACTGCTGCCACTTTCTGTGTGCTGATGCACATTTTGCCACTTATACAACTGCATGCTAGGCAGTGCAGTGTGCATTAGCTTGCGTGAAGAGCAGACACAATTAGAAGAGCAGACAGATCTCTGGTGAATCACGAGATAAAAAGGTATGTGTATAGATGCCCTCTGTGCTCAATGTAAAGTGAATTAGGAGGTGAAACTGACCAGATTGTTTCCCAGGGCACAGGTAGGAAAAGCCAGGGAATTCTTGGGGGATGCGGGGGGCAGGGGGGAATACTTGGAGCAGCCAGATCCCTGGGAATCATAAGCAGTGGGCCACGCAACTCACCCAGAACTGCGACCCTTCCTCTCCACCCCACTGTACCACTCTTGGTCTTCCTTCCCCCTAGGGGAATTCTGGGGAAACTCCAGGCACTGAACCTGTGTCAATGCACAGCCACTGGCAGGAATATTTGAACACTTGTGGTGCACGGGCCAGGTTCCGAAGGACTGGAAAAGGGCCATTGTGGTCCCCATTTTCAAGAAGGGGAGGAAGGAGGACCCAAGCAACTACAGGCCAGTCAGTCTCACCTCCATCCTAGGCAAAGTCCTTGAAAAAATTATCAAAGCTCACATTTGCGAGAGCCTGGAAGGAAAAATTATGCTGAGGGGAAACCAGCACGGGTTCATAGCAGGTAGATCATGGCTGACTAAACTAGTCTCTTTTTATGACCAGGTTACAAAACAAAACGCAGGAGTAGGGGTTGATGTTGTTTACTTAGACTTCAGGAAGGCCTTCGATATGGTATCCCACCCCATACTGGTGAACAAGTTAAGAGGCTGTGACATGGATGACTACACAGTCAGGTGGATGGTGAATTGGCTAGAGGGTCATACCCAGAGAGTCGTAGTGGATGAGTTGGTATTGACCTGGAAAGGTGTGGGCAGTGTGTTCCCCTAGGGCTCGGTCCTTGGACCGATACTCTTCGATGTCTTCATCAGCAACTTGGACAAGGGAATGAAGTGTACTCTAAGTTTGTGGATGACACAAAACTGTGGGGAGCAATGGACACACCAGAAGGCAGGGTACAACTACAAGCAGACCTGGACAAAAAAAAAAGAATTCAATTCAACAAGGAGAAATGCAAAGTGCTGCACCTAGGAGGAAAAATGTCCAGCATACCTACTGCCTAGGAAATGACCAGCGGAAAGGGATCTTGGAGTCCTAGTGGACTCCAAGATGAAAATGAGTCGTCAGTGTGATGAAGTCATCAGAAAAGCTAATGGCACTTTATCGTTCATCAGCAGATGCATGACAAACAGAACTAAGGAGGTGACACTTCCCCTCTATCAGGTGCTGGTCAGACCACAGTTGGAATACTGTGTGCAATTTTGGGTGCCACACTTCAAGAGGGATGTGGATAACCTGAAGAGGGTCCAGAGAAGGGCCACACAAAAAGTTAAGGGCTTGCAGGCCAAGCCCTATGAGGAGAGACTGGGGCACCTGGACCTCTTCAGCCTCTGCAACAGAAGGTTGAGAGGCGACCTTGTGGCTGCCTGTAAGTTCATCATGGGGGCACAAAAGGGAATTGGTGAGGCTTTACTCACCAAGGCGCCCCTGAGGTTTACAAGAAATAGTGTCCAGAAGCTAGCAGAGAGCAGATTTAGACTGGACATTAGGAAGAACTTCTTCACAGTTAGAGTGGCCAAGGTCTGGAATGGGCTCCCAAGGGAGGTGGTAAGAGGAGGTTAGATAGCCATCTGGCTGGGGTCATCTAAATCCAGCACTGTTTCTTTCCCCTGCCTATGCGGGGGGTCGGACTCGATGATCTATTGAGGTCCATTCCAACGCAAACATCTATGAATCTATGAAACCTTGGAAGACATGATCATCTGGGTACTGTATTAGCCCCTGGTGCTGTTTCAGCATCAGCATAATCCTAAAAGGTGATAATTCTGAGTAGAATCCTTACCAGTGTATGTATGGACACTTCTGTTGAGGGACAATCTGAATTGGTTTCCATTTGGTGACATTCTAATAGCGACACCTAAGTAACAGGGACTGAACGCAGGCAATGATTTCATGACCCATTATAATCTACTTGATGCTTGCTAATGCTGCACTTTATAAGTGAAAATGATCCTTTTGAGAAATCTTATTCTTCCATTATCAGATTTTAACTTCAGCTCTCTTGTCTGTTGAATACCTACCTTGTTGTTGGCTAATTTCTCTTATATAGCCATCTCCTATTTAGCTCTGCTTTTTCAGTTTCTCTGTGGAAGGGTACCCAGAAACTTATCTATGTTTATTTTAACCATGCAGTTGTTCCAATATAGATATCACCCATAAGAATTCTTTCCAGTACTGCATCTGAATAAGAGCATGAGAAATAGTGGGGATAGGTCCTAAAGGATATGGGTCAAATTTACAAAGGTGTTTATACCTCAAAGGTTTTATGAATCCCACTGTGCCCAGATACCTTTTAAATCAATCCCCACCTTTAAAGTTAGATTGTTGCTGCATTAAAGTTTACTTCTTAAAACAATTTTAATTTTTCAATTCAAAATAAGAATTGGCCATTATATGCAATTCTATTTGGGTGGAAAACAGAACACTTAAACATGCCCTTAAACACCCTTCAGCAGCCAAGCAATTAAACACTTGGGGTACCTGTAGATGTGCAGGGACACTGCTCTGACGTGCTGTAATTACAGTGTGTTGGAGCAAATTTGATTAATTGAGTCTTCTGGAGTGTGGTAATTAGTGCACTCCAGCAATCTCTGCATCTCATGTATTTAGTGTCCCCACACTTCAAAATGGTGATGCGGCACTTTAATTAAAGCTCCTTGAGTGAGTTTAGTTAAAGCACCCCATCACCATTTTGAAGTGTAGGATGCTGAATACACAAGATGCCACTAGTGCACTTTAATTAGCCTGGGTCTCAGGACTGCTCTAATTAAAACACTCCCACCCCAGCAGCAATGTAAAAACTCCCTTAAGTTGTACTGGAGTCAGTTAAGTATGTGTATTAATAGTACTGGATAGATTAAGGCAGTAGTTGTCAACCTTTTTAGACTTGAAGTATCCCTTGAAAAATGCCAGCTCTGAGCTTTCCCTCATTTTTTGACTACAGAAAAATAATAGAGCCAATTCTTCTGTTGAAAAGAACTCAGAAAGCCCACAATAGGGCAGCATATTTTTGGTGCTATGGATTGCTCTTTGAAATCTCTGTGTTTATTTTTGCACACCTAACAGTGCTAATATTGTACAGGACCCCATGGCACCCTTAAAAAATCTCATGGCATCCCCCAGTGCTGCAGCACCCTGGTTCAGAATCACTGGATTAGGACCTTAGTCCTTATTTCACTTGAATGCTCCTGAATCCCACAGGTGTGAAATATACTTTTAAGCTGCATTTCTGGAGACTTGGAGTAAAGTAAGCTTCAACATTTTGGTTTACAGAGTAAGTACTACAGCTAACATACTTTATTACCTAACACATAATGTTGTAATTTTAGCAAAAAGCATACTCCTGTCATGCAGATGGCAACTGATACTTGTGTCTGTATTTCATCTGTTTTTTAACTAAAATGCAATGACATTAGGATAACTAGAAGTGCCATTTCAAGACTAATAAATAGATCATATTAATGAGGAAGATTAATTATAAGTAATTTTAAAAAAGGAAAGCAATCTCCTAGTGTATTAATAGGCTGTAAGGAAAATTGATTTTTATTTCCCTTCATACTTCATTAAGCACATATTAGTGTCATAGAGGAGACAGCTATTCCAGGTTCCAGAAAGTAAATCTGTAGGATCAGCATTTGTCAAGTAAGCTTGATAGACAGCAGAGTCCTTTAGAATGATCTACTTACAAGCTATGTCTCCATTAACATTTTTCTTCAAATTGTTCCTCACTGAATTTCCAAAAAGCATTAGAAACTGTAGCAGCACTGTTAAAGACAAGACACCAACATTTTATCTATTGTGTCATCTCACTACTTAGAGTGCAAGTAGCAGTGTCAAGGTTAAAAAATCAAAATCCCATTAACAGTAGTACTTCCATGGTTTTTACCACCAGTTCAAAGGTTAACATTCGTGCGGACAAAGCCACAGACCTTATGACTTGGCCAGAAAACAGATTACCCTGATATGCTCACATTTGCTCCTTATAATAAGGTACACTCTTACTCATGATTGAACACAAAGCCATGCAGTAGACACTTCAGATGTGTCATGTTGAACTATGGTGACAGACTCACAAGGTGTCAAGAGAATCCACAATGATGAGATGTAAATGATGCACAACAGGTATTTTATTGCCAACTAAAAATACTGCTTGCAAGGAAAATTCTAAGGATTTTTCCAGCTCCTGTTCCAGTCAAATGGGTCTCTTCAATATTTAAGCAGAATGATGAATGTGCATAAATCCTCTTCAGCATGACTACATCTACACGAGACGCTAACAGCGCAGTTGTTGCTACACAGTCATTTAGTACTTGTTTATACTGTGCAGTTGTGTCACCAAATAGCTTTTCCATGACGCTGACTGCACAGTAGCTCATGACTACTGTGCAGTAGTGTCACATAACACTTCCTGCCATGCGACACTACTTGTGTAGATGCAGCCCTGGAGAGGGGAAGAGGTTCTGAAGACAAGAAAAGTGAGGTTTAACTTGAAAAGTGCCTCTGAATACCACAGACTTCCTCATTAGGACACAAACAATCACTTCTTAAATTGTAAACTACAATTTAATTTTGTCCAGCTCTTACAAAGTAGCTCAGCCAAAGGCATTTTATTACCGTACTGCTTTGGAGTTCCTCTTCTCAGCTATTTTCTTTCATCATTTTAGCTCTTACTTTAACTGTGTGCGTTTAAGTGTAGGAGTGGGAAAGGGAGGAGGTAAAAAATCAAGAGAACTGATCAATGATAATTAATTACCCATCTTCTTAGCTTTTATTACAATGTTTCAAAGGTAACTCTCCCCTCCATACACATATAAAAAAAGACTTGGGATGTCTTGTAGGATATTGTACTAGGAGAGAGATTAGTTAGAGCAGATCCAAATCTAATTGTCTTTATAAGCCACTTAGTCATTTGCCTCAGACAATGGAAGACACAAGATCATAATTAAGGCTTCCAGCGCTTGGTAAAATAAAATGTGCTCCTTCATAGCAAAGCAGGGGGTTGAAAGGTACAGTATTTTGAATGTTATCACATCAAAAAGGAGTCTATTGTTCATTTCTTATCTTGCAAGCTGCTATGTAATTGACTCTGACAATTGGAATGCAGTAGAAATAAGGCAGAAATGTACTCTTACTTTGGGAAATGTTAAACTTATTTGAGGCAACAAGGTTACTTTAGTGAAGAAGATCATATGTGAACCAAGGACTACAGTTTGATATATTTCTGGTGTCCAAAATGGTTCCAAGAAAACTGAGACTGGGACTGTAACACACACTCCCAAACTCAGACACATTATCTAAGCCCCTTCCTCTCAATGCAGGATTTTGAAGACCAGTCATTCTAAACCCTGAAACCCATGGCTCTGATTTCCCAAGCTAACGAGATAGCTGTGACACATGGGGAGCAGTGGTAGATACGGGCTAGTGCCATGCCACTGATCTGATTGTGTGTTTACTTGTGCCCTTCCCAAAATTTCAGGGACATAGGTTGTAGCCCTGTTGATTTAAAGGCAAAAGCTGCCAGTACTTTTGTGGTAATGTTGCCCTATGGGGTCAGGCCAACGCTCAGGATCTCAATATTTTGCTGTTAGGCAGGAGGGTGTGGCACAATTGCACATATATAAACACACAAATCAATTAGGTGCATACACACACACACACTCTACCAACTCAGGAACATACACATCCAAACCAGCCTAGGCACATGCATACCTATTACCAATTCAAGGATATACACCCCAAAAGTTAGACACATATCACTAATTTGTATATCGCACACACAATGACATATATATATATACACACACACCCACACATTGGTTTACACACATACAGCCTACCTACACATACACACAGGTAAGTTCCTAACTTGGATGGTACAGTGCTTGGTGTACCTGGAATACTTGGGGGAAAGTTCAGATGAGAGAGAGAGAATTGAAATGTAGGGAATGAAAGTTGCCAGAACTAGGATTAGAACCAGTGGACTACAGAGAATCTAGCTGAAGACCTGAGGCTTGGGTTTACTTAAGGTAGACTGGGGCTGGAAACTGAGGCAGACAGCTGAGATATTGGATGGGGGAGGGGGGCAGATAAGTGGTGGCAAGGAGGAGACAGCCAGGAAAGAAACTGAGGCAGAAACCTGGTTGCTCAGGGGAAAAGGAAAAGGTAGTGGGAATAAGATAGTGTCAAAGAAACAGAGGGTTTGGAGGCAGAGGGTAGCTCAGGACAGGTGTTGGAGGTGGCAGTGAGCCAGAAGCAGGAGAGGGAGAAATGAGACAGAAGTTAGAGGGGTGAGGAGCAGAGATTGGAGCAGGGC
>JAGPOW010003642.1:58871575-58882773 GCA_030014935.1 Caiman crocodilus | reverse complement strand
GTGAGCCAGAAGCAGGAGAGGGAGAAATGAGACAGAAGTTAGAGGGGTGAGGAGCAGAGATTGGAGCAGGGCCAAACCATAGTAAAGCAAAACCCAACTCAGGGGTCCAACTAAAAGTTTTATTAAACAGACAACACACTACACAGCCCCATTAAGTTATTGGTCCCCCCCACCACACAAACACAAGCACTCACAATGGCAGCAGGAGAAAGAGACTCAGTGGAAGGGTTGGAGTCCAGGTGGGGAAGAGAAGCAGAGTCCAAGTCCTTGATTAAAGAGGGGGTGGGGGATGATAGCCACCTATCCAGGCTGGAAAGGGGTCCTTGTCCAGTAGGTGTTGTCCAGAGGTGGGTCACGGCAGGGCCTCTGGGTGGATAGGTGGTGTAGCATGGTGCTAGTCCAGATGGAGAGGGCATCCCAAGGAGTCAGTCTTCACTACCCCTTTTATGGGGCAAACTACCTCTGATCTTCTATGGGGAGGGCCTGTGCAGGCAATGTCAGTCCTGTTCCAGAGGGCTCAGGTGTTCTTACTGATCATGTGCAACCTTGGCATAATGGTGGGTTGCCTCATCTTTTGTTTCTTGAATGCTGAAGGTGGTTCCAAGGGCTGTGTCATTGGTCCAAATATTGGTGTTGATGGTTCGGTCATTCAGAGGGAGCTATTTTTAGACCAGTTGCCATTGTCTCTCAAGCACCTTCATGCATCCTCATTCATTCAGGAACCAAGTTACGTAGGAGAGGTAAGTGTGAGTCATGGGTTACACAACCAGGCCTGGGGACAGGACGGAGACTTGACAAACAAAATGGAAACTTGTCATGACTTATGCTAACTTACGTATGTAGGCCCAAATCATATAGTACCAGTAAAACAGTAATATAGAGCAGTACAAATAAATATAAACATAATAATTATACAATATAAAGAAGGGAAAAACAAAACAAATACAACGTGCTACCAAAATAAAATGCTGAAGCTTATCCTATGTCTTGTTTTGGATATGTTTTAGCCCTGCTTGGTCATTTAGCCCTGTGTATGCCATGGCATAGTATCAGGCTGCCCAATGACCCATGTATCAAAATAACACTCCCAACAGAAGTGCTCAGTGGAAAAAAGGCAGGCACAGAGCAAAAGCCTGAATGGATGAACACCAAACCCCAAGAGTGGCCAATCACGCTTCCCACACCAAAACCACACTACTGCCCCTGCCAGGGAGGCACCTTCAGCAACAGGAGCCACCACCCACAAGACTGATGTCCCACAGATCACTAAAGCAGTGCTAAGTGTACCTTGATTCAAAAAACAGAAACTTACAAAAATAAAACTTCAATTCAAAAATAAAAAACACAACCAAACAGAGCACATAGAAACTCTGTCGAATACCTACTCCCCAGCCTCACAACTACAATGCAATAAATAAAAGCATAGTTCTAAAATTCCCCCTTCAAAGTCTGCTCCATTTCTGAAATTGGTTTCTTTCTTTGTTGGACCCTGAACCCAGCAGAGCAGGGGCATTTCTCTTCTGCAGTATGCACTATGGAGGGATCACTGCTTGACTTATTAAGAAAACAAAGGTAATGCTGCAGAGGAAGAAAGAAGATGGGGGGCAGGAGCGGTTGCTCCATTCTCCCAGATTCCCTTTCATAGCCTCTCCTTACAGGCTATGAAATCTTCCATAGGAGATTCACCCAAGTCTTCTCTAGACATACCTATGCACTCTGTGTATCTAAAATCCATATGCAGTTCTGCTAGTTGTGGTACTGAATGAAGGTGTCTTGGTCACTGCATTGGCAGTCCTCAGGTGAGGCACAGATGGAGGGCAGTTGAAGGAGAGACAGCTATTAGCCTGACATGTTCCATTGTGGTCTGCATTATCTAGCTTATACTTTCATTTTTTCCCTTAGTACCATATACTCAAGCCCCTCCCACACTGGCAAACTTACCACCAGTTGGACTTCTGCCTCTGGCTCCAGTTCCTGACATTGTGGCAGATGGGGTGGGGCATGGGCTGGGAGCAGTGGAGGGAAGTGGGGAGGAGGGTGAAAGGCGGTTCAGATGAAGCTGTCGTTTGAGTGCAGGAAGCATTTTGGGTGGGACAGTGGATGGTGGAAGCATCACCACTGTGACAGTCAGTGTAGGATGGGGAAGGGTGTAAGGAGAAGTGGGATGAGAATGTCGGGGAGAGAGAAGTGGAGAATGGGAGGATGGTGATACTCAGGGCTCCTTGCTAAACCTGAGTCCCTTGATTGCCCGGGATCCATGGCTGGGGTGGCTGGATGTCCTCTGGGTCAGTCTGGGTATGATTCTCAGTTGTGCAACCAAGAACTGCTGCTCTGAATCTCCCAAAGGAGAGTGATAAAGTAGCCCAGTGAACTTTGGAGAGCCATTAAACACCTATTAGGTGTTAAATGTTCAGAGCAGAAGACACTCAAGAAGGACAATCCTTATCTCCCCTGCTGCTGCAAAGACTGATAGCTGGATAGCTGTCCACAAAACAAGGGAACTTTGGGGACACATTAAATTCATAGATTCAAGGATGTAGGGTCAGAAAGGACCTAAGTAGTTCTTCAAGTCCAAACCCTTGCCCTGGGCAGGAGAGAATACTGGGCTTATATGACCCCAGCTAGGTGACTATCAAGCCTTCTCTTAAAGACTCCCAGGGTAGGAGCCAGCACCACTTCCCTTGGAAACTGGTTCCAGATCCTAGCCACCCTGACTGTGAAGTACTACCTTCTAATGTCCAACCTGAACCTACTCTCAAACAACTTGTTAGGGTGACAATAATTTGGATTATTATGAAGCACTGGATTTGCAGCTGAATACAAGGCTTAGCAGAGCTGCTGACCACAAGGCACAATGATATCTATGACAGCCATTTGCTTATGCTAAGTAACCATCTTAACTGTATTAACCATTTTCTGAGGGAAAATCAGCAAGTGAATCTGTGTGTGTCTGTGTGCTGTGAACCAGCTACAATAAGGAACAAGATAAGATAGAAAGGCCCTAAAAAGGATGGAAGATGGCAAAACCTGAGACAAGAAAACAGACTGGAATGTGAAAAACAACATGTAATTTAAAAAACTCCAAGATGAACATATGCAAAAAGATGAATGGTAATTGGTGAAGAAGCCTCCAGGTTTTGGTCAAAGTCCTCCTATTGACCGAAGAGGTCAAGGTCTTAGACATGCACTCATAGTAAAAAGACATGTAAATGAATGAAATGCATAAGCAGTTTCATGCTAATGAAGCAAACAGTAAACAGAGGAAGAGCTTGAGGTGGGAGGAGAAATGGACGGAAATGAAGGCTGGATGGAAGTAGAGTAAATGTTAATAAGTATAAACCAAAGTGTATAAATATGGAAAAAAATCTATTGTTCATTGCGGCTCCCCGTATTCCATTGGTGAGGGAGCTGGCCCAAAGCTGCCTCCATTCTAATAAAAAGCTGTTGCGAGCAATGTGTGCTGATGTTTACTCCGTGCTCTGTTCTGGCTAATGAGTAACAGGATCCATGGGTAATTGGACCTTTGTTTCCCTAGTCGTCGGGCACCACATGGAGTCAGGGTCTAACAACTTATGGCTGTTATTCCTTCCAATTTATGGCCGTTACACTTCCAGGAGGTGCTTGGGGGAACAGGGTCTCTCCCATTCCTCACTGGTCCCCCCTGGGAAGTTTATAGATATTTATAGAAGTTATAGAAGTTTATAGCCACCAGGTCCCCTTTCAGCCTTCTCTTGTGAAGGATGAATGGGTTCAGGTCCTTAATTCCTATTAGGTGTTAAATGCTCAAACCAGAACTGAGCCAGCTTGGCCATCCATCACCCACCCTGTTGCAATTTTTGGTGCCAGTCAGCAGTGTGTTTGCCCAGCAGGGTCAGGCTTCTTTATGCCAGGCATGTCATAGCAGCTGTAGGGGAAGGCCTTCTGCACCATCCCTGCATCCCAAAAAATCCCCATCCATGCATGACATAGCAGCAGGCTACACAGTGACCCATGTGTGAAGACATTTCTCCCAGGAGCCCCTGCCTGACCAATAGGGGTGTGTGAAACATGTGTTTCTAATTGTTTTGTTTCAACTTCCATTTAGACTTTTCAATGGGACCGTGTTTTGTTCTGAGTTTCATTTCAAAACCACTGTTCTGGTTTGTTTCATCATTACTGTTTTGCTGTTTCAACACTGTTTCAATGTTTTGCCCATAGGCTATAATAGAGAAGCATAAAACTGCCTATAACTTTATCATTTCTTGCCTTATTCAGATAAAACTTGAAGAAATAGTAGCCCCTTATGAGGCCATAAAGGTTGCCAAGTTTCAAGGAGATAGATGCAGGTGTTTCTAGGAAACTGCACCGCAAAATCTTGAAAGCAAAACTGATGTTACGTGTGTATGTTAAGGTACAGTGGAGTGAAAACTGCAGGCAGGGTAGCCCCTGCTGAGATCACCATGCCTGCCAAGTTTCAAGGAGATAGGTGCAGACGTTTCTGGGAACCTGTACTTCAGGCTGCTGACAAGCAAAACTCATGATGTATGACTGTGTGTTTTCCATCCCTTCTCCACAGCACTGGGATTCGAAGGGACCTCAGGGAAGGATTACAGTCCCTGGCCAGCTACACACAGTCAATATGAAAGCAATCCTTCCTTCCTCTCTCTCTCCTTACTTTCTGTTTCCCTGCAATCAAGCCCAGCTTGAGCTTCAAAACTTGAAATGTTTCAAAACATTCCAAATGTTTTGACTGCCCTCGTTTCATTTTGAGGCTATTTTGAAGCCCCTCGTTTTGTTTTGACTTCACTGTTTCAAGCTCAAAATGAGTCGAAATAGCATCAAAATGAAACAGCCAGCAAAATTTTTCACAGCTCTACTGACCAACTGATCACCCAGCTGGGAGCCCAACTGCCCACCTGGAACTTCAGGTCAGCTTTTGGTGGTGGTTGGAGGGGGGTGGCAGGGGAGCGGGCCTGAACACCAAAAAAGAATGTTATGATGCCTTCAGACTAGTATCTGCCATCCTGAGAATGGGTGCCTGCTTACTGCTTTTAATGGAAATAAAACTACACTCAGCAGCCCACATAAAGCAGACTATCAGTTATTAATTCCATGCAGTAACCCCAAACCCTGAACTAGGGAAACAGGATGCATCTTTTGTTGGCACAGGTCATTTTATTCTATTTGGTTTTGTGACACCACTGACAGCATTAACACAAAGTTAGGAGACCAGCATTCAATAGCATGCTTCGCTGTATTTCCATAATAGCACCAAGGGGATCAGGGTACACCACACACCCTATTATCCCCAATAATGGAGAAGGAAGCACTTATAACACACACTGATCAATCTCCAAAAGAGTGTGGGGTCACCTCAATCTGCAACTCCCCAATACACCCTGGGGCCCTTTGGACACTCTCCATACTGTGTAAAATAGGAGACAACAACCACAGAAAGGTTTGTTTGAATTCTTTATTTAATAAAATAATAGTAAAAGGTCAGCAGAAGATTGTTTCATGTTGGGTTATGTAGCTACACCTGGTGTCCTAAAACATTCATTATACACAAATACCTGCAAATTGTAGTGACACTTGGTGGATAAAGGAGCTCAATGCACAAAAACTGTAGTGTCACCTGATGGACAAAGGACATATCATTCAGTAAATTACCATGTACACATGACAAATTAATGGCCGCACTGTTCCAAGTTGTGTCATCTACATCAGAATGGGTTTTGG
Organism: Caiman crocodilus; assembly: GCA_030014935.1. NCBI lineage: Eukaryota > Metazoa > Chordata > Crocodylia > Alligatoridae > Caiman > Caiman crocodilus. The sequence continues at coordinate 58,877,055 of JAGPOW010003642.1, read as the reverse complement.
TTTATGATGATGCAACTCATTTAAAATGACAAAAACCCATGTACATGTAAAGTGTGATGCCATTAAGCCACACAAAAAGACAATTTTCATCACGTGTACAAGTGCACTGTGTCATGTGTACAAGCACCCCTGGATTCCAGTCCTTGCTTTATTTTATTTCTAGAAAAGTGGACTGGAAAGGAGCACCTTCCCAGTATCCTATAGCCTGATGATTTTTACAGGGGATGCAAACTCAAATTTCTTTAGGCAGAGGCAGCAATTCAATGTTCTTAAAAGAAGACATTTAATTTGGAGTTCAATGCAATATTCTGTATCAAAAATCCGCCCTCCCTTTTTCACTTTTGCATTCTCACTTTTGCAGTGAGAAAAACTGACTCCCCACCCATTTTGCACCAAACTCTATTTTGTTTAAAACTTTATGCATGCTGCCAAAGCAAACCCCACCAGTTATTTATACAGGAAAGGGGAAGTTCTGGGTATGCCTAGAAGCAGACACTTTGGCACCTGTTGGTTGGACATAGGCACCTGCAGTGGCAAGTAGGCAGTGCTGAGGTGCCCATATGATTTTATGGCTCCAACTACTGTTGAACAGTGAGCAATTCATATTATTGCTCAGACAAAAAGGCTTCTTAGCATGTGACTATGTGTAGTCCTGTAAACAAAAGCCTAATGACATACGGTAATGTTTGTGAATTCACAATATCAAGGAAAGGAAACACACACTTAAATAACATTTTGGAAGTGGAAGGATTTTTTAAACAAAGAATTTTACTAACTCAGGCTTTTAGTCAGAGAGTAATGGACCATTAGATGCAACACACCACAACACAGCATTCGAGAAGCTACTTCTTCGCATCATTAATTGGAAGTGGTTAAAAAGAGCTTTCTCCAACAGGCAAGGTACTATCCTATAGAGGGTCGTTAAGCAGCTAGTTGGAAGAAAAAATATATATTAAAACATATTTTAAGGAAACTGATCCACCCTTCAAAATTTCTATGTAATTGTCCTTTATTTCAGTTTCTTTATGTGGCAATTCTAAGAATCAGAGTAAATTAAGATGTTATATGTATATGGGTGTCCACCATGAAGATATTTGTGTAAAAGTATTGTGATATATTATTAAAAAAAAGTAAGTGATTGAACCTGTGTGGAAAAAATATAGTTAAAGTATGATGCAAACACCAGAGGTCTTATCATAAACAGAATACATGATAATGACATTTTTATACAGAGAATTAACAAAATAGTTCAGAAATCATTTAGCGTACAGGCAGTGCTCAACATAAGATGTTTCAAGTTACAGTATATTTGATGGACTTTCAGCAATAACATTTATTTGTCAGACAAAAATTTGTCTCCAAGTTTTAACTAGAAATTCACTAAAAAGCTTTTTACATTTCATTTGGAAAGTAAGAGGTGATGGTATAGTTAACATATTAGGTGAACAACTTCTAGGAGTTTGATATTAAAAACGATGTAGAAAATCTTGTAAAGTTAATTGTTAGCAAAGAAATAGCTTCAGGGAAACACTTAAGGAAGACTTCAGCTCTGGTTGATGTTAGGGAACTAAAAACTTGTTCTTGGGAAACGTGTGCAGTGAGTGTGGTGCTGAGGATGGGCAGGTGGGGTTAAGGGTCTGCGGCTGGTGATGCTGGTGAGATAAAGTGGGGAGTGCTGGAGGAGGTGGTTGGCTGGGGTCTCCTGCACCCGGTAGTCTGGTCTCTGTCAGGCATCATCTGCACACTGTGCCTCCTCCACCCAGGCCTCACAGAAGAGTTACCCTTACGCCTTGCAGATGTTATGCAGCACGCAACTGCAATGATGACCCAGGGGAGATTGCCCTTGGTCAATTCAAGGTGGTTAGTGAGGGTTTGCCAATATCCCTTGAGGTGGCCAAAGGTACACTCTTTCAGGGCATGGGCCTGGCACAGGCAGCATTTGAAATGGGTCTGGTGGGGGCCCAGATGGTTGGTGTAGGGCCGCATGAGCCAGGGCAGGAGCAGGTAGGTAGGGTCTCCAGTAAGGAGGGTCAGGATGGCTACAGTGCCAAACTGAAGCTTTGGCAACCCTGGAATGAAGGAGCCACTCTGTACCAGGCCCAGCAGGCCGGAGTTGTGGAAGATGCAGTGTTGTGGGTACTCTCTGACCAGCCAGTACTCAAATGCATGAAGGTCCCACAGTGGTCCACGATGGCCTGGAGCACTAAGGAGTGAAAGCCCTGCTGGCTGTAATAAGGGCAGTCTCCATGGGATGGGCAGGTGATGGGGGTGTAGGTCCTGTCCAGGGCCCTGATGCACTGACAGAACCCCAGGCCATGGCACCCCACCATCAGCACCAGGGAGTAATGCATATGGAGCACTGTGTCTGCCAACACAGCCTGGAGGGCACCACAAACCTCCAAGTTGGCCTGCCCAAAGGTGGCCTTGCCCATGCCAAACAGGTGGATGATGTACTGCAGACTGGAAGGTGTGGCCACTTTGAGCAGGGTGAGGGCTAGGCAGGTGTTCATGGGGAGGGGCAGCTGCATGCCTGTGTCTTGCAGCTCCAGGTGGAGCCAGAACTGCTCCATGAGGTCTCAGAAGTTGGTCTGGGTCATTCTGAAGGTCTCCAGCCATGGTTCATTGTCCCACGTATGCTGGACAATGTGGTGCCACCAGTCTTGGCTGACCCAGTGGGCCCAGAGTTGGTGGGGCTGTAGCCCCAGGAGGGTGGTAGTGGTCCCAGGGGTGGCATCCAGAAGCCCCTCGTTGGCACCCCTGCTGGTGGGAGCTGTGCAATGGTGGTGGCCCTGGGGTGGAGGCTGGTGGCCTGGTGGATGGTTGCTGCATGGGGAAGAGGCAGGTGGGGTGAGACAGCCATGGGTCAGCTGTTGGTTGGAGTGTCAGGCCAGCAGGGCCAGTGCAGAGGCCAGCAGGAGTGTGGGGTGCTGATTGTCACTGCCAGAGGTAGGGGTGGAGCAGCCATGGCACAGGGAGGCAGAGTGAGCAAGGAGAGAACTGCCATGAGCTGCCTCTGTGCAAAGCATGCTACTCCTGGGCAGGGAAGTTGCTGGTTGGAGAACAGAGAGTAGGGTTTGCTTTTAAAGATGGCTGCTAGATGATGGCAGCTGAAGCTGGAGCCTAGAGTTCCCCCTGGTAGCAGCAGGGGCCCATTACATAGCTGCAGGAAACTTGGTACAAAGAGCAGAAACCTTGCTTCTTATTCCTCGTGTAGACACCTGCCTAAAAGTGCTTACTCCACAGTAGTTTACACCAGAGTAAACTTAGGCTGGATCAAATGCAAATGTAAGCACATGCATTATTGATCTAACAAAGATAATCTGTCACCCACTGCCACATTTCAAAATTCAGGGAACATTAGTTATATATTGGGTGCATCTACCTGAGACGCTTACTGCGCATTAACCTAATAACACTGCACAATAGCATGTTGGTTAAAAACCATGCTAATAGCATACTGCGCAGTGTTATTAGGCTAATGCACAGTAAGCATAATGAAAAAAAATGTGCAGTGGTGCTACTGTGCAGTAGCTCTAATTACTGCAAATTTAGTAAGTACTTTATTAAGTAAGAGTAAACTAAATGTGCAGTACCTAACATCCAATAATGAATGTGTAGGCATGCCTAGTGGCCTTTACCTCATTTCAGATAGCAAATTGCTGATGAGATCTTTAAACAAGATGTTCTCCTAGATCAGATATCTCAAACGCTTACTGAAAGATTTCTTACTCTAGTTTATAGAACAATATATCTTGTTTGCAGCAAACTGGCAGATATCTCAAACTGCCACATGGCTTTAAGGTTTAAGGACCTGTTTGCTAGACAGCGTTTTCTAGGAAAAAGAAAAATGTCCTCAGCAGTGAGATTACTGTTTTATTCTGTTTTCAACAGAATAGAAACAATAGCATTATGCCTACATAATCAGTTGTGGTACAGATCAGGTAAACTGGGTGTACTTACATGTGAATTTATGTAGGCTTAAATGTAATGCATATTAAGTTAATGCTCATTAAGCATTTTTGGCAGGTGTCTACACTGGGAATTCCATCATATAGATTCATAGATTGAAAGGGACCTCAGAAAATCATTGGTTCCAGCCCCCTGCACCAAGCAGGAAAGATAACTGTGGATCAGGTGACCCCAGCAAGGTGACTGTCCAGTCTCCTCTTGAAGATTTCTGAAGGGAGCTTATTTCATTCTGGATACCCTGACTGTGAAGAAGTGTTCCCTAATGTTGAGCCTGAATCGACCTTCCAGGAGTTTGTGGCCATTACTCTTGGTTTTCCCCTTATGGGTGCCCTAGTGGACAGTTGCTCACTGAGCCCTTGATGTACTCTCCTAGTGTAGCAGTTAGCTGCTATCAGGCTCCCTCTCAGCCTTCTTTTCCTTAGGCTGAAGAGTTCCAGGTCCATCAGCCTTTCTTCATATGGCTTGCCTTTTAAGACTTTGATAATGAGCCCTGCCACCTCTGGGTCTGCTGCACCAGCCAGCACTGGTGGCAGCATGTCCTGCAGCAGGAATGGGATGACAACCAGTAGTTCAACCCATTCTGGATGCCCTGGCCAATTTTGAAGACCTGCTGCTCCAGCTCCAGCCTCACCTGGAGTGCCAGGACATGGAGAAGTGCCCAGCCATGCCCGCTGACACCCACCTGCCCTGTCACCCACCCCTAAGCACCACTCCAGGACATGCATGTGTTTCTAATGAAAACCTTTATTCCTCTCACAAGCCCCACGTCCACCCCCCAACCACTTCCCTCAAACAACAGAGCCTCCTTCCTACTTCTTTCTCAACACATAGAGCCTCTCCACTACCCTCCCCACCATCCAGCAATGAAAAATCCTGGGTGGGGGCCAGGACCCTGGCCATGGACAGTTCCCCCATGCGTCTGCAGGCCATGGTGAATGGCAAGGGCACCTATGAGTGGGAAAAGGTGGAGGCTCTCCTGTTACAGGGTAGCAGGCAGGACCCAGGGGTCCTGGCTGGCCAGTTGCTGCTGGAGCAGCTTCACATAGCACTGCTCCAGGGCCTCCAGCCAGGTCCAGTGCACCTGCTGCACCTGGTCCTGTGTCTGACCAGGGAAGTCTCCTAGGGAATGTCCTCATCCTTCCTGGCCAACTCCAATTTCTCCTGTCCTTGCTTCTGTGCATGCTCGCATGCTGCCCAGTTCTCAACTGGCATCACCAGCCACTGGAACCAGATGGTCCAGTCCCTGGTGTGTTGCTGGTGCAACTACCATGTCTGGTCAGCTCCAGTTGTGGGTGTGGCGGGGCCAGCAGGGAGCGCTCCCATTTTGAGCCACCCACCTCCCTGCACCCAACCACCTTCCAGGATCCGAGTGCCTCCCTTGGGGTGCCTCATGTCCGGCCAACCCCTTCCCTGGAGCACACCCGCTAGCCTGGGGTTTCCACTGCCACCATCCAAGGCTCTGGACTTACTCCTGGCCCTGTGCACCTTGGAAAACACAGGCCTGTTCGTCC
>JAGPOW010003642.1:58860831-58871475 GCA_030014935.1 Caiman crocodilus | reverse complement strand
GGGAATCAGCTGCTGCTCCTGCTGCCTCCTCAGCTGCTTTGCTCGCCACTCGCTGCTGCTGCTCCTAACCGTCGATCCAAACGGCGGTTTGAATTACCCAAATTCAAATTTGGTCACTGTCACTCAGCTTCCCTTCGATCATTAGGTCACTGATAAGGCATCCCCGGTTGCCAGTTCGAGGTCAAGCAGCGCTTTACCTCTCATCGGCCCGTAGACTTGCTGCATTAGATAGAGGTCATCCATACATGACAGGAAGATTTGTGACCACTTGGATTTGGTTGCACACTCTTCCCATGAGATGCCTGGGTAGTTAAAGTCTCCCACAAAAATCATACACTGGGAGTGCGTGGCCTCAGTCAATTCCCTGCCAAACTCCTGGTCAAGATCTTGACCCTGGGTAGGGGGTTTGTAGTAGACTCCCACCATAGGCACCCTGTGCCTTGTTCACCAAGGATTTTAACCCAGAGGGTCTCAAGTCATCCACCATGGGTGCCAATGTTGGCTTGTGGGGACGTGTAGCTTTCTTTGATGTAGAGAGCTACACCTCCGCCCCTTTTGTCCACTCCTGTACAGGGTATAGCCATCTATACCTGTGGCCCACTCATGGGTGGAGTCCCATCAGGTCTCCATTATCCCAATGACATCATTGTTATTTGCATTTAGCTGGAGGACAAGTTCCTGCTGGTGGCACTCTCAGGGATGCAACCTGGGTCTCAGGGCAGCAAAATCCAGGTCAGCTCCCTCATGAAGGGAATGGTTTTCTTCACATGACTGGACTGATGATTGAAGTCAATCATAGCCACCCACTGTGCCTGCTAGACCTTGACCTTCATGGAACACTGCCATGCCATCTGAGAGTGACCTCACACTTGCATCCTGGCTGAGATGGCTTCATAAATATGGGCATTTGTGGCCCACTCTGCACAAACTTCCTCTGGATGTTGGCCTTGCCCCAGAGTCTCACAAGTTTCTGTACCTCCTCCTGGGTCCATCTGGGGCCACAAGCATTCAGTATGGGCATGGGCACATAGGCAGGGCCAGGGCTTGATGGGGATGATGTGGTGGACATGTTTCCCACGCCAGCTCTCTGGGGACCTGTTTAGCTGTCCCTGTGATGCTGGCCCTGGAAAGCTGCCAGCAGCACCCAGGACAGAGGCATGGCCAGGGATGGGGAGCCTTGTGACAGAGGTGTTTCACCACAGTGCCTGCAAAGAGACAGAGCTGGGGTTGAGCAGGAGCAGGTAGCAGGTGCTGGCCCTGCTGCCATAGAGATTGGGGCTAGCAGCCCTGGGGGGAATCTCAGGGCTGGGCAAAGGATGCAGTAGGTTGTAGCTCTCTGTGGCACTCACCTCTGGCTAAAAAGCAGCTCCAGCTAGGGGAAAGGTCAGGCAGAGGCTGCCTAAATCCTGTCCGGGGGACCACAGGTCACTGGCTTCTCCAGGCTTCCTGTTCTGTGTGCCCCAAGGCACAAAATGGCTGAAGGCTTTTATAGCTTGGAGCTAGGGGTTGCCAGAGAGCAGCCCAGGCCTGGAGGAGGACAGGCAGACAGCCAGGAGCCCTGAGGCCAGGCTGTGGCCAGCCCCCTTGTGGCTGGGCGGACCCAGCACTGAAGTCTTTGTGTTAATGTGCATTAACACGTCTACATGTACATTAATTGCACCCAAATTTGGTACTTGCTTTATGCAAGTATCAAATTAGGCATGTTTAGCCTAAAATCATCTTTTGAAGGTACATTAAGGGTGCACATGTGTATACATGTGTCCTTAATGCACCTTAAATTGGGCTAATACACTGTTACCTGATGGGAAAATTACATTCTTGCTATATACATTCTAGAAATAGGTTCTACATTCTAGAAATATATTCTAGAAATAGAAACTGCATAGGTTTAAAGGCCAGAAGGATCTATACTGTGTCACATAGCGAATCCTTTCTCGAACTCAGTAAACTGTATTTAACAAAGTTATCTATATTATTTTTTAACCATAGCAGACTCAAGTCTCACTGGTGTCAGTAGTGGACTGGCCTACTGACAGTGGACTGATGACATCAAACATTGGTGCAGAACCTCTACACACTCCAAACCATAGGCTGGTGATCCAGGCTGATCTGGGTTGGCTTAGTAAGTGGGCGATTATAAACCTGATGTCATTCAATATGGAAAAATGCAAGGTATTCCACCTCAGGGAAAAAAAATGCGTAGCACTCTTATAGGCTTGGCAGTGCTACACTCACTAGCACCATGGCCAAAAGGGACTTGGGAGTCATGATGAACCACAAGATGAACATGAGCCACCAATGTGATGTCACAACTGACAAAGCACACAAAACTCTGGCTTGCATCCATAGATGCTTCTCAAGTAAATCCCAGGATGTAATCCTCCCACTGTATTTGGCTTTAGTGAAGCTGCAGCTGGAGTACTGCATCCAATTCTGGGCTCCACAATTCAAGAAGGATGTGGTGAAGCTTGCAAGAGTCATGCATGATCAGAGGGCAAGAGAACAGGCCTTATGAAGAGAGGCTGAGAGCCATGGGAATCTTCAGCCTGGAAAAGTGCAGGCTCAGGGGTGACCTGGTGTCAGCTTATAAGCATACAAGGAGTATGCATCAGAATATGGGGGAACATCTGTTCACCAAAGCTCTCCAAGGGATGACAAGGTCCAATGGCTACAAACTCCTCTAAGACTGTTTTAGGCTGAACATAAGGGAAAACTGCTTTATGGTCTGACACCCTAAGGTCTGGAATAGGCTCCCAACAGTGGTGGTGCAAGCCCCTACTCTGGACTCTTTTAAGACACATTTGGACACTTTCTGGGATCTTATGACCCCAGCTGACTTCCTGCCCCTGGGCCAGGGGCTGGACTCGATCTTCCGAGGTCCCTCCCAGCCCTAATGTCTATATATGAGCCCAGTTCTTATTAAATGAACAGAGAGCTTAAATCTTTTTTCAAGACTTCAAGGAAGTGTAATTTTGCTTTTACATTACACTGTTTACTTAAAACTTGTTTTTCCTCTTGATATTTCTGATACTAAATATGTTCAGTGGATTACCTATCCTACATAGAGAGACAGTGAGAAAAGAAGATAATTCATTTTAAAAAACCAAATCAATAATTTACTGGAAATTTCCTTGCAGTATTTGCCTACATCTGTTAATCCCTCAATCTCTAGATTTTTAAGTATGTAGAGAGAGAGAAACTAAATTGAATCTATTTCAAAAGATACATTTGTTACTGAGACAAATCAGCAATCTTGAAACTAAAAAGCAGACACTGGGAAATCGAGAACTTTTCAGATATAAGGTTAAGAACCATGAACATGAGATTTCATAAAATGAACTGGTAGACAATCAGAGACACTGACAGGTCACACCTTCCTCCATTCACTTGGCTGATGAACTGGAACAGTGGTGGCAGTGAGGGCATTAATAGTTTAAAGTATTGAAATGTTGCAACTCAGAAGTGATTCTTTCATGAATGAATGTCAGGAAATGACTAGCAGCCTCATTCCTTCTTACCAATTACTTAAAGGTTATAAGGAAACAGACTCAAATGACTAGAGATATGGTTGAGAATACTATAACCTTGAAACTGTAATAGATTGTTTGCACAAAATAAAATATACTGTGTATCCTAAAGTGGTCAAGAAAATTGAACGGTGTGAAAAAATAGCTTTAGTGTAGATGAAAGTAAAATTATTTGTTGGTGTGAATGATAATTTCCATTGACTTAACTTATGATATTTATTGAGCCCCTGACACGTTACATCGGTTACACAGTTGTTTGGTTAGTTGTGCAATAAATGTAGCTAAACATGTAAAGTAACTATTACTCCATAAAAATGGTCACCTAGCTATAAAAAGAGCCAACCAGCTACAAAGTAAGTGCTGGAAAAACATATAATAATTTTATAGGTGGTTTCTATCCAGCTTTAATTTGAATGTCTGGCAGAGAACATATCATGTGATAGGTATCTGCTGGGTCTTCCAGCATCCCAGAGTCCACTGTTCTTTCCATTCAGTATACATTTATCTGGAAAAGCACCCAACTCTGAACAAATAGTTTGACTGGTTTGAACATACACCTCTCTGCTGGAGGGGTTCCATGCCTGCTTACCACCTGATTGGACAAAGCAGGAGAAAGCTTTACCCAGGAGCTAAGCACTTCCTTTACCCACACTGGGTAAAACCAGAAAACATGGGGAAACTTCTGGCTCAGGTTCACTCCAAGGTTCTCTCCCCATTCCTGGCAGCACCAGGCACAGGGAAAATCCCTGTCTTTGACTCCTGCTTGTGGAGCAGGTGAGTGGGAAAACCCCTACCCCAACTTGAGATTAGCCTGGGTTCTCTTTCCATCCCTTGAACTCTGGCTGGGCAGGAGTTACCCTGCTCATCTGCTCCATGTAGGGAGAGGGAGGGAGATTTTTCCCTCTCCCTGTGTTTGGTGCCACTGGGGAGGGACAGAGAACCCAGGGCTGAGGTCAAGCTGGGGCATCGGATTTCTTTGTTTATCTGGCTCAATGTTTAGGGGTCATTTCTGTCTGCTCAGTGACAGGTAGTCTTTGGTCCCCCTCTTGCTTGGTGGAGGAGTTGGGGTAAAGGAGAATTACCAGCGTGCCTAGCTCAAAAGACAGATTCCTGCTCTGCCCCCACCAACAACTTTCCTTGCTTTTTTGGGGTCTTGGGGGATGACTCCTTGGTAGACCCATCTAATTCCTTCAGTGGTGCTGCTTAGCAGAGAACACCCCTCAGCTGGTCATTAGCAGCAATGCAAGCTGTCAGCCACTTTTTATTTCTCCTGACAGCATGCGTAGACATACACTTGACTTAATGTTTTCTTTGCAGAAAAAACCCCCCATGATACTATTCAAGTAATGTTTGCCAGGAGCCTTAAATTTGTGCTTTCATTAACAACTATGGCATAAAGTCCACATCCTCAGAGAAGCCCTTTAAAGACACATCTAGTACTAAGTTCTTGTATTGTAGAAATTATCTGGTATTCCTCTTCCCCCTCCTGCCTCAATACATTTGGCATCTATTTTTATTTCATATTATGGGAGTTTCCAAGCAAATGTGAAGTAACATCCAGCTGCAGTAAAGAATCGGCTCCAACATCTGCTCTTGTAATATATAAGTCAGTTAACAGCTTGTCAGTTTCTTCATCATAAAATATTAATTTTCATTGTTACCTCAAAAATAGAGCAATTTTCAAACTTGAAAATCATTTCCAAAAGTTTTGGAAGGTGCTGTAAATAGTAAAGTGGCCAGGTTTGCATATGACGCTGCCATGGTAAAAAAATGCTGATTGTGAAGAACTGAAAAATAATCTAATAATATTGAGGGAGTGGAAACAGAATGGCAGACAAAGTTGAATATCGAGAAGTGCAAATTGATGCATATCAGGAAAAAAAAATAACCTGAGATGAGATGGATTTTACTTCAGTAAAATCAGTGGTACTTCAGTGGTAGCACTCAGTGGGCACGTCTACACAGGCATTTACTGCACATTAAAGTTACTGTGCAGTAAGCGCTAAGCAGTAATAGGGCTGATGTCCACATGTGCAGTCAACCTGGGACTAGATTTAGTCCCAAATCAGAGCAGCCTACCACGTGCCCCTGTGGTCACTGGGGGAGCTCCAGCCTCCAGTCACATGGCTGCCAGCATTTGGCAGCCATACTTAGACCAGATGCAGCTGCCAGCACTTGGTGACCATCTTAAAAGCACACCCTTACCCTCTGATCCCTACCCAGACTCTCCCCTGCCCAGAAGCTGCATGTCCAATGCAGAGGCAGTATGCAACACCTCCATCCCTCCCTACCCTGCCTCTCTGTGCCATGGCTTTCCTTGCCAGCAGCATCCAGTGCCCTGCTGCAATAACCAGCACCTTGAGCTTCTGCTGGCCATGGTGCTGGCTCTGCTGGACACACCAGGGTTCCCAGGTCAGGCCCCAGGACAGACACTCACCCACCAGCTGGGCCCAGAGCAGCAGCTGTGGGAGGCTCTGGCTGACCTCTCCTTCTGCACTCTCCACACAAGCCTGCCTGCTCTGCTACCCACACACTCCCAAACCCCTGCTCACCCCCAGCACCACTTCAGGATACACGCATAGGTCAAACAGTACAAACTTTATTAATACAACAAACCCCCTCATCTCTCCTCCCCTGCTCATTGTATACAGACCTCCCCCTGCCTCCACATACAGTGCCCTCTCCACCCACCAAGATTAAAACACCTATTTCCCAAACTTGAAACACACTTCATGTGTCTGACCCCTATCCCCAAGTCCATCTGTGAGGGACTGAGGGGTGTGGCTGCCCAGAGTGGAGAGCCTGGGTGCAGACAGCCAGATTTCCATCTGCAGACAGTTCCCTTCTGGGTCCAGGGCCTGTGGTGAAGTTTGGGGATGCATGCGGCTGGCAGATGCTGCAGCACCTGCTCCAAGGTGATTCTGGAAGCCTGCTGTGGGGTGATGGGCAGGACCTCGGGGCCTTGTGGGGCTGGGGGGGGAGGGGGGACATGGGTACAGTCTCTGCTGTGTAGTTCTGGGTCACCAGCTGCTGCTCCAGCAGCTCCATGAACCATCACTCCAGGACCATCAGCTTGGCACAGTGGGCGTGGCATGCCCACAGTTGCACTTCCTCCTGGTGGCCTCCCAGGTGAGGTCCTACACCCACCACAACTCCTGGTCTGTCACCCTGTTATCCACTGCAACCACCAGCTGTGGAGCAGGTGAGTAATATCATGGCTGCACCACTGGTGCAGCTGGTGCCTCTGGGTAGTTCCAGCAGCAGGTGGTGGTGAGCCTGTGATGGTGATCCTGCAGGCTCCTGTAGCTTTCCTCCCATGTCCAGATGTGGGCCCTGCCAAAACAAGAGACAGAAGGCTTTTGTGAGAGTTTGAAACATTGAGAGATAAGATTCTCTGCTCTAGGGGGCCTGAACTGCCTGGTCTCAGACTAGAGGTGCTGCCCAAGCCCCATATCCCCACTTGCTCCCCACGGGCTGGCCACAGGCCCCCTGTCTCCCTGCCCCCTTCCCAGGGTGAAGCAGGCTAGGCTGCTGGCAGCACCTGCTGCCACAGCTCTAGCCCCTCCTGGTTCCCTGCTCTGCCCCTGCAGGCCCACTGCTGTGCTGTGCTGCCACTAAGCACCTGGGCTCAGAGCATGCGGGGCTCCCAGACAACTGGAGCGAGGGGCTGGCTGTGTCCTTCCCCTTTCCACTGGGGACCTTTCTAGGCAAGTGGTCAAGGGCTGGCCCCCTGCCATAATGCCACTGCACCTCAAGCATACCCCTGCTTCATGTGCTATGGGCAGGACAGTTTATATAGGCAGAAGGCTGCCCAGGCTGCTATACCTGCTTCTGCTGATCCTGCTTATACCCTGGGCACACCTGGGCTCCTGTTTTGGGGCCCTGAGCTATGGCAGCATGGTGGCCAAGCCTGGCCTGCTGCTCAACCTCTGCTGCCACCTGAATTTCCTGCCCCCAGTTGTGGAAGAGGAGATTGTTTTTGGGACCAACGACTTCCTTGGTGCATGAGAAGCCTGTGTCTGCCCAGATGCAGAGTCATAGACTGCTCAATAAATTTCTGGCCTGTGTCCCACCTCTCTGCATGCTGGGGAGTGGGGCTGGGGCCAGGGGAGTGCAGGGGGCCTGGGCTGGGCTGTGGCCAGGGCTTGGGCTGGGGATGGGGCGTGGGAGGTTCTGCACCCCAGTGCGGGACTTACCATGGCTCTGCAGCTGGTGAGGCTGGTGGCTTGGGGCTCCCCATGCCAAGTGGCATCTGACTTCACCTGGTGTCCTTGGCATCCAGTGGGCTGGGTCTGGCAACTGGCCAGGGCCCCCTGCCCTCTGTTCCTCCCACTCATGAAGGAGCTGGTGTTTATGGCAGTAGGCAGTGGCTTGGGTGGCCACTTCCTGTGGCTGGGTGAGGGGCAGGACTGAGCCTGTGGCAGCCACTGGTCAAGGCTCCTCAGGCTGTCAGTGGGTGCTACAGCCAGGGATGAATGCAGGCTGTGGTGCTGAAGGCCAAAGGTCCCCTTTTCCAGTGATGTATCACTGGAGGTGTCAGGGTGGATCATGGGCATGGGCTTCCAGGCCACCAGAGTATGGGTCAGCTTCTACAAGAAAGGCATGGTCCTGGGGGCCCCACTGGACCAATGATTGTGGTCAGTCAGGGACACCCCTTGGGTCTGCAGGTCCTTGATCTTAATGTGGCACTGCCATGCTGACTGGGAGTGGCCTTGTGCATGCATCCCAGCCACGAAAGCCTCATAAATGTGGGTGTTCAGGCCTCACACCAGCTGACTGGGCATCCCAGAGAGAGGCACAGACAGGGAGTCACAGCTGCATGATTGAGGCATTTCACCACTGTCCTGCAAAGAAAGAGAGGTAGGGGGTAAGCAGCAGTGGGGAGCAGGTGCTGGACTGGTGGCACAGCCAGCAGGGCCAGCAGCCCTGGTGGGATCATGAGGCTGGACAAGGGGTGCAGCAAACTGCAGTGCTTTGCAGTACTCACCTGTGCCAGGCAACAGTTTGGGAGGAAGACAGACCCAGCAAACAAAGACTGTGGGCTGTTCATGGGGGCACATAGGGCCTGCTGTGGTGCTGCAGTCATGCAGCTTCTGCCAGCCCTGTGGAGTGTGTGTCCCAAGGCACAAGATGGCTGCAGGCTTTTATACCTTGCAGCTAGGGGCTGCCAGACAGAAGTTCAGACAAGCAGCAAGTGAGGGGCCAGGCAGGAGCCTTGGGGCTGGCCTCTGGCTGGACCCCTAGTGGCTGAGCAGAACCAGCCAGGAAGCTCCCATGTTATTGTGCAGTAATGTGTCTACACATGGATTACTGTGCAGTAACTTATCAGGTATAAATTTTCTACCTGCATGCTACCTGTGAGACAGGTGGGTAGGGAGCTGGCTGTGGGGTAGGACCCAGAGAGTTCAAATGAGCGGCTCTGTCATCTTGGTAAGAAGTGGACAGTGGTGTCCCTCAGGGGTCAGTGCTTGGTCCCATTCTTTTCAAAATCTTTATCAATGATTTGGATGTTGGGGGTGAAGAGCTCACTGGCCAAGTTCATGGATAACACCAAGTTATGGGGGAGCATGATAATGTTTGAAGATAGGCTACGGATACAGGTGGACCTAGACAGGCTAGCACTGGGGTAGGCAATTATTTTTGGTGGAGAGCTGCTTACCGAGTTTTGGCAAGCTGTTGAAGGCCACATGGTAGCCCCACCCTTGACAGGTGCCTCACATCCTGGTCATCATCTTGAGACTGGAAGTCCTGTCCCCTAGCCCACCAGACCTTTGCCACCAGAAGTCCCTCCCCTTGGCCCTGGGAGTACTCCTTTCAGTAAGGAGGTTTGCCATCTCAGAACCAGAAAAATACCAAATTATATTCTAAAAATATAACATCTATAACATTTGTCAATTTAATTTAAAAAAATATTTTGTCCTGATTTACATGTGTTTTTGTTGTGCACATAAAGGTGACTGCACAATAACTTAAAATTAAGTCTTACTCTTGTATATTGTGGGATGGTGGGAGGTATTCAGGGTGAGTATAGAGTTGTGCAGGGCTGTGGGTATGTGGGGTGTGGGGGAAGGTGTGGATGTATGTGGGGTTTTTGTGAAGGGGATAGGTGTTGGGGTGGGTATGGGGTGAGGGAGCGTGTGTGTGTGTGTGTGTGTGGATATGTGGGGTCTGAACTCCCTAGGCACCCCCATCCCACAGTCCTCCACCCTGAGAGGACATGCATGCACCTCTTGTAAATAGCATGGGGAAGAAGGTGGTTGTGCAGGTGGGCTACAGCTGGAAGCACAGTGAGGCCAACCAGGCGGGTGCTAAGTGCAGGGGACCCAGCAGGGCTCAGACTGCCCTGGGCCAGATGGTGGTCACTGTGGTGAGCCAGCACCATGGCAAGCAGGAAGCCTGGGGTGTGGGATGTCACTGCCAGAGCTGGGGATGGAGCAGCCATGGCACAAGGGACTAGTCAGGGAGAAGCAAGTGGGGCTGCCTTTTGCAGATGGCTGCTGGCTCACTTATCTGTCGGCATAGTGTCTTAAAATGTGGTTTGTAGGATATTCTGAGGTAAGGCTTGCTTAATCAAAGCTGTTCTACCTTGCATAAATTAATAGCTATTCATTGGAACAGTAAAATGAACCTGAAAAATTCCACTTCTCAGATGAATGTTTTAAAGACTGTACTATCTAATCATTCTCTCTTTTCTTTGCTCACGTTTACCATTTAGACAAGTGCTTTCTGCATATACTATGCCACACACTAGATGACAAAACCAAGGCATGGAGTATGTAATGCCATCTAGGAGAAAATCCTGACCCAGGTCCCAGGATAGTGAGTAAAAAGACTTTTACAGGTTTTGTTGTGTTTTGACTGGCGCTGGAAGAAGAAAACATCTAGGCAGCAAAACATCTTGATGCTATCTCTAGAGAACATGAGAGTAAGATAAGACATCAACCTGCTGAGGGGCGATCAGCGGGAAATAGGGCAGGCTCTATTTTCCCGGGCACCACCAGGGGTAACTAGGACCAACGGTCACAAGTTACTGGAGAGCAGGTTTAGGTTGGACATTAGGAGGCACTACTTCGCAGTTAGGGTGGCTAGGATGTGGAACCGGCTTCCTAGGGAAGTT
>JAGPOW010003642.1:58821936-58856913 GCA_030014935.1 Caiman crocodilus | reverse complement strand
CGTCTCCTTAAGGAGCGCCCACCCTTCATGAACGCCCATGTCCTCAACCCTACAGTCCCTCAGCGCCTCGTCGACTAGCCTCCTGAGCTCCCTGAAATTCTGGGCGCACGTGTAGATGCTGCACCCAGGAGCAGTTCATCATGGCTTAAAGTGCTCCAGAGTTTATCACACTGGATTAATTACACGTGTAAATGCACCCCTTGTTTCATAATCCATATAGGGGTTGATACAATTAGTCTCTTCTGATGTAATCCAGTTTAGAAATAGCCTGATATTTCCATATGCTTTCAGTGCAGAATTGCTGATCAGTGCCATTGCCATGGTTTTTTCATAAACACTACAAAAGTAGGAGTGACCATTACATTACAGATCTTCACAAAGAGATTTACTGATGTTATCAAGGGAGTTCTAGACTTATTAATATGCTATTGATTCTACTAAAAACTGGTCTCCTGCTAGCATGACTATCTGGCTCCTAGGCAGCCTGCATGAAAGGCTGACTGTTAAGCAAGAACCAGAAGTCCCATCTTCCAAGCTCCTATACTTCAAGGTCTACCTAAAATTTATCTGGCAGGCTGATAAAGTAGGATCCTCTTAGAGATTCTATGGTCTAAGCTCCTCTGTAGCTCACCAGAAACACCGCTGAGGCATTGGCAACACGGAAGTTTGAAAGCTATGGGAGTCTCAGCTTTTATACTCAAGCCTTAACAGAGCCTCCTGAGATGTTGGCTTTCTTCAGCCTCCCTGATGGGAGGATGGGAAGCCTTAAAACTACAAATTACCAGGTTGTCAAAGGCTTTATAGCAGCCTGAAAAGTAAATTAAATCTGAGATGCCATGGGCTGTCCCTGCCGGCTGATGATCAGGCGATCAGGACCACTCTGGGGCTGGAGCCCTGGGACAGTCCCTGTATGGAATGCTGCATGTACAAATCATGGCACCATGCAAACTAGTCACAAAGATATTACACATTTTTTAGTAATATTTTTGTACCTGGTTTGTGATTTTATGGTCCCATAAATTCTATGAACTTGTAACCAGTTGCTATTTTTGGTATGATTGGGCATGTCTACATGAGCGTTAATATGTTTTTCCTAATGCACATTAAATTTAGTACCTCCAATGTGAGGGTGCCCATACATGAGAAGGGAAGCTAATCCCAGGTTCTGTAATTCCAGTACATTGGAGCAGACTCGTTTAATCAAATCTGCTGGAGCATGGCAATTACTGTCATCCAGCAGCCTCCTAACTCTCATATATCAGTACCCCCACACTTCAAAATGGCAGTGGGGGCATTGTATCTAAAGCTTGTTCAATGAGCTTTAGGTAAAACACTCCTTGCACCATTTTGAATCATGGGGATGCAGATGCATGAGATGTTGCTCTGATTAAAGCACTCACCCCACTCCTGAAGCAGTACCAAATGTGCATGTTTCTAAGTGATGCTTACTGCACAGTAGCCTATTTTACTGGGTATTAGTATAATTACATGTTTTTTTATGTTCCACTTTAATGCCCACTAAAATAGGCTGCTGTGCATTGAAGTGCACATGTAGACATGCTCATTAACACCTTAATTTCACTAGAAACATAACATGTGTCAGGGACCTGTGTAAAAAAGAGACTAGGAAGTAGGTGTAGGGAGAACATTGTGCACAGCCTGAGACAGATATAAGAATATTGTGTGCAACCTTGTCATCCATTTCTTGAAATGGCATTGATTAATTGGAAAGCATATACAAAAAAGCCACAAAAATGATTGAAGGGTGGAAAAAAAACCAAACAGTGACAAACAGTGACAGCTTGATCTGTTTTGATTATCAGAAAGAAGATTGAGAGGTGACCTTATTACGGTATGTAAGAATCTCCATGGAGAGAAACTCCCAGGTACTAAAAGGCTCTTTAATCTATCTGAGAAAGTTTTAATAAGAATGAATGGCTGGAAACTGAAGTCAAACATTCAAATTAGCAAAAAAAGGGACACATTTATAACAGTGAAGGTTACTAACCATAGGAACAAACTTCCAAAAGAGATGAGTTGAATTCTCCATCTGGTGAGGTCCTCACAAGTGGATGTCTTAAAAGTTTTTCTGTAGCTTCACAAGTTATTGAGCATAATAAAGGGACACCTGGATGAAATGGCCTGTGATATATAGAAGGTGAAACTAGATCATCTCATTCCCTTCTGGCCTTGAGATTTATAAAGCTATGAATTATTTAAAGTATATAATTAAAAAATAAACCACTGTTGCTATGTCAGCAGTTTGAAAATTATGTCATTTAGGTTAGGTACGTAGATTTGAAAATGTCAGTCACTGAAAAGCATTAAAATCCATATTTCCAAGCAGTCTGTTCTATTTCCATATTTTAGAGTCTAAAACATGTTTACCAAAATCTAATATCCATAGAAAGACTGTTAGCTCTATAAGTAGAGAAAGAATTTTGTTTTCTGTTAGCATGAATGATGACATCATGCAAAAAACATATAAAAGTACTCCATATACTTTGCTTTACTCTAAAAACTTTTCTACCTTTAGAAATTAAATTAATTATGAGGAATGTTCATTACAATGACTGCAAAATACTTAATCTGAAAGTGAAAATCTCTTTCTTTAATTTTCTTATACTTTTTACCAGAGGATTTGACATATCTTGATGCAAGTAAAATAGATTATCAGAAGCTATTGTTATCATTGCTTATTATCATTTTAAAAGATTAAAATACATTATAATAATATTTACACTTCACAGTGCAGGAATTTGGAATCCTAGTTTACCCTCTGGTAGAAGAGTTACATTCCCAGCTCTCAAGCCTACTTGCAAAGGGAGTATAATTTAGTGCTCAACTCTTCTTTTAGTAATAATTTAAAAGGTGAAATGCTATATTACACTTTTAAAATATTAACCTGACTTCTCAGTGTTAGCCAGATTATAGCAAATCTCAATAAAACAATTACAGATTTGAAAAAAATCCTCTGTATATTTCAAATAAAACAAAGAATATGATAATACAGATAAAATGTGTATGTACTGAAAAACTGCTAGTTACCACTGGTGTGTAATCCTATTGATAAATTTATATTTGCCAGGATCCCATACAATTTTCATGCTTTTATTTACTTACACTGATCAGATAGTATATTTGACCGAACTGTTGGTTAATTATTAAAATTAAATAAATCTTTATATTTTAAGTATATAGAATATGCTGTGTTTTCTTCTTTGTCAACATCTTTACACAAAGCTGATTATGGTGTTGATTACTAAACTATCCTCCTAGTCCCTGCCTGTTAAACAAAAGGAAAGTTAAGTATCCTACCTATGTTAAGTACTATCATTTTCAGCCACAAAGGTGTATAATAACTATATTATGTACCTATTTGATTTTATTAACTCTGTTCCGCCTTTCTGCTTTCCTTCTATTCTTTGTTAGATTTACTGAATCTTTCATTTTAGACTGTAATTTCTAGGACAGAAATTATGTTATTATCACATATGTCTTCACACTACCCAGCACATTGGGTCCTCAATTGCCATTCAATTCTCGCAATTCAACTCTCTTGGAAGTAGCAGGTCCTCAGGAACCACTTATGTCAACAAACCATTTCCATATGGCATACCCATTCAATGTCACAGATTTTCACCTTGAATATTTTTTAATTTAAAAAAATGATTAAGAAAAACTTGTGACAGAATGTGGCAAATGACCATCTACCACCCTGCCCCGTATTCTGGAGATTAATTATGATAGTTCACAGCCTTATACCTTGATCTTACAGCACCTTTTACACAGGCCACTTGACTGTAATAAATAGGACAATATTTTCAGCAGGACATTTTATGATAATTAACTTAAGATGCATACATACTATTAATTAAGGGCTGCCTGTGTTTTGGTGAAGTCTTACAGACTTTCTTTCTGCTGCTATGGACCCATACTCAAATGTACTATCAAATGCCCTGGAGCAGCTCCTCATTCATAAATCCTTCATTGAACTGTTCTGTAACACCTATTTGAATTGCTTGCAGCAGAGAGAAAGGTTAACATATTCCATTCGGAATTTATTTTCACATTTTTAGCTTGGGCTGTTGCCCTAATGTTCCCAGTGACAAAGCTGTCAGAGGAGCTGTCAAGTGATAACATCTTAGAGTCACTACAGCCTAGGATAGTAGTGGCTTTCAGGTAACAGGCCATATGTTGTTATTAATGTAAGGTCAACGTATAGTACAGAAGTGCCTGAGAAAGTTGCAGGTGCCTGTTCTAAGGATTAGTTTCCTAAAACATAATTCTAACTCTGACTCTGAAGGGTCTGGGCCTGGGATGGAGAAGTAGGAAGCAGGGAGGATGCATAGAACTAAACAAGGGAGGTTGATCCACCCATTGGAACCATTCCTTCATACATCACACACATGCTCAAACTGCTATTTTCTCAAGTTAGAAGCTTGGCTTAGAATGTGTGTGCAATTTAATTATTTTGCAGGTATTATGTTTGTTTACTAAGGTCCCACATAGACCAGGGATGTCAACCTATAGCCTGTGAGCTGGATACAGCACATGAGATGGGTCATCCAGTCCATCCTTTCCTTCCAGGACAGGATATCTCCTCTCATGGGGTTGGCAACATGTCATCAGACTCAAGCACTTGCAATGGGCGGATGATGGCATGGCACTGCTTCAGCTGTGACCCATTCACTTTTCTTCTTTATGGTAGCACTCAGTGATGGGGTTCAGTGGCAACTGCAGTAAGGGCCATGCTGATACCTCCCTTCACAACAATATGAGCCTGACAAGGGGACACAAATATATGTTAACCTGTTGGCTATTAGCTATGCTGACTCCTTCATCCTGACCAGTGGCACTGGTCAGGTTGGCAAGGCTTCTTGCCATGATTGCCACAGCCCCTTCACTTTTTGGCAAGCCAGAATAGGAGAACTGATTTTTTTCCTTTATTATTTAGGAAGTTCATAAATTAAAACCTTTCCATTTTTCCTATTAAATATTTATTTTCACACTTTAGTTCAGTTTCTACAAATAGGAATTACCAGCTATCCTTTTCTACTAGCCCTGGTGACTGGGCCTGCTTTCTCTCTCCTGAGGCTAAAAGGAAGGGGATGGCACTTCTTATTCTCACTATAACCATTTCCTTGTCTTTTACTTGCTCAGGGAACCTAATTGTCAGCATTTCTGGCCCTGTTAATTCATTCAGGATTTTACAGACCACCCTCTCACCTTCCTTTCTTTTTATGGAAACAATTGCAATTTCGTAACTGAAACACTGCTCTGCTTATCACACACTTGCTATTCAGAGGGTGCAGATACACATGCAATGAATGCAGTGTAATATACTTTGGAGGAGCCTGCGCCAGAGTACACTGCTCCCAGACACAGCATCTACGTTTGTGCCTGGGACAGCAGCACTTTGAGCCAGGGCAGAGCAGCTTGGACTGGCAGCAGGCTCGGAGGGTCAGCCCTAGGCTCCGGCTGGTGGCATTGCCTGGTGGAGGGGCTGGCTAGTGCATGAGAATGTCAAAACTGGAGCCATGTGGCTGACCCCTGGGTCTACTGCCAGCCCAGGGCTGCTCCGCCCTGGTTCAGTGCACTGCTGACCTGGTCACCGTTCATACGTTCATTGCAACATAGTAAATAACTCTGCTGCAAGATAGTACTGTGGCCAACAGTATTATCTTATAATGGAGTTAATCAATTTACTGCATACTAATACAGATAATAGTATTATGTAGATAGTGACCTTTTACTGTGGAGCTAATTAGTTTACTCCACAGTAAAGCACATGTGTAGATGCAGCCAGAGTTATGGAAGTTATGTTTATTTTTAACTGATGCTCTTAATAATGTAAATACTGAGACTTTTCAGTGCACAAATAAATAACTTGTCCTTTGAGACAATAGCAGCCAGAGAACCTGTTATCTGACTTACAAGGTAATAACTATAGCTAAATTTTCAAGGTTGGTTTTGAAGCCTGTTTTGTCATGTAAAGCCATGCCTAGAATATAAATCTTGCTCAACAGTTATAATGAGAACATTTCTTGCAGCTATTTCTTAATGTTTAAAAATTTACTTCTAAGCTCATTACATAAAAAACATTCTTAAGCTTCCAAATTCAGGTAACATAACTTCAGTATCAGCCATCTTCTGCCATGGATCAACAGTATTACAAACCATTTTAAAAGCAGATATTTTATACAGGAATTGTAGCTTTTATAAAGGGATTGCCAATTTTCTTTTATTTTTTTAGAGATTTGTTGAAAATAAAATTTCTAGGACAAAAGGAAATTGAATTTGTGATATTAAAATTCAAAACGTTCAAAACATT
The DNA here is from genome assembly GCA_030014935.1 of Caiman crocodilus. Lineage (NCBI taxonomy): Eukaryota > Metazoa > Chordata > Crocodylia > Alligatoridae > Caiman > Caiman crocodilus. The sequence continues at coordinate 58,850,579 of JAGPOW010003642.1, read as the reverse complement.
GAAAAGATGCATTTTAGTCTGATTTCAACTAACAACAATCTACATATTGCCATCATAATCCCATAAAACAAACAAAAAACCTTCTCCTATCCTCTGAAATTTATCTTACTTTTTTATATGTTATGTATTATAGATCAGCACATCACAGGATCACATCATAGGAACTATTATTTGACTTTATTTAGAGTAAGCTGTCACATTAAGTAGAATAATTTGAAACTAAGTTATAAAGATTAAAAACTTAAGAGAATGAATTATTTAAATGGTTTTTGTTTAATAGTTTCAGAAGAATATGCAAAAGAGTATTATTAAAGAGCACTGCATTTCTGGAGACAGAATTTACTTATTCTCCCACAGGTTGATATGTAATGAAAGCTGGATTCAAGTTGCAGATAAAATAAATGGGAAAATGATTAATTTGGTTAATCTATGCAACAATTCAATCACTATAACCACACTTTACAGAGATTTAAAATGGCAATTAGTTTATTCTTTTCAAGTACTGCTCTTCATGGATATAATAAATCATTAAAATTAATATTTTTTCATAACCTTTTTCTGCAATGTATGAAAGGATACTTTCTAATGGGGATGGGTTATGAATCTTGTTACACATAACAATAAGCACATTAATACAATATTCTCTTTATTTCATAAGACAGAGCAGACAGGATACAATAAAATATATCCTGGAATATTTTTGTGAATAAGCCCAGAGACTTTTTGCTACTATGTGTTACCACTAGTGCTGCAAATTTTCAAATATTTGAACATTTTGATCAAAATGCATATAATGGAAGAGATCCTGTGGCCATCTGAATACCTTTCTGTGAGATAGGAAAGAGAATAACAATAAGAAGAAAGAATGTTGAAATACAGAAGCTGGTGGCAGAAATTAAAATAATTAAAAATGAGCAAAATAAGATGACAGAGAGTTGTGAGGGGATAGATTTGTGTGTGTTATAACTGTCATCTTGGGTTCCATATAGTAGCTATTGAACCGTGATTCCAGCACTGAAACTTCAGCATTTACAGCTTGAGTTAAAAAGTTAGGCTCTGGAAAGCCATAACAGATTTGCCTTCTGTGTATATTGAGCAGACACATATAATACACATTGAGTACATTTACACATGCCCCTGACTGTGCAGTTGTTACTGCACAATTATTTAGTACTTGCTAAAGATATGGTAATTCTGTAGGTAAGATAGACATGCATACTACAGCAAGTACTAAATGATTGTGCAGTAACCGCCATTACCAAGCAGTCCTAGCATTGGCATCACAGTTTATACCCACTGATACTACCTTGCCATAGAGATGACCTACATCACTGTAGCTTGTTGCTATTGTGACATAGCGCCTCCTGTAGATGTGCCCATTGACCAACATATTACATAGGCACTCACAGCTACTACAACCGAGGTCTCAGACGTGTCTGTGATATACCACATTTCCAAACAAATCTAGCAATAGCTCTAGTAATAGCACCATTTCACCAAGAATAAGCCAAGCATTTGTCTGCACAACCAATTAGCTGGTATCCATGGGATAAGAAACTGAATAAAAAGTCTGCTGGATTTCAAATAAATCTGTCTTCTGATATTTTCCTTTTCTTAGTAAGAAAGAAACACCATTATTTCTAAATCTGAGGGTCTTTTTTTCTCAGCCATATAAAATGTTGTTTCTATTGTGAATACAGGCAAAGACTGTAAAGACGTACAGCTTGAGAGGGCTGCTTTTATGCTACTTACTCTACTTTTCCAACCTCATGCATGTCTATCTTACCTAAAGGCTTACCATATCTTGATGATAATACTGTCAGAAGTAGCTTCTTTAGAAATACACAGCAGGACGCTGTGTCCCAGTCTAGTCCCTGAGCAACTGACATTTCCCTTGATGTGCAGTTTTTTTCTTCTCTGTTTCTTGGCTTTAAGTCTTCTGGTCCAAAAAAACTCCTTTAGATTTGCAGAAGAGTCACTATCAAACTAACAATTCTGGCATTGCCTCTTAACATTTCTCTAGAGACTGCTGAGAAGTGACTTTCTTTCTTCTTCTTACCTGCCTTTGCCGCCTTCTTTTGTATTAGCAATATATTCATATTGCAAACACTCCAATAAACTGGCCAACCTATAATATTAATATTTCATTAAAAAGACCATCCAGTCCATCACAGTCAGAGTACTTATAAATGTATGTAGATATCTGAATATACCATAAAACAGAAAGCCCTTGTTCATTGGTTTTGACATGGCAATATGGGTTGTGTAAGCAGACCCCTTTTTTCATTAGGAACCCACTTGATGTCAGTGGTATACCAGGTAGGTCTGATATAGCATGACTCATTACTGGAATCAGGCCTACAGTGCCACAAGTGGAACACTAACTATATAAAAGAACATACTTGGCTATTTACAAATTACCTTCTAAATATTTTGTGTTAAAGGCTTTGGGCAACAATATTTTAGAAGCACTATTAAAGTTCTTCTGAAGAATCGATGCCAAGATTACCTCATGTTTTACTATGAGTTAGAAATTAAGCTCTATGACTAGGGACAGACATTATACACAAACCCGTTTAAGTGATCAGAAACTGGCTTAAGCCAGTAACAGAACAGATATTCAATGTACATAAACGAGTTTGAAAATGGCTGAAATGTTGAATGTAGGGTCCAATACGTATCAGAACATTTTGAATGTATCAGACTTAACTGATTTGGCTCAAACCAGTTCATGCAATGCCTGTCCCAGACGCTTTGCTGTTTTAAGTTAAACCAGACACCCCCAGCATCCCAGCATGCTCTCTGGGCTGGGACGAGCTCTCTGGTCTACAGCAGAGCTGGATCCGAGCCCCTGCTCCCTGGCTGTAGCTCTGACAGAGACTTGCAGGCGGTTCCCTCCCTCTGACCACCACTCCCTACTAAGTAGGAATTTCCCTCTCCTTCTGCCTTCCTGGGAGGTATCTGTGTATTTTTTTCCAAGTTTCACTGAGAGCAGTGATGTCAATATTATGCCTTGCTAACTCCAGAGTCATAATGGCAGCTTGTCTTTCTGGGTGATCACTCTTTGGCTTGTTAATGAGTGTTCTCACACTCCAGGTTCTGAAGTTTAGCTTTTTCTAATTTTGACCACAGGAATGGTGATCCCGTGGGGTGCAGTTTCTCAGCCAGGAGAGTTAGGACAGCTTATTTTTGGGCCACTTTTTCTAGCTCCCTTCCCATTGGGGTGAGCAGAGGGTATCCTAAAAAGGGCTGCTCAGTTGTGGATGCAACTGCTCAAGGACACCCCTGTCCCAACACAAGTGCCCAATTACCATTGTGCATCTGCAACCTGTGTGCAGATTCTTGGCTGGGGGCCTCCAGGTATCACAGCCCTGCCCCTGTTGCCAATCCTTCATTGCCACTGGGCTTTTAGACCTAATGGAAGCCTGCACATGGCATGATTACCATGGGGACTCCAGTGCATGGTCGGATCCACACAGTCCTGGCAGCTGGTGGCTGGGTCCAGTATTAAGGTGAACCATGATGACTGGGGCCACTTCTCCATTGCAGCCTTCTTCCACCTTCACAGTCATTGGGATCACAGCCTTCCTCTGCCTGCTCCACTGTTGAGGACTTCTTGGATTGTTCTTTGTCTGGAACCTCTCCCATGATCTTACTGCCATGGGTGGTCCTACTAGGAGCATGAACTCCAGACAGCATCACTCTTGGGGTCATTGGAACATGCAAATGTCTCCATCACAACAAGTCTTTCACCTCAGAGAGGATCTGTGTATTAGCTAGCAGGTGTCTAAAGGAAGGCTCTCACCAAAGGCCACCCAGCTATTTTGGGCCAAGTGTTTGCCTCAATTTTACGGTATTTAGTCAGTCTCTAGTATTCATTACTTGTCTGGGAGGTTTCCCTTTTTTCTTTTTTTTCTCAGTCCATTTTCTATGCTAAGACAGTTTTTTCACTTCAGCCAGCTGGCCAAAGCCTACCACAATGTCTCGATGGAACCTTCTGCACACCCATGATCTCGCCTGCCATGACTTGTTAAGGGAGAAAAGAAATGCCCGGATGTGTGGTTTTTGACACTGTTTGTCTTGAGGTCTGCTTCAGCGTATTGAGGGCTCCACCAACCCCTACAACTGTGCCCGTTCCACTGCATCTAAATTCAGCTGTCCATGCAGTCTGCCTCAGCACAGTCTAAAAGCTTTGTATATCTCTGGTTCTGACCACTCAATAGCCTCGCTGAGTGTCATTATCCTTCACCAGGCTTGGAGCAACACCATGACCTGACATGTAGTTAACCAGTTTCTTCCTTGCCTATTATCTGGATAGCCTTGGGGTTGGGAAAGCACCTTGCAGTTCTGGTGAGTTAATCTTGTGGCTCTTCTCTTTGCTCACAACAGACCACATGCTGGCTCCAGTCCATGCTGTGACAAGGCAGAATCAACAGGTAGCTGGTAATGTCCCTCTGTCATTTTCTTAATGAGGTGATAAACGCTGATTTAGGGGTGATAAAGATTGTTATCAATTCCCTCATGGGCTAATTACAGCATCCTGCTGGGGCCTGGCCATGACTCTCATCAGCTCAGTACTGGGCAAGGGAAGTTGGTGGTGGTGGGGTTCTCTACTGCCCCCTAGCTTCTAGCCTGAGCCACTGCAGGCACGTGCCTGCATTTCTGGAAGGAAAAGGGAATATCTATCCACCTCCAAATTGGTTCAAGCTTTGCAGGTTATACTAACCTGCAAAAATTGAATCAATTCAGGCTCAGACTTTTTGAATGTCTGCCCTGGCCTATGTAATACAAGCCACTTAGTACACTTATCAGTAATGTAAAAGGCTAATTAGTGTTTGTAAGTGAACTATAATGGGTCACTTATAAAAGCTTTCATTATGTTATGATTACTAGCCACAGCAAGATTTTAATAATTTGTTTAATAGAATTCATATAGTTTAAGACCAGAAGGGACTGATAGATAAGCTAGTCTATCCTTCCACATGTCACAGACAGTCAAATTTTACCCAGCTACTCTTATATTGATCCCAATCACTTTTATTAAATTTTAGTATAATCCTTAGAAGACCAAACTATATATGACAGGCAGAGGCAGGAAAGAGTAAAGTACCACCAATGCCTGAGGCCCCTGCAGCAACAGGGAACTGATTAGATAATATATGCTATGATGATCCCAGGGGTGATTCATACAATGTGATACAGAAGGAAGTAAAAAACCCTTTCGACCCATCCAATCTGACCTGGGGAAAACTTCTTCTTCATTGCAGATTATCGATTACACCTGCAACATGTGAGCAAACTACTTCAGTGATAGATGCATTAGCAAAATTGTAAATATTTAGAGACATAATTAAAAAGACTTCTTGTATTTTTAATTTCTGTTCTTTTTTTCCCACTCCCACAACACTTTTTTATTTATAAGCATCTAACATTTCCTTCCTTTCTCACTGGCTTAACCCCTTATTAAATGGTAAATACTGAAAGACAGGACTTTATAAAAATATTAAGATTAAGTCTAACTTCTACCTGTCCATGGATAGTTGATAGAGAAGGTATAAAAAACACACACTTCCCTCTCTTCAATATGGTTTGGCAGGATACTAGCACAGTCTCTCCTTGGCCCCCACAGTAGGGGTCCCTGCCTGAGCTGTGCCATCTTGACCCAGGTGGAGGTTGCTTCAGTGAACCACTTAACATAGGAGCCTAGGATTTTTAGTTCATACACCACACCTTCACATTATGTCTCCATAAAACCATGTATGCAAATTAATTACATTCAGTGAGGTTTGCAAATGAACAGAGGTCAGGCTATGAAGGGCACAAGGGTATTAGAGGAGCCACCAGAAGATAATTTTATCTGTAATCCTGTCAGCACAAGGAATACAATTGCAGACAGGAAGCTCAGGTGCAATGAGATTTGCTACTCTCAACTTGTGAGAGTGATAGAGGTGAGACACAAAGGTTAATACCTAATGTGCTGCTCTGAGGCAACAAAGGGTCTGAGGCAGGCCAAAAATGAAGTCAGTGGGTCAAATTTATCCCTTTTATAAGCTCATTATATCCTGGATGGATAGTTGGCATAGTGAATCCAATGAATACATTGCAATTAAAAATAATAATTGTAAATCCTTATTATCTGGCCACTTTCAGTCCTGAATATCTGGAGATCACTTTTTAGGTGCCATTATAAATATAAATCATGATAAACAAACACATCTTGTGTTTGTTTGTTTTTTTATCACAAACTTTACAAGAAACAATTAAATGTTCATGGCCTTAGCCATGAACCTTTTCATCTCCTTTCGGGCTTTCAGATACTTGATGGATAGCCATTATTTACATAATGCTCAAGACAGTTCAGAATTTATCATCTGTGTTCGTACTACAAAACTGAATTTACAACACTTTTACTTTCCTGGTTCTTTATGTAGGAACTAATTACTAACTTTTTATATAAAAAGAAAAACCAACTGTGTCTAGAATTATTCAGAGAATAAGAGTTGTACAGAGCACAGTTTATATATCCAGTGGCCATAATACAGTAGCCATAATACAACATCCTTCTTTCTGCAAAGTATGACTTTTTACAACAATGAAGAATAAATGAAGCATTCTGCCAAGGACATCAGTATTTTTCTCAAATAGCTATTGGGGAACAACTCCACACCTGCTGCTTCCTCCTCAGCGTCTGGTGAAAAGCTTGTGGCCATAAACACCTATGCATCTACCCCAAGTGCCAAAACTCAGTTTCTCAAAATGTCCTTGGCCCAGAGGAACATTTATCATGAGGTACATGCAACTTGTCAGTCCCAGGTTTCTTGATCTGGTTATGCTAGGAAATATATGCCTTTAAACTAAATTTAATAGCCTGCCTGTGGAAAGTTTGACATACTTTAAGAGCAATCATGACCAAGAGGCACCTGGATACTTTTCAAACAATTATGCAATATTCTTTATATAACCTGATTGTAAGGAGCACAATAGCGTCCCTGGCCTCTAGAAACTCCCTAGGTTAACCTTGTACAAAGACAGTCTTACAAGACCAGATTCCACCTTTTTTTTGGTGAGTTAAACAGGAAAACACTTATTAAGTGCTTGACCACAGTAACACACACAAAAGGAACTGAAACTGTTTGCTAAGAAGACTGCCATTTGGTTTCAAGAGTCTAAATCAAATGGATAACCTCTGAGAAACTTCACAGTGAAACATTTGTTAAGCAGTTGTTAACCAAGGAGTGTGGAGACAAGGCTTGCTAACTTTATTACCTTGGATTAAATTCTTTATCATATATTCTACACCTAGTTGTGGAGGTCTTCATGACCAACCCCTTTATTAATATGTACTGAATCAAAAAGAGTCATAACCTTGAATTTTTGGTGTTCTGGAAAGTGTATGGAGGGTAGAGGGAAGGCAGAGGGGTAATCACCTCCTCATACAAGGGCTGCTGGAGTTGTAGCAATGGCATAGACTGCTGCTGCCTCAGCACAAGCTCCCTGAACATGGACTGGGGCAGTGGTGGTGCAGACTCCTTGAAGGCTGACGTTCTGGAGCTCTTTCTGAATCAGCACAGGGGGTTGGTACTCTGCTGCCCCTGCCCCCTCTTCCCCTGTTGTCTGGGGGCACCTATACATGTGCAAAATTTTAGTTCCAACATGTACTAATTAGTACACATCAGAGCAGACCTGATTAATCAAGTCTGGTGGACCATGCTAATTAACACACTCCAGCAGCCTCTGCATCATGTGTTTTCAGTGTCCCTGTGCTTCAAAATGGCAGTAGGGGTGTTTTAATTAAAGCACATCAAATTTAAATTTCTTTGGAGGAATCTAGGAAACGCCCTCCCCCATCATTTTATTATTTTTTATAACCTTGGGGATATGAAATGTTCTCACACACTTTTACTGCTTTCTAAATGGTGACATTTGACTCTCTGGAGTCTTTCCTGTTTTAAACAGAAAAAATAATTTATCACATTATTTCCAGCACAAAGGTTCCCTCCTCCCTTAAATCAGCTTTGCATTTCTACTCTTCTAGTCTTTCATCTCTTAACTTTATTTCAGCTATTGTATTGTATTAACTTTATTTCAGATACTGTATTGCCAAACAGATCAAATACAAGAAAAAATAATTACTGAAGTCTTTCCATTTTTAAAAAGAATTTTAGAGCTAGGATCACTGCAGTTTCTGTCCCTCACTATTGGCTGCTCTTTTAATGAAGGCTCTAAGCTTGAATAATATTTGTACTGTTCTTCTATGCCAGTAATTTTCAACCTGTGGTTCATGGGCCCTGGTGGTCCTCAGTCTATGTCTAAGGGGTCCACCAAAGATGACTATGATCAATCAGAAGTATGTGAATACCCACAGTTACAATTCAAAGGGATCCATACCTCCATTTGAAATTTCTAAAGGGGTATGCAAATGAAAAGGTTGAAAGCCACTGTTCTATACTAATACTGCCTGCACAAAATTATTATCTGTTGCTTTACATTACTCATTTGCTCAGTATAACAAAGGTCCCAGAAAGCAGAGCTGATTTCTATGGTTCTGTTCTATCTACTGCATGTTTGGTATTACAGCATTGGATAGATTTTCCTTTAAGGAATTAGGGTCTCTGATGCACAATAAAACCACATTTACTGCTTGCTACTCATATTACTGTACTTAAATTTGATACAATAGTAGTGTGTGTTTTAAATTCCTTTGTTTAACATTATTTTTTGCTATGTGCTTTTCTGTGAAAAGTGGGCTTTACAAAAATGTGCATTTTTAAGACATGGCCCTAAAGGGTCTATTTATCTCATGATTTAGGGGGCTTTCTAAGCACAATGGATCAGATTCTTATCTCAGCTACACTGCTAAATCCCAAGTAGCTCCACTGAAGTCAAACCACTTATATACTAATTGTAGTCATACATTAAAGTAGTACAGCTAAAATGTTTCCCACAACACATGCTGAATTCTCATGCTTTAGTACCAGCTACCATCATGTAAGAGGAAAATTCCCTGAAAATTTGAAGAGACACGACTCTAATCCTATTTTAAATTCCTTCTTAACATTCCTGTCAACAACATCACCTACAAGACCCAGCTTAGTGATCATGGCTGAACAAGTGAATTGAATCCATTCCTTTTCCCATTCTTTCCATTTCCCACTTGTTCCTTCTTGATTGCTACTAGGGCTGTGCAAAATGTCACTGGCAGTTTCGTTTTGATGATGTTTTGACTCATTTTGAGCTTGAATCAGCAACATTGAAATGAAATGTCGAAATGTAAGTCAAAATGGAACAGTGTCATTTCACACAGCCCTGAATTGCTACCCCATTTAAAAACAAAGCAATATATTTCCATATATGTAAACACTCTGATGCATGGTGCTGGATGGTACAGCTCAGCTGGTGCACTTGAGAGCAGTGCCTACTAGAAAGCAGATGCACTGTGCTTACCCTTCTCCTCAGCATTCCCGAATGATTAGAGGGAGACCCTTTCTGAAGGGGGTGTAGTGACATTGCCACTGGAGTTCCTTCCACCACTGTCTCAGTATCAAGATTGTATATGACTCTGAGGAGCAAGGGAAGTATGAATACAGAATCCACATCAAAGAATTTGTTCCCAGTAACCAACCTTAACTTCTTGTTCTTGACTTTTTATGTAGTTCAGTAATGAGAATGGATTGGCAGGCATCACTAGAGGAAAGGAGTGGGGATAAAGATCCTAACTGTATTAGGACTGATTTAGGTTCTATTAAATTGAACATCAACTCTTGACAGTAACATTGCATACATGTGCATATAGCAGCCCTATGGAGCTCATAAACTGGAATGTGTAAGGCCTGCTATGAAGTTAGCCATTGCTCTGGAGGAGCATGACTGAACTCCAACAGCAGGGAGGAATAGATGCTAGCTAATAGCTTGCTTCCCTACACTGTCAAAACCCAGTCTGTATGAAGCATATGTTGATACTTGTGAATATTGCAAAAGAACTAACTTTTAAAACTTGGAGAACTCGTGAAATTCCCGTGTTCCATTTAAACAGTACACCAGGACTCTCTTAACAGGTAGAGTAAATAATTTTTAGACATACTGGCAACTGCAAGGCCTAAGAAAGAAGCTGTAGGAAAATGGCAGGTTTATCATTTTTTTGTGGAAGCCAGATACAACAAAATCATTGCCTTTATGCAACCGTGAAAGGTAGATCTGGCATTGTGGTACATAACTCACCCACTCACCTAATCAACACCTTGCCTACTATGAAAGCAGTTTAATAGATAAATGAAACTGTGAACAGGCAGCCAAGTGTTCAAACTGATAGGACCAAATTGAGATCCCATAATAGAATACGTTCTCTCATCCATCAGTGGATACATCTTGACAAGTCCCTTCATACATTTTTTGACTGCACTGTGTGTGAAGACAGATTTATTATCTATGAGCACAATGTACACTGCAATAGTTGCCAACTGGGCTTTTATAGAGGTTATAGAGAGCCCTGACATTTTTAATTGAAGTAAAAAGTCCACTATAAATTGAAATACTGATGAAACTGAGGTCCAGTTTTGCCACACATCCATTTCATAAATCTGGCCATTACATCCTAGAGCTTTCTAGTGGACTGTATTCTTAAGTAATGCTTGTTGCAACTCTGAAGGGCAACTTTTTTAAAGATATGTTGGTTCCCTACATCCCATGTAGTCAGGTGTAGTAACAGAGGTTCTGGGTAGTCAATCCTGATGTTAGTTTAATAAATGTGATACAAACTTCTTTTGGTTCTATATCACCTTAGAAAGTGTCTGGACGTATTTCTGTTGTCATGCTGCAGACAGTAAGATTATACTTTGTTACTTATTTCTTGACTTTGTTACTGTTTTATAATCCGTGGAAAGGGGGCAAAAAGTAGAGCATTCACTTCTCTCACTTCAGGAGAAAAGCAGCAGATATGAGCAGACTCTGTGTTTGTCCCTGAGCAGAAATGGAGGCACTTTGCTTTGTGTCCTGGATGAAAACATGTATATTTAGAAACCCCTATACATTGAAAATAACATCTATTACTTCTTTCTTTATTGATCATTGAAGTCATATGCAGAGGACTGAAATCCAAGTTGTCCATGGTAACACATGCTCAATTAATTATTCTAATATAATAAAAGCATTAGTCTGTCTGTCCATAATAATTTATGAGCATTCTGACTGCTTGTCTTAGTAACGAATTAGAATGCTGAATGAAACAACCAATCAGAGTGCTTTGCAAAGACAGATACACACGGCAAAGCACCACCATGACAGCGGGGACTGAGAGACTGGAGGCAGCGGCAGTTCAGGGTGCTTGCAATGCAGCATTGGCCTCACAGCCCTGCTACAACCTCACCACTGCATCCAAGGGGTGGCCTTGCCCCGCTGCTCCTAGCAGGTGATGGCAGTGCTGACCAGCTTCATCCCCACCCTCATAGCAGCAAATGGGGACATGGGGCATGGTGAGGACGGACTGGCATAGCAGAGTGCCGCCATCATGGAGGGGATGGAGGAGGGTGTGAGGTTAGAACCACAGCACCCTGCATCACCACTGCCTCCAAGTAGCAGGGCCAGAGGGGCGGGGCAGGCCACCTCTTGGATGTAGCAGCAGCTTGGGGTGCTGGTGGAAGGGATGGCAGGGCAAGTGTTCCCCTCCCCCACTTCAGGTAGGTGGTAGCAGCATGGGATGGTGGGTAATGGCTCTCTGTTCCTGACCTCCCTCCAGCAGGGAGGGGGAGGCAGTGGGGAAGAGGGGAGGAAAGGAGGGAGAGAGGGGAGCAGGACAAGGAATGTGGGGGTGGGTTCTGGTGGCAGTGCTCCCCCGCTGCTGCACCCCTCCTTCTCCTATCACCTCCACCTGGCACTGACAACAGCCAGCAGAGAAGGGGAGGAGCAGAAACAGGGAGGATGTTGCATACAGCTAGATGCAGACTGGCGGCAGCACATGGTACTGGGTGTTGGCAGACACTGCCATGTGCAGTCTCCCCTCCCCACTGTTCCTGGGAGCTGTCATGGGCATGGTGTAGAGTAGCAGGGGGCAGTGGAGTGGGGGTGCATGAGGCCAGACATAGGGGAGTGGGGGAGGATGAGGCTTTGCGGGGGGATGCACAGGGCTGGAGGCAGAGTGACAGAACAATTCATGATGGGCAATTTGCTAGTTTTATATAAAGTTTCTATATATTTGGAAATTGCCTAATGAACATAGAAAGGCAGAATTAGTCTAAACATAAATGTCTACTTGAACTAGTGAAGCTTCTGTTGAAGTCATGACTGGTAAACAAAAGATGGAACTGAAACGTAATAGACCAAAATCAGTGTTTTGGAAATTAGGCCTAATTAGTGAACAAAATAACTGATGCCTGATGAATGGTATTTGTGCCTGAAAGCTTGCAATTAAAGATTTTTTTTGCAAATATCTTGTTGTCTAATAAAAGATATCACTTCTGCCATAAGCCCTTATCCTTTGTATGAGATTATTTTTCTCCACCTCATTTCTTCTTTTTCCTATCTCTGGTTTTGCCTTCTTAATTAGAATCTGGCTTACCTGGACAAGGCTGAATCTTTTGCAACACCACTGTAAACCTGTGCCCATAGAAGAAGATAAAGCAATGCTCCAGACAGGTTCATGTTAGTGCTAATTTGCCAGGTCCTATGACAGCTGATAAGGCTGTGATCTGTGCTTGTCTCTAGCAGTGAGTTGACAAGAAATAATTAGTCCCTGAACAGAATATTGTCTATGTTTAATGTTGTTTCCTCTTCCCTTGTTGGGTATGTTCTGTTTTCTGTACAAGAAAGCAGGATTGGATTTTAACAAAAACCAACTCCAGTGCAGCTAATGTTGCCTCTTTCTCCCCAAAATAATAGTTATTAATCAATTTTAACACCATCTGAAAGACTGTCGTATAGGGCTTTCCTTACAAAATGTATCACCAACAAAAGGAAGAAGAGTGGAGGTTATTAAAGTGAAACCCTTACTTAATACTGTGCTTTTAAAACAATGTACTTATTTTTCTTCTTTTTCTGTATCTTTAATAAAAACTTATATAAATTGGAATGGTGGTTTGTTACCATGAAGGCTGGTATCTCTTGGCTGAAAACCTTGCACATGTTTAACTTTTTCATGTTGAGCCATGGTGGGGTCATGCTAACACCTTTCACATGTTGGGCCTTGTTATTCTATCAGAACTACCCCATCTGAGAACTCAAATACTTCCTTGAACAGCTAAAAGGAATGGACCCTCCTCTCCATCAACTGTGAATGTAACACATTGCCAGAGATCTGGCTGTGGTAATCTGCATTACTTTTCTGATGACATGAGATACAAAACACTTGAAAACCAAGCAGGCTTTCTAAAACTACAGTACCTTTATGGCATTTCTTTTTTTTTTGACAGTTCTAATGCCATTGAACTGTTAAGACTGCCGATATGTATGGAACTCCTCCCCCCACAAATCTTGCACTCCTTGCTGGAAATCTGTGCCATGATTGTCTTCAATGAAGGTGAAGGCTTGAACAAAACTCCATTTAGTATTTGCTTTTTAAGTCCATCATACTGAAGGACATGGATAAATGAACATGTTACAGCAAGTTAAAAGGAAGCAAGGCACAAACATTCATCAACATCTCATGCAATTCACAAACATCTCATGTCTGTTCTTATTCCATGATAGATCAAAACTAAACCATGCCAGTTTAGACATCAGTGAAAGAGGGCCAAGCAAGAAATTTAGCTTTCATTTACTATAGAATACGAGTATGCAGATAGTTATCACCAGGCAGCTGACTCATGGTAAATCCACATTCCCTTATTACACTTACCATGATTTGTTCATTTGTCCATACCACACCATAACATAACATCTTCCAGAATACTGTCTGTATTTGATCTGTAAGCTGCAGCATTCTCAGTCTGAACTAAGCATACCATGTGACACATGGCTGATGTCACTAGGACCATAAACATACCATTTTAAACTGAAGCCAAAACTATGGCTTTATTTATATCTTAAAATACATCTTCCTCCGTTACATCCACAACAAGGCAGTCTGCTGCTAGTTCAAGTAAAAATAAGACAATGAAATTGCTGGTGGAATTGTCTATGGGATTTGAAGATAAGACAAGATATCCTTCCGAGAGTTTGAAAGACACTTAAGGAGCATACAGTAAATACAGCATCCTTATTTGTCTCTAATATTCCATTGGCTTTATTGAAAAATAATCTGACTTCTTCAAAAGGGAGATGTTTCACCTTTATCTTGGTTTCTAAAAGGAATTTAGAGGATTCCAAGCTGGTGTGCCTCAAGATTGGTAAGAGCAGATACAATGATACCTGCAGATGACTCAAAAGTATCAAAGGAAGATCTGAAAACATGCTTCACTATAGCCTGACTTCCTAGTGTTAGTGCACTGGCTAGTTTATTCTGGTCTTCAAGACGCCCTTTTGCAAACAGAAATCTTTTCCCATAAGTAGTATTAGTACTGTGATAATACTACCTGACAATTAACCACTTATTCTAAGGGAAGCAGAGGAGATCACTTTTACATAAATGAAGACCATCTTTCCTTTTTCTTATCATCCTCTAATGCTATTAGCTGCTATTCAGGCCATTATGAATGAATTAGTGTTAGAAGTATATGAAAAAAGAGAAGTCATATGGCAAATAATATCAGTTCTCTGTTTTTTTAGATATGGATTGAGACAATGGAAAGGTAGATCAGATTGATTTTTCAGGCTTAGACAATCCATCTAAAACAGACAGGGAGACCTTATTCTTGCATTAGCATCTAAAATATTTTTAAAAAGCTAAAAAAAGAGGGAAGTTTTTCCAGTGCTGTAGATGGAAATGAATGGTCATTTCATCCACAGATCATACAGCATCCTCAGATGCAGAGGAAGCAGCTATTATCTCAACATTTTCATTTACAGAACCTAATGATAGAAAGTCTGGTCTTCTTGTTGTGTGTGCCATCAGGTAAAGTTGCTGCAGACAAAACAGTCCAGAGGAGTGTGGTGTCCACTGAAGAATGCCATTTCTCAGTGTCCAGTGAAAAGACAAATACCTAAAATGGGACAGCAACCTGCAGACCAGATCCAGCCAGAGAATAGCTTGGATCTGGCCTGAGAAGGTCGGATTTGCTGAGGGAGATGAGCTCCAATTTAAAGAAGACAGGTTATAACAGTGATTTAAAAGGGTTGTGACCACTTAACGCTTCTTACTCTGTACCTTCACTACTGAATTTGCCATTCCCTGTTGGCATTTGCCATGGCTTTTGGCAACACCCAGTAGGTGAAGTGGGGCACAGAGAAGCTGGGGATCAGTGGTGGGAGCAGAAGATTGCCAGCCCTCAGTGGCAGCCACATCACAAGTGCCTGGCTTGCCTCTCGGAAAGATTTCCTACCCCAATAGACAATATGCACTCCTCTTAGAGCTGAATTTCTTCACTTTTTGATACAAAATGAAACCAGCAGACAGAAGCAAGTCTATGTACTATTAATAGCACCCATTTTTTTAAGTAATCTTATTTTAATTATATGAGCTATTCAATTAAATTGCTACTGCTGTCAACTCTCAGATGATCTAAGGCAATAGGCTGGAGGATCTGCAGAGGTTCATCTCTGTTACAGTTGGAGGAACATAGGCAGCAGAATAGATAGCTTGTTCCCCTCATAGTCTCACCTTAAAAAAAAAAAGGTCATATCCTTATCTTCTGTCCTGTCAATGTCTTTAAACAGTAAATATTTCATGGTAGGAATTGTATAGATCCCAGCACAATGAGGCCCCAATCCTGATTGTGCGTATTTGGGTATTTGTGGGTACTCCTGAGTTATGGACATTTCTTGCCTTCTCTTTTTCCTCCTACTTTGCTTTTTCAGTTTGTAATTTCTAAGGTTCAGGTGTATAATTATGCACCTGCTGGTAACATGTTTGTTGGTGGTTGTAATATCTTTTGGTTAAATTCAGAAAGATGCTTAAGAACTTGCCCAACTTTTGGCAGATAACTAGTCTCCTTGATGCCAGTGGGACTGCTTTCATGCTTGCACTTAGGCACATGTTTTAAGCACCTTGACGATTGAAACTGGGAAAGAAATGTCAGTATCAATGTAACATTTATGTTACATCAGTGTTTTCCTAACTTATGAGCTTAATGAGGTCAAGCATATCTAGTGATGGTGTTTGACCTTTTGAAAGTTTTGGGTACCAAGTGAAAGCCTTGTGTTTTTGAGGGTACTTAGGTAAATAGAAGACAGCATGGCGACTGAATCATGCTAATCTACACATGGAGTATTCCACAGGAATACTGACTGGCAGCTATTCAGGTAAGAAAAGCAAGCCGGGTTTAGCACACTGATCACTAAGTGAAAGCTTAATCCGTTCTTGCCATCATGAGTTGTTCCATATTGGTCACTGCACTTGACAGAACTTGCTTGGCTAAGAGTTTGACTTCAACCAGAAAACTGCTTATATTCAATAAATATATTCTATGCTTAAAATGTATTTTGCTAAACATTATGCTCTGATGCTATATGGTGTACAAGGAAGGAAGAAATACAAGAAGTGCTTCTCCATACTGTTGTTTACACAGTGACAGTCACCAGGTGTAGCTTTGCACCCTACATTTCCTCCTGGACTCCCTGGCTATTTACCACCCTTGAAAGACCTGAGTTAGCAAGCAGAGCTGGCCAGGCATGTAAGGGAAGCAGGAGGAATCTTTTGAAGGAGTGCAGAGAGTGCTGTGATCCTCATGTTGGGAGTGCTAGGAAGAACAGAGTCTCAAGAAACAACTGATTCTTGTTCTTGATTCTAGGCTACATCCAGATGGAGGAGCACATTCCTGTTGCGGTGTCTCAAAGCATTTTGAGATGCTGCAAGAGACACGCTGGGAATGAAAAAATGTTCCCCACACTGCAGCACAGACTCTAAATTTGATACTGGGAAATCCTGGTATCAGAAAAATACAAACTGAAAAAAGGGCATAGGGCACACTCCTGGAACATGCCCTGGGGCAACCAGAGACTGTGTCCTCCAGAAAGATACTCTAGTACCTATCCAGCGTGTCTCCATGCCTGCTACATGTCTCTGCTGCTCCAGCACACAGCTTCAGTACGCTGGAGCAAATAGGAGTGGGGCACATCTGACAGTGGTGGATCACACCCAGGCTGTCATTAGTAACTAGGGACATAGGGGTGGGAGGATTGTGGATGGGGAGAATTGTGTGAGGGCGGGGGGGTTATGTGGGTGTGAGGGGACTATGTGGAGGTGGGGGGCACTATGTGGGAGGGGTGGGTTGCCCGCCTACCCCGTCTCACAGTGTACAGCCCCCTGCAGCAGCAGGAGCAGCAGCACCACCAGCAGCAGGCCATTGGGGTGCTCATGGCCAGCTCTTGGCAGAGATCCCCCTGCAGCTGTACATTGTGCATGGTGCTGGTCTGGCCCACTGGCACACATCCTTGGGCAGGACCAGGCCAGCTCTTGCTCTCACCTGGGCTTCTGGCACTGCACGACAGAGCTGCATGCCCTCAGGCCAGGCTGGGTCCTATCTCCACATGCCCCATGCAACATTGGGCCAGACTGGCTCCATGGAGGCGGGACCCAGATTGGCCTGAGGGTGCAGTGCTTGGCTCTTTTGTGCAGTGCTGGGAGTCAGGGTGTTAGCAACAGCTGGCCTGGACCTGTCTGAGGGTGAGCACCAGCAGGCTGGGCCAACACCACGTGCCAAGTGCAGCCACCAAGGGTCTCTGTGAGGAGCTGGCCATGAGTGCCCCAATGGCCCTCTGCTGCTGCTGCTTCTGTTGCTACTGTTGCTTCTGTTGTGTGGGGGACTGTGTGCCATGCAGGGGGATGGCCAGGGGACTCACCTCTCCCACAGTCTGCGCCCCACACACACTACCCCCGCACTCACGGTCCCCCTTCACCCCCACACAGTCCCACCACACCCACAACCACCCCACAATCCACCTACAAACCCCACACCCCCACCCACAAACCCCAGCCCCACAAATCCACCCACATACCCACCCACAAACCCCAAGCCCAGAAACCCCACACCCCCAAACCCTCACACAAGCACCACCCCACTCCACAAACTTCACCCTCACAAATCCTACACCCAATCCTATACCCATACACATACCCCCCCAAAGCCTCCCCACAACCCCATCCCCACAGCCTTCCCCCCCCCACAAATACCACATCACTCTCACAAATCTCACATCTTGTATGCCCAGCTGGCAGATGGGACGGGACCCATAGGGTGCAACCACAGATGCAGGCACATGGAGCCAGCCTGGCCTAATGGCACATGGGGCACATGGAGGCAGGATCTGGCTCAGCCAGAGGGAGCCACTGCTTGTGTGTGGTGCCTGGGTTACAGCAGGAGCTGGCTTGGTATTATTCAAGGGCGCATGCCAGTGGGCCAGGTTGGCACCATGCACCATGTGTAGTCACCAAGTCACCAAAGGTGTCTGCCCAGAGTTGGCCATGAGTGCCCCAACATCCTTCTGCTGCTGCCATGGAGGGGCTTTGCTCTGTGTGGGGGCTGGACAGGGGACTCATCCCTCTCACATAGTCCCATCCACTCCCAGACTGTTCCCCCGCATCCACACTCCTCCATCCCTGGTTCCTACTTACCAGGAACAGTGCCTGGGTCCAATCCACCGCTGCCAGCCCCATTCCTATTTTTCCCAGCATGCTGCAGCAGTGTCCTGGAGCAGCAAGGACATGTGTCAAGCATAGAGACATTATGGCCAGGTGCTAAGGTATCTCACTGAAGGACCCAGCCTCTGGTTGCCTCAGGGCATACTCCAAGAGAGCACCCTGTACCATTTTTATTCAGGATATATTTTTTTATACTGGAATTTCCTAGTATCAAATTTATGGTTTGCACTGCAAATATGCAATGTAGGGAACATTTTTCCATTCCCAGTGTACCTTTTGTGGTGTGTCAAGCTACTTTGACATGCTGCAACAGGCATGTGTTTGCTTACCTGGATGCGGTCTATGTCTTTATTGTATAGCATGTACACAAACTTCACATCGTTTGAAACAATTCCAAATAGTATAGGGACAGCAAAATATAACCTCCACACGTGCACCTTTCTAAACAAGAACATGCTTTTTGTCCTGAGTACCAGTTCAATGCCACAACTTTCTAATGATTATAACATTAATAAAATGCCTAATGGAATTTCCAAATAGTCCTTGTATTGCTTTTATTGGAGTCAAAGAAACACTCCTAGGGGAGCAAATCCAGCCCAATGCTGCGTGCTTTTGAAATATCTCACCTCCACCATTTAAGATACTATGTAGTCCTGAAAAATTTTACTCAAAGTAAAAGTATTTGTTAACATGGAACTATTGTTGTGAACAAAGAAAAGTGAAGTGCAGAGGCCGCTATGTGACACTTAGAAAAAAATGCTTCCATGAGTCAGGCTAATAGCTTGCCATCCTTTTCAGATTTATTTATACCTTTCTTAAAGGCTCACTGAACAATTCATTTTTTAAATGAATTTATGGTATATTATATGAATACTGGGGCACTGTTGTCATTGATAGAAAGAAAAAAAAAGGTGGGAAGTCACACTGGGAGTTTTTGGGGTTTCATAAATGCTAGTTCTTTTTTTCTGGTGGCAATAAAAAGATAAAATAATATGAAGATGACATTTTATTGAGGTACACAGAAAGAGATAAGAATGACTTAATGAGTCAATACAAATTAAATGGGCTACATATTGGAGAAACCCTTTTGTAAAGAACTTAGAGAGTTAATGAAATTCTTTCCTCTCCCTTTTTTCACAGGTTTCTTTTCACATGCTGTGGTCTGATTCTTTTTTTTTTTTTTTTGCAAGTAGTCATATAAATTCAGTAAGATTTCTGATTAAGCAACAACAATTTGGGTTGTTGCACATCTTCACCATAAGCTGTAGTGATTCACTACAATGATTTGGATAAATAAAAATTGGGGGATAATCATGCAAAAAAAAATCAGAGCAACAAATCCCATTTCCGTGGGAATTGTGCTTGAATATCATACATCAGGGGGTAAAATGCCTCTTGGTTCAAGCATTTTAGATATTCTTATAGAATATTAGTGAACAAGAAGCTAATAGGAAGATTTGTGAAATGTAGTTTATTACTAACCTCCTGAGAGGCTATAAGATTTTCCATCCTTACTAAGTTTAAAAAAAACCCTTTTCATAAAGGATTAAATTTTAAGCGGCTATTTACTCTTGGAAACAACAAGGTTATCCAGCATTTTCCTTCACCTGAAGATGCAGCCTAGCAATCAACTTTGTTACCACAGCTCTACTGCCACAGGAAACTACTTTATTCATATAAGGGTTCATCAGCACTCGCAATATATTCCATAAAAAGATTATGCAAAGCAGCAGCAATTAGCAACTTCCTTTATTTATTCTTGTGATGTGTATTTATTTCCTTTTTTTTGCTCACTAATTTGAACAAGCTTTTTTCCACTCCCTTTATGCTGCAATCTATGGTAAATGTTGGCGATTTAAGCAATCTCAAGAGTTCATAAACATATTGATTTATGAGTAGAACATTTTTTAAAAAATCAACTGTAAATTACAGTTTTGCATTGCAAGTTCCCTGAGGGACATGTTTTGTGGCAGTTAAAGATCAACTGGAAAACAAATCTGAGTTGTGGATGTTAGTGAACAAAGCTGGAGGATTGGAAGCAAGCTAAATGATCTTCACTGTTCCTCCTGGCCTTTCAACTTGACCCTCATCCATCCAAGAGGCAGATATAATCTCAGTCCCTTGAAGTACAGTATCTCTGGCAGGGTCTTAATCACTGTCCACTTTATCCCATAGTTTTGGCAATTGACAGTTTTTTCACCGTTTCTATGTCCGACCTCCTATGATTACATTTCCACTATCTATTCACACAGCTGCTTCTCCAAGTTTGTAACAAAGTTGCATCAGACTTCCTCTCTAGATCCCTGAGCCTTCTCCCCTGTTTTACCCTTTCTGATGTCTTGATATCTGCCCATGCAGATAGTACATGGAGCATTTCTGTTCTGTTAGATTAAATTTATGGTTGCTCTTCTTAGTAGCTGGGGAACCACAGTAGCTTTCTGCAAAAAATGGAGTCTTGAATACTCCTTCTCCCTTTCACTCAAAGCTTCTTCAAAGTTTTTTGGAGTTAGATTTAATTTAGTTCATAGATTCATAAATCGTTAGGGGCTGGAAGGTACCTCACAAGATCATTGGATCCAGCTCCCCTGCACTAGGCAGGAAAGACAACTGGGGTTAGGTTGCCACAATGAGGTGACCATCCAGTCTCCTCTTGAAGACTTCCAGGGTATGTGATTGCACTACCTCTGGAGGGAGCTTATTCCACAGTTTGGGACACCCTGACAGTGAGTAAGTTTTTCCTAGAGTTAGGCCTGAAATGGTCTTCCAGGAGTTTGTGGCCATTAGTCCTGGTTTTCCCCAAGGGTGCCCTGGAGAACATTTGTTTGCCGAGCCCCTGATGTACTCCCCTGAGGTAGCATACAAAGTCCCCTCTTAGCCTTCTCTTTTTTAGGCTTAAGAGGCCCAGGTCCTTCAGCCTTTCCTCATATGGCTTGCCTTGCAAGTCTCTGATCATATTGGTGGCTCTTCTTTGGACTCTCTCATGCTTTTCTATATCCTTGTTGAAGTACGGTGCCCAGAACTGGAGGCAGTACTCCAGCTGCAGTCTCACCAATGCTGAGTGGAGTAGAAGAATCACTATGAAGTCACAAAAAGCAATGCAAACCAAACTTCTCCAGCAGCTGCCAAACCATAAACAAATTCAAGAACCGCACTCTGGCCTGAAAAGTCCCTAGATGCCTAGATTAAGGTTTTGGTACACATACAAAAGCAAATCAGATTAAGCACCCAAATCCCTAAATAACTCTGATGCAGACTGGAATGGTGAGGCAGGGAAGATGGGAAAACCACTAGTGGTTACACCAGCAGCTCAGGAAGGGTAAGATCTGGCTTCTAGGCCTCTTCATCCTTAGGGTAGTCACATATTTACTTCCTACTTCCAGGAAAGTGCTCCAACCTCTAGGCGATAGAATACACTAGCTGGAGGTACTTGTCGTGTTGAAGATAAGTCAGTTTGTTTTTCTTAACCCATGACTCTCCAGGCAGCAAGGATTAGATCCTCTCGTGACTGCCTGGCCTCAAGCAGCTGATCACATGTGGCCTTGGCCCAGACAGTCAGCACCAGACATCCTGAGGTTTCTAGTAAACGGAGAGATAGACGCTTATCACCTAGGTGGCCACCCCCAGACTGTCCTGCCATGACTTTGAATGTAATTTCAGTGGGGGGAAGGCAAACCACCAAGGTCTCCTCTGCGGTGGGTAGTCCGCTAGGCAGCCATCTGTGAGGCTCCACCTCCCCTACACCCAGTCTCATACCAACCTTCAGCAGGTTACTGGATCTTATCAGCTGCTGCTCCGATGCTGTTGTGTTCTTGACCCTGATGTCCTCTTGAGCCTTTTGTGTCCCAAGCACTGGCTCCTCGTGTAGGTCAACTGATCCACTATCTGGCCTAAGCTGGGCCTTCTCCTGCTCTAAGCTGCCTCAGGCCTGGGACCTGAAAAATCAACCAACAACCAAAAGGAAAAAGGAAGGATGGAAAGAAGCCACCCTACCAGTGCCTCTACTCTGTGTTCTATTCCTTTAATATGGACTTCCTTCCTGGATAGGAGACTTAGTCCCTTGGCATCATTTATCCCACTGCACAACTCCTCCAAAATGGGGGGAAAAAACCCCAAACAAAAACAAAATTATTTGTTGGGGAGGGTCTGTCTAGTTTCCTACCCTAGCCCTACTGCTAGGATACAGGGATACTGCCTCATCATTCTCACTGTGAATCTCTTTGTCCTCATCCCTGCTAGTCAGTACCCCACTCCTAGAACCTGGGACCTCTATGGGAGCTGACCCATTGTCTGGTTAGGGATGGCTGCGGCTTCTCTTCTTGGGCCATCACTCCTCTCAAGCCATTGAATGCAACTTATGGAATCATTTTCCCCCAGTATTGTCTGGAGTGTTCCGCTTCCAGCACCCCATGGTCCTTTCAGGTCTGATCAGCCACTGCTGATTGGTCTTTCTGTGGTCATCATACTGTCCTCACTTTGTTCTGTCAGCATATTCCTCTGTTTCACAAGCCCGTCACATGCACACATTCTAATTTGGACTTCACTGGTCTTCTCCTAATTTGGTCTGTTCCCTCAAAACTGGAAAGCTCAAGGACTCTAGAATGGGGCACTGTGAGCTAGTGCCACCTTATCTAATGTTGTGGTACATGTCTTTAGTTTCCCAGCCTATGTGTCTGCTCACTGCTTGCCTGTCAGACACAGGGCCTTGAGGAAACTTTCAGAAACAGGCTTTTAGAAATCATGTATCCTTTGCTGTTGCTCTGGACCATTAGTATAATGCATATATACTTTACCTATAAGCCAATTCCCAAAAGTAAACCTGTAAATACCATTTTCTAGCCATCAGTCCTCTCCTCGAAGGTCTAACACTTTCTCATCATAAGTGGGGCATAATAAAGGGAATTGCTGGCAATATTAATGAGGTTGTGGGGAGGACCCCCAGTAGTCATCCGGGGAAATTATGGCATTCATGGTCAGGGGTGCGAACAGGCCAGACACTGTGATGAACCCTTAACCATTGTTCAAATGTTGCCCATATCCCCTCTGACTTAGTCTTTGTCTCAGCATTCTCTAGCCTGGCAATTAAGTTTTAGCTAATCAGGTTTAAACAGGCCTCCCCCATTCAGTAGGGACCCACACTTTCCCTGATCTTCCTCTTGTTGCTAGCATAGTTGTAGAATTCCTTCTGGTTACCATTAATGTCCCTTGCTAACTCCAGTTGTTCTTTGTCCTTCCTGACTTCATCCCTCAATGCCCACCTGAGTAATATTCTTATACTCCTTCCAAGTTGTTTGTCCAAGATTCCACTTCTTGTGAGCTTCCTTTTTGTGTTTAAGCTCACCAAAGAGTCTTCTGCTAAGCCAAGCTGGCCACTTGCCACATTTGCTATTCTTCCTGCACATAAGGATGGTTTGTTCCTGTGTCCTTAGTAAGGTTTCTTTAAAATACAATCAGATTTCCTGTACTCCTTTCCCCTCAGACAGGTCTCCTGCCCATCAGTTCTCTGAGGGAGTTAAAATTTGCTTTCTGAAGTCCAGGGTCCATACTCTGCTGCTCTCTTTTCTTCCTTTTGTCAGGATCCTTAACTTGATCATCGCATGGTCACTGCTGCCCAACTTGTTATCCACATCTACACCCCCGCACCAATTCTCCCCTGTTTTGAGCAGTAGGCCAAGAAGAGCATGTCTCCTAGTTGGTCTCTCCAATGCTTTTGAAAAACATCCTGAATTGTCTGTGCACTGCTGTATTCCCATCCCAGCAAATGTCAGGGGGATTGAAGTCCCCCATGAGAACTAGGGATCTGGAATTTCCACTAGTTGTCTGAAGAAAGCTTCATCTACCTCATCCTCCTGGTCTGGTGGTCTATAGCAGACACTCACCTCTTAAAGTCCTGCCCCTCTACAGAGCTTACATGTTCCATCCACTCTAGATCCAACACCCAGCATCTTCTCTGTGGGTAGGTGTTTACTTGAATTCTTTAGATTAGTTAAATGGGGTTTAGAGTTTTGTTTTAAACTTTGGCTGCAGGAAAGGCTGGTGATGGTGGTAGTGCTGTTTATTTTTTTCATAGCAGCCTTATCTTGAAATACTCACCAAGGAAATGAGATTGGATAAAAATGGAAGCAACTTCTGGGAGCAGAGACTAGATAGAACCCAAGACTCTCATCTAAGTAATCTAATTACTAGGCTTCGAGTCAAGCTACCTCCTGCTTAATCTCTGTGTAGATTCTTGACTTCTGTATTTTTTGTAGTAACTCATCACAACTTCAACACAAGGGACGTTGAGTGTAGCCACCCACTCTTGCCTACAGCCTTGTGATTCTGGCAGTCTTCTAGATCATGGGTAATGTGGGTTTTAACCCCTTAGGCTGAGGAGAGCACAAAAATCAGGTCTCCCACTTCCTGGGTGAGTCCCCAAACCAGTAAGCTATTGAATAAAAGGTAAGCATCACCTGGGGCAGCCATGCTTTAAAAAGAGATTGTTTACAACTGTGTTCTGTGAAGGGCTTAATCCTGTGTATTCACTGCACTCTGAGCATGGCTGTTGGATTAGACCTTTCAGGGGGACTTAGATGCAGCTGTACCTTTTTTTTATGGGCCTCAGTCTGGCAGGAGCTAGATGCTCACCTGCTCAGACTGGGGCACTTCTGGGCATGCGAAGAAACAGAAATTTAGATGTCTAGAGAGCTTTAGGGTAAAACAGAAGTGTTTCACTAGCCAGTTCAGCAAATCCAGGATTACATGGTTAATGAGTAAGGGTTTTTTTCCCCTTCTTTTGAACTCAAGCACCTAAAGTCCACCTAAGTCCAGATCTTCTTTCCTGTAGACTCTGTTCTCTCTCTCATTGTCTTCACTTCACTTCCTCTTAGTCTTCCTTATGTACTCAGAGGTATTTTATAAAGTCAGTTTGTTCCTTCATCAGCTGCTTAACACTCTTTAGCAAGGTTTTATCACTGCATTTTATTTCACTCTTCAGCCTCATTTAATTTCAGAGGGGCAAGCAAAAGTTGCTTTGTTTCTAATAACCTTCCTAGTGGTTGGTTCTCTTGATTGAGGTATCTGAACATAACACCCTGATAACAAATTTATCTCAAGTGTAGGCTATTGCTGGTAGTATAGTGAAGTTAGCCTCCAGCTGCTTGTTTCCATTCACATTTTTGTAAGTCACTCATTAACATTGTGTGAAATACTGTTGCTGAATAACTCAAATATCTCTTGTGAAATTAGACCTCTAAACTGATTTGAATAAAAAACAATGCTTGTTTTATTATTAAAAATGTTGAAACCAGTTGATATTTTACATAGAAATACACACTAGAACCACTGGGATGTGACAGAACTGATAAGAAATCAAACATATGTCAGATAAAGCCAAAGTACACAACTTCCTGGCAGAAGATAATGTATCATTCTTACCAAATGCATTCAAAGGAACACCCGGCACACCTTAGGGATTTATACAACAAACTTCACTTGTACAGAATCATCTTTTTCTTGATTTTCTATCTTTATGACTGCATCTACATGAGATGCATTAATGCTAATTAGCCTAATTAAATGAGCAATTAAGGGCACTGCTACATGTGTGTGCCCTTAATGCAAATTAAAAATGCAGGTATTAAATTTAGGTGTGATTAGTTAAAGCTCATTAACACACCTGTAAATGTGACCTGGCACTAACTTTACTACTAGGTCTGCCCAGCCACTAGAGGGCTGGCCTGAGCCCAGCGCCAGGGCTCCTGGCTGGCTGTATCTCCTCCCAGAGTTTGGTTGCTCTCTGGCAGCCCCTAACTGCAGGCTATAAAAGCCAGCAACCATTTTATGCCCTGGGACACACACACACCAGGAGCCTGGACAAAACTGTTGATCTGTACAGGAGCTCAGAAGATCTCATGTGACCCCTGGACAGGACACAGGCTGTCTCTGCCTGTCCTGTCTCCTCTCCAGAGCTGCTGCTTCACCACAGATGAGTGTTGAAAAGTGCTGCAGTTTGCTGCACCCCTTCCCCAACTCTGAGATCCCTCCAGGGCTGCTGCCTGGCTGCCTCTGCCAGCAGGGCCCGTAGCTGTTCCCTGCTGCTTCCCACCCTCAGCTGTCTCCTGTGCTTACAGGTCCTATGACAAAGTGCATCTGTTGTGTGGCTCCAAGTCCCTGGCTGCGCCATTGCACTGGGTGCAGTTGGCAACCATCCAGGGCTCGCATCACAAGGATAGTCACATGGGGGCCCAGGGGCTAAGTGTGGGTTGATCTTGTTGTCCTCCTCTTCCCCATTGAGCCCCAGTCCCTCCTGCATGTGCACTACTGTTTCAGCCACCAGGGCCCTCAACTGGTGCTCAGAAGCCCACATTTATGAGGCTCTGTTGGGTAGGATGTGGGAGTGAAAGCACTCTCAGTTGCTGTGGCAGTGCTTAGTAAAGATCAAGTTTTTGCAGGCACAGTGGATGGCTGTGACTGACTTCAGTCATCAGACACATCATGCCCAAAAGTTCATGCCCTTATATGACAGTTGACCTGAATTTTGGCATCCCAGGAACCAGGCCACACCCCTGTAAGTGCCACCATCAGGGGCAGCTTGTCTGAGTCCCCACCCCTCCCTGATACCTTTGATGACACATCACTGGAGGAGGGGACCTTAGGCCTTCAGTGCCCTGCCTCTTCCTCCTCCCTGCCTGCTGCATCCACTGGCAGATTGGGGAGCCCTGCCCAGTGGCTTCCTCACCCTTGGCCCAGCATGCACCATGGGCCTTGGACACTGGGTGCAGCTAGTCACCATTACAGATGGGGAGGTCTGTGCTGAGCCACCAGCCTCACCATTCCAGACACATGGTAAGTCTTTCATTGGGGAAGGGTCCACCCAGTCCCCACCCTTACTTCTGTCCCTGGCTGCAGACTCTACCCCCACTCCCTGCTTGGCCCAACTGCAGTCCCCTGGGTTCCCCCCTCACACACAGGATGCAGATGGGCAGGACATAGTTCAGAACTTTATTGAGAAACTCATGTCCCCTCAGTTGGGTGGGCATGGGCCTCTCACATGCTGAGGAAGGTGTAAATGCCAACAGTGATGTCTTCCTTGGTAGCAGGGGACAGGGACATGTCGTGCTTGTGACAGGTAGCCCCCCAGGTGGTGGTGGAAGCTTTCAGCATAGCCCTGCTTTGTCATAGCTCAGGGCCCTGAACCAGGAGCAAAGGTGCACCTGGGGCACCAGGAGGATCAGCAGCATGATGTAGTGGCTTGGGCACCTCTCAGCCTGCACAAACAGCTTTTCATGAACTGCCCTAGGGCACAAGCAGCAGGGGCACACTTAGGGCACAATGGCAGTGTGGGAGGGGCAGTTTTGGGGTGCCTCTCCAGATAGGCCACCTGTGGGGAGGTGAGAGGTGCAGCCAGCTCCTTGACCCAGTTGGCTGGGAGCCCTGTGTGCCCCAAGCTCAGGAACAGTGAGCTGGGGAGCAGCACAGTAGAGTGGTTGGACTGTAAGGGGTGGGGAGTGGGATCTAGAGCCATGCCAGCAGGTGTTGCCAGAATCCTGGTCTGGCCTACCCTGGGAAGGGGCAGGGGAGGCAGGCTGCTGTCTGTCAGCTACAAGGGAGCTAGAGGGAATGGGGTGCTCAGCTAGCAGCTGCCAGGGCCCAGGCCTGCCTGGCCAACTTATCATGGTCTCTGGGCACCCATGCATGGACAACCCCTGATCTGAGGCTGGTGTTACATCTCAGCTCTGTGTTCTTGGGCAACCCTGGCACAGGATGCAGTCTGTCTGACTCACAAAGGACTCACCCTCCACTCCCTCCCCTCCTCTACCTAAATTAAATTGATTAAGATGCAGTGAGAGACACACCTAAGACCCTCCAGGTAAGGGTAACAAGAGTGAACCAACTGCCTTAAGTCTCATTTACATCTGAGATGGAACCAGATGACCATTCATTTACATGAGAGATGGAGAACAGAAAGCCTGAAGCAGAGACTGCAGTGAATTCTGGGACC
>JAGPOW010003642.1:58805322-58821836 GCA_030014935.1 Caiman crocodilus | reverse complement strand
AGGCGTGTCACATTAATTTGTGTGTGTTTGTGTGTATGACTGATTTGGTGACTGGAGGAACCCAGTCCCATTGAGATTGAGTCCTGCAAGATAGCTCCATTGGGAGTGAGGGCTTTCAGAAGGGAGAGATACAGCTCCATAAAGTAACACAAGCAGCACATTGACAGAATTACCAAGACCCTAGAAAATATCCCTAATAAATAAGCACACCCCAAAGTAATGGGCAAATTTGGTAACACTGGGCAGCACAGGGACCCTAGTTCAGAGCATCTTATCTCTGAATTGTTGAAAACTCTCACGAAAGGCTTCTTTATCTTGCCTCTGTAGGGCCAACATCTAGATATGGGAAAGAGCCCACCAGCTCCAGTGGGGATGCTGCCTCAGGACTGCTGCCACCCAATGCTAGGGTGATCCAGATGTGCTGGCTGCACCAGCAGTGCACCAGAAACCAGACCCTGCTGCTCCAGCAACTGGTGGTGGTGGCAGAGAAGTAGGAGGCCTGGGAGAAGATGCAGGAGGTACAGGAGCAGGCACAGAAGGTTCATAGATTTCATAGGTGTGGGAACATACCTGGTGAGTGGAGTATGTCACCCAAGTGGAGGCATGGGACTGGGCACAGTGGGACCACTGGGTCCACATGGAGGCCCTAGAGCGGAAGCACCTACAGCAGCTCCAGCAACAGGGAGATGCTGACTGCCAGCTCCTTGACCCAGTTGTCTGGGAGCCAACAACTTTGACTCTGGCAGCTGTGTACATGGTCCCCACTGCCTGGATGCTGCCCATGGCCCTGCAGGTTCTCTAGGGCACATCCTGCCCACCAGGATCCTCGACCCACGATCCACCCTGACTGATTACTACCCACCTGGGCCCAGCCCTACCACTGGTGTCTCTGGCACCATGTAGCTGAAGACCCAGCTCTGTGTTACACTGCCACCTGATGGGGTCACCATCCCCCCCCCGACCCATGGGAAAACATCCAGGGGCTGGGGTGCTGGGCATCTGCCCCAGGGCTCTGCTGCCTAGGCCCCCCATTCTGGGCTTGAACAGATAAAATACTGTAAATAATTTTCAATATGTATATAGTTTGCCTTGTGTACATGGGTTTCTTATTGTTGGTGGGTGGGGAGGGCGGTGGAGGGGCACTGTTTGTTGTGAGGGGAGGGGAGAGGATGGGAGGCTGTGAGGGCTAACTTTTTTTTGTTTCACCCATGTGAGTCTCCTGAGAGTGGTGCTGGGGGTGGGCAGGGGGTCACATTTGTGGGTGTGTGGCAGATGGTTTGGAGTAGGAAGTACAGGAGGTACAGGAGGAGCACTGGGTATAGCATCCTACAGCCAGTGCCCTGGCCCCTGCTAGTGAGTGCATGGCTTTCCTGCGGCCTGGGTAGGGGAAGCATGCTGTGGGCAGCAGGACTGGCACCATAGCCAGCAACAGTTCAGGGTGCTGGTCTTCGCTGGCAGGGATTGGGCTCGAGCAGCGGGGTGTTGGGCACCATTGGTGAGGGCAAAGGCAAGGACAGTCCTGGCACAGGGACCTGCTGTGTGCTGCCCCTACACTGGATGCGTGGCTCTTGGACAGGGAAGGGGCTAGCTGGGGAGCAGAGACTCCAAGATGGCTGCTAGGTGCAGGCAACCACATGGCTAGAGACTGGAGCTCCCCCCGTGGCCACAGGGGCACATGGCAGGACTGGAGGGTCTTGGAACTAACTTTAGTGTCAAATGCACTAACTTCAGTCCCAAGTCTCTGCATGTGTAGATACCTGCTAAAAAATTGCTTAATGTATATTAAATTTAGTCGTGCTTATTTGCATGTGTAGACATACCCTATATGTATCTAACTACTGAGAGAAGACTATTAATAAGCACCCAGAATTCCAGTTAATGATACTGTTAAAGGTCTAGCTGTATACCTAAATCTTCAGCTGATGTGAATTCATGTGGTGTTATTAAATGGAAAGCGCAGATCTATTCAGTTAAGGATCTGGGCTATAAAGTGCTGTTATGGGCTAAGTATATATTTTATCCCTACTGAAGAAATCATTGATTGGCAATGCCATTCTTAGAAGCTGTAGAAGCTTCAGAACACTTTTGTATAGTCTCCCTAAAGGCTACAGACAGACAGTGTCCACTTGCCTATTTAGAGATGACATATGAGAACCAGGCTATGTTATTGAAAAACTGTAATATAGGTTTTCTTGACAGCAAATAACAGAAAAAAGCTTCTCCACCACTGACTTAAAACAACTGTGATCTCCACCCATGTGCATCTAATACAAATTAAGGTTGTTACAGATACCAGGAAATTCAAAAAGCACTTTTCTTTGGAGTCAGCAAAATACTATTTCAGCAGTAGAGACAGAAGTGTTTGTATGACAGTAACTGTGAAAGAGTTGTGATAATCAATAATAGCCTTTTCCTCTATTAGTGCAATCCAATTATAACAATCAACACCAAACTGGATTTTTTAAAGTCAATAAAACTGTCCATATATGGGAAACTTCATGTGTTCTAAAAGAGAATTCATATGGGTCCAAATTTTCCTTGGTCTTGCAGCACAATTGCCAATGCCCACTCCAAATGTTGCAAAATACCCTTTGAACTAATCCAGGCTTGTCCAACATACAGCCTGCAGACCACCATTTGGTCTGCCAAGGCATTTTCTGTGGCCTGTGGTGCTGCGACAGGAAAGGAAAGTAAACATGGTTTACTTTCGTTCCCACCCCTTGTCCCTCCCCCAGCCCCTTAGCAGCTTTCTAATGGCTGCTGAAGGGCTGGGAAAGGGACAAGGTTCCCACATGCACCTAGTCAGCTTCATGTTGCTGATGTGTGGTGCGTGTGGGAAGAGGAGTAGCCATGTGCCACTTGGGACAGGATGAGCCTTGCCGGAGTGGCAGGAGCTCAGCTGCATTTTCTCCCTACCTGTGTTAGTCAGTCCCAAGTGGCACATGAATCCACTGCTGCTTCTGCGGTCTGGTGCCGACCCAGGCGGATCTGTCTCATCTGGAGCAGCATGCAGCTGAAGCCAGATTCCCATGTGCTGCTGGGGACAGGAGGATCCTGGCTGGGCCAGCACCAGCCAGCAAAAGTGGCATTGGAGCCATGTGCCACTCAGGAATGACTGGTGCAGGCAGGGGGAAAATGCAGCTGAATCCCTGGCACTCTGGCCAGGCTCGTCCCATCCCAAGCAGAATATGGCTCCACATCCACTTCTGCTGGCTGGTGAAGACCTGGCTGGGCTCCTTCCATCCCACCAGGACCAGCCCAGCCCGCACCGGGCATTGACACGGAGCTGCATGACTGGCACTGGCAATGGGGCCCGGCAGAGAGAGACCAACTGGCGGTTGGTGGAAGTGGGGACAAGTACAGACAGGTCCTTCCCCAGGAGAAGCAGTGCTTAGCCTGCTTTTCTGTGCTTGGGAGCTGAGTATGGCCTGGAGCCATGTGGGAGCCATGCGGTCCGGGGGTCCAGCAGGAGGGAGGGGACAGGAGAGCTTGGGTGTGACCTGCAGGCGCGCACCCAGGAGAAGCTCTGCATCCGGTACCATGCATGGCTTGTCTGAAGAAAAATGCTGGACTGGAGCCTCCCCACACTGACACCTGGCCATGCCCATGAGGACCAGTCTGGCCGGCACCAGGTACCAACATGGAGCTCCGCGACTGTGGGAGCTGGGACAGGAACTGGCACTGCCTGCAGGGCTCAGCAGGGCGAGGCCGAGAGATGGCGGGTAAAAGCAGGTCCTTCCACAGGAGAAGCAGTGCTCATCCTGCTGTTCTGTGCTTGGGAGTCGAGCAGGGCCAGAGCCACGTGGGCAGTGCTTCTTGCCGACCAGCTCTTCTGTGAAGTTCCCTCACTTCTTGAATACAATGTGTTATGGGTTCATATGCCTTTGAAGCTTCTTGTCACAACCAAGATCGTATTTGACATTTACCATAAAACTTGTGCACCTCTTCAGATGGAATATATATCCCTCAAAAGTGTTTGATATTATTTATATACTGGCCAATTTATAAGACATCCTTTAATAATTTAATTTTTAACAGGCAAACTTACCTTTTGAGTTTAGCAAAGCTACCCAAACAACACTGCACAATTGCTGAACCAAATTTAGTTTTGATTTTAACCATATTTTAAATGCAGAGGTTCTAAGTTCAGGGAAGCCTTGACCCATTATTATAGGGGAAACAAAAACCTGTAAGTTAATCAATGCAACTTCTCACACATCCTGCTATATTGGTGCTGGAAATAGCATCTCAATCCAAACAAGATTTTCTTTATAGCCTTAACAACCCCATGTCAGTTGGCTTGCTAAAAAACATACACATTACCATTTAATAAATGCCATTTTGCTACACAAATGGAATTTATAACTCAAAACTTTTATATGAATTGCTGTCCCTTGTTTAAAAAATTAGGACAATCTTCCAGTCCAAGCTGGACAAAAGTGTTCTGGTCTGGGATCCACAGACAAATTCAAATTTTTTAGATAAAAATCAACCATTTGTGTTGCATCCTGGTGATATCCATATATGTTTAAACTTTGACAACTTAACCAAACAACACAAAACAAACAAGCACATTTTTGTTATAATAATAAAGCCATCACTTAGGTGAGGAAGAGCTATTGATGGTAACAAGGCCTGTGCTCTATCAGTCACCTTTGCTACTGGGTTGAATTTTACCCTATAACGTCTATAAAAAAAAAGCGCACACACAAATACTAACATGTACAGTGGCAATATACACATTTGGGGGATATTATTTTATCTCTCTCTCTCCATGTTAAATAACAAGAATTATCTATATTTATTTTATTCTTTCAAAGGCCTATTTTGGCAATTCAAATGGGAAACTTTACAATTTTTTTTAAAATGTGAGCTCATGAGATGCCAATACCTTTGTTACAATTTTAACCACATTGCCATTTTAAAAAGGAGTTTTGTTCTGTTTTTTCCTTCAGAGGGACAATATCTGCCTCAGAATTTTCACTTAAAAAGCTTTTTCCACGTTCATATTGCTGGGACAATTGAGGGGATTGGGAGGTCCTGAAGGCTGAACCAACCGATTGACATGGGTCTGTCTCTGCCCCTCCTGCCTGCTCTTGCACCCAGATGAGCTCCATCCACCTCTTCTCTGCTTTGCTCTCTGACTTCCTACATTTGTTTGTTGACTCATTCCTCTCCTCTGCTGTTGTCTTTTGTATAACGCCTATCTGCAAAGCTTCAACACACATCTGACGCGGAGAATCATTCAGCTGCTTCATCTGTTTCTCTGTATCACCTTTCAGCTTCTCCACACACTGTTGCAGTCTTACAGGCTGCAGAAGAATGGACACTAGGGTTGTGCAAAATTTTGCTTCCCATTTTGTTTTGATGCTGTTATGACCCATTTTGACCTTGAAACAGTGAAGTCAGAACAAAACAGGCAGCGTTTAAACATCGTAGAAACAAAACAGGGCAGGTCAAAACATTTCAAAAAATTCAAAACATTTTGAGTTTCAACCATGAAGCTGGGGCTTGCTTTCAATGCCTTGCCTGCAGGTAAGAGAAAGTAAAGTAAGGAGAGGGAGGGGGAGGAGCGGGGAAGGTGGTGGCTGGAAGAGTGCTCTTATTATTGACTGTGTAGCTGGCCAGTGACTGTCACCCTTCCCTGAGGTCTGTTCTAACTGGAAAAACTGCATAAAAGCCAGCATTTTTTGAACTGCCCTGTTTTATGCTTTGAGGTCACTTACTGAGCTATCTGTTCTGGCAGTTCACAGTCAGACCACTACAGCTAGGAGCACTGATTTTCTAAAGGACTCCCTACTTGCTACCCTAGCTACAGGGATTTCAATATACTTTTTTCTTCTAGGTGCTTTTAGCGGGGAATGGGAACAGGATATCTCCCATTCCCTGCTGGTCCCCTCAGGTAAGTTCATAGATGGCCATCAGGTCCCCTCTCAGCCTTCTCTTGTGAAGGCTGAACAGGTTCAGGTCCCATAACCTCTCCTGATAGGGCTTGCCCTGCTGACCCCTGACCATATGAGTGGCCCTCCTTTGAACCCTCTCCATGTTGTTCACATCCCTCCTGAGGTGCAGTGTCCAAAACTGGACACAGTACTCCATCTGGGGCCTGACCAAGGTCGCATAGAGGGGGAGGATCACCCCTTCGACTTGCTTGTGATGGATCTGTTGGTGCATGACAAGGTGCAGTTAACCTTACTGACCGCGTCCTCACATTGGCAGCCCATGTTTATTTTGGAATCAATAATGACTCCAAGATCTCTTTCTGCCATCATGCTTTCGAGAAGGGAGTCCCTCAGCCTGTAGGTATGCTGCTGGTTCTTCCTGCCTAAGTGCAGCACCCTGCACTTATCAGTATTGAATCCCATCCTATTCTCATTCGCACACCCCTATTACCTGTCCAGGACCAGCTGTATCCTGTCCCTCTCTTCTAGAATGCCCATCTCACCCCAAAGCTAGGTGTCATCAGTGAATTTGAATAGGCTGCTTTTCACCCCCTCGTCCAAGTCACTAACAAAGAAATTGAACAGTGCGGGCCTGAGGACTGAGCCCTGGGGGACTCCACTGCCCACATCCCTCTAGGTTGAGTGGATGCTATATAGGGAGAGTTTTGAGCTGATTAGACACATTTTATTGTCACTTCCTGCAACTTAATTGGTGTCAAAGGTCACGTGACATCACTTTCTGATGTGATACTACTTCCTGTGAGGTCTTTGAATTTGGCTCGCCGGCCCACTCGGTGATAAAAAGTTCGTGATCCAGCCCCACATTCAAAAAGTTTGGACACCCCTGAGCTAGTCTATTAAGTAAATACAGACAAATGGGCAGTAGGTTGTAGACAAAAAATGTCTTGTGAAAGCCCAAGGGGAGTGTTACCCATCTTATCATGCATATCTGTCACCTTCATGTGGAAATCTAGCCTGATACGTTTTTAAAGGAGTTTGGATCATATGATCATTAACTGAATCTTTGTCCAGAAGAATTTTAGTTTGATAATTATATTTGATAACTTCCTGCTTTTGAAAGTCCACTGAAAGTGTTTTGAGCTAATTGCTGATTCAAGCAGTAAATGCACAAGCAGTTTAACAGTATTTTACTACATGTATAGAACTATTTTCTACAATGGCCTGTTCCATCTATGCCCTTAGTGCTTCATCAACTAATACTTGCTGAATAATAGAAAACATTTTCAGAGATTTGTTGCTTTGCATGCAGTGCTCCCTCTAAGCCATGCACGCTGCACAGCTTAGAGGGAACGCTATTTGCATGTTCCCCCAAGCACTACCAGGAGTGACTAGAAATAGCGGTCACAAGCTGGCAGAGGGTAGATTCAGACTACTCATCAGGAGATGCTACTTTACTGTCAGGGTGGCTAGCATCTGGAACCAATTTCCCTGAGAAGTAGTGCTGGCTCCTACCCTGGGGGTCTTTAAGAGGAGGCTAGATGAACATTTTGCCAGGGTAATTTAACCCCAGTGCTCTTTCCTACCAACCTACCATGGCAGGGGGTTGAACTTGATGATCTGCTCAGGTCCCTTCTGACCCTACCAATTATGAAATTATATCCAGGCCCAGAGTGATGAGCCTTCTTCTTCTTCCAAAGGAAGGAGGAAGTAGGGGGAGTTTGCTAAAGAAAATTCCTATTTCCCATTTTGTCATACCTGCAGAAGTGCTCATAAGTAGTTTCTCTGCCAAACAGTGCTGAGATATACCAGTAAAAACCTACAGTTCTGACTGTTAGTTATACCTTAGCTGTGGGGCTTAAGAAAAGCTTTCAGTGTTTTTCAGGGTCTGTTTGGGTGCTGTTTTGCATAAAGTGTTTCTACAACAACACACTGGTCTCTCTCAGGAAGCAAATCATGACCTTGGGGGATGAGGTGGCCAGTTGTCAATTAACCAGATTCATGGTCCTATTCAATGTAACCTACTCTGATAAGTTCCCAACAACAGTAGGGAGTAACTACCCTGGCATCTCAGCTTTATTTCAGGCTAGTGATGTGGGACTTGGCAGGGATGTTAGAGAGGCACATAGTTCCAGGGAAGAAACTATAAATCAATATCATGATTAGGACCCTATCAAATTCAGAACAGAAGTGGGCTCCTTTAACCTTGTAGATTCCTCTGTGTGCCCCCCCCTTCCCATTGCTGATTGGCTGAAAGGCACCAAGGCCCCTACTGCTTGCTGCTGACTGTCTGGGGGAAAAAATGGTGCCACATTTAAAACCATGGTTTTCACATCCCTGCTGAACAGAAGCAAGTAGTATGGGCCCCCCACCAATTGGCAGGCAGGGGATGTATGAGGGAACATGCTAGATTAAAGGAGCAACCAGTCCCTAGCTATGCAGGGATGCCCTGCTGGGCACAGAGCTTGTCCCCTTGTGCACAGGGCTGGATCAAAAGGACCCTGCTAAACCAAAAGGATTACCATTTTATAGGGCAGGGGTGGGCAAAATGTGGCCTGCTGGTCAGATGCAGCCCACCAGGCCATTCTACCTGGCCTGCTGAATTCCTAAAACCTTTAGAAAATTAATATTTATCTGCCCCTGGCTGCCTGTCATGTGGCCCTCAATAGCTTGCCAAAACTCTGCAAGTGGCTCTCTGCCAGAAATAATTGCCCACCCTGTCATAGGGATAATGGAGACCTGGTGGGACTCCACCTATGACTGGGCCACATGTATAGATGGCTATACCTTGTACAGGAGAGTTTGTGTGGGCAGAAGGGGAGGTGGGTAGCTCTCTATGTCAAGTGTCAAGAAAAGCTATGTGTCCCTGCTAGCTGATATTGGCACCCAGGGGGGATGATTGGAGACTCTCTGGGTCAAAATCCATGGTGACAGGGGACACAATGGTGTGGATCTACTACAGACCTCCTAACCAGGATCAAGAGCTTGACCAGGAATTCACCAGGAAACTAGCTGAGGCTACACGCTTCCAGTGCATGGTTGTCATGGGAGATTTCAACTAGCCTGACATCTCATGAGAAGAACACTCGGCCACTCGGCACTCGACCATCCAAATGGTCCCTCATGTGTGAATGAGCTCTATCTGGCTGAAGAAGTCTATCGACCAATGAGAGGCAAGCGCTGCTCAACCTGGTACTGGCAATGGGAGACTACCTTGTTGTCAAGGCCCTAAGTGACCATGACCCAAAGGGAAGGGGAGTTCAGGATGAGTGGTTGCTCCTCAAGGGAGTGATCCTGGAAGCTCAAGCAATGTCAATCCCATCTTGGAGGAAAGGTAGCAAAAGCCACAGCAGTCCCCTTGGCTCTGCAGGGAACTAGTGGACCTCCTGCATCTAAAAAGAAAGGCCTATAAAACATGGAAGGCTGGATCCACTGCAAAGGATGAGTACTGTGCACTGGCCTGGACGTATAGGGAGTGAACCAGGAAAGCTAAGGCTGCGACTGAACTCCAACTGGCCACACATATTAAGGATAATAAAAAATCCTTTTTTAGATGTGTCGGGAGCCGTAGGAAAAGCAAGCTAAATCACATGGGTCAACTGACCACGGATGCACGGGAAAAAACCAACCTGCTCAACAGATATTTTGCATCACTTTTTCTCCACCCCAAGGGATGGCCCTGACCAATACAGCATGGGATGGCCAGGGCAAGAGAGAACTATTACTCCACATCAATGTTGACTATGTGAAGGAATATATTGAGAGGTTGGACACCTACAAGTCAGCTGGCCCAGACAGCTTACACCCCAGGGTACTTAATGAGCTGGCAGGCATCATAACTCAGCCACCGGCTCAGATCTTTGAGAGATTGTGGCATTCAGGCAAAGTACCCAAGGATGGAAGAAGGCCAATCTGGTGCCTATCCTCAAGAAAGGGAGGAAAGTATATTCAGGGAACTACAGGCCCAGCAGGCCACCTCCATCCCTGGGAAAATCTTGGAAAAAATCATCAAAGAGATCATTCTTGACAAACTAGCTGAAAGCAACTTCTTGAGGGATAGTCATCACAGGTTTGTTGTGGCTAGGTCTTGCCTGACCAATCTCATCTTCTTTTACAACCAGGTGACATATTACCTAAACAAGGGAGAAGAGAATGACGTCATATATCTTGACTTTAAAAAAGCTTTCTGTCCCAGGAGCATAAGTATGGAGGGCACACAATCCCAAAGAGGAAACCCTGAAAATAAAGATTACTTACCTGCTTTAGGGGTCCGGAATCTGGAGGGGGGTTGCTGACAAGAGAAACCCATGTGGTTTGTCAGCCATGCCTATATACAGCTGCAGCCATTGGGTGACATCATGGATGATCACCGGCCGGCCGGGATAAAATCTGGCACCAGCTGGGAGCCAGGAAGAGTGGGAAAGGTAGCAGAGGCTGCAGATGCTCTCCACACCAGCAGCGGACAGTGCCGACACAGCAAGAAAAACATTGATTGGTCAGGGATGCCCAGGAATCAACAGCTGCTGAAGAACCCCATGCCAGTCATGGGCAGCACAGGCCTGTGGGAAGAGACCCCATTCCTGGAAGAATGGGGAGAACATTTTGTAATCAGATAGTACTTTGCACCCCAAGCACACTGAGACTGGGTCAGAGAAGATAATTAGCCACAAGGCAGAATTACAGGAATATTTCAAGTAGGGCAGAGAGCAGTACAGTGTTGGGGGGGACAGATAGGCACAGACTCTAGAGTAGAGCCATCTAGTAAGGCTGTCCAGCCTGATCATTAGTTGTTCTCCCATACCTGCATTTTCTTCTTTTTCTTTCCTGTGCTTTTCACCCTTTTCATTTCATACTAACCTGAGTGTACTCCTCAGGTGTTTTTGGGTTTAGTCTTTCTTTATACTTCTTATTTGATCAACCACTCTGCATTGAGGAGACCTGAAACTGTTCAGCCTTCACAAGAGAAGGCTGAGGGGGGACCTTGTGACCATCTATAAACTCACTAGGGGGGACCAGAAGAGTTTGGGGGAGACCTTGTTTCACCTAGCGCCCCCCTGGGATAACAAGGAATAATGGCCACAGGTTGTTGGAAAGTAGATTTAGATTAGACATCCATAGGAACTACTTCACATTTAGGGCAGCTAGGATCTGGAACCAACTTCCAAGGGAAGTGATGCTGGCTTCTACCATGGGGGGTCTTTAAGAAGCAGCTCGATGCCTACTTGGCTGGGGTCATTGAGCCTAGTTTCCTTCCTGCGCAGGGAACTTAAAGATCTATAAGTTCCCTTCTGACCCTACTTCTATGATTCTCTGATTCTCTAAGGGGTCTGGGTGGCAGTCAGACACCAAGGACCACTCACAAGAATTGGCAGACATTTGGAAGGAGACACCCTGACTCACAGAGTGACCCACAGGACAGGAAAATATCCAACAGACTCATAGTCCATCGGGAGAAAGAGAAGAAGATGCGATAGCGAGGAATATGCAATAGGTAAGAGTCCCCATGACTGATGGGCGGGCTGCCTCAAGATCAGGTGGCCCACTGCAGGCTGGTGTATGGAGGGGGTGTAGGGGATACTCGTTGGGAAGAGCAACCAACCTTGAGGGACCACCAACAGGGGACCCCACCACTGAGGAAACACCCAATGTCGCGGCAGATGAGTTCTGGGGTGCTCCCCGGGCTGATCAGAGTCCCTGTCAGAGGTTGTATGAAGCTTCCCTGTGCCCATCATCAGGCACTCACACCAAAGCAGTGCATGAATGGGTGCTCAAAGTAAGGAGGGCACACTTTTGATCTAGTATCCCACGATCGTCTTATAGAAAAACTGGCCAACTGCAGCCTCAGCTATATCACAGTCTGCTGGCTTCAGTGTCAGACCCAGAGAGTGGTAGTTGACAGAAATCAATCATTGTGGTGCACTGTAGTCAGTGGTGCACTGTGGTCAGTGGCTCCATCCTTGGGTCTATCCTTTTCAACATCTTCATTAATGATGTGGACATTGATGTTGGTGATCCAGGCCAACCTTGATAGGCTCGTAAAATGGGCAGACAAAAACTTGATGGCCTTCAACTCCGAAAAATGGAAGGTACTCCATCTTGAGAA
The DNA here is from genome assembly GCA_030014935.1 of Caiman crocodilus. NCBI lineage: Eukaryota > Metazoa > Chordata > Crocodylia > Alligatoridae > Caiman > Caiman crocodilus. Next base: position 58,809,833 of record JAGPOW010003642.1, on the reverse strand, counting down.
GAAAAACCCACAACATACTTATAGACTTGGCAGTGCTATGCTTGTTATCACCATAGCCGAAAGGTGTTTGGGGGTCGTGATTGAGCACAAGATTAATATGAACCACCAATGTGATGTTGCACCTGGCAAAGTGAGCAAAACTCTGGCTTGCATCCATAGATGCTTCTCGAGTAAATCTCAGGATGTCATCCTCCTGCTGTATTCAGCCTTGGTGGGGCCACAGCTGGAGTATTGTATCCAATTCTGGGCTCCACAATTTAAAAAATATGTGGAGAAGCTAGAGAGAGTCCAGAGGACAGCCACATGCATAATCAGATGGCAGGAAAACAGGCCTTATGAAGAGAGGCTGAGAGCCATGGGACTCTTCAGCCTGGAAAGGTGCAGGCTCAGGGGGAACCTGGTGGCTGCCTATAAGTATATAAGGGGTGTACATCAGGATTTGGGGGAACATCTGTTCACCAGAGTTCCTCAGGAGATGACAACGTCAAATAGTCACAAACTTCTCCAAGACCATTTCAGGTTGGACATAAGGAAGAACTTTTTTACTGTCTGAGCCTCCAAGACCTGAAACAGATTGCCGCAAGAGGTGGTGCAAGCACCTACTCTGGATTTCTTCAACAGTCAATTGGACATTTATCTTGCTGGGAGTCTGTGACCCCGGCTGACTTCCTGCCCCTGGGGCAGGGGGCTGGACTCAAAGATCTTCCAAGGTCCCTTCCAGCCCTAATGTCTATGAAATCTATGAAACATCAGGATCCTTCCCAATGTGCATGGCAGCAGCAGACATCTGCCACTGCAGCCAGCAGAGCTCTCCAGGCCCTGTGAACATTGGAACCAACTCCCATGCTCCCTGCCAGCCCCCTAGCTGCTGCAGGGGGGCTAGAGCAGAATAGGAGCATCCCTTTACAAGGCTGCTCCTGTTGGGAGCAGATTTACTTCCAGCAGGGAACATGTGTTGATGCGTTGCCAGGGAAGGATTACTGCACAGTATTTTACTTGCAGTAAGTCTTTACAGCATTAATAGCACGTGTAGATGTACGCCTTAATCGGTAACATGAAGGCTGTGGGTGAAGTTCTCTAAGGATTCAATTATTTAAGGACAAAAGATATATTTATGTATATTTAGCCTTATTTAATCATTGCTTAAGTTCTGTATAGCTTCATTATCATCTGAACTTTTTCATTTTGTTTATCACCTGGACTTGAGATGTTTTTGTAAAACTCACAGTGCTCATTATATTATATATTTTCTTTTTTTATCACCATGAGAAGTACTTTTAACATGACATAACAATGGCCTTGTTACCAGCTCAGTTTAACTAAATTTGGCACTAGCCAGATAAATCAGAGGGCTGAAATGATTGGATATGTTAATGAAAGGTGATAAGAGAGACCAATGGACAATGTCCAAAGTAAGACACCAGAAGACCAAATTAAAAGGTGTGCTTGTGGTGGGTCTGTTGAACAAAGAAAAATGCTGACAGGATAAAATATGGACACTATACTGACCACAGAGAGACCAATCTGAAGGCAAAGAGTCATAGAAGGAGTGAAGTTAAAAAAAAGTATAAAAGGGGGAAGCAAAAAATTTAAGTCTCATTGTCATCATAAATTGAGTCTTCAACACCTGCCTGGACCATCCCAACCAACAATACATCCTTTGTGTTCAGGAACAGATTTGGCCACCTTTTTTGTTGAGCAAAGAAACATCTTCTTGATGTTCCATCATAGGGAAAATTCTAGAAAATTTCATCAAGGAATCTACCTGCAATAAGCTTGCAGAAGGTAAGATTCCAAATGACAGCCAGCATGGCTTCATTGCGGGCAGGTCTTGCCTTACCAACTTCATCTCCTTCTATGACCAGGTAACTTGCTACCTGGACACAAGACAGCAGGTTGACATTGTATAACTTGATTTCCAAAAGACTTTTGATCTAGTTTCCCACAATGTCCTTATGAGAAAATTGAAGGATTGTGGGCTTCACTCCAAGACAGTCAGGTGGGTGAGAAACTGGTTGTAAGATAGAACCCAGAGAGTCATAGTAAATGGATCTGTGTCATTCTGGTGAGAAGGGGGCAGCAGTGTCCTACAGGGGTCAGTGCACTGTTCAGGACTTTTCAACATGTTTATTAATGATTGGATATGGGGGTGAAGAGCTCACTGGATAAGTTCGCGGATGACAGAGTTATGGGGAAGCATGGTCATGCTTGAAGATAGGCTACAGATTTAGGCAGACCTAAACAGGCTAGCAAGTTGGGTGGATCAGAACCTAATGAAGTTCAAAAATGAGAAATTCAAAGTGCTCCACCTTGGGATGAGCAACCCCCAATCTACCTACAGGCCTGGTGGCACTAAACTGACTAGCACCCACGAATTAAAGGGACCTGGGGGTAATAATAAACCAGAGCGTGAATATGAGCCAGTAGTGCGATGCTGTAGCCAGTAGGGCAAATAATACTCTGGCATGCATCAATCGGTGCATCTCCAGCAACGCCAAGAAAGTGATTCTTCCACTCCACTCAGCCCTGGTGAGACTGCAGCTGGAGTACTGCGTCCAGTTCTGGGCACCACACTTTAAAAAGGATGTGGACAAGCTTGAGAGAGTCCAAAGAAGAGCCACCCTTAGAATCTTAAAGGCAAGTCATACGAGGAAAGGCTGAGGGATCTGGGACTCTTCAGTGTGAGCAAAGGAAGCCTGAGAGGGGACCTGGTAGCAGCTTACTGCTACACTAAGAGAGTAAGTACCTCAAGTGCTCAGTGAGCAACTGTTCACCAGGGCACCTGAGTGGAAAACCAGGAGTAATAGCCACAGACTCCTGGAAGATCAATTTAGGCTCAACATTAGGAAAAACTTCAGAGTCATGGTGTCCAGACTGTGGAATAAGCTCCCTCCAGAGGCACTGCAATCACTTACCCTGGAAATCTTCAAGAAGAGACCTTGCCTGACCATGGTGCATGGTGCAGGGGGCTGGACCCAATGACCTTCTGAGGTCTCTTCCAGCCTTACAATCTATGAATCTGGGATTAAAAGAGACCATTGTACTGAATGTTTTTCTTTCTCTGACAGTAGATGATGAAAGATAATATTTATTGTACTAATAAAGTTAGACTTTGATTTTAGGACACTAAGTTGTCTGTATTCATATTTCATGTTCCATTTAAGAGTTAATTATACTTTATTGATCTCTAAGCGCTATCTGTGAGGAGTGGTGCTACAGTTGATGGAGAACACAGCAATAAATCATAATTAACACTTTCATGAATGTAGAGCTGTTGGAAATATGAATTATATTCAGTCTCATGAGAAGACAGGTTTATTGTCTTTTCTGTTGAAAGGGTCACAACCTTTACAGATTAGGGCATTGAGAAACTATTGTTGTTGTTTGTCTTGTGGACAGTGAAAACATAAGACATGTTTCTGAAAAAGAGTGAGAGTTTCATTGTTGAATTAAAAGAACTGTTACCTTTTGTACAATGACAACACCCAATATATCGCTGGATGAGAATGAGGAACAGGAGAGTTTGTTGTTTTGGTGGGTGAAAAGGAAGGGGCTTGGTCCATGGAAACCTGGGGCTTTTAATGGAGTAGATGAACTAAAAGATCCATATTCAAAATCAGATAAGAACATTAAGTTTCACAGAGTAGACAGGAAAAGCCAAAACAGTAATCCAGAATGTAAATTATGCATGTGGATACTTAGATGAAGAGCTAAATATTGCTATCTGGCTTTTGTAGGGTGCATTTGTAGTCAATGCTACAACAAGTGAAAGCTGGTAGTTCTAAGTTAAAATCTGCAGAGTATACCTCTGTATTTCTCAGACTGAGAGGCGGACAGCATTTTGGCAGAACAAGTTAATTTTTCCCCTGATGTCTTCATTGTGGATACTTGCTATCATTGCTGTTTTTCTGGGATTTTGGAATTAAAAGCTCAGAAAAAGCAGGCAGGTGAACCAAAACTTGACATGCAAACAGCCAGCTTGTGACTGTTATTTCTAGTCACTCCTGGTAGTGCTTGGAGGAACGGGGACTCTCCCAATGCCTGCTGGTCCCCTCTAACTAGTTTGTAAACAGCCACTAAATCCCCCCTCAGCCTTCTCTTGTGGAGGCTGAATTGGTTCAGGTCCCTTAGCCTCTCCACGTAGGGCCTGCCCTGATGCCCCCTGATCATGTGAGTGGCCCTCCTCTGAACCCACTCCAAGTTGTCTATATCCCTCCTGAAGTGGGGCGCCCAGAACTGGATGCAGTACTCCAACTGTGGCCTGACCAGTGTTGCATAGAGGGGAAGGATCACCTCCTTGGACCTGCTCGAGATTCATCTGTGGATTCATGACAAGGAACGATTGGCCTTCCTGACCATGTCCTCACTGTTGGCCCATGTTCATTTTCATAGATTCATAGATGTTAGGGTCTGAAGGGACCTCAATAGATCATCAAGTCCAACCCCCTGCATAGGCAGGAAAGAGTGCTGGGTCTAGATGACCCCAGCTAGATGCTTATCTAACCTCCTCT
>JAGPOW010003642.1:58751763-58798968 GCA_030014935.1 Caiman crocodilus | reverse complement strand
GGAAGTTGTTCTTGCTCCTACCTTGGGCATCTTTAAGAGTAGATTAGATAGGTACTTGGCTGGGGTCCTGTGACCCTGACACTCGTTCCTGCCATTGGCTGGGGGTCAGACTAGATGGCCTGCTCTAGGCCCCGTCTGACCCTAGACAGTATGATACTATGACTATGGTATGATAGTGGTTGGCACAAGAGGGAGGGAGAGGAAGTCCTTCAGGCCAGGTTCCTGCCTGTGCAGCCTGGCATGGGGACACTGGGAAGTCCCTGCCTTAGGGGGCTTTTCCTCACCCCAGCTAGAGTACCCCAGCCCAGGGAGGCCTTAGGGCGTTGAGAGCACTCCATCCACCCCACCATCTCAGCATTCACAAGCTGTACCTGGTACCTTGAGGTATACAGAAAAAACATTTAAATTGTTAAACAGTTACTCACTCTAGCTGTAAAAGTTATAATCAAACTCAGTGAAGCAATTCCGTTTAATTTTGTAAACTCTGAAAATTTTTCTATGTTATCCTGCATTTGTCATTTGGTTAAAACTGAGCACAGTGTAACAGAAGTTTTGGTTTTTTGTTGTACAAACACAGGAAATTGTTTTAGGAATACAAAACACATACGGGGTAATAACCAATCCAGAAAATTGAATTATTAACTCAATTACAAAACATAAGTGGGTTGATTATACTTCATTAGCATATAAAAGGATCTTAAGATAGGAATATGTAATTTTACTCCCACTTTAAGAAACACTTCATGCTGCTAGAGCCCAAGGTGATCTTCACACAAATGACTATCAGGTCCTAAATCTTAGTGTGGGGGGCAGGGGAGAAGATCCCCTCCCCACCGATGAACTCTGACAAACTGTATTGGGGTTTCATTTTGTGTAGGTTCTAAGGCAAAAACAACAAAACCAACTCTGATATAGGCAGATAGCAACTCCTTTTAAACTCAGTGGGAGTTGCTGCATTTAGCACTGTCTGAGCTAAAGCTCAAGCTTGCCCAGAATCACTAGATCCTATCTTCTTTTGTCTGAAGAAAGGTAATTAGCTGCTAGAATATAAACTCAAGGGTTTTTTTATCTGCCCTAAACTTCAAAGGTAGGTTTGGCTTTATTTACTAACATCCTTTACAAAGTATACGTGTGCAGTTCTGTCAGCAAATAGCATTTGACAATTGCTCAGATATCATGTTGACAAGTTTGACATGTTTTATTTCAAGGAGACACACCCTTGATTATGCTATTTCCTTAGCTCTTCCCTGGCTCTAGTCTATTTTCCTCCTGCAGTAAGATCGTTACCTTTTTCAATGCCTTTTTTTTCAATTGTTCAGTGATTTACATTTTTCACTTTATTAGTCTAAGAAATGCCTTTGTATTGTTTCTTTCTCAAGACATTTTCTTTCCTGATATTGTCTAATTCCTTCATGGCTACTCTTTGACTTTTCTACTCAGCTTCCTTTCCTTCTTTCCTCAGGCTTCTCCTGTACTCTCATCTCCCATCCCTCATATGTTGTAGCTGACTTCCTTGGACCAAGGTCAGACTCTCTGATCTCTCCCACCTTCTGTTTTTGTCATATCTTAAGTCTAACTCTGTCCACGCTTCCCCAGTATCTTCAACTTCATCCTGCACCTCCTCATTCTTATCCTTTTTCCTATCAGTTTCTCTTGCTCTCTTATTTTATTCCTTGTCTTAGGGAGAAGGCCTCTGGCAACAAGCTCTTCTTCCTTTATCCTTCCACTTGACCAATGAATGAAGGTGGTGTGTCCTTAGAGCTCTTCCCTCATAACCAAAATGGCTACATATTATTAGCACTACAAAGTCTTTGTACTCAGAGTACACAGAGAGATCTGAAAACACATGGCTATTACTTAGCGACACAGCAAACAGACCAATAGGAATGCTCACTGATGATTTCTCTAGGCTTGAAAGTTCATAAGCAAAGATGTACAGGGTGAATTTAAAGGAAATTAATTATTCCTAACTTACTCCATGTGTGGATATTTGTATTCCAGAATAAGAATGCTTTATTCCACTATGGATTTGGATTAAGCTAATTTCAAAGGCACTCTTATTCCACAGGGTACACAAGTGGAATGAATCAGGAATAGCTATTTCAGAACAACTCCCAGTATAGACCTAGTTCCAGTGACAAACCACACTAAGCTCCTTGGTAGAGAAAGACTTCTGAGATCAGTTTTGGATCACTAGACTCAAAAGCTCCAGGTCCTCATATCGGAGGCCCCACTTGATAGCAGGGGTCAGATTACAGTGGTAAAACAATCCACTTTAAATCTGAAACAAGCCAGTGGCAGGTCTTTCTTTATTTATGGAAATGTTTTCTAATTTATTGTCTAAATCCAATACTCCTTTATTCCTCTGTCTCCCCAGCCCTGCTCCAGTTCTTCCCTTTTGAACTGTTTTGTTTTATCTTTTTACTTTGAGGGCATTGCTAGTTTTTGGGTCATTTGGGAAAATTAAGGAAAACATTAGACACAAAGCAGGTACATGATCACAGATACTGTATCTAAGGATGGTCATTTTATCAGGAAAAGAAATAAATCCACTACCAAAGCTGAACTGTAGTAGATAAAGACCTTATTCAAACACAAACATCACAGATAATAGAAATTAATGTTCAAAAGGTTTCTGGCAAAGGAAATTGCTTTTTATAGAAACGTAATCTCCCCCCCCTCAAGTCTGCCACAATGAGAATGCTTCTAGTTGTCTAGTTAAAATGTAGAACCCTTATAAAATGATATAGATTCCCGAATATGCAGGGCAAGGCTATACAGTGCATATATTGCAGACTATACTGTGTATGAAAACTTCTAAAGAGAAGTACATTATGGTTTTTCTTTTCTTTTTGAAAATTTTTCAAGGTCTAATGAAGAACTGTCCAAGTCTTGGCCTACAAGCTACAAGAGGGGTTAACTTGTGGCCTATAGGCTTCTGTCGTGGTATTGCATCCTGCATTGATCTGGCTTCTGCTGCTGCTCCTGAGGTCTCTGGGCCTTTTCTCCAACTTCTGTTTTCTGGCTCTTGCCCTGGGTCAGGGCAGCACAGCCCATGGAACCCAGGGCCTGAGGGCCCCACATAGTAGGGGATGCTGCATGGTGGTGGTGGGAGAGGAGGTTTTGGTAGAGTCTACACAGCATGCAACCCCTGGCCACTCAGAAGTTGGACAGCCCTGACCTAACTCAATGTTGCTGTGATAACTCTGAAGTGTGCAGCTAGCTCTCAGTTAAATTTGTTAGCAGAAGTCTCCCTTGGTTACTCTGTCTTTGATGTTTCCTGCTCGTAATTTCATCAAATCAAACTGTTTCCACCCTTCCAGACCTTACAGAAACACTCCTGGGGAGAAGAGAAACCACAATATGTGGTTGCTACTCCTACATTATATATCAGTAAAGCAGTCTCCTTTTCCAGTGGCCTTTGCACAAGGACAACTATTTAATTTAGTTCTTATCACTGCCTTTAAATTCCCTTTAAATTCATAAGCTTTAAATATTCACATTTCAAATAACTAAAATCTCAACAGTATATAGGACATGTGACCACTATAACCAATCCCACATGAATTATGCATAACTCTCCTAAATCTTTCTGTGATATAATTTCTAGTCTGCCTATAATTAAATAACAGTAAGTTGGTTAGTATTTCAAGTAGAATGAAGAAAATGGAAAATTATCCAGCTGTAACACCTGAGCTCCTAGCTCCTTGCCCTGCTTTCTCACCCACTGGGTGAATGGGATCATGACACAGGAGCAGTAGCAGGGACTTTAAACCCCCCAAAAAGAATCCTGTTCCTCCCTGGCTCCTAGCACCTATTCCCTTCCCCTCCATCCTCAGCTGTATATCACCTTCTCCCCTTCCTATCCTTCCCTTTCCCTGCCTGCTGCTGACTGTCTCCCTTCTGTCCTTGGCTGATCCAAGAGTATGGGGCTCAAGATCTGCTTCTCCTCAGCTCCAAGCAGGAACACCAGCAGCAGGAGCAGTGGCAGCCAAAAGGTTCCTCCTCCTTGCCATTTGCTCCAGGTTGTGATTTGGGAGGGTTGTGGAGGAAGGGCTCCAGATCCACTGTGGCTGGGCTCAGCAGGGGACAGCAGTGGTGGTAGTGGGTGGGTTCCTCTGCCCCCTCACACTTATTCCTGGGCTTGCAGAGAACACCTGGGAATACAGGCAGAGAGGAGGAACCCACTTCCACAACCTTAACCACTGATACAAGCCGGACTGGGTCAGGTGCAACTCTGGAGCCCCCATCCCCAACACTTTTTCCAAATCATCTGGAGACAGTGGGGACTGTGGCTGGCAGGGCAGGGTGAGAAAAGAAAAGGAAGAGGACAGTTCTGCTGAGAAGGGAGGGAGAGCTGAAAGCAGGGAGATGGGGTGTCAGGATTTTACCTTTTTAGGGATTTAAAAAAATCCCTCGCAATGCTGGGGCTGACCTGGAATCCAAAAAGGCCCCTATTGCAAGGCTGGAGTTGGTCTGGTATCCAAAAAGCCCCCTATCACCAGGCAGGGGTTCAGCTGCTGTTTGAACAAGGCCCAATTGCAATGTAGGGTTGGGTCCCAGGGTCAGGTCCATAAGGGGGTGTTTGTCCAGGCCACTATATCCTCTTTGGCTCTGCCCCTGGTAAGGAGCACTTTCGGGGAATCAGAACAAAGGAAAAATTAAACCATCATGACAACTTATCCCATAGGTGAATTACTCAGAGCTTACTGTGATTAAAATTTACCACTAAAATTAACACGTTAAAGCCCCTCCCAGTTTTATCCTTTTTAACAATTCTGGAGATTTGTTAATTATTCCACAGTGTTTCATTCAACTATTGCAATGGCATAAATTGAATCTATGATTTTTTGGAAAAGATAGAATACATCACATTAATTTCAGTTCCAAAGTTCTGAAACATAGAATTATAGAAAATGAGGGTTGGAAGGGACCTCAGGAAGTCATCTAGTCTAGCCCTCTGCTCAAAGCAGGACCATCCAACTGGATCATCTCAGCCAAAGCTTTGTCTAGCCAGGACGTAAAAACCTCCAAGAATGGAGATTCCACCACCTCTCTGGGTAACCTGTTTCAGAGTTTTGCTACTCTCCTAGTAAGACAGTTTTTCCTAATATCAAACCTAAACTCCCCTTGGTGAAACTTGAGACCATTGCTCCTTGTTTTGTCATCTGCCACCACTGAGAACAGGCTAGCTCCATCCTCTTTGGAACCCACTTCAGGTACCATGGTATCATAGTAGCTAGGGTCAGGAGGGACCTGAACTGAGGACCACTTCCCTGGGAAGTTGGTTCCAGATTTTGGCCACCCTAACTGTAAAATATTGCCTTCTGATCTCTAACCTAAACCTATTGTCCATCAGCTATTACCATTGTTCCTTGTCACCTAAGGTGGTGCTGGGGAGAAAAGGGCTCTCCCTATTTGCTGTTGATCCTCCCTGATGAGTTTGTAGGCAGCCACCAGGTCCCCCCTCGGCCTCCTCTTGCTGAGGCTGAACAGGTTCAGGTCTTTCAGTCTCTCTTCATAGGGCCTGTCCTGCTGCCCTCTCACCAAGTGGGTAGCCCTCCTCTGAACCCTCTCCAGGCTGGCCACATCCCTTTTGAAGTGCGGTGCCCAGTACTGGACAAAGTATGCCAACTGTGGTGTGGCCAAAGTTCCATAGAGGGAGGGGTATCACCTCTCTGGACTGGCTTGGATTCATCTTTGGATGCATGACAAGGTTTGGCTGGCCTTGCTGGCTGCGGTCTGGCATTGGCGGCTCATGTTTGTCTTGGAGTCAGTAATAACTCCAAGATCTTGTTGTGCCTCTGTGCTTTCAAGAGGGGAACTCCCCAGCCTGTATGTATGCTGTGGATTCCTCCTCCCAAGGTGCAGCACCCTACATTTTTCTATGTTGAACCCCATCCTATTCTCATCTGCCTGCTTTTGTAGTCTATCTAAATCTAGTTGCAGCCTTTCTCTCCCTTCAAGTGTGTCCACCACACCCTGTATCTTAGTGCTTTCTACCCCCTTGTCCAAGTCACTGATGAAGATGTTAAAAAGTGTGGGCCCGAGGACCAAGCCCTGGGGTACCCCACTGCTCACATCTTGCCAGGTTGAGTACAACCCATCCACCACTACTCTCTGGGTATGCCCCATCAGCCAATTTTTTACCCAACCATCTGTGCAGGCATCAGTGCCACAGTTGCTTAATTTATTGATGAGGATGGGGTGAAAGACAGTGTCAAAGGCCTTCTTAAAGTCTAGAAAGACTATGTCCATGGCAACACCATCATCCAAGGATTTAGTTACTTGGTCATGAAAGGCAGTCAGGTTGGTCAGGCAGGACCTGCCTTTGATGAACCCATGCTGATTGCCCCTGAGCATGATCTCCCCTGCAGGCCCCCTACAGATATGCTCTTTGATAATCCTCTCCAAGATCTTCCCGAGCACTGAAGTGAGGCTTACAGGCCTATAGTTACTTGGGTTCTCCTTCCTTCCTTTCTTGAAAATTCTGACCACATTAGCCAGTTTGAAGGTAGTTGAAGGCTGTTATTATATCCCCTCTCAGTCTTCTCTTATTTAAACTAAATACACCCAGTTCCCTCAGCCTCTCCTCAGAAGTCATGTGCCCCAGCCCCCTCACAATTTTCATTACCCTCTGCTGGACTCTCCCCAATTTGTCCACATATTTTCTGTATTGGGGGACCTAAAACTGGACACAATACTCCAGATATGTTCTCACTGGTGCTGAATAGAGGAGAATAATCACTTCCCTTGATCTGCTGGTAAGACTGCTAGTAACACTGCAGCCCAGTATGCTGCTAACCTTCTTGGCAATAAGGGCAAACTGTTGGCTTATATTCAGCTTATTGTTGTCCACTGTAAAACCCAGATCCCTTTTTGTAGAGCAGCTGCTCAGCCAGTCAGCCCCAGCCAGTACTGATGCATGGGACTGTGCTGTTCTAAGTGCAGGACTTTGCACTTGTCCTTATTGAAATATTGAAACCTCATGAAATTTCTTTTGGGCCATTCCTTCAATTTATCTAGGTCTGTCCAAATCCTAACCCTACCCTCCTGCATATCTATGACTCCCCTCAGCTTGGTGTTAGCTGCAAACTTGCTGAGGGTGCACTCTGTGCCATTTTCCAGGTCACTTATAAAGATATTGAACAAAACCGGCCCCAGGAATGATCCCAGGGGCACTCCACTTCATGCTGGCTGCAAAGTAGACATTAAGCCATTGACTACTACCCACTGAGCCCAATGATCCATCTAGTTTTCTATTCACCTTACAGTTCATTCACTGAAGCCATATTTCCTTAACGTGCTACATCTTACCATAGGAGGAGCAGCAGGGAGACTTTAAGAATCCCAAAAAGGTAAGATCCTTTCCCTCCGCTGCTCATAGCACCTACTTCCTTCCCCTCCAGCCTCAGCAGTACATACCCTCCTTCAACTCCCATCTTCCCCCTCTCCTGCCTACCTGCTGCCACTGTCCCCACTGTCCCTGGCTGATCTCCCCCTCTGTCTTCCGTTCAGGCACTACCATTCAGTTCACTTAATATTCCTTTTCAATCCTGAAATGTTTATTTTAAAATATTTTGCCTGCTTTTTCATTGGTAAGAGACATTCCTAATTCCCTACTGAGATATACTGAGAAATTCTGTGGGATGAAATTTAACAGACATACTTGTACACTCACCAATGTACAAAGAAATATTGCTACTTAGAATAGTTAGGGAAATTTAAGACCATGTAGTTGCTGGTATTCATTAGTGTCAGAGATTGGAGAAACTTGTATAATCATATCTTCCCTGCTGAAAGGCAGTTATATGAATATGTATAATCTTATTTTCTCTGTTTTGTAAATAGGACCAACTATAAAAACTTTTTAGTGGGTCCAAATTTGATACCGTGTAGTAAAAGATAACTGTTCTAAAATTAATAGGTTTTATTCAGTACTTTTTATTTGGGATGCTTGGATTCATTTTTCATATATTTTCATCTTTTTTTTTTATCTAAACATTTTCTTATATTGTTCTACTCTATTATTTTTGGCTTTGCTGTGTTACTTGGAACATATAGAAAGTTTATTCTCAAATATAATGACAATATAATTCTTAAAAATTCAATGTAAATTAGCTATATATAATAGAGTAAAATAATGAAGTTTATTGAGAATTTCTGTAGTATTAAAGGTGATGCGTTTTTCTACCAGAAATATAATAGCTGAAAAAGGGTAGGAGCATTTGGATTTAAGTCTGATAACTGCAGATTGTTCAAGAGATACATTTGCCAAATTAGCCAAAGCATTAGAAATACACAACTAAGAACTATGCCTTTCAATAATAAGGTTTATAGGCAAAAATGCTAGGAACATTTAAAAAAAGTTAATTTAATTTCATCATAGTAATTTTTGTCCTGAGAGCAAGCCTTGAATTTTCTGTTGCTTAACTCAACCTGTTACTTTTAGGCACTTAATAACTCCCCTGTCCACTAAACTAAAAAATTTCTGGTCACCATGTATGGAATTACAGATCTTCTTAAAGAGAAGGGATTTAAGAAAACTTCTGCAATATAGAACAAAACTGATTTCTACACAATTTGAATTCAGGTTCCATTTTCCTTGTTTACCAGGGACCACAGCTTCTGTGGCACTTCATATAGCACATTCATGTATATTGGTTAAATAATATATTGCAAACAATCATATCATTGCATTTCTCTCTCTTCTGCAGATTTATACTCTTTGAATACTTGTAGGGCATCCTTTCTTTAGCAGGTTCCTCTATCTTTATTTCTATGGCATAGATATTCTAAATTTATGTGGGTCTTGACTATACAGCTCTTTACAATGTAAGTCATTTTCTCCAATTTCTCAGTGATACTTAAGTTTCTTTGCTTTCTCTTGCAGCATGGAAGCTTTTTTGCACTTCACAGGGCACATCTACAGGAGACGCTACCGCACAGTGGTTACTGCACATTTATTTAGGACTTGTATAAGCAAGTCCTAAATGACCGTGCAATAACTGGAGTTACTGTGCAGTGGCACTGGCAAATGTCTTTTAGATGATGGTACTGGGCAGTAGCTGAATAATACTGCACACTAGTGTATTATCACTGTCTGCGCTGTGATATGCTACTGCATAGTATTATTCAGCTACTGTGCAGTCAGCATCTTGTGTAGATATGCCCACCTATATATATATATGCCTCCTGGTGTCTCTTTCTTGGAGTTTCTAAAACAAAAACCAGTTGCTGTTTGCAGAACTTCTGCTGCTATAGCTGGCTTAATACAGAAGTTTATTAGGAAAGAATTACAAAAACCCAGCTGTTCCCTTAATTCCCAAGCAGAGATTTTAAATAAAACTTATTTAAAACAACTTGTTAATTAGATCTCAAATCAGTTCTAAAGCAGTCAACAGGGCTGTCATTGCCTGTTTGTAGTTGCTCACTCCTCAAGGCAAAGAACTGTTACAATAGGACTTCTATGGATATGGGAATTGCCCTCGGCTCTGAACAGCCACTAGTTTACACACTGTGATGCAAGAGGGTGCAGGGCTCAGACAAACTGAACACCACTTCTGCACTCTTTGAAATGGGAGCATATGCCTCAAGGTTTGCCAAAAGAGTGCTGGCCAGTTGAGCCAAAACTCGGGCCTTCTGTGGTAACTCCAAACGATGAACAATGCTGTTGTACATTTCGTTCTTTCCATTGTTACATTTTCATTTTATATTAATGCTTATAAAGTGGTAGTAATCGTAGTTTCAATTTCCAGCCAAACAAAGTTTATGGGAGGGCACACTACTGTGAACGACTCAAAACAAGTGCAGGTTTCACTGAATGTAGTAAATGCAATTCCTCTTTTTATGAAAACTCCAGGATTAACACAGTGAGGACACTTCTATTGCTATTTGTTATGAGCCAAACAAACAAGAGAGTTCATCAAGCTTGGCGTATGAAACCCTAGTCATCTCTGAGGCCAAGGTTAAAATTTCACAATCTGTAATACCAATGCAACCAGACAATTCAGTACACTTTTTACCCACTCTGACCAGAATCAAAATCATAACAAAATATGCAAAAGTTCAGTAAACTGAAATTATTTGCAGGAAGTAGATAGCTAGTTGGAGGAATCTGACTTAATTTGTCATAACATCTTTGAGTTTGTTAAATTTGTTTCTACTCCTTTCAAATATTGAACCCAAAACATATACAAATCTGGGATTTTAAAGCAAGTTGTTTCTAAAACATAGTAAATCATTAACTATAGTAAATTAACTAGAACAGCTATCTACATTTTGTGTATTTTTCTCATCAAAAATAATTTCATTGCCTTTTTAGGGTATTGTAATAAAGTAACAGCATAATGAGTCCCCCAAACTAATGGCAAGTCATCCACAGTATCACTTACAAACCCAGCACTATTTAATGCCATAATTATACCATAATTAAGATACTGCAGCTGATGTATCAGTACTATAATTATTCTAGCCTTTATTGCGGTAGATGAAAAGACTATTTCCAGTGGTTTCTATAATTACCATACTGTTAATATATAGCACTACTTGTCTAAGTGTGCATCTCATGCATGTAATTACACTGGTCACTGATTCTGTTTTTGCTGTTCTTCCCTATCAGTGTCAAATCTCCCTTTTTGTGTATGGTACAGTGAGTAACTAGTCATTGTAAGTTAACTACTGCTAAAGGAATAATATTGTACATGTATGTACACAGTGGGTTTCTCTACACAGGGCCCTTTTAAGTGGGATTAGCCGAAAACTACCATTTTAAAGGAGCATTAAGGTCACATGTCCACATGTGCGTGCCCTTAACGTGCCTTAAAAATCGGCAATTTTAGGCTAATCTGACCTAAATTTGATACCTGCTTAAAGCAAGTATCAAATTTAAGATGACATAGTTAAGCCACATTAGCCCATGCAGAGACACCTAATGCACACTAACACAGTGGACGCACACTGAGTTAATGCACATTGGCACAACTATGCATGCACTAATGTGGCTTAGCTTTGCCAGCCTAAATTCAATGTGCCTTAATGTGCATTAGTGTAGACATGTACCTAAATTGCCTCACACTATAGGTGGATGCCCCTGTGCACTGCTGTAATTGAAATATGAAATACTGCACATAAAATATTACTCTACCACTACAGCAAATGTGTTTTTGTTTATGTTTTTATATGATGAATAGTATATGAATTATGTGATGAATAGTATATAAATAGTATATGAATTACTAAAAAGTAATAGGGTTCTTTGGGCTTTTCTCAGAAAATCTTTTCAGGACATTTGCTCTTCTAGCAATTAACATTTTCTCTCTCGCTCTCTGTTTAAATTACTGTATGAGAATCTACACCTACTTAAAAGGGACTGCCAGCACAGGCAGTTTTGCTTAAATTGAAAAGACTAGCTTTCTGAAACCTACTTTCAGGTTTGGCTCATTCAGGAAATCTGTGTTCAAAATAAGTTCAGATTCCTCTTTATCAAGTTTTGATGCACTGCTATATTGGTATAAAGGCACTAATAACAATCACCTCTATGTTTCATAGTTGTGGATTTCTCTACCTATCTTTTGGTGCATTCTAGTAGTTATTTTGCCAACTATGCATCTCAGAAAAAAAAGAAATGCCTAGAACAAGCACAAAGATGCTATATTGTAACATGAGAAGTCTGCAGACGTGTAGCAGCGGTGCCCTACATGCTGGGTAGATCTCTACGTGTGACATGCACTGTGGTGGTCAGCCACCAGCTACAGCATTAGTTATTTTTGTATCCCCCACAAAAGGCAATGCCTGTGGCTATTACCTCAGTAGCTCCCACCCCTGTTATGCTACTGGCAATCTGATAAAAGCACCAACTTTTCTCTGGCTAAATAAAAATGTCTTCAAAATCATAGGTAGGCAAGGTTCTTTGACTAGATATGACACCTTTTATTAGATCAACGGAGAAGTTGGAAAAAAGTTCTTAGCAAGCTTTTGGGCGCAGTCATCCTTCTTCAGGCATGGGGAGTCTCCTCTGTTCTGAGACTCCAAGGAATGAAAGACACTAAAAATGTAACAGGATGTTAGCGAGAATGTAAATATGTGGAAAATAGCAAAACAAAAGGTAAAGCAGGGAAGGGAGGGGAGAAAATAGCAGGGGGAAAAGCCAAAGGTGAGTAAGGGAGACTCTACAGTGGTAGTAATTCAAGGTGAAGAAGAGGCTGTCTGTGAAAAGGAAATAGGTGGACATTAGAAAGACAAAGGACAGAGAAATAAGGAAGGGTAGGGGAGAAAGTGGGGGGAAAGAAAAATGTAAAAGTTCAGGTCTGGCAGGTACCTGGTTAATTAGATGTCAGGCAGGTTGTAATGTGTCATAAATCCAATGTCTATATTGAGTCCATGCTTTTTTGTACCCTGTAGATTTATGAAGTGAAGTTTATAGACTCGCCTATCAAATGTATTTTGTAAGTTCCCTTTGAGGATTAGAACTGAGAGACTGGAGAGGGAGTGATCATCTTGTGAAAGGTGTGTCCCCACCGGTAATTGAGTATTCTTGTCTTTGATAGATTTTCGGTGTGCATTCATTCTGGTGCACAGTTGTTGTTTGGTCTCTCCTACATATTCTCCATGAGGGCATTTGGTGTAAAGGATGAGATGTATAACATTTCTAGAGATGCAGGTGTAAGATCTAGGAATGGTGATGGTTCTGTTGTGGGGTATGTTTATTGAGGGAGCGGTGGAGATGTGTTGATAGGTTTTGCATTTCTTGTCCTGGTATGGTCTGGATCCAGTAGGTGTGGCTTGGGTCTTAGGGAATTTGCTTCTGGTGATGAGTTCAGTGCTTGTTTAAAGGCTAGGATGGGTGATTCTGGAAAGATCTCTTTAAGAATTAGGTCTTCTTCTACTGTGGGTTGCAACTGTTTGAGGGTTTTCTGTGTAGGTACCAGGGAAAGGTGATATGTCATAACTAATGGTGTGCTATTTGTGGGGATTTTCTTTTTGTACTGCAGCTAATCTTTGCGTGGTATCCGGGTGGCCCTCTCAAAAGCGCAATCTGTCTCTCTGAAGGAGTGTCCTTGTGGGGTGAAGGCTCTTTTGAGATTGGTGAGGTGGCAATTATGGGTATTATCCTCATTGCAAGTTCTGTAGTATCAGAGAGCTTGGCTGTAAATTACAGCTGTCTTGGTGTTTTTAAGGTGACTTGGTTCTGTGTAGATATGTATGTTGGTGTGGGTTTTTTTTGTATATGTTGGTTGTATTTTACAATTTTAGATATTGATCATGGTGTCCAAAAAAGAAATGATGGTGTTAGAGTATTCAAATCATATAATGTTTGTACCCAATTAACTCCTGACAAACACGCTTACCTTTCCCCGCTATTTTTTTGAAAGGTGCTGATTTCTTCTAATATTAATCATTGCTTGTGCTGAGTTATAACACAATGCTATGGGGAAGAAATCACATACTGTGCAGCAATGAATGATTGAAGAAGTTGATGGCTTTACTTGTCCTTTGTTATAAACAAAAATCCATGCTGCTTCTAATTATCCACTTTCTCAAGCTTAACATAGATTTGAGTCATTATTCGGAAGGAGTAATAAAGAAGTAAATTGTTTTATAGAATCCACTACAGTGAATGCCCAAACATACCATACAGCATTTTGTACATCATACAAAAGGATAAAACAGGATACCAATGTAATATTAAGGTCTGGATTCTAAGCAGATGCAGGAGACAAAAGGAGGTAGAAGCTTGCGTATCAGAGATTGCCGTGAAGCCAATCTGTAACACACATCTGATTTAGTTTCCTGATTCCTTGAACACCATACAGCCCCATACTTGTTTAGCTGATGTTGCCAAATACTGAGTTAAAAAAAATATGATGTTTTGGAGGGAGAACTTGCCCTTGTAATTAATGAAACCTTTGCCACTGAGGAATATTGTTGGATCAAGGCAGTAACATTTATCTAGTCAGTGATTATTTTGATTACTTTATTTTAAAAGTTCTGCATTTCTCAGCCATGTCCTAGAACAAACTGTTAGCACTTCTTATTCCATAAATATCTTTAAGGTTGTCTGAATGACTGCATTTGCTCCTGGGATAATAGTTTTCCCTGGGACAAATGTATTATCTGCTTGTGGCCTTAGCCTGCCAACAAAATTCCAGATCCACTAAATGTTTCTATTAAAATGACTGATAGTGGAATAGGAAACAAGCCTGCCATTTAAACTGCCATCGTTGCAGCTCAGAGTTACTCAACTGAAATGAATGAGGCAGCTCAAGCTTCTCTGAGATTGTTTCAGTCTATCTGCAGACTCTGTAAGAGAGGATTACACTGATTCACATTTGGGTATTTTTCTTTGAAATACTCTGAACTAGACACTTTTTTATTTTATACTGAAGTTTAAATTCTGAATAACAGGAGTGCTTAAGCTGTGGCACACGAGTCAATACTTAGTCAATTTAACTACTTGAGGTTATATAGTAATACCAGTTCTAAGAAAGTATTACTATATAACCTCAATTTGTTGATTTATAAATACCAGCACTATCTCTAGCAGTCTGGCATTTTTACCACATAATGACAACTTGTCTTTCTTTGAACATAAATAAAATTATATTAAAAATGATGGGTGCTTACAATATTTGAGCAATGAAAAAGCAAAAAAACTATGGATAATGTTGATACATGCATCACAGGTATGGAAATCAAACATACAAGGAAGGAAAAGAAAAAGTCAAAGAAAAATGAAGCCTTAAAGTGGGAAGAATTTTGTAAGAAAATTTGTGACAAGTTGCTGGGTATTTATAAATCAACAAATTTTACTCACCCAGATAATGGTTCATAAGGCTTGAAGTAATATGATACTCTGCACATTTTTACTGACATTAATACCAGTTCTAAGAGGGTATACTGTGCCAACTACGCATTAGCACCAGTGCATATTTTTTATGTGATGCTAATGCACAGAAGACTAATTCTACTGCACATTAGCATGGCTTTTGCTGTGACACACTAATGCACAGTAGAATTAATTTACTGCATTTCTAACACCTCTTATAGACATGACCACTGTCATCTCTTTCACCTTACAAGGCTTCAAAAGGATCTCAAACAGAAGGAGAACAATGTGAATGCTTCAGCTTTACTAATCAGCCTGAGAGGGCCAGAACAAATGGATCCACTTTGCTTTTCTGTCTCTATTTTCTATCTCTGTGATATGACATGGATGTGCCAAATCAGTACTGCTATAGGAGGAAAAATACCACCACCTACCTTCCTAGTCCTGCTTGAGAAAGCTGAGCTTTTGTAGAAAGCATATGGGTTAACTTACTTAAGCAAGACAGAGGTGATGCAAATGGGGATGAGTGGGGCAGGGGGGAGGGGTCTTTGATGAGCTAACCAGGATCTTACCTGATGCCTTTTGGAGGACAGATATCCTCCAGTCATCAAGATAGGGAAAAGTCTCTACATCTTATTGGTTTTGCCACCAATCATTAACAGCAATAGCAAGTACCATTTCTTCTGGATTTGACGGAAGAAAATAGAGAATTCTTCTCTGATCAATGCTTTTAATCACCTCCAATTTAGATTACTGCAGTTTATTCCATGCTCTGAAGAACCTACTCATGAAAATTCAGATCGATTAATCTCCAGCTCTATGTACCAAATAAGTAAAACAAATGAGAGAACATAACCCAATCTTCCACACATTCCACTAGCTCTTCTTATACCTACTGCATGGACAAAATTTAAAGTCCTGATCCAAATCTTTAAAAATGTTTCTCAGCATATACAACTCCATCAAACAGTTGTATTCATCAAGGATGCTGAGCTGAGTAAGGTCTAGAGTCAGACTTTGGGATACAATGTTCATGGCAGAAGGGAATTAGCTAAGGAACTCAGAACCAAAGATGGTCAGGAAAACACTAGTGGTTGATCATCTCGTCATGTTAAATGAATGCTTTTAGCAACAAACACTGACTTGAGGATGACATAAAAGAATAAGGAGAGAAAAAAAATATAGGAGAGCAGGAAAATATGGTCATTACATCAAATTTCTGTGATTCTCAAATTCACTATCTGGAACCAAAATATTGTTACAGTTATAAGCAGATCACACAGATTTAGACCTTTTTAATCTTTCTGCTTTTGTAATATCTGATTCCATAAGAGCCCAAGATGGTATATCTACAAGAATAATATACTGAAGTAATGTATTTTTGTAAAGCATTTAACTGATAATGTACAATATATTAAGAAAATTAAACAACATAAAATGTTAGGAATTAAATGGACTAAAAGAGCAGGCCTCAAAATACAATTACATGCCATTTAACCAATAAGCCAGCTTCAAACAAGTTTTTTTTCTAATGGTATCCTATGCGGATCAGTTAGTCCTAAGATATGTATGCATGACTTTCAAGGAAACAAGTCATTAAGTTGGCAAATTACACAAAGATATGGAGGGTAGGAAATAAAAGAGAGAACATTTTGGTAGCTGATATAGAATGATCTGGTCTCTTGGTAAACTGGTAGAGTTGAGCAAGATATATTTCATTATAGCCAAAGGTAAGATCATAATGCATCTATGACCAAGAAATTCAGGACAATAGGGGCACTTTTATATGTACTCTGGGGGTGGGGAGCTTTTATATATATAAAAGTGCCCTGAGAGGTGCTTTAATTAAAGTGCCACAGTGTCTCATGTATCAGCACTTCAAAATGGCTGTGGGAGTGCTTGAACTAAACCTCATTTGACAAACTTTAGTTCAAGAACCTCCACCACAATTTTTAAGTGTGGGAATGCTTATACACGAGACATAGGAGGCTGGTGGAGTGCAGTAATTACCATGCTCCATCAGACTCAATTAACCAAGCCTTCTCTGATGCACTGTAATTACAGAGCATTGGAGCAGCCTCCATGCTCACGTACAGGCACCCTAAGAGAGAGCTCTATCTTGGGAAGTAGTGACTCTGAACAAGACTTGGGGATTTTAGGGGATACCTTGATGAGCATGAATTATTACACAGAAGGCAAAAGGTCCAACACCACCTTTGGATATAAAAATAATATTAGGTAGGGACAGAGAATTCAATAATTTCTGAATGTGGCATTGTGACCTCTACTCTCTAATCTGGAATTCTACAAGTCAAGGAGGATGTTTAAAGATGGGAGAGAATTCAAAGAAGAACTGTGCAAATGATTAAAGGTTTGGAAAACATGTCCTGTGATGAAAGATACAGCAATCTCCATGTATTTATCTTTTCAAAGATTAGATTAAAGGATTATGATATCTGTTTATAGACATCTATAAGGGGAATGGAAACTTGAAAACAGAAGGATTTCAAACTAGTAGGTAAGATCCAACGGCTAGCAGCTGAAGCTAGACAAAATTATACAAGAATTGATTATTTTTTTTATAACACTGACAGCTAAACATTGGGAAAAACTCACCAACAGTTTCAGAAATGATCTAACTCTGGTCTGTGGGGTGGTGGACCAAAAGACAATCTAACTCTGGTCTGGGGGAGCAGATGGGGGTCGAGGGGATGCAGCAGTGGACCAAAAAAATCTCACCTTGGTTTTAAACTTTGCAGAAAAAGAAAAATCAATGTTTTTGCTCCACCCCCTGGACCAAAGTTAGGTCTTCCTTTGGTCTTCTTTTGCTGAAGTGATGATCTTTTTTTGGTGGAAAGTTTAATACCAAGATGAGATTTTTTCTAGATGGCATGCTGTAGGTTAAATGAGAACAAATACATAGAAATCCCTTGCCTGTGTTATGGAGAGAAAACTGGATTATATGAGGAGAATGGTCTCCAGCTCTGCAATCTATGGGCACATACAGGTATGATATTTGATTGACTTAATCAGAGTTACATCTAGAGTTAGATTCTAAATGCCCAGTTGTACAGACATTCAGGGGGCTCAAGTCACCCCCAAAATGCACACCCAATCTTAGTTTTCCTCAGGAAGTGCACAAATTTAGATTAAGATCATATTGAGATGTAGCCTAAGGCCTGTGCTACCCCACCCCTCTGACCCTGAATGCGCTATTTTTAGTTCCCCTGGCACACTTCCCTCCTCACTGGGCAACCTTTCCCTGCCCTGTGAAGATTGATTGGACGTAGGTGGTCATGCAGTGTATTACTGTAATCAGAGCAAGGCAGGAACAGAGGAACAGGGCAGAGGGACAAGGAGAATGCACACAAACAATGTTGCTGCAACAAGTCCCATGTAAAGTAGGAGGGGTTTTATAGCCCTCTTCTCACAGGATCACAGAGCCTATATGTTCACCCTGGTCGCCTGACTCCTCATTAATATCTTTATGGGAGGATCCAGGTTGGGCTAGGTGCCTAGCTACCTTTGTGGTGGCACTGAGGACCCAACCTTCAGCTGCTGGCCTGGCCACCTTGAGTTTGAATCCCCATAGTCCTAGCACCCCCCCACCTTCCCAGAATTCCCAGCCCCAGGTTATTTATATCAGGTTCTCCATGCAAATCCCAAGAGTGGTGAATGGAGGTGTGTATTTCTCCTCGTCTGTATTTAGGCAGCTAGCTTAAAGTAAACCACATGAACACACCAAGTGTAGTGTACAGCTGTATGCACCCTATGAAATCTATAACAAGTGGTGGCATAGGACATTTTAATTTTAGGTTACCAATTTAACACATTAGAGGGGCTTGAATTTCAGGGGGAGGGGGAAGAATGCATTCCCCATTCTTGGCATGCATCCAGATCCTGGAGACTTAAACAACAGGGAGCATAGAAACTGATCTTTTAGAATATGTATGTATGTGTATATAAATATAGATGTTGTAATACCTGGTGAATAGTCAAGATACCTACTGTGCTGGTAAAGCATTTATCTTTATTTATTTATTATGATAAAGCATTTCTCCTTTCCAGAAGGATTTAACTTCTTTACATTGCTTTATATTAAAAAGTACACTAAAATAAAGATTTTTATGCAAAAAGCTATATGACATTATATTTCTTCTTATGTAGACATGTTTGTTTAGTAATAAGCCTTTAGTCAACTGATTATAAAAGATACCAGATAAACAGAACTAAAAACTGAGGTCTCTTCACAAAACATGTATAGTACAGGAAGATTTCTGAAGTGTTTCATGTGAATATAGGCCTGAAAGGCACTTCCGTAAGTCCAATTCACTGTTATCACCAGCAATCACATTATATGATCCCATTCACAAATAGATCAAGGTCTGTCTTAAAACCTACTCTTCAGTAAAAGACCCACTGATGTTTAGAAACCATCTAATTTACAGCTTAAATTTATTTAAGGCCAATTTATACCTGCTGTTTTCCTGTGCAAACATCGTAAATTGCTCTTCTTTCCTGGTCTCCTCCCTCTTGCAATATATTTATAGTCTTTGTTCTGCTAGCCTGAACAAACTAAGCCATATAAGATTCTTTGGGCACTTCTACATGTTAATAAATGTGCCTAAGATGCTGTGCATTTAGAACTTCCTTAATAAAGTACTAACAAAATGTGCAGTACATTGAGTTACTACGCAGTAGTAACCAGTGCATGGTTATTTAGTGACACTTCTTGTGAATCAGTCTAATATCACTGCAAAGTAGGCTATTAGCATGGTTTTTGCCATGACACACTGCTGTGTAGTGTTATTAGGCTAATGTGCAGTAAGCGTCTCATGTAGGTGCTCCCCTTTTATAAGTTGGTTCTCCTATACCCTTCTCTCCCTTCAGTTCATCTCTCCTGAATACAGAAAGGTAGCAAGTCATATTATTCTGAAGTCGGGCACAAGACAGGGCAAGGTGGCACCTTTTAGACTTATTGGGTCTGAGGGGCATTAACTTTCACAATCAATAGCCTAATTTGCCAGATGCTATCTGACAAAGTAGGCTGTCACCTATAAAAGCCTATGCCTCTCTGAGACAGTTAGTATCAAAAGTGCCACTCCGCTGTGTCTTCTGCCTCTCTTAAATATGGGAGACCAAAAGTGAACACATTATTTTCAGTGAAGTCTTACTAGTGCCTGGTTCAATGGCATTCCTACTTTCCTCCTCTTACTGAAAATATCTTGACTTGGGCATTCTAGGATCACATTTGACTTTTTACTGCCTTGCTGTATTGTCAGTTTATAGTCATCCCAGGATTGAGTAATGAATACAGGTTTTTCTCTTCCATCTTTTCCAGTTGACTAGCACAAAACACTTATCACATGATCTTTCTCTTTACACTCATTAGAGGCAGAGATGTAACTGGCCAGTACTACACCCTGGGGAGTCCTCTGCTTCCCACTCCACTGCAGCAGTGCCTGTAGGTTTTCTGCTCCTGGGGGAGATGTCTCTTCTTTCTTCCATGCTGACACATTTTTCAAGTGGCCACAAAAACACCTTTTTTCAGTGGGGGAAAAAAAGAGGTGACATCACCCCACCAGCAGAAAATCTCCATTTAGAATAGGCCTTTATAAAGAGGCAAGTATTTGATTTGGATTCATATTTGGCCAATTCAGAGGGACATTGATGCAATTCAGTTATTTGAGTCATTGTCCCAATTCAATTTGGCCAAATTATATTCAGAGATTCAGCCACCAAATCAGCCAATTCGGTGATTGGGCATAGAGTATAAGGGGAATCATTAAAACACCTATAACTTTGTAACTGTCTTGCAGCATTGGATGAAAAGATCAGAGGTGACAGCCCTATCTGAGGTTATGAATCCTGCCAAGTTTCAAGGAGATAGGTGCAGGAGCTTCTGTGAAAGTGCCCCTCAAACTGTTGAAAGCAAAACTTATATTGTGTATGTGTTAAGAAAGAGCGGGATGAACACAGCAGGGATCGTAGCCCCTTCTGAGGGCATGAAGCCTGGTAGGTTTCAAGGAGATAGGTGCGTGTGAAAGTTCACCTCAAACTATTGAAAGTAAAACTCATGGCATGTGTGTGTTAACTGGGTTTCCAGTTGTAGCTGTGTTGGTCTAAGGAACAGGCAGGAAAGGTTCTTTGAGTAGATGTGATATCTTTTATTAGGCCAACTGAATAGTTGGAGATATATATCTTGGCAAGCTTTTGGGTTTAAAAACCTTTCCTTAGGCTGAGAAAGCATTTTCAGTTGGTGTGTAAGTTCTTCCTGGATGGAATGAATAGTAAATAAGCCAGAGGCCAGTATGCAGGCAAGAAAGCCAGTCAGTGAAAATATAAATTGAGGCATCGGGGTGAGAGACAGGCTGGGAGTGGGGGAAGGTGGATGTAGCAGGTAGAAGTGAAGAGGTACCTGGAGAGTCAGATGTCAGGCAGATTATAGCGTTTCATAAATCCAATGTCTTTACTGAGTCCATGACTTTTTGTATTGAGGAGGTTGAAGAAGTGAAGTTAATAGGCTTGTCTGTGAAAAGTGTTTTGTAAATTCAAACAAGCACTGAACTTCACTAATCTTATCAACAGAAGCCAACTTCCTAGAGCCCAAAACACACCAAATGGATCCAGGCCATGCCATGGCATGCCAAGACATGCAAAACCTGCCAATAATATCTCCAGTATGGAGATATCTTCACAGTATAATACATATGTCATTCAGGGCGCCAAGTGCCCTGATGGAAAAAAATGTGTGGAGGCACCAAGCAACAACTGTGCACCAGAATGAGCGCACACCCAAAATCTATCCCCCCAGCCTGTCTCTCAGCCCCTGATACCTCAATTTACATTTTCAATTTGTGAAGTGCTTTTAAGCCTGAAAGATTGCCAAGATATGTTTCTCCAACTATCCAGTTGGCCTAATAAAATAAATCAGATTGATACAAAAAATCTTGTCTGCCTTGTGTGTGTTAAGGCAGAGCAGGATGAATGCAGCAGGGATAGTAGTCTGTAAGAAGGGGGCTTCCTGATGCAGGTTAGATCTCGGCCCACCCACATGTTTCTGGACCAACCACTGACCCCTCTTTTTTCTGCCATGCCTTGATGGAAAACTGATTCAGATATTACCCAGGTGGGAGGCTGCCCATTTAGCCCCCTGATGTCTAGGGGTGACATCCATTCTGCAGCTCTGTACCTCCCCTACACTGTAGCCCATGCTGCACAGATTGCATCCTTCACTCCTTTAACTGTGGTTCCCTCTCTGTGACCTTGGCTCCCCCTTAGGCCATGGACCCACCTTCAGGCCAGTCAGAATCCTGAACTTCTTTCTCTGGGCATTCCTCACAGTGGGCCCTTAGCCCTTCAACCCCACCTTTGGGTCCTGGCCCCAGCACGGAACACTCAAGGGTGTTGGCTTAGAAACAGTATTTAAAGGCCTGTTTTGGGGGAATTGGCTTATAGGTATATATGCTTTATTAGGGAATAAGATGGGCAGCAGGGATTAAATGGATTTCTATAGAGCTTGGGAGATACACACACAGCTTCTCATGGCCCTGAAAACAGATTGTCTAGCACAACAAGGCCAACAGATGGACACAGTCTGAGAATTGAGGGGGGCATGCCATAACACAAGATCACAGCCTTCAAGGCAGACAGGTTGTCTAACACAGCAAGGATACATAGCCTGGAACTGAGGAAGTATATTTTGTACTGTCCCATAACACAAGATAAGTGACACCTGCTACAAAGCCCCAGAACAGAGGGGGGCTGAGTCATGGTTTTAGGGAAACAGATCGAATTAGGACAAGTCCAGGAAGGCTATGTGGTTGTGTGGCCACAGACAGATAGCCAACCAGAGATAGCCATGGATGAAGAGCCATGAGACGTCATTGAGGGAGAAGGAGAACACTAAGGCAGAGACTTGAGATTAACAAATGGTCTCAGCCTGTGCCTCCCTGTTCCTTCTTGTCCCTTCCTGTCCCTCCTTCTCTTTGAAAGGGGCCCCCATCCCTGTCCCTTAGAAAGGGTTCCTGATCCCACCATGAACCAAGGGTATACCAGCAACCCGCTTCGTGCACCCCATTGGAGGGGAGCTGTGGGTCTCAGCATCTCAACCTAAACTGCTGACACCTAGGAGAAAGAGACTTAGAGTGGAGCCTGCATCCTGACCAGATGCACTTTGATGACAGCCCTAGGATTGGTAGATATAGAACTGGTTGATTGTTTGTACTGTTGTTTTTCTGTTATCACTCTTTATCAATATACTTGGCTATTATCAACTGACAGGTGTTGTGGTTGGTCTGACTGCTGTGCTTGCCCGGAACAAATGTATAGGGGCTGGGTACAAATCCAATGCCAACAGAGGGTACCTCATGTCAGATCTGAGCTGCCTGCCTGTTCTCACCCTCACAACTCCACTGCAACCAGTAAACCTCAGGCCTCTGAAAGATATTACAGATCTGGGCTTTCCCCCACCAGGACTGTGTGTGCATGTATGTGGTTGCTGCAAGTTATCAGATGCCCCCTACTTGCCTTTCACGAGGGAGGTTCACGGTCTTGGTATCTCTTGGGGCTGCCATGCCACTGTTAGTCCTACCAGGCCTCCCTACCCTGGAAGGGTGCAATTTTAGGTTATTCTCAGGACCTGGGGCCTCACCTGGGGCCTTATTCTCTATAGCGCCAGTCCATACCTCCAATTTTGTCCTGGCATGGGAGCTCAGCAGGGAGATGTTTTTCTCCTGCTGGCTGGTGAACTGCTGCTTCCAGCAATGAGAATGGGGCACTAAATTGTTGTGAAAGCAAGTAAAGAAAGGAAATAGGTGTGGAGTGAGGAGGGTGGCACTCGCTCCATCTGCGTGTGGAGCTTGGGGAAACCCAGCAATGAGAGGTTCATCTTCAGGAACACCAGATGCTTCACCAAACCAGGACCAAAGGAGGTGTGGAGGGGTGTCACAACATCCCCAGCAATACTGAACACACTCTTGCTTTGAACACTGGTCGGTGGACAGGACAGGTGTTCCCATGTAACTGTGGCCAGATCTTGACACATCTGGTTGTAGGTTGCCCAATAGGCCAAGGAGTCGCTTTGCAGTGGCTCCATATCCTTGGCAAGATAGGTAGCCACTGAGGCCTCCATGCTACCTGCCTGATGATGGGGTCTGGTGCCTCTGGACCCCAACATTGAAGCCATGCCCTTGGTCCTCATTGGAAGCAGCTGTGGTGGAGGAGATTGGCTGGTGTTTGGAGTGCTGGCAGGAGACAGTGGATCTCCCTCTTCCACATCCCCCTGCCTCTTCCCTTCTGCCTCCCTGACTCTGTTCACCAGCACCTCTGTCCAGTGATCAAAGGTTTTGCTGCTGCAGATGCTCCCCTTCACCCTTGGGTCACACATGCTTACTGGCATGTGGACCGTGCAAGACTGCAATGGATCCAGCCATTTTTTGATGCCCTCCTTTAGCCACATCACCAATGCCTGCACCTCTGGTAAAAGTGGCTTGCCCCAGCCAGGAAGATTGATTCCCTGGAACTTCTCCATTTGATTCTCAAGCTCCTTCAATGTGGGGATCACCTGGCTAAGGAGGGCATCACCAGTGCTGAGGACCTTGGTGGCCTCAAGGAACAGCTTGAGGTTCACCAAGATCTGGGAGATGGTAGCTCATTTAGTTTTGATGATACCAATCTCCCTGAGCAAGATCACCTCATGGATGGCCTTCTGTTGCTCGACCAGCCTTTCAAGCATCAGGTATGTGGAGTTCCACCAATGCTCCGCATGGTGCATGATTTTGTGCTGTGGGATGCTCAGCTCTATCTGTTTCTCCCACAGCATCTTGCCCCTCTTGATGCTCCAGTGGAAGTAGCTTGCCACCTTCCTGCATTTTGAAATGAGTTGGCTGGTCATGGTAGTCACGATGACTTCACTGGGAGCCTGTCCCCCTCCAAGGCATCCCTGACTATGAGGTGGAACTTGTATGCCACATAGTGGATGACAACAAAGTTGGCATCACACACCACCTTGACCATATTAGCCCCATTGTTGACCATGAACCTGCAGATAGCTCGCCTTGCCCAACAAGCCACCCCTGCACCATGTGGTTCATAGCCACCATGATCTCCTTTGTTGTGTGGAACTCATCCATCACTTCTGATTGAAGGAGAGCCCACTGACACCCTGACTGATTGCACCAGTGCCTTGTGAGAGAGAGGTAGGCATGATCTCCACCCCGGTTGCTCCAGATGTCTGAGGTGAAGTGTAAAGCTGCCCTGTCTTTCATTGCTCCTCCCTCAAGTATTCCCTGCATACCTCTTACAGGGAGGGCACCACCATCTGGTTAAAGGTGGTGCATACAGGCACTTGGTAGGCTGCAGCCACAAGTGCCATGAGCCACTTGAATCCTGGACACTCAACAAAGGAGAAGGGCTGGGCATCCAGAGCAAGCATCCCCCCAGTGCTCTGGGTTACTTTGCTCACCTTGGAAATGTATCCCCCCTTTGTCCCCGCCTTTCTGCCACTGGTCTAGAGTGGCCTGCCTCTGTTTCTTGGTGGTATGGGATTTGGATCAAGACAGGGACTTCTTTTTGGGGACTGCTGTCAGGCTGAGGAGGAACAAGGGCAAGAGGATGCTGCCTCCTGCGATGCAGCAGCATCACTGTGGTGGTGAAATGTTTCTCATCCTTGCCCCGGCTGATCTGCTTTCAGCACAGTTGGCAGGTGGCATACCTGGGATCATCTGCCACCTCAAAATGATCCCATATTACACTACCCACCTGCTTCTGTGTTGTGGGTGAAGATTTATCTCCCTCCTCATCAGGCAGATGCACAAGAGGAGAAGGAGCTGAGCTACCAGCTCCCACAACCTCCTTTGAGATGCCTCCCAGAGAAGGAGACCTACCTCTAGGGAAACTTTGAAGTGTGTGGAGCACAAACTCATATTCTCAATCCTTCCTCAGAATTTCCTTGGCTATGGCACTCAGGTCCTCTGCTTCCAGATCCAGCTTCTCCTCTGGCACTGGAAGACTCACAATGGCAGCTGAAATTGGAGTGGAGAGTGTCATGCTGCTGGTGGCTGTAGTTACTGGTGTTACAGGTGGTACTGAAGGTGCAGTCATAACTCCAACCTCCTTGCTGCCACTAGCAGCAAAAGACTCTTCACTGTCAGGAAAGAGGGTGTGTCTGTTTGCAGGGGTTGCGAGGACTTGCAGCTCTTCCTCTGCCCCCTCTCCCTCCCCTGCCAGAAGACCTGGCACCAGAAGACCTTTCCAGCATGCTTCACGATGTTTGGTGTGCTGCAAAATACGTGTGTGTCTGTGTGTAATATATGTAATATAAGTTGTGTTTTCCTGCACAATGATGACACACAGTCAGGGAAAACAGATTTCTTTTGTGGGAGGAAACCCCCCTGCTACTTTTTCTAGAATGCCCTTCACAGAAGCCTCGCTCAATCACACACACTCCTGCACCATGCACTGCTGATCTGTCCTCCCTGCTGCCTGCGATGGAGCCAGAGCTGCTGCAAGGAAAGTAAGGGAGGAGGGTTGGGGAATGGGAAATGGGGGATGGGAGAGTGAAGCACCCACCAGCTGCCTTCCAGTGTCCCTCCTACCCTTAAGCAGTGCCTGGGGGTTGTGCTCCACCTTGGGACATCTTTCTTCTTACTTTCAAGTAACCAGGATCTTTATCTCTGCAGTCCCATGTCCCTGTCCTCACCTGCAATCACCGTCTCCTTTTCTTCTCTGCTCTCTCCTTCACTGAACATTGCTTTTCTGTTTTTCTCTCTTCTTTTTCTTCCTTCCCATCCTAACAATCAAAATTGTTCTATCTCTTCACTCTGAAACCAAAGAGTGGCACTCCATAGTTTAGGCTAGTCCAACCTAGCCCTGAAGAAAGTAAATGTTCTTCAACCTTGCAAAATAATCATAAAAATTTACTGACAAGGACAATAGATATCTTAATTGTCTGGTAAGTTTTGTGACAATTTCGTAAGATTGTCAACATTAAGAAGATTCACCACTCCTGAGTTTAGTTACTGAGCTGATGGCTGCATATGTATGTAAGATGAGAGCAGAAAGGCAGGAAAATGTATTTTCTATGTAGCAGGCTTGCCTTTTGGAGGTTGGGTTGAGTCCCAGGCTTGAAATCTTGCTTTTTTGATTGGTAGAGCTCATCCCCCAATCAGGAGGCAGCCAGATGAGTTTAGTCATGCCCCTTTCCTGAAAGGAGGGGGAGAGGAGTTCCCCCACCAGCCATGGACCTGATTGAAGACTGCAACACTCAGGTCCAGAAGACTTTGGGGTGGAGCACTGGAGCATATAAACAGAGCTGTGTGCCCAGCATGAGGGAAGCATGTCCGGGAGAAAGAGAAGAGAAAAGAATTGGGCTGAGAAGAGCTGAGGAGAGCTACTCAGCAGGGCGAAGCAGTAGCCCAGAAGTGCCCCTGAAGATTTCCATCAGCGGGGAATGGCAGATGGCTCCAGCAGCTAGGCTCTTGGTATGCAGCATGGCACATGGTGTCCAAACCCTGGGAGTTGCGTGAGGCAGCTCGGGTCTGCAACCTCTGGTGTGTGGCCAGAGACATGGTGCACAGGCCAGTGCATGGAGTAGGACCTTTGGAGCACTTGGGCTGCTCAGGTCCTCACCCCCAAAATGAGGCTGGGAGCTCGGTGCAGGAGGTGCTGCACAAATGGTCCAGGAGCTGACCGAGCCTGGTACTGCATGAGGCAGCCAAGGCTTCTGATCCCTAGCAAAAGGTTGAGTCCAGAGAGCCAGACGGTGATTGGGCTACTGAGTCAGCCAACAGGGCCAAGCCAGAGGCCCCAGAAGCCCTGCATATTAGAGCCCTGTTCCAGGGGACAGCGACCCCCCAAAACCCTCAAAGCCCACTGTAGGTGAGAGAGCAGTCTGGAGAAGAGGATGAGGACAACCCTCCAGGCCTGGGAGCTGTGAGTTGCAAAGAAAAGAGGATTCCTACAGGGAAAGGGAGTCCCCCTTGGTTAGTTAAGGGCTCCTAAAAGGGGAGGTCCCACTGAGATGGCCCCCCTAAAGTTACCAGCTTCTTTGTAGGGCTTGGGAAAAGCCCAAGGGCTTTGGGGTATCCCTTCAGGATTGTTTATCTGTTTCAGATCAGATACTTACCGGTGACTTATGTGTATTTGCAGCACTGGTATAAGGTTTTATGTCATTTACCCATAGGGTATTGTTTATGTTACTGGTTTAGATATCTTATAAATATATATATATGATAAGTTAATATAAATAAATTTGTGTATAGTTAAGCCCCCTGACTGTCCTGGCCTGGCTGTATAGGGATGGAGGGAAACTGAGTGGTCTGCAGTTCCCTCCCCACAGTACACCTGCCAGTTAACAATCCCCTTCGATTGGAGAAGGGGGGTATATACCCAAGTTACCTGGACTACACCTACTTATGCTAAACCCTGTGGATATGGGGAGTTTTTGCCAATGTTCATTTCCAGTACTTTGCTAGAAAGTGCCTCTATAGAGCATACCCTGCCCACTTGTTCCTGCTCTCAGAAATGTGGCTGCCTTAAAGCAGCCTTGATTGCATGCCAGTAAGTATGCCTGAGATAGAGAGCCTCAGAGAAGCTTTGTGCTTTCCTTCAAGGCCTTTCCAAGATGGTAACATTGCCATATTTTGAGGAGTTGCTGTTTGTTCCTGGAGCACAAAAAACATGGGCCATGTGTGCTTCCTGGCACTACACAGAGGCAGTGTAGATGTAGCTCAGATGACCTTTTACAATGACCATGGCTCATACTGTGGCCACCAGTCATACCATATGCTCTCCAAAAGACTGTCCTGAGTGCTAAACTGCTTAGTAACTTCTGAAGAACAATGGAGAAAAGGCAATGCACATTGGACTTTCCTATAAAAGGGAGTTGCTGATGTTTATGAAGGGTAGAGGCTGCTAGCAATAGGTAGATTGTGCTTGCAGAGGAGTGGGAAACAGGTTCCCTTTGGAGGTGAGCGTTCACCCGGTAAGGACTGGTTCACTTCCAGTCTACTAAGAACTGAACACTGTGGGGTTCACTTGGCATTAGTCATTGGCCCGTTTGGTGCTGGAAAACACATTCTACTCAATTATTTTTAAATTGCGCTACCTCTCTGATCCTATTGTGTAACCTTTCATGCTGATAAAATGCGATACTCACTGTGTTGTTTTAGACTATTGGCCAAACTAATCTGTTCAGTACATTTTAAATTCAGTATATCTGAAATGGAGAGAGATCCAACTTTAATTATAATAGTGTATATATCATAGTCTTTTGAGTTGGCACTGAAAATGTACTCCCAAAGGTTAGCAGAAGGGTTATACGTTATATTAAGAACTTGAAAGACTTGAGTCAAGCATTAATGTTGAAACGATCTGCTTTTTTTGGTTCTGG
Source organism: Caiman crocodilus (assembly GCA_030014935.1). Lineage (NCBI taxonomy): Eukaryota > Metazoa > Chordata > Crocodylia > Alligatoridae > Caiman > Caiman crocodilus. The sequence continues at coordinate 58,769,749 of JAGPOW010003642.1, read as the reverse complement.
AATCTCAGACCTTTTGTACCAAAAAGCTAATTGGTGGTGGAAAAATGGGTCACCTTCACTCTGTGAACACAGTGTGTTCTGAGGTTAAGTTTTACTCTGTTTTCAATAGAAAGTCTCCATAAGAGAACTGAGCCCATTATTTCAAATAATAATTTATAATACAGTAACATTTAATGTGTCAACATGCTTAAAAGCATCAGTTGAGTCTTAGTTTTAGTACAATAGGCTGTGAACCATAAAAGCTGTAGTCCCGGAGCTTACATTGTCCAAAAGCAGTAAGCTTAGATATGACAATTTCACTGTAATGTTTGTTCAAGTAGGCTAGAGAACTTGCTCCTGGATTAAACAGATGTTCTATGGGACGTTTCAGCTGTTTCCTTATATCTCAATTTGCATACAATTGACTTTGCAGAATAATAATTCTTATAGGAAAATAGACTGCACATTTGTTGGTATTGTTTTACTTGAGGGGGGAAAAAAGGAGTTTCAAGAATGTAAGAAAATAGGGTTTTTTTCAAAAATCCCTTGATTAAATGAATACACACTCCTGTATGTACTTATCCCTGTGTGATCTGTAGCTGAAAATGTCCATAGAATTTTAACAGAGTATTAGCAGCTGATTGCTGATAGGTCCCTGCCCAAAGGGATTTACAATGTAATCAGATTATGTTCTCATAGCAGTGGCTTCTGTGTCCTGGAGATTTAGAGGGAGAGCTCCTCTCTGGGAAAATGGTGTGCAAAGGGAATAACCTGCATGCTTTATTCATCATCTAACAAACAAGAGTTGGCCTCTTCCAGGAGTTGTATTCTAACTTCATGACTGATCTAGCTGTAGTATATAGTTGCCTATGCTCAGAGACAAGTGCCAGAGAGACCATGTTTTTTAGCTAGAAACCCCCAGGCAAGCGAAAAAAAAAAAAATTGGCTCTTACAGTATAAAGTATTGTGAAGAACAGTACAGGCAACCCTCAACATTTGCACCATTTCTGTTCTTGTATCCCCCACGAATGGCAAAATCCGAGAAAAAGACACTGCATTCATGAACACCATGTGTGTTCATGAATGCAAAGCCCCCAGTGGCTGAGAGGAAAGGGAGGCATGGCTCTGGCGGGGGTGGCTGCAGGAGCCTGATGGCAGCAGCAGGAGCCCAACAGCAACAAGTGCAGAGCTCCTGAGGAGCTCTTTTAAGTGTATAAAGTGTATTTAAAATGCAGGTTTGGCAATAACAAATATTTGAACCCACGAATAACTACGGTTTCCTGTACTATGGCACCATGCAGCACTGTTGCAAAGATACCAGAGCTGGCTCCAAATGTTTACACAACATAGAGTAGTGTCACATGTAGATGCTAGCTTGAATTCTGAGTCATGCTGGCATTGTGTGTGGCTAAGGCTAACTAGCCCTGACTCTCACTATAGTCCTGATGTGGCTATACTGCTTCTGGTTCCAGAGTTGGCTTGGATACTTTTGCATGGTGAAGATTTAGCCTAAAAACTAGATTTTAATAATTGGGAAATGCTGTTCCCTCTAAAGAGGAGAAAAGGATCAGTCTTAGGAAGGGTGAGTGTGAATGTTTGCAATTCAGTGCGCAGGCAGGATAGAAGACAAAACCATTAAAACAGTCTAGCTCTCCTATCTAACCAGGATTGTTGTCTTTCTTTTATTTGGGGTACGGGGTTAGGTGAAAAATAATAACTGATGAATACTGTTGTTCTATTATCTAATCAGTGCAGCAGGAACTGTTGCTTGATAATGCACAGTTTATTCTCTTCAGCTGTGGAGAGTTGTAGCCCCATGATTGTTTCAGCATTTTAGAAGTCCTTCCCTTTGCTTTAGGTACTGGATGCCTTTTGGTAGCTGGGTCTGGGTTGGAGTGTCTGTCCTGCAACAGACCCGAGGAGGTTCATCTCCTATTTGTGCTTCTATTATACTTTTGGTGACTAAGTTGGCTATTTAACACAATCTAGTCAGTGGATGATTTCTTGATCTACAATTTCCCATTCAGATCAGTTTTGCTGCATAAGGACGTCTAACTTGAGGTGAACAACTCAGTGTCTAAGGAGACTGACATGTTCTGCCACAGGCCTTTTTATCTTTCTGAAGCTGATGTCAGATTGGTGTTCATTCATTCTTTCATGTAGGAATTGCCCCATCTGTCCAATGCAGATTCATAGTTTCATAGTTGGTAGGGTCAGAAGGGACCTGAGCAGATCATCAAATCCGACCCCCTGCCATGGCAGCATAAAGTAATGGGGTCAAAAGACCCCACCAAGGTGTTTGTCTAACATCCTCTTGACCCCCAGGGTAGGAGCCAGCATCACTTTGCTTTCAAGTTGGTTCCAGTTCTTAGCCACCCTGACAGTGAAGTAGCACCTCCTGATGTCTAGTCTGAATCTACCCTCTGACAGCTTGTGACCGTTAGGTCTAGTCACTCCCAGTAGTGCTCAGGAGAACAGGGACTCCCCCGGTGCCTGCTGGTCCACTCTGACTAGTTTGTAACAGGCCACTAAAACCCCCCTCAGCCTTCTCTAGTGGAGGCTGAACAGGTTCAGGTCCCTCAGCCTCTTCTCGTAGGGCCTGCCCCGCTGCCCCCAATCATGTAGGTGGCCCTCCTCTGGACCCTCTTCATGCTGTTCACATCCCTTCTGAAGTGCAGTGCCCAGAACTGGATTTAGTACTCGAACTGCGGCCTGACCAGTGCCACAGAGGGGTAGGATCACCTCCTTGGACCTGCTTGAGATGCATCTGTGGATGCATGACAAGGTGTGGTTGGCCTTCCTGACTCCCCACACTGCTGGCCCATGTTCATTTTGGTAGCAATAATGATTCCAAAATCCTTTTCTGCCTCTGCACTGACGAGAAGGGAGTTCCCCAGCTTGTAGGTATGCTGCTGGTTCTTCCCCCCCAGGTGCAGTATCTTGCATTTGTCAGTGTTGAAACCCATCCTGTTCTCATCCACCCACCCCTGTAACCTTTCTAGGTCCAATTGCAGCCTATTCCTCCCCTCTAGAGTGCCCACATCCCCCCACATCTTAGTGTCATCAGCAAATTTGAATAGGATGCTTTTTACCCCCTTGTTCAAGTCACCGATGAAGATGTTGAACAGTGCGGGTCCGAGGACCAAGCCCTGGGGGACCGCACTGCCCACATCCCTCCAGCTCAAAAATGACCCATCCACCATCGCTCTCCGGGTGTGGCCCTCCAGCCAGTTAGCGACCCATTTGACTGTGTAGGTGTTGGCGCCACAGTCTCCTAGTTTTTTAATGAGAATGGGGTGAGAGATAGTGTTGAAGGCCTTCCTAAAGTCCAGGAAGACTACATCCACTGCTACCCTTGCATCTTAAGGATTTTGTGACCTGGTCATAGAAGGCCACCAGGGTGGTCTGAAAGAACCTGCCTCTAATGAACCCACATTGGTTGTCCCTAAGCATAACTTCCCCTGCTGGCCTCTTGTGGACATGCACCAGGATAATTCTCTCAAAAAGCTTACCCAAGATTGAGGTAAGACTAACTGGCCTATAGTTCCCTGGGTCCTCCTTCCTCCCTTTTTTGAAAATGGGAATCACATTGGCCCTTTTCCAGTCCTCTGGCACCGCACCAGAGCACCACGGGTGCTCATAAAGCCATGCCAGGGGTCCCGTAATGACCTCTGCTAGTTCCCTCAGCACTCTGGGGTGGAGGTCATCAGGACCAGCTGATATAAATACGTGCAGCTCCTCCAGAAGTTCCCTGACTAGATCCTCATTGACCCTAGGCCTGGGTGTGCCTCCCCCGGGGCCTGAGGGGGCCCCAATGGACAGGCTGATCTGGTCCCTGCTCAGGAATATGGAGGCAAAGAAATCATTAAATAGGTTAGCCTTGTCATCTGGTGCAACAACCAGATTACCTAGTGTGTCTTACAGAGGCCCCATGTTACCCGTACCTTCTTTTTGCCTCCTACATATTTAAAAAAGGACTTCTTGTTGTCCTTGATCCAGATAGCTAGTCCCAGTTCCACCTCCACCTTGGCTTTCCTGACTGCCCCCTGCAGCCCCGAGCGACTGAGGTATAGTCCTCCCTGGTGATGGCCCCTCCCTTCCATTGGGTGTACTCCCCCTTTTTAGCTAGGAGACATTCCCATATGCTTTTGGTGAGCCATGAGGCCTTTTGCACCCTCTTGCCCCCTTTGATCCTTGTTGGGATTACCTCCCTTTGGGCATGGAGGATTGTCTCCTTAAGAAATGACCACTCTTCCTGGACACCCAACTCCCCTCCCCTCCCCTCTGGGACCTCAGTACTTCCCCAACTATTCTTCTTACCTCATTGAAATCCGCCCTCCTGAAGTCCAGGGCTGCTGCTTTGCTGCTGGATTTTGCCACCTTGCGCTGGATGGTGAATTCCAGCAGACAATGATCGCTGTCACCCAGGTGATCGAGTACCCCCAGCCCCCTCATGAGGTCATTACTGTGGCCAGCATCAGATCCAACAAGGCGTCTCCCCTGGTGGGGCTGTGCACCTCCTGGGTTAGATGGAAGTCCTGTATCTTGGCTAGGAACCTACCTGACTGGTCAGACCTGGCTGACTGCTCTTCCCAGCAGATGTCTGGAAGGTTCAGGTCACCCATAATGACCATGTCTTTTGACCTAACTACCTCCGTGAGCTGACTTAAGAATTCTCGGTCTCTCTCTTTCCCTTGGTTGGGTGGCCTGTAGTAGACCCCCACTGTTAAGTCCCTTTCCCCTCGACTCCCTTGTATTCTAACCCAGAGCACTTCAGTGTGCCCCTCATCTGACCTTGTGCTACTAGATGAGGATGTGTATTCCTCCTTGATGTAGAGCGCTACAACCCCACCTTTCCTCCCTTTCCTTTCCCTCCTGTACAGCCTATAGCCCTTGATATTCACTGCCCAGTCGTGCGTTGGGTCCCACCACATTTCTGTGAGTCCCACTATGTCTGGCTTGGTATCAGCTACCAAGAGGATAAGTTCCTCCTGTTTGTTCCCTCATACTATGAGCATTTGTGTAGAGGCATTTGAGGCCTCCTGAAGATGTGTGCATTGGCCCCCTAAGTACTGCCCGGGCCCCAGTTGCTTACCTGGGTATTCATTCTGCTCATCGTTGGTCCAAGCTGGGCTGTTTTTGTGGGTGTCTCTTGGTTTTTTGTTTCAAGGCTTCCTCCGCCCTCATCTTCCCCATTCCCCAGCGAATCTAGTTTAAAGCCCACTGGAGGAGATCTGCCAACCTGGAAGAGAACATACACTTACCTTTGGGGGAAAGGTGAAGTCCATCCCACCCAAGCATGTCTCTTGTTGTGATGTGAGGGTCATTGTCTAGGAAGCCGAAGTCTGCCTTGAGACACCATTCCCAAAGCCACCAGTTGGCATCTCTGATGCAGGTCTCATGTCGTCTTCCATGTCTGCTCACTGGTAGGACAGAGTAGAACACCACTTGTGTTCCTATCTCCCTCAGCATGCCTCCCAGAGCATGGTAGTCCGTCATCAGGTGATCAGGGCTCCTCCTGGATGCATCATTAGTACCCACATGGATTAGGACCATGGGGTAGTAATCGGTGTGCTGGATCATGGCCTGGATCATCCCCATCACGTCTCGAATCTTTGCTCCAGGGAGGCAGTACACCTCGCCTGTAGATAGCAGAGGGGCACTCTAAGCAGGTAAATGTCCATGACAGTGACATTTATTTGTAGGTATAGGGAGTCCTCCAAGCTGAAATAGTTGTGTATGAGGACAAAGGAGGAGAATGTAATAGAAACAGAAGCTGTGTCCTCATAGGAGATAGTATTCTTTATGGCTTGTAATCCATCCTCATGAGGGATATTGGTGTACAGAGACATGACATCCATGGTAACTATTATGGTGGTTACTGGAAGTTTGTCAAGAGCTTCAGGAAACTTTGGTTGTCCTTATAGATTCATAGATTGCGAGGCTGGAAGGGACCTTGGAAGATCATTGGGTCCAGCCCCCTGCACCAGGCAGGAAAGACAACTGGGGTCAGGTGACCCCAGCAAGGTGACCATCCAGTTTCCTCTTGAAGATTTCCAGGTGATTGCATCATCTCTGGAGGGAGACTATTCCACAGTCTGGACACCCTGGCTGTGAATAAGTTTTTCCTAATGTTAAGCCTGAAAGGTACTCCAGGAGTTTATGGCCATCACTCCTGGTTATCCCCAAGGGTGCCCCAGTGAACAGTTGTTCACCAAAGCCTTGATTTATGCCCCGATGTAGAGGTAAGTTGCTATCAAGCAGCCAGAGTATTATTTTCCCTGTTGGTTACAGCATCACACTGCTGGTTCTTATTTATACTGTGGTCTATTATTACCCCCAGGTCCCTTTCATTTATGGTGCTGGTCAGTCTGGCATTGCCAAGCCTGTTGGTGTGTAGGGGTTTTTTTGACCCCAGATGGAGCACTCTGCATTTCTCAATGTTGAACTTCATTTGATTCCAAAACACGCAACTTGCTAGCCTATCTAAGTCCGCCTGTATCTACAGCCTACCTTCAAGCGTGACCATGTTTCTCCATAACATGTGTTGTCCATGAACTTGGCCAGTGAGCTCTTCACCCCCAAATCCAAATCATTGATAAAGATGTTGAAAAGCACTGGACCAAGCATTGGCCCCTGAGGGACACCACTGGCCACTTCTCACCAAGACGACACAGATCTGTTCATTAGAACTCTCTGGGCCCTTATGCAGTCTCTGTTCTGAGTTCTACAATGTCTTGTTGGAGATTGGATATTAAAGCCTTTAGCCTATCCAGTCTTTCCTTGTCAGAAGGTCTGTTTGAGAGAGGAACTTAGGTAAAAAACAAAGTTGTTGTTGTTTTAGGGCATGTGTAGATGAAACAAGGGGCATGCGTGTACACCTCCTTAAAGTGGGTTAAATGCTTTTGCACCTCTTTAATGAAGTTGGTGTTTGCATGTCAGCAGCGTATTGTGCATTAATTCCAGCTGCTGTAGCACATTTGGTGGCATAACACACCTTAAATGATTTCAGGGTGCAGCAAACTAAAACACCTCCAAAGAGTTTTAGTTTGCTGCCCCACAGCCACAGAGCAAAGCACTGAGCTCTGCGTGGCTCAGGGGCTGTGCAAGCAGCCCATGCAGGAAGCCTGACAGCAGCTTAGGAAGCCAGGCTCCAGCGACGGAAAAAATAAAAACAAATGGTGAGCCTGTTTTTTTTTTTTCTTTTCCCCTGGAGCTGGCCTGCTTTCATGAGCTGTATGGGGACTGGGCCTTCCCTCCATGGCTGCAGTGCCCCCTGGGACTGCCCAAGCTGGGTGCCTGTGCGTGGGTGCCACTGGTGGTGGGGGGTGCCACTTTCATGGAGGGAAGCACCAACCTTCCCCACCCACAGCCCAGGGAATGCTCCACTCACTGGCAGCTTGCCTTCCCCTCCTCACCACCAGAGAGGCAGGTAAAACACAGGTGTACGTGACACAGGGGTTTGCTTCACCCTAAATTGAAGTGGTGTTTTAAAAAACCCACCACTTCAATTTAGATTAAAGTAAAATCCTGTTTCATTTACACATGCCCTTATATGGTAGCTGTTCCATTTCTTCATAGGTAAGGTGACCACACTTCCCAGTTTGGCCAGGACATATATTCCATAGGCTGGTCACGGCTGGTTGGTCAAAAGTTACAGGTCAGAGTCTGATGAGGAGGCAGAGTGGAATAATGCCCCTGCAGGCAAAAGAGTGGGCATGACTGCTGTTGTGTACGAGCAAGGTGGGAGGATATATGGTTACCCTATCTAAGATGCCATGTCTGAGGTCCATACATTCCTTGCTCCCACACAGCATCAGAGATGCCTGCCTGCCTGGCACATCATGCTGCTTCATCACCCTGCTGAACTCTGGCCTGGGACTTTTGATGAACCAGCCAGGACTGGCCTATGGAATCCAGGACTGCTCCAGCCACGTCAGCATGTATGGTCACCCTGTTCAGAAAGCTATCTTCTAAATGGTTCTACAAGGAATGCAGTGACTATATAAAGCCAAGATAGTCAGTTTCTTTTTGCCAGAGAGTATCATGTGTATGTTCATTTTATTGTCTGGCTACACTTACTGTGCTTACGTGAACAGTGACTGAATGAAATGAAAAAAAACAGACTTTATAACTTAGCTGATTAAAAAGAAGGAATCAGCTGTTGCTCCCGTTCTTCCTGCAACAGGAATCTAGTGCTAATTGCCTGATACTCTTAGCATTTCTGAAGGCCCTCAATCGTGATTTAAGTTCTCGTTATATGTAGCTTTGGAAAACAAAACCATTCTTTCTGCTTAACTTAGTATGATAATTTTCAGGGGCTCCATTATTCTGAAGTCAGTTGCAGTATTTTGTTTTTACTGTTGTAAAACTTTAAAACATAAATGACTTTCAACTACATGCCCAGATACAGCTTTCTACAGTCTAGATTCTGAGACTGAAAAAAAAACTTAGACAGATTTGATACACACCACCTTCTTCATGTTCTACTGACCTACCGATGTTATGCAAAAGACCAGAAAGAGCTTTGGTATTTCTACAATGTTCTCAGAAGAAAGAAGAAAACAGGAAATTCAAATGAAATTACTAAATTATATATTATCAGGCCCAAGAAGAATTTTGATGAAAATTGAAAATATTTCTCAAATGGAAAATCTGAAGTCAGTTTATTTGACTGCTTTATTCTGAGGGCAGATTAGAATCTATATTTCAAAAGAATTAAAAAGAATCTCGATAACTCACAAGTTAGAGTATTCAACATGAGATACTGGAAAATCATAGTTCTTTAAATGACGAAGAACAGTTCTGAAAAACCATTCTCGTAGACAGACCCCTCCAACAAAAAAAGTGTTTTTTATCCCTAGAATATTTGGATGACAACAGGAATGTTAATGATCCTAGATTATACCATTAGCTTTTATAATTTCCACTTCCAGTAATAGATTAGTAGCTGAAGATATATTAGTGTATCTTAATTGGATGTTGATCTTTATGGCTTATGATACAATGGTGTCTCAAATACAGCAGGCATACCAATATTATCTATCACACATAGCAGCTAGCTGCAAAAGCTCATGGGAAAATCAACAAAGTTGGGAAATTTTTCATTGTATTCACCTAAAACGAATGCTTTCCAAAGTGGGAAAATTGATAACAGTGGGTGCATACACTTGAGATGTTTGCTGTGCAATAGATTGATTAGCTGAGCAGTAAACATCACTTACCTACACATGCAGTCCTATCAGGCTGGAGTAAATTCATTTACTCCACAGCAGGATAGTGACTATAAATATTTATAAGTACTATTCTGCTGCAGATTTTTTTACTTTGCAACAGTGCATGTGTAGATGCTGGCCTACCTGGCTGGGGCACAAGGGTGATTTAGTGGTAGGGCTGCTTGCTAGCCAGTCCCAAGACAAAGCAACCTCATGCCCCAGCCAGCCCCTCTGCAGCCTGGATCTGGCAGGCTGAACCCCTGGACCCTCTGCCACCCAGGGCTGCTTTGACCTAGCTCAGCGTGTCACGGTTCCAGGCGCATATGAAGAGGCAGCACCCACATTTCTAAAATGTGGCCTCAGTCCACAATGGAATAAGCAAAAAAGTCAACTGATATTTGACATACATATAGGAGCTAGCAGATGGCTTACAGGTTGCAGATATCACCAAAAAAAAAAAAAATCAAGAAATATTGAACAAAATTTATTGTTTGAAATTTTTGAAAATGTATAATTCCTTTACTAATGTTAAAAAAAGTTTTCATGAGCAGCTTTGCATAGTGACTAAATTTGTCCACTTTCAACAAAATAAGCATTTGTTCTAAATGCAGTATATTCTTTATGTATTAGTGTAATCCCTAATTCTCTCTCTCTCTCTCTCTTCTTCTTTTTCCTTTTCTTTTATGAGACGGGAGAAGGATGATAAGCACCCCAGCCATCATCCTAGTAGTTTATACCTTTGTTGAGTGTAAGGGAAAAAATTTTGAGTTTAAATCCATTCACCACAGGCTGTCATGTGCAATGCAGAATGGCCTTCCCTTGTAGGCTTGTTCCAATGACTTTCAGGCAACAGAAGACAGAGCATCTCAGTGTAGAAGCACCTCATTTAAGTCCAATGATCCCTGAGACAGACAGATTGAAATATACTATAATGTATTAATTGCTATACTGATCAGTGTGATGTTGGCTTTTTGTAGAAAGAAACTGGACTCATGCCAGTCCTCAGGGAGCCCTTGAAGTAAACACCTAGTAAGTTAAGTTGCATTGGATACTGGGAAATACAAGCATCCTTTGAGGGAATGACTCAGGCACATATTAAAACCTGAATTCAACAACTGGGGAATCCTTCAACCCCCCAAATTCCCCCCCCCAGAACAACAAGAAAAAGCTTACTGACCCCCAGCCAAGCAGCAACAAAAGTCAAATACAGTGAGACTTTCATTCTCTTCTCATGCTGACCTCAATAGGCAGGTGTTTCGCAGCACTATTTGCAGAATGATGTCATTTTTTTTTAGCCTCAGATTGCCTCATCAAGGGCAGAGGTTTGTTTTTCCGCTTTTAGGGCTGCAGTAATTGAGAGGCCTCACAGAAGAGTCACAATGTCAACAAGGGAATAAAAATAATTGAAAAATTGAGAATAAATAAAATAAAACAAACAAGTCAGACCGCTTTAGAGGCTGAAAATGGAGACAGCTTTTTAAGAAATGTAAAGTCACTATGACATTGGAAATAAATAAGTCAGTAGAAATTATAGTCACTCCTGAGACTTTTTCAGGAGAAAACTTATAAAGGATGAAATTAGTATGGTAAATCTTTCACACATCAGTCAGGAAGATTACTTCATTTGTGTTTTCAGAGTGTAAATATAAGCAGTCTTTCTTTTGCTGTATCACATACATTCTTCATTAAATGCTTTCTCCTGAATTATAGTTTATGCTTTGACATGCTGAACATACACTGACTTTTATTCAAGATCTCAACTATTTCATTCATTATTTTTCTATAGAGTCCCAAATGGATTGCACAGATTACGTGGGTCCAAAGTTCTTGTTCAAGAGTTTACAATCTATTGATTGTAAAGAGAAGAGTAGCAATAATTGGAGGGAGGAAGGAAAGACAGGAAATGAAATAAGATTTACACGAGCTTCTCACATGACATGTCTATTATTTTTGGTTGTAGGTAGGAAAATATTGTAATTTTGCTGGCTCTCCATGAATAAAAAATCATTCCTCAGAGCAGGCTGTATTGAGGAGAGAGAGGCAGTGGTAATGACTTCAACATCATTTTATGCTGACCCCTTTGTATATATTTTTTACCTGGTGACAGTTTTCTGGTTCCACTCTACTAGCTCTCAACTTCTTTTTCCTACTGTTTAGTATCTCCCATTGTCTCTTCTCCTAAAGTAACACTTCAGTGTGGGGAAGACCGGACTTCACCCATTTATATAAATTTACCTACAACTATGCTGTATAATTTGCAATAGTGTTTGTTTTTGTCAGTAACAGATTTTGGATGTGCAACATTTCCAGCGAGTACGGCAGTTTGCCCAATATACGTTTTTAGCTGTTTCCTAAGGAGGCTGGGAAAAGCTGCATGAAAGACGGGAAAGACAAAGTACATTGATGCAAAATACAAGCAAATGTACTAGAACGTCTCCAATCTCCAGCATGAATTAGGGAAACAGGTTAGATCTCTGGCCTCCCACTGGGCTAAATGTCAGGCCTGGAAGGTATAGGTTACCTCACATCCATCTTCAGGTCTGTGTTTTCACTTGGAAAGCTTCCAATGGCTACCTCACTGTAGCATGTATATTCTTTACTACAGTAACTAGTTTCATTACCCTAAAAAATCCAACAGAGGTGTGGGTGAGTGTTGGCAGGAGTCGGGGGCAAATCGGGGGTGCAACTTTCTGTCTGGTATGCTTTCATCATAGACTTTTACCCCCATCTGGCTCTCCCTGTTCCGTACCTTATGGTACACTGTTTCATCTATATCTCACTCCTCTGGGCAGATCAGCTTTAGCCAATTGCCAAAAAAATTCCAACACACAAAAATTTCTCAAATACTGTTCTACCTCACACACTTTCTCAGCTAAGGACTTCTCTTCAGTTCAGGTTAAATATCTGCCTACCCTATGTCTTGATTTTCTAGTCCCTCTTGCTTTAACTCCCCTCTTTATTCTTTTTGTGGAAGAGCGACCTGAAAAGTTAATTCCTTACGTATTGCCCTCCTTTCTCAGAGCCCAAACCTTGAGCTCACTCTCCTAAATGAGCTACCACTTATTCATCTTTTCAACCCCCATTTTAAAGAAAAGCTTAATTCTTTTGAAGTGTTGCCTAATAATTTAATTATCTGACCAAGTGTAGCAGCAAGGACTAATTGAACTTTCAGGCTCTCATTAACCCTTTCTCTACCAGTGTGGGTTTATAGATCCTGGTACAGTGTCCTATTCCTTTAACCAATCCTGAAACATCCTATGCTGCTTATAGGTTAGGTACAGACATTCAAACCAGAAAACCAGAGGCAGAATTGATCTAAGTTATGTGGTTTATCTGTAAGCAGCATAGTTTAGCTCAGTAGCGAACAGAAGACATAAAAATGTAATAATGTCTGTATCTAGTCAAAAAGCCTAAGTCACCTGCTAGAGCTCAGTGGACTTGCAAATCAGTACCCACCAACCACTCCTCACACCAAAACGATACCCACTGCATTCTGGTAAGATTACTTCCCAAAACTATTTTATTTTCTCATATTCCTAGCCAGTCCAATATAGAGGTGAGGACTAATGAGCCCTGTTGTAGCTGCTGTGGTTATGCATTAATGATGCAGACAGGAACAAATTTAAAATGGCTGATGATGGTCTATAGCTGACTCATATGTACATTTTTTGGCCAGTGATATGACAGACTCTTGAACATTTACTACTTTCCCTATGTAGCTATTAAAAGTAGTTACCACCTAACTCAGGGGTTGTCAACCACAGGCTACACGTAACCCCAGGAGTACTTAAAAAGGTTGTAGGGGGTACACGTGTAGGGAATGCCCTATAAACTTCTACCCAAATATGATAAGGAGAAGAGACTGTTATGTGAGGAATGCCCATCTGTGATGATAAGGAGGAGACATCGGTACTGGGTAAGTGGGGGCCTAAAAGAAAACAAGAAAAAACAGGGAACTGGGTTTTAAAATTAAAACCTTTAAGTAAAAAGACTGTGCCAGAGGTGAAAATCACAGAAAAGGCAGTAACACGGCCCTTTCTACAGCCAATGACCTGTAACCTTAGACAGGCTGAGGTCACCCATCAGTTCTTATATATGCCAGACTGCCCTGTTCTGGGGAGGGATCTCCTCTGTAAACTGCAAGCTACGCTATCATTTCAGGATGGGCAGATGTTTCTGACGGTGCCCCCTGAAAAGAGGTGACACCTGCAGGCCTGCCTTCTCGATCTTCTCCGAGAGGAAAGCACGCCAGATCTTCCTCAACCCTTTCTAGATGCTGTCGTTCCATGGGTGTGGGCAGGTCATCAACCCGGGAGGGCTAAAAATGCTGATCTTGTAAAGATTCAACTTTTGCCAGGGACTCAGCCTCCATGCATAAAACAATATCCAATAAGAATAGAAGCCAGGAAAGGACTGAAGCCATTAGTTGAATGGTTCCTGGAATACGGCCTTCTCCGTGAGTGCACATCAGCTTTTAACACACCCATCCTACATGTGAAGAAGCCTAAGAGTGGCGAATATCGTTTCATCCAAGACCTGAGGGCTGTAAATAAAGTAGTTGTAAATATTCATCCTGTGGTACCCAATTCATATACATTGTTGTCTACCTTGAACCCAGCCCACAATTGGTTCGTGGTTATTAATTTGAAGAATACTTTCTTCTGTATACCGGTAGAGACAGTCTCAGGAGATATTTGCATTTAAATGGGAGAATCTGGATACCAACATTAAAACTCAGTTTTGCTAAACTGTCTTACCCCAAGGGTCTAAAAACAGCCCAAAACTATTTGGCACTGCACTAAGGATCTGCGCAGGCTGAAACTACCACTATCATGTGCCCTTTTGCAATATATAGATGACTTGCTCTTAACTGTCACCACTGAAGCAAGTTGCCTGGAGGGAACAATCAGCCTCCTTAATTTTATGGGACAAGAAGGATACCAGGTGTCCAAGAATAAGATGCAGCTAATGTCCCAGAAGACAACATATTTGAAATTTGAATTACAGCCTGGTCAGAGAGCCCTATTGCCTGAAAACAAGAAAGCTATATGCTGGCTAACATCCCCAAAAGCAAAGAAGCAACTGTGGGGCTTCTTAGATACAGTAGATTTTTGTAAAATTTTGTTTCCCAATTTCAGAGTTATTGCAAAACCACTGTATGAGGCTACACAGGGTAATAAAAAGGTACTCGAATGGACTGAGGAATGTAAACAAGCATTCTGCCAGTTGAAGCAGGCTCTTATTGAAGCACCTGCCTTAGGACTACCGGACATGAATAAGCCTTTTTCACTTTTTGTACATGACCAGAGTGGGGTGGCCGTTGGAGTGCTGACACAAAAATTAAAAAATTGACAGCGACTGATAGCATACTTTTCCAAGCAATTAGACCTCGTATCAGCCGGATGGCCTGCACGTCTCCGGGCCGTTGCTGCCACCTGTCGGCTGATACAAGAAGCTGAAAAATTAACCCTAGGTCATGAAATGACTGTGTATGTGCCTCATGCAGTGCTTATGGTTCTGGAACAAAAAGGAGAGAGCTGGTTAACCCCGGGACGAATGGCCCGATATCGGGCCATCCTCCTTGATAAAGCTGAAATAAAATTGGCCATTTCTTGCACTGTAAACCCAGCAACACTGCTGCCACCTATGAATAACACACAAGACCTTGTACATGATTGCCTGCAGACGCTAAAAGCTGTTTACTCCTCGAGGCCAGACCTGAGAGACCAACCCCTTGACAATGCTGAACTGGAATTCTACACAGATGGCAGCTCAAGTATAAAAAATGGAGTCCAAAGATCCAGCTACGCTGTCGTGACTACACAGGACGTAATAGAAGCGGGACCTTTAAATCCATCTGTTTTGGCTCAAAAGGCCGAACTTTTTGCCATGACTTGGGCTTTGCAATTGATGGCCAACAAAACCGTCAACATATATACTGATTCTAAATATGTCTTTCTTGTTTTACATGCACACAGAGTGCTGTGGAGAGAGCGGGGCCTACTAGATACTAGAGGAGCAAACATTAAGTATGACAAACAAATAAAAGCTCTTCTCAAAGAAGTCTGAGAACCGAAGAAAGTAGCGATAATGCATTGTAAAGCCCATCAGAAAGAAAACGACCCTTCAACAAAAGGTAACTGGTTTGCCGATGCTATGGCAAAGAGAGCAGCTAAGAGACCTCAGACAGGCCTGTTACCCGAAATAAGCAATCTGTTACCTCTCCTCCCAGACCTACACCAGCCTGTGACACCACAGTATGGGAAAACAGACAAACAGTTAATAAAAGAACTTCAAGCAAAGAAGGGGGAGCACGGGTGGCTAATAACAAAAGATGGCCGCATCATTATCCCAGGTGCCTGGGTCCATATAATAGTGAAGAGCACTCATCGCAGCACCCACTATGGTTCAAGGGCCTTGGTGAGATAGATCAATCACTATGTGACTGGAGTGGGGCTAAAAGAGGCTAAAAGATGCCAAAAGGGCATCAGAAACATATGAGGTCTGCCAGAGAAATAACCCAAAGGGAGGACAAAAAAAAATTCCAGGACACCAGAGGATAGGCAACGTGCTGGGAGAAGAATGGCAGGTGAATTTTACAGAGTTGCCCCAGCAGCAAGTGATGAGATATCTCTTTGTTTTTGTAGACACTTTCTCCAATTGGGTCGAGTGCTTCCCATGTCAGACTGCTCAAGCCTGAGAGGTGGTCAAGGAACTCCTACAAGAAATCATACTTCGCTTCAGACTTCCAAGAGGAATAGGGTCAGACAATGGCCCACACTTCATCGCACAAATTACTCAAAAGGTCTCTGAGTTCCTGGGGATCAGCTGGCACTTACACACCCCTTGTTTACTCCAGTCTAGTGGAAAGGTGGAACGTATGATTCAGACCTTAAAGAGACACCTTGCAAAAATTTGTCAAGAAGCTCAACTTAAATGGCTAGAGGCCTTGCCCTTGGCCTTGTTGCGGGTGAGAATAATATCACATTCTAAATTGGGGTTAAGTCCATTTAAAATAATGAACGGTAAGGCCTACTTGCTGTCTGCCCATGGATAATAAACAACAGTTACATGTTTTAGGAGAAAAAATAATTAGAAAATACATATGGTCTTTGATTTCTGTTTTATGTTCCATACATCAGCAGGTATGAGACATGTTGCAGTCACAGGACAAGTCTCCTGCCCCAGAAAACAAACTATCACCTGAAAGGGCGCACCGGCGTTTGTGCCGGCGTTCACGCAGGAGGAGAGCAGGAGGAAGGGAAGAGCAACGACAGCAGGAAGACCACTTTTTCTAGTAACATGGTGAGTACACGCAGTGCCACTGCCAGGGGCCTGGCCCCTCCCCCTCCCTATTCCTTGTTGCTGCCCCCCTGGCACACTGATGAGGCCCCTGGGGGGCCCGCTGTCTGCCTCCCCCACCCTGGCTGGGGGTGGTGGCTGGGCGGGGCTCCCGGGGGTGGGGGTGATGCCTGGGGCATCCCCAGGCTGCCCCTCTTGTGGCCATCCTCAGGCCTTGGAGGAGCGGCTGCGGGAGCTCCAGGCAGAGATGAGCAGGCTATGGGGGATCCAGGAGGCAGAGGATGAAATTGACATGTACTTCTGTTCTCTGCAGGGCCAGAAACCTACCGAGGAGCCCACCAGACGCAGAAGAGTGACTCGTCGGTGGCAGCAAGTTTCCCCTGGACTCAGGGCAGCCTGTGCTGCTGCAGAGTCTGTACCTGAAGTGCCACTTGGGAACAGGTATGCAGCCCTGGCCACCCTGGAGGAGATTCCTGAGGAGAACCCCTCTCGAGGTGCTGTTCGTGCACCATCAACACAGGTGGAAAAGAAGAAGAGATCCCAAAGGAGGAGCAAGGGTCGAGTCCTGGTCATCAGGGACTCCATCCTGAGGGGCATGGAGCGTCCCATCTACCGACCTGACCCCTTGGGCCGAGAGGTCTGCTGCCTGCCTGAAGCACGGGTGCGTCCGGAAGATTGTTAGGACAACAGATTACTATCCGTTAGTGGTAGTCCACATGGGGACCAATGACGCTTCGAGAGGCCGGCCAGAGGACATCACTGAAGATTTCAAGGCTTTTGGAGGGCAGCTCAAGACAATTGGAGCAAAGGTGGTGTTTTCTTCCATTCTGCCGGTAAGTCAACGGGGAAGGCAACACGAAGTGTGTATCGAGGCTGTAAACCAGCGTCTTCAGGGTTGATGCTATGATGTGGGCTTCGGATTCTTCGACCACAGCCCACATTTCTCTACGCGGAGCATGCTGGTGGAGGATGGACTTCACCTATCGCCTAAGGGTAAGTGTTTCTTTTCTTCCATGTTGGCTGATCTTGTGCAGTGGGCTTTAAACTAGCTTTGCCGGGGGATGGGCCTGCCAGAAGAGGAGAGGATGCTCGGCCGCTAAGTCAGGTAAGTCGGACGAGCAAAGGTGGTTGTAGCTTGGGGGATACACATGGAGAGGGGGAGGCGGCAGTGCGTAGCCTTAAATGCTTCTATACAAATGCACTCAGCATGGGAGGTAAGCAGGAGGAGCTGTCTCTCCTGGTGGCTGTGGAAGACCCGGACTTGGTTGGGCTCACGGAAACCTGGTGGGACCCGACCCATGATTGGGCCATAGGCATCGATGGCTATGCCCTTTTCAGGAAGGACAGGGTGGGGAAAAGAGGCGGTGGGGTTGCGCTCTGTCAAAGAACGCTTCTCTGCATTGAGCGTCAACTTGGGGGCGACTGAGGACCAGGTGGAAGCGATTTGGGTCAGGCTGCAAGGAGGATGAGGGGAAAGGGACTTAATGGTG
>JAGPOW010003642.1:58720726-58746649 GCA_030014935.1 Caiman crocodilus | reverse complement strand
GGGGGGCCCAGCAGGGAGGCTGCTGTTCTGGTCCCTACTTAGGAAGACAGAGGCAAAGAAATCATTAAATATGTTAGATTTGTTGTCTGGTGTGACGACATCACACCAGACGACACATCACATGCTCTCATCAGATTTAAATTTAAAATGGACTTTTTAAAAACTGCTACTGGAAGCTGTGGGATTAGGAAACCAATCTCAGCATGATGCCACATTGTGGGGTGAGCTGGAGTCATCATCTCAAACTGAAAGACTTGACCTGGGTGATCTTGTAGGATTTCTGGGTGTCACACATCTCTAATAGAAATTCCTAATGTAATGCAAGCACTCTGGTTAGTAAAGCAAGGCTTGCAAATTATTTCTTGATACCTATGTAACAAACATTAAAGTGCGTGTACCTTGAAGCAAAGTGCTCCATGCTGGACACAGTGTGGTTTGCAGCAGTGGGGGTTTGTCCCGTGCAGGGCACCATAGGAAGCAGTGAAGTTTGTTCCTCTAAGGATGCCAGACTAAGGCAAATGAAAACCTGCCCCAGTGTACACATTTTAGAAGAGGGAAGTTCTGGTAAGAGGTTGGCAAACAAAAGCAATCCATCAGAGAACCCATGAAAAATCCTAGTCTCCTGATTGGCTGAGGGGGATCCTTTAAGAGAGAAGGCGTGAGCATGGGGCCAGGGGGAAGAGGGAGCCATGCAATGGTGAACCCACCCCTTGGGGCAGCGGAAGCTTTCAAGGGGACGTCTGGAGGGCCTGGGAGTGTGGCCCTAACGGACCAAGCTGGGGCAGGCTGATCTCTGCAGGGACCCATCCACCAGGAACCTGTGAGTCTTGTGGGGAGTTAAAGGGAAGGCCAGACTGGAGGGAGATAGTCTGGGTCACCTTTGGCATCTGTGAGAGGCTGGGATGTACCAAGGGGAAGGGGGGGTCTCAGGTATCACGCAGGAAAGCTATGTGATAGAGGAAACCCTATGAGGGGGGAGCGGAGGCTGTAGAAGACCAAGAAGGGTTGGGAAGCACAGTGGGTTTTTTTGTGTTGCTTTGTTTTGTGTTTGCCTTTAAGTTAAGGTTTGTACCAGTGTGGGACGGTACTGGCTGAGGGTATCGGAAGTCAGAGTCAGCTACCAGACAAGCCAGAAGGCATGGCGTCCTCTACCAGCTGCTTCTGCAAACTCAGCTGAAGATCAGCTTGTGTGTGCTGAGCCGAGCAGACTCCAAGCTGCAACCCCTGTCCCACCCCTGCTGGAAAGATTGCAAAAGGCATTTTAGTGTTACCCTGAGCATTGTGGTATTAAGTCATCCATATATTTTAAGTACTGGGTTACCAATGTGAAGTATACTATGTAGTAGTCCAATTAGCAAATGTGTGAATGTTGGGTTGTTTATTGTTCACCGGTATTTTTAGCTTAGTTATGCATTTTCCTTTTCATGTCATTTATAAAGTCAAGTGCCTATAATTGATATATTATAGGCATACTATGTAATGTAATATGTGTGTGTTAAAGTTTGTATATATATTGGTTTGAATCATGTCTTGCACTGGAGGAGGGGAACTTGGGGTACTCTCGCTCGTCTGCTACCATTCCATTGGTCCATTGGTGGACTGGGAGAAAGACTGAGGTCATTGGCACCCCAAGGATCCGAAATTGGCAGTAGGCTGACCCTAGCATGGGGGACCAGGGTTACACCTATACATGACTGTACTTCTGCCTGAATCTTTTCACAAATTAAGCTGATGTAAATTGCAAAAGCTGAAGGCCAATTGTATATTTATTCCAAGGAAATTTTGTTTGGCCTCCTTCAGTTTCCTTATCCAGCTACCCTTCAAATAGTGAAAAAAATGGTCTGCAGATTTCCTTCCCTCCCTCTCTCCCTCCTTCCCTCCCTCCCTCTCTGAACCCAGTTTTCCACATTCATTTTTTGGGGGTCCTTGGCTGCCCAGAGTAGCACCTGTCCCCATATAAGACTTTGTCTGATGGGTTAACAGAAAAGGCAGGATGCCTGCTACCAGTCCTTCTGTTGAAATGCTGTGGAAACCACACAACTGCCAAACTTTTATCAGCAGTGAAATAGGACAGGTGCAAATGCTAATACTGATGGAGATTAATGAAGGAGCCAAAGGCAATAGGCCAGACTGTCACTTCCCAAAGGAAATCTCATGGAATCCAGAGCATTTCCTGAGCAGTCCTTACTGGCAGCATTGCTCATTGATTTGGTGCTAAGAAAAAGAGGGATAAAGGCTGAGCCCTTGAAACCAACCCCCATCTCCAGCTGGCGGTGGGGCCTAGCTACTCCCTGCTTAGAACTGTTAATTAGATTGAAGCTCCAACTTGAGACCAATAGAGAGTAGTCAGGGGAAGATGATAAACTCAGACACTTAGCCTATTCACTGGCACCACTGAACACTAGAGTAATTTTTGGTATATTCATCAGCATTCACCAGTTTGATCCAGCTTCAAGTCCTAGTGCTACTAGCCCTCAGAGCTGAAAGCTGCCTCCTTCCAGATCAGTGCTAGGTTTCCCTAGAAAGTTAGAGGCAGCCCTGGTTACACCAGTAGTAGTCAGCTGCAGTGAACCCTAACCCCTGAGACAGATCACAATCACCACTTGCATGATTAATGTGTTGATACTGTCATATTTTACATGATTCTGCAGATATACAGAAGGTTCAGGAGATGCACATAAGAGTCTCCAGGAGAAATAAGTTCTTGGAAAATGCCACCAACACCCAGCTTTGACACCTAGTTTATAACCGGGAAAGGGTAATCCCTTCTGAAGTTGGGGATAGAACTGTTTCTTCCATAAAAACTCATCAGCTGGAGCAGCAACCTTGGAAATCCTTGTTCACTTCCAGACACCAGGTTCCAGTTGGCTGGTGCAGGTCTTCATTCTCCTCCAGGCTGCCTGCATTCTCCTCCATGTTTTTTCTGGAGCTTCTCTATGCTCTGAAGGCAAGTCTTTGCTTCTTGCCCAAGTTGCTGTTTTGTTTACTGCAGTTTTCAGCCATGGTGACAGTGAAAATACTATGTTTGGTACCCTGCTGCCTTTGGTTTGGAGGCACACCATCGGCTAGCAAATACTTTTTTCATTGTTTAAAAATAATATTCACATTTACACCTACGTCCTGTTGTGATCACCAGATCCAACAAATCCAGGCATATGAAGAATGAGAAAAATCAACAAGTTTTATTGTGGAGCAATAGGTGAGTCTCTTCATGCCTTCAGTTTTTCTTTTTAACTAGCTAGTTGGTTGTTAACTGACAGGCCCTCTCCCAATTATCAACTCTTCTAAATTCAGGAGCATCTCTAAATTATAACTATCACTACAACACAAGCTTTCATCTGTAGGCCAGTGTTTTAGACCTAATTGTAAAGTTCCAGAAATATAGTCATACCAGAAATGCAGGAACTGGTGCGTGCTAAGATGGTGAGAGTCCTTTGGATAAGTACTGACCCATGAAGTGCCACAAGAGCTTTCCCTAGAACCATTGAAAACCTCCTTTAATGTATATATTGTAATAGGAACACCTCTTTCAGAATGTCAAGAATCAGAGGATTTATTTACTTGAGTAAAGATGCATTTGTATTCACAAGGTCAGGCCCTTAAGATTCACATATTTCATAATACAGTTTTCATTGCACACAAATGAATGTTAGATGCACGGACTGAGAAGCTGCTACATTGTAAACATGATACTCATTCCTAAATAGTACTGAAAAGTAGTAAAAGAAAAACAAAAACTGTCATGGAAGTCTTATAGCAAAAGGTTTATATGATTTCTATGGCAGGAGCTAGGCAGTCTAAATGAAATGCTGGCAGGTTCTCTTTATTTGTAAATGAAGACAAATGCACTCTAATTGCTCCTTTAAAAGGCCAGAAGCATCAGTGAAAGTAAGGATTAGCAGAAGCCAATTAGCTAGAACAGGTGTATACTAGATATCTTTGAACCAGAGAACACAACAAGGTTCTTCAGAACAAATGGCAAATTAACATCTAATGGCATGATGTCAGAAAAATCTAGCCTACAGAATACCCTAGAAACCACAACATTGTCAAGCCTTTATCAGCAGCAAAATAGGGGCAGGTGTTAACGTAAAGACTGATGGAGGTTAATGAAGGAGCCAAAGGCAATGGGCCAAACCTCATTTCCCACAGGAACCCCATGGAATTTAGGACTTTTCTTGAGCAATGCTTGTTGGCAGCATTGCTAGAGAGCCCCAGCTGGAGCTGAACATTTCCCTGCCTTGAGAATGGTAACAATAATGGCCTTCCACAGGGACAGATGCCTATCTGGCATGGTATCTATGGCTTTGAACAGATGAAAAGCATGAGTTCTTCATTTGGAAATGTATTTCCTTTCCAGAAATACAAAAAATAGGATTGGCACTTTTTTACTTGATACGTCTACTCCCTTCGAAAGGAAAGATAAAAGACAGATAAAAGTAGAAAATCAAAAACTATAGAATATTAAAATATTAAGAACTTTTCAAATTGTTCTGGCGATTGTACAGTACAGTATTACCAATGTTCATGATTTTAACTCAAGTCTTGCAATTGTTGGTGGTTTTCTTAAAGCTTCAGCTCCAGGATTTTTTGGTTTATGTGAAAATCTTAACTTTTTAAAGTACAAAAAGTAAGTTGCTAATCTTCTTGCTTGCAAAGTTAAGTCAATAAACACAAATCTGAAAGGTTCATCTAGCAGAAGACAAATATAAGAAACTCAGAGCTGTTTTAGAAAAAATGTCAGCCTTTTTAAGCCAACCTTCTGATTTTTAGGCTTGACTCTTGCTTGAGGTTGCTTGAGGTTAGCAGTGCCAAATTCAATAATTAACACATGGGGAAAACAGGAATGCTTTTTAAGGGATAGAAAAGGTAAATACATCAATTGGTTACTAAAATATGCACCTTAGACAAACATTGTCTTAAAGACAATGTAAAGTCATATAACAAACGTTAGCCATATGTAATGGCCAGGGATCTGGGTTTTCTGCAGAAAAAAGCAAATTTCCCCCTTTAAAGGAGAACAGTGTGGATTTCCCCCTTTGAAGCAGGAAACCATGGGATTCCCCTTTTCCAAACAGCTCTCCACAGGCTGACAGAGTTCCAGCCTGCAATGAGCTGCTTGCAAAAAGGACATGAAACCCTAAGTGAATATTGAAACCACTTGAGTGAATATTAACTTTTATAACAGACAGTATAAGCTACATGGTGAAGGCTTGGAAAGATGTGCTTTGCAGTCTGTGGTCAAACAATGTACATACTCATTGCTATGCACATACGTAAGGAAGTGAAGGAAAATACTTACTTGTTGATATCAGGATGAGACCCACCAGCCCCACCAGAGCCAACAATACATGGAGATGAGCAGCTGTGGCAATGTAGGAGCAGCTGCTGGATCGGACTTGGCTCTACTCATGGCAGCATGCGTACTTCTGGCCTACTGCCAGGGCCAGGGGAGATCGCAGCAGCAAACCACTGGACAGCCAAAAGAAAAGCTAAAGACACTGGCACGCTAGGACATAAGCTCTGGGAGCAATGGTGAGGATGGCTTCCAAGAGCCCCGAGGGGCTCAGTGAGTCTGAGTACTGCCAGAGGGACCACAGCAGCAGTGAATGATGAGAGTGCCTGCCAGGAGATGCTGGCAGCACTCCTCTAATGTTTTGATTTGAGTTCTTTTTTTTATTTTCCTTTTAAGGGACAGGTGTCAAGAACCCAAGAGGTTGTGCTGCATCCCCAGAAACAGTGCTGGACCCAGTTCCATGCTGGCTACATAGGGGAGTTGGTTGCAGGTTCACACTAGAGTCAAGAAAGTGAGGACTAGAGGAAGGACTCACCACACCTGGGAAGGCAGCAGGGGAGATCATTCTCAGGGGCAATCAGCATGGGTTCATCAAAGTCAGGTCCTGCCTGACCAACCTGATTGCCTTTTATGACCAGGTAACTAAATCCTTGGATGATGGTTGCACCGTGAATGTAGTCTTTCTAGACTTTAAGAAGGCCTTTGACACTGTCTCTCACCCCATCCTCATCAATAAATTAAGTAACTGTGGCATTGATGCCTGCACAGTTGGATAACACCTTCATCAGCAACTTGGATGAGGAGGTTGAAAGCACATTTTCCAAGTTTGCTGATGATACTAAGATGTGTGGCAAGGTGGGCAAACTTGAAGGGAGAGAGAGGTTGCATCTTGATTTAGACAGACTACAAAAGTGGGCAGATGAGAATAGAATGGGGTTCAACGTAGACAAATGCAGGGTGCTGCACCTTGGGAGAAGGAATCCACAGCACACATACAGGCTAGGGAGTTTCCCTCTTGAAACCATAGAGGTGGAAAGGGATCTCGAAGTCATTATTGACTCCAAGATGAGCATGAGCCGCCAATGCCAGACTGCAGCCAGCAAGGCCAGCTATACCTTGTCATGTATCGAAAGGTGCATCTCAAGCTGGTCCAGAGAGGCGATACTCCCCATCTATGCGACTTTGGTCAGGCTGCAATTGGACTACTTTGTCCAGTACTCGGTGCCGCACTTCAAAAGGGATGCGGCCAGCCTGGAGAGGGTTCAGAGCCCTTTTCTCCCCAGTACTACCTGGGGTGACAAGGAACAATGGTCATAAGCTGATGAAGAGTAGGTTTAGGTTGGAGATCAGAAGATAATATTTTCCAGTTACGGTGGCCAAGATCTGGAACCAATTTCCCGGGGAAGTAGTTCTTGCCCCTACTTTGGGCAAATTCAAGAGGAGGTTGGATGATCGCCTGTCTGGGGTCTTGTGAATCCAGCATTCATTCCTGCCTGTGGCAGGGGGTCAGGCTAGATGATCTGTTTAGGTCCCTCCTGACCCTAGTTACTATGAAATTATGTCACTTTTAGTGAAAGCTTCTCATTGTGCATTATTCTTGAGATACCCAAAGTAACAGTGTATTGATTTACCAACAGTTCTACCTAAATCAGTTGTGACCAGCTGGAATACATGGTTCAATTGTGTAAAGTACCACATACAGTATTACCAATTCTACCATGGGTTTTTGTAGTATATATGAATGGAACAGGGGGATATATCTCTTATGTGGGAATTAGCCAGTCTGGTAGCAGTAAAAGACCTGCATGCTGACTTGAAGTACATTGCAGAGAACTGTGGATGCCTGGTGACAGCACTAGGCATTTTACAGTCCCTAAAACACAAAATACATAAAGTGTTTTACTGTCTTGGATTTAATTTCATTAAATTTAACACTGTCTTGGATTTAATTTCATGGCTGGAGCATCTTGCATCATCAACTGATAAAGCAAAAGGGTCCACAGCTATGCAAACTGCTGCTGATAAACTGAAATGTTACAACATAAAAAGTAAATAGCAGGACCCCCCCCAAGCAGCTTCCATCACATTGCAGCCCAGCAGTGCACTTCAGCAGCTTGCCGAGGAGCTTTCCCCCTGGACCAGCTTACAGGGTTCCCTGATGTGGTCCCCTACCAGGCAGTTAGGGCAAAACAGGTATAGGGTAGTGGACTTCCCAAGTGCAGACAGCCAGAGCTTCATATAAGCTTCCCAAGGGTATGGCAGGACACTCTCAGGACCTGCCACTTTAGGAATGAGTCAGGCTTCAGGAGGCAAGCTATTGGGAAGCAGCTGGCAATCAGGCTAGTTAGGAAAGACCCTCTAGGGCTGGGGCTAGTGGTATATAAGACCCAGCCAGAAGGCAGAGCATACAGTCTGCTGCTGGCCAGGTAACATCTGGTGGAATTTGAATGGGACTGTAGAGGAGATGGAGGTCCCAGTGAGCAAGGGCCAGGGGGCCCTGGGATGAGTCAGTGACCCTAGGAGAGATGCGAAGAGCAGAGAGCCCAGGTGGGGCTGGACTACATAACTTAAGCCTTAGAGTTTAAAAATGCTTTAAGCTGTAGTTTGTGTTTTTTTCCCCTTTTGTCATATAATAAAGCTGACTTTTATTGGTACATTTCTTGGAAGGGAGAAATCTGTTCATTCAGGACACCCTAGTTTAAATCTAGTTATCCTAGGTTTCTGAGTAGGTGGTTGAGTGGAAACTGAACTTATTTGGGACCCCCCAAAACCAGCCCTTATTGCTGCCAACAGGTACATGGAGCAGAACAGCAGGGACCAGCATTGCTCAGAGCCACAAAGCAGCAAGGGTGACAGTCACAGTTGGACCTATGTCCTGAAGCAGAGGGGAACTGCTTTTGGAAGGGGTTCAAGTTGGGGGGGCAGGCAGAGGCTGTTGGTTTGGAGTGAGGGGCACAGGGAGGGCTGGGGTGGCTGTAGTTTGGGAGTGAGGGGCAATGACATGGGCAGAAACAGAGCACCAGCATGTCAGGATTGCTCAGCACCACAAAAGCAGTGGGGGAGGTAGTCACAGTTGGACTTGTATCCTGGTGCAAGGGGAAGTTGCTGCCAGGAGGTAGGGTCTGTGACTTGGGAGTGAAGGGCATTGGTATATCATGGCTGCTCAGCACAAGAAAGCAGTGGGGGGTGGCTGCAGCTAGACTCACATCCTGGTGACTGAAAGGGAAGTCAGATTTTCCCGGATAAAAAAAATAAAATCAAATGCCAAAATATATAGGTATTTAGAAGGTATTTTATTATAATGATTGAGGCACTGGTAGGCTTCCAATTTACTTTAAAACTGCAAGTATGTCAATACAACATTGTGTTTAACTTCTATCTATCCATCTATCTATCTATCTATCTATCTATCTATCTATACAGTGGTGTTTCATTTTAATCATGAAGAAAAGTAGACTTTGGGTTTTTTTAACAATCAGAGGAGTTGGGATTTTTTAATGTAGGAAAACTACAGTCCCTGGTGATGACACAGCAGCATATAATATTATCACAATTTATTTTTCAGAAAATACTTTTTTTGGTTTTTCACAAGGGCAAATACAAGCCCTTAGAATTTCAAAGTATCAAAATCACAACATGTTGGTTTCTTTGGGTGCATCTACACGTTGCCCTGTGACATGCTACATCACCATACCATGTGCTATGGCAACATAGCAATCATGAGTCTACACATGATTGGCAGCTACTTCACTGGAGTAGCATGCTCCCCCTATTTCAGTGCACTGTTACAGTGAAGTAGCCGTGCACATGGTGCAGTACAGGTGGTTACTGCATATAGATGCACACTTTATGACTTAGCAGTTTCCTCATCTTTTTAACTAAATAACTTGAGCATTGATACTGTTATATATATATATCAATACTGTTCACCCAATTTTGCAGTAATTTAGGAGGTTTGGAAAATATGAAATCTAAACATGAGAGCAAAACTTCAGTATAAAATGGAAATGATTAAAAATATCAGACCATAAGGGTAATATTTAAAAGAAAATCCTATTATTAAACAACTATAACTACGGTGTAGTCCATGTAGTAAAACATATAGAGTGTGTTTTTAAAAGTCATTCTTGGCCATTAGAGTCTGTGATAAAAGTCCTATTGGTTCAACAAGAGCAGGAGCAGCTGGGTGGGGTTCAGGCTTTAGGGTGCACAATTGAGAGGTTGCAAGTTTGAGGCTATAGCAGAAGCACTCACAGGGTGTTTATACACATGCTCTGGGAGTGGTCGATGGGGGGAAAGGAGGCTTTAATTAAAGTGCCTGGAGCATCATGTGCATCAGTGTCCCCATGCTGAAAAATGGCAGCAGGGTTGCTTTAACTAAAGCTTGCTGAATGTATGGTTAAAGCACCCCCACCACCCTTTTTCAGTGTGGGGACACTGATATACGTAACGCTGGAGTCTGCTGGAGTGCAGTAATTGTCATGCTCCAGCAGACTTGATTAATTGAGTCTGCTCTGATGTGCTGTAATTAGAGCACGTTGGGACAGCCACCCTGCACGTGTATAAGTTCCCACAGCATGGCCTGTCAGATTTCAGTGAGTCTGCTAAATACCTTGTCACAAGAACACAGAAAAGGAAATGAGAACACAGGCTACCACTGTGTGCTTTTGAAAACTCCACCACACTTTTAGTAAGTGTTAATCGATCTTAAACTTAACAGGTCATGAATAATAGTCTGTTATACTGAAGACCAAGTAAAGTGTTACATTTATATGTAGAATAGCCAATGTGAAGTGAAAATTTTCAAGCTAAACTCAAGCAAAATGTCAGACTTGTTAACAGCTTGATATGATGTATGCTGATGAATGATCACTTTTGAGTGATTCTATTTCAAAAGTGAAGAAAGAATAAAAGGATCACAAACAGGTGGTAATGCAGCAATTAAAGATTTTTATAGTGTTTTTATCCTGCTGGTGATGAACCAAGCTTATGTGGCTGGAGAAAAGATGACTCAAATTACTTTGTATTGCTGGATAATGGATTGATTAAATAAGGTTATAAAAACCATCAGAGAATGTTAAGACATTTTATAGAAAGGCCAGAAAAGCATGTTTCCTCTGAAACAGTAATGTGTCTGTTCTTTGCACAGAACTATTCCATGAGAGCCTGAAAAGTTACATCACACCAAACAGCAGAGCCTAGGGGATCTTTAAAAATACTTTAAAGCCAAATGGATCAAAATAGGAAGACCTCAAATGAAGGAATAAAAAATGTGTGCGTGTATTTACACGTGCGTGCACATGTGGGTATGTGAGTGTGAGAGATGGTCCCATCTAGTCTGGCAAGACTCCAATGCTGTTGTTGCTACTAGCCTTGAATGGCAGCTTAACAGATATCCTCTGTTCTTTGACATTTTTTAAAATGAGCAGAAAGAGTTTCAGAATTTGAAATGAATATACAGTAAAAGTTTTGTTATCTGGCATGAGTGAAGTAAAGGGGTGCCAGTTATATAAAAATTCCAGTTATCTGGGAGTTATACCCTGCGCAGCCAGGATCACAGCTGGTCCAGTAGGCATGTAAGTTTCTTTCAATCTGCTTTTCCTTTATCTACGCATGGGGCAAGAGTGGGATGCAGCCATGGGCTGGGTTGTGCTCTTTATGTCTGTGCCTTGCTGCTGAAAGCAGTGCAGCACCATGTGCCCAGCCAGTCCCGCTGCCTGCCCAGAGTGCAGCCACCCCTGCTGAGAATATTTTATTACTCTATTAACTTCTGGTGAATAAAGTATTCTGGGTAGTGAAATGCTGGCTAACACAGCTTTTACTGTACTGAAAATTGAGATAAGAACCTCCCTCAAGTTAAGGGAACTTAAGTGTGTATCATCATATTTAATAATAATAATAATAATAATAATAATAATAATAATATATTATAAACAAACATATCTTGACCAGCCTTACTAATACTGCAGTTGAGCAGAAATTAGCTACTATAGCTAATTGTAATAATTAGCTTTTGTTGTAATTTAAACACAGAACAGAACATTGACATTTTTTTTTCTTATAGAAAAAAGGTTCAGAAAAACATCTCAGAACTGACACTTGTTCAAAATGCACTTGGTATTCTCTATTGAAATTAAATATTCAATATTCTCAAATCAAAATATACCATTTTCAAAATACTACATTTTCACATCAAAATGCATCTGCCTGTAATAGCTTCTTCGGGATGGAAGGGGACTTGAAGATCATCTAGTCCAACCCTCTGAACAGATTTAGGATTTTCTGTTCTTAAATCATACCAGACAGATGCCTGTCCAACATCTCATTGGGAAATCTCCAATGAAGGAGATTCCATAGCTTCTGTGACAGCTTGCTCTATTGCCTATGCATCCTTTTCTCATGAGAGTTCTACAGGTCAGTTGCAACTTATGTGGGGGTTATGTTCTAAAGTCAGCGTGTAAGGCGAAAATCGCGTATAGTCAAATCGCGTATTACCATGCCAGCAATTTGACTAGCGGTGACTGCCTCTGCCTCCAAAGCCTCCCGGCACCACTGTGGAGCTGTGCAGCCGGTGGTAGTGGCTCAGTGTGGGGTGGTGGTGGGGATGGCTGCGTGCCGTCTGACCACCACCATGGTGGTCTGCAGCAGGAGGTTTTGGAGACAGAGGCAGTCACCGCTGGCAGCGTGGTGGTGGCCAGGCCTCCAGGTAAGTGGCAGCACCATGTGCAGACTCAAGCCCCTACCCCACATATAGTTGAATTCATGTAAGTTAAATGCACGTGTGATGTGACTGACCTGTAGTTCTGATGTCTCATTCCTCAGTTATCATCACCCATGGCCAGATTACTTGGCTGGACTGTATCCCCTATGATGTATATGTAGTCAAGTAATTCCCATGATGCAGCAAGTGAACTGTAGATTCTAGTTGGCCCTAAGCTGCTTAATAGTGATATTTTATAGCATTTGTGTCTATCTGCTTGAACAGAGTTTGAGAAGAGGAGGCAAAGGAGATGAGTAGGCAAGAGAATGTCAGAAGTGAGAAGAGTTTAGCAGATGACAGAAAGGTAGGTCAGAAGAAGTCAGTAAAGGATTCTTAGAATGAGTTTAGTGATTTTATACCAATTAGATCTGGTTTAGGACATGGCATAGTTTAAATAAGGGATACTAATAAGCATATTAAAATAAATCAGGAGATAATTTATTATGTAGTTTGTAGCTTTACTTGGCAAGCTTTTGAAGCTGAGTCAAGTAATTGAGGATAAAAATCTAGGTTCAACTCAGAATCTTTGTTCTTCAGCCTTCAACTATAGTTTTGCTGAATGGCTTATCTGTTAATGAAACAAGATACATGCTTCTTCAAAACTTTTAAAATCTGATAAGGATTCTTTTTCTCTAATAGGCTGGCCATCTGTTAAATTTATAAGACTAAGGATTTAATATATTTAAGATTATTCTTTTTCTATTTGGACTATTAAAATATTTCAGTAATTAATATTGGATTATTTGGTTTCAATACTTTACATATAGTGTCACATACCATTTGCATTTCACTATTAAGATCTCTGTTAAAATGTATTTAAACTTACTCCCTTGAGTACTTGATTTTGGTGGGAGAGGCTCCTTGAACCCTCCTTGGTCACCAGAACATAGGGAGCATAGTCAATAGGAGAGAATGGAACTATAGGTATCAGAACTACAACTCCCTTGAAGCACTGTAGCACCAGGAAGTTTAATCTCACTCTGATCCAAAAGTTGATATTTCATTTTAATTTTCCTAATGCAAAAAATTCTGCAAAATTATTTTTCTCTAAATTTGTATTTACCATTAAAATCATTTTGACATACACATCCTGACAAGTTTTATTAATAACATCTTGTGTTATTGAAAGAATATGTTAATAATTCATCTTGATTTTCACTATTTATTCTTTACTATTTCAATACTATAGATTTCTCTCTGCTTGGAAAGTGAAAAAAACAACTAAGTCAATATTAGTTTTAGGTCCTCATTGTACTATAGTGATTTGAAATTAGGCAATTAATTGTTTGTTTAAATTTCTGGAGAAAAATATATAAGTATTTCATCTTACATACTATAAAATCTTATTTTTTGTACAGTATAAATTTTGCTAGAGCTGACAATACACCTTGAGTCACGAAAGCTCAACAGTGTAGCTTCACTGTAGCTAAACTGTTAAATTTACCTCAGCAATTAAACTGCCATCATGCTTCTTATTAAATTCAAATACAAAAGAAAAAAATATATCTGATAGCTGTTATATAAGATGATAGCCCTGAATAGTAAAATAATTACCCTAATTATGTTTTCATTGCCATTGTTAGAAAACTGTTTCAGGATTAGGTAGAACACGTAGAGCAACTGACTTCCCATTGGCTTTTTAATTATGCCAAAAATGCCAGGGGAAGAAGAGACAGGAAGGCTTGTCATCTATGAATATAGGGGCTAACTCTGCACTGTATTATGATTATCAACATATGCTTTGCTTGCTTGTCTTTTTTTTATCATGCAAAAGATACGCCTACATGTGTTATTAGTGCACATGTATAAACTCCAAAGCTTATTGCTCCGCAGTTTCTGCCCTCTGGTCACTGAGTCTGCAAGTGCACCTGGGAGTACAGCACATTAAGCCATGTCTGAGCAGGCCCAGCTGGCAGGAGGCCCGGGGGGGTCAACTTCTCCCTCTGGTTCAATGTGCTGTGGAGAAGGTAGCTGGGGCACGAGGGTGGTAGGCAGTTCCCCACACTGGAGCACTCTCATGCCCTAGCCAGCCAGGGCAGCATCTACATGTGTGCTGCTGAGAAGCAAAAAGTTCCACAGAATCAATGAATGTACTTTGGCCTAATAGGGGTGCACATGTAGATGCACAACATTTACCGTGCATCTAATTAATCAATTGTGTAGTAAACATTTTGTGTAGATGCACCCAGTGTTAATTATTCCTATACAACTAATGTGTGTAGGTTGCTTTATCAAGAAAGATGAAATATGATTCTACCTCAAAGAACTCTATAAATCTAGAATATTGTATTCACCAACAATATAAATAGGCTATTTATACACAAAGCAATTATTTTAATACTGTTAACAACTTTATCTTGCACTGCTTGCTCCTTCCTGTTCCTAGAATTATCAGCAATAATAAATAGTACTGCAAAGAGGTAGACCTACACAGATGCATCTTATTTCCTAAAGGGGACACTGTTGCTCCCTTGAGCTCTCAACAAGGAGACTAAGGACCCTAGCAGAGGTTACATTTATCATGTGATTAACAGGTCATGTGTCCTAGACTTGGGCTGCACCCTCTGCTCAATCCTAATTATCAATGGATACTCAGGTTTGGATATCGAGCAGTCTCAGCTCTCCACATGCTTGCAGTTGTTTGTTTTGGATCTGAGGAATGTTACGCTCCATCCCCAAAATGATGTGTCCTACCACGCACATTTGACATGGCAAGTCACACCATTTGTGGAATGGAGCATAACATTCTTCAGATTTTAATCACACAATTTCTATATTTTCTCAGAAACAACATATACTGCTCTCCCAAGTCAGCTGCTGAAAATTTTAATGTGCCTTATATGTGGGAAATATGGTAAGAACACTTCCTGCCTGCTATGGACACAAGTGAAAGTAAAATCTGCATAACTCTCACAGGGAACATACCAATGAGCAGGCTATGCTCACGCCCTGGTGCTACTAAGTTACTTACTATAAGGAGGATCTTTTCTTTTTCTTCATTCTGCCTTTCAGAAATAAGGTGCATACTATATTCTGGGCATGTTTTATGTGATAAATTACTCTACAAGAACATCTATAAACATTGCCTATATTACAGCTAGATATGCGATTGAACCATATACAGGCTTTCTTGAGCTAGCTTTGCTCTCCTTCACTTGAATACTGGAAACAGGAGGATGAAGAAGCATGAGGATTAGATGCCATGGCTTCACTGCTGTCTGAATTCCCAAGCTAAGTAGATTAACTCTAGCTTAGGTATGCCTACATGTGCTGCAATCATATGTTCTCATTACAATTCAAACTCCCACCTCTCAAGAGATTGCCCAAACCATTACGCTACAAAATAAACTGGGTATGGGCACCTTCCAATGTTCCTGTTGAGACTGGGCCATTGGGCAGGCAAGAGGGCAAGATTCATGGTTCCAGAAGAGCAAGAGAAAGCAAGAAAAAGGATATGTTAGTAGAACTGTGATGAGGCACTTGCCTAGGAGGGGAAGCAAGGACTATTTATCCTATTTACATTAGACAATCTCAAGAAGAATGATGATGTTAACTTTGACTGGATAATGGGAATAAGATAATGGAAATGGAAATGACTCACAACCAAGGTGGAAACAAAACTCAAAGAGCTTAATCCAGTCATGTTGTGAAGGGGTGGAAGAGAGGAGGGGGAGGAGAGAGGGGAAATCAAACAATTTCCACCCCAGAATTTCGAAAGAATTGCATGTGAAATCACAGGCCAGGTAGCTGGTATTTTTCACAAACATAAAGTCACAGTGGTTTCATGTGATTGGAGAATGGCACAGGTAGTGTATTCTAGAGGGGGCAGAAGTATTCCAGACACCTGTAAACCTGTAATTTTGGGTATAATGGTATACAAAGCTCTAGAACAGATTCTGAAGGAAAGGAGAATTTCAAATGTAAAGGCAAATGAGATAAAATGCAATATAGATTTACCAAAAGGAGTTTGTACCAAATTACACAATAGTTCTCTTTCATAATAGATTTTCTGGACATAGGAAATGGGATAGATAGTTTCTGGCTGAACTTCAGTAAAGCATTTGATACAGAGAACGTTAGGAAGTTATTAAATAAACGGGAATATGGAGAATGATAGAGAAATTGAAAAGCTGATGACAGCAATGCATAGTTTGGGGAGTGGAGGGGCATCAGGTTGGGAGGACACTACTAACCAAATTGCTCAACTGTATTGAAGGGGAAACTGTTGAGGTGGATGGCAGTTAGTTGTAGAGTTTTTAAAGGGTTAATCTTAGGACTGCTCTTAGTTAATGTTTTAATTAATAAGCTCAGCACAGAAAGTAGGAGTGCGCAACAAGAAACATTCTAAACACAGAGCAAGGTCAGAATACCAGAAAGGAAGTTTTAGCTGGCCTTGATGACTAGAAATGAGATCCAGATAAATAGTAAAAGTGGAGGCAATGCACTTGGGAGCTAATCATTTCTGCTATGAAGTGGGACTTCATTAGTTATAAAAAACAACAGAAGAGAAAGGTATATTACTCAATCACAGAATGACTGCAAGCCACAATGCATTGTGACTGAAAAAGGCAAATACAATCTCAGGCAATGGATGTATTAGGGAAGGCATTTCTATTAAAGATAAGTTACAAGGCATTGGTGGGACCCCCATTTGTGCTGTGTGCGACCAGCCAGACATTCACAATGAAAACTTCCCAGACAGCTTCAGAAACTCAGTGTTTCTGATAACTGCCACAGCTATTATTAGGTGCTTTGTTGGCTAATTGAGTTGGTCTGCCCAGCTTCTGCATGGCTGGAGAAATGACTCAAATCCCTTGAATCCTTCTTACTGCTTATTTCCCTTTTTCTAGGTAAAGAGAATTGCAGTAGGCATAAAATAGAGCATGTGGGCTACAAAAACACTTTCCAAAAATCAAGTAACTTCAGTGAAAGTTAAAGCTAAAAAAGATCTGAACAAATCTTTAGGTGCCAAAAAGCTTTAGACTCCTAACTTCTCCTAGAGACCTCTAGGAGGTCTCCCTGTGAAGATGTAATTGTCCTTCCCTGTGAAGATGTAATTGGTCTGTTCTGAAGCTTTAGGTGGTGGTGGCACGTGCTGCAGGAGTGCTAGCTAGAGGTTTGTGGCTTCTGCTGGGGGAAATGTCAAGTGCCCATTTAAACACCAGTTTTTGGCATTAAAAATGAGGTAACCTGCCCCAGCTCAACTTGCCTCTGCTCCTGTGGTGTGTGCTGTTGCCACTGCTCTGCCTGTTTCACTGTTTGAACCAGAGATGCTGTAGGCAAGGTGCATGATGCAGGGACTGTAGGGGTGGGAAAAGGGGATGGTAAGTTTGTTTTTACTGTAAAACAAGATAGAAAATGTTAGAAGATTATATTCACAATTCTTCTGACAGTGAGGAAGTTTGGAGGGCAAATACAATTTTTTCCTCACATAACTGTGTCCAATTATGGTGGAAAGAGATAAAAGAGTAGAAGCAGAACATAGGATATCTGATATTAGTAGCAACAGACATTGCCCTTTGTGTCTGGCATCATTTTATAGGAAGTTAATATTTGGATTTCTCCCAAATTTTAGATTCTGTGTGCTAGGATCAAAGCCTTTCCAATCTGCTAGCCCAACAAATTAGAAAAGTCACCAAAAAAGCAGAGCCTGAAAACCCCAGCATGTTCATATCATTGTAGCTGCATCAGTCATCTTTACTGCTGGATAAACAAATACCTCTCATGATAAATAATTAAATAAATCTAACTGACTTTGCTACATGATAACTAAGTAACAATCACAAAGATATTCCATTTAAAAAGGCATTAATTTAAATGTTAACCAGTATTATTTAATTGCATCTTTACTGTAATTTTCATATGTTGTGCTGCTGATTAAAAATTAAGTGTAATAGTTAATTTTATGTGTAATACAGTTTTCCCAAATATTTTCTGTGAAGCATAAAAGTCTTTCAAGAAAGAAACTCAAAAGCAGGAGGCACTGTATTTTATTTTTATAATTCACAGAAAAGCATCTAAAGATTCTGTTAATCATAACTAGTATTTTCATGATTAAAAAAACCTTAGAATTTGTCACTCAGAAGAATCTGCTAATGGATCTTAAATTGATTAATATTTGTCTAAACACATTAAAAAATAAATTAATATTTATTGTAATGTAAAACAAATAGGAGAGCTAGAGAGCAAGGTAGCCTGTCCTAATTCTTTGCTGCTGCTACTACACTACAGGCTCCTCAGACACAGGCTATTCACAATCAGTAAAAAAGATTTACTCACATGAATAGCCTCCCTGAGAGAATAATTAATTTGTTCCCCTGATTTACATATGTCTTGCATCACAAACAAGAATTTGGGAAGAGAGGACTGAAATTTGCCAAATAATTTCTCCAAAAAAATTTTTTTTACCATAAAATGCATGAGTTTCCCCTATCCTATCATATTTAAATATTGAAAAGTGTATTGAACATGGTGGTTTAACCATTGGCTGTCTGCTGAAATAGGAGTCCCATGACAAAGAAGAAATAATAGGCTTTCTTAAGTTTTTAAATGGAACACAAATGTGCTGAATCTCTGTACTGGGAATTTTCCCCCATATTCTTCCTGGGACAAATTTCTCCTACCCTTCCTACAGTTCCTGATGTGCATATTTAAAAAGACCAACATTTTTACTAAGAGACTAGGACAACAGCTGTCCTCCATCAAACAGTGATTAATGTAGGAAACTCCCTTGACTTGTGTTAACCCTATGGCTTGGACAGCCACCACACTTCTCTGATACAATTTACTTGAATGAAATGAAGAATTTCCTTGGGAAAAATCAGGAGTGAAACTATATCACTGTGTTACATAGTTACAAATCTACTTTGTCCATTTCTATACTATTCTGTTCTATCAGTTAGCTTGATAAGCAGGGATCCTGGTTTTTTCCCTGATTAAAAAATAAATAAATAAATACATAAATAAATAAATATCACAAATTCTCTGATTAGACAAATTGCAAAATTCTTTGACAATCCCCCCAAAATCCATGATTAAAATGAAAGGCCCCACAGTTTTCCAGTTCTGCTGGTGCCCCTCATTCCCTCCCACAGCCCTCCAGCTGTGCTGGTGCCCCTCATTCATCCCCACCCCCACAGTCCCCCAGCCATGGTGGTTACCTTCACTCCCTCCCTACAGCCTCCTGGCCCTGCTCCTACCCCTCACTCCCCCCCACAACCTCCCAGCCCTGCTGGTGCCCCTTGCACCCCCAACAGCTCCTGTGTCCCCAACAGCTCCTGTGGCCCCAACAGCTCCTGTGGCCCAGGTCCACAGCCTCCCGCCCCTGGAAGGAGGCAGAGGGTGCTGCAGTGGAGCGGAGCCTAGCTCCCCCTCTGCTGTCTGCCCACCATGGGCTGGGATGTGGGGTGCTGCTCCTTGCCATCGTGTACACTCCCGGGCACAGGGAGGACACATGCCCCCAACATCTGTGGGTGGGGTAGGGGCTGCACACTCTGCTGTGGGCTCCCACCCTGTTGCCCTCCCCTGGTACCTCTGCAGCCCAGCATGTGCAACCGGGTGCTACAGAGAACAGTGGGGCCATGCAGAAGTCTGCCTGCTGCTGCAAGCTCCACATTTCCCTCATGAGGTGTCCCCTCCCTGTGCAGCTGCAGCAGGGGCGGCAGCACGGGGTTGTGCGCAGGGAGCATGGGCAGCACAGAACTCACAGCAGCAGACAGCTTCCTCTGCAGCTCTGCTGTTCTTTGCAGTGCCTTTTTTCATGGGAAATGGAAAACCCAGATCCCTGTGCAATAGCATCAACTCTGGGCAGCTATCCTGGAATTGCTGCTTATCTGCTTGTTCACTGACCTAGTGTAATTTGCATCAGTTTAAAAGAAAAACAGTGTAAAGTACACTGGAAATTTCACTAGAGGTCAAGAGTCAATTTCTAAAGTTCCCAGTATAATAAAGACCACAGTCTTAGAATTTTTCCACCATTTCTATCATGTAAGGGTTTTTTTTCTATATTTGGGAGTGGTCCGTTTCTACAAGTTCTACAATCTAATTTCCTTTGATTTGAATGAGAGTGCCTTTAGCAGTCCCCAGAATTAGTCCCAACCAACATGTCAACTGGCTATCAGGGGTTTTGAATGGTTGGGGGAAAGTAATAAAAGCTTTCTATTTTCTCATAATCACATTCTGTTTCTCTAAACAACAAATATCA
Organism: Caiman crocodilus; assembly: GCA_030014935.1. Lineage (NCBI taxonomy): Eukaryota > Metazoa > Chordata > Crocodylia > Alligatoridae > Caiman > Caiman crocodilus. The sequence goes on along the minus strand of JAGPOW010003642.1, from coordinate 58,726,390 downwards.
AGAGCTTTGTCTAAGTAAACTATCACAACTAAACATCTGTCTTTTGCATGAATATTTCAGCACTAGTATATGTGACAGTACACATAAAATGTTCCCAAAACTCCAAAGTGATTATTTCCAGCATCCACTTAACTCTAAGTTAATTCTTAAGATAAAAGTTCAGTGAACTTGCACGTGGGTAAAACAGCTGATGCTCAGGGTTTACAGAGGACCTTCACAATAACATGATCAATGAAAAGCAAACTGAGACATACTGGTTCATTCATGTGTCAGTTTTCAAGACAGACAGCCACCTGGAGAGAACTGCTCACCTAACTGTCAAGTAAATGCTGGCAGAAAATAAATTACGACAGAAGTTAAAGGGATAGCAAGGAGAGAATATTTTATTATTAGATATGTGGAACACAGATTTGATTAAAGCAGGAATTTTAATAAATTACATGAAGAAAATTCAGAGAAAAAAAAGTCAATTTAGCTCTCCAAAGTGATTCAAGGAATGGATTGGCACACCTTATAATGCTACTAATCTTGTTATGTATAGTGTAACTCAACTCCTGTCTCAAAGTCAATGTCCATAGTTCCCATCAAAATAAAGATGCCAGGTATGTTTTAGAATTCCCCACAGCTGCTATGACACACCTTCTTTATGAAGGAAGGATTTCCTTTTCAGATGCGAAGTGCCTTGAAACCCTTGCTGTAGCTCCTTAAATTATAAACTGCATGCATAGGAGTTGATTTTTAAAGGGACAAATCAGAAGGCAGGCTAAAGTCAAACACTTGAACTCAATCCTATTTTCCACACCTGCAGATTGGTTTAAGACTTATACACTTATTTTTTTTGTCCATCAGAGGAAAAGTACTCAAGTCCTTAAATATGTACTTAAGTAATTAAGTCCCAAGTACCTCCCCACTATTTACCTGCTACATCCATCCCCCTTCTCCCTTCCCCACCCCACCCAGACTGTCTCTAACCCACTGACTCCTCAGTTTACATCTTCACTGATTGCCTGACTTGCATGCATATCAGCCCAGCCTCTAGCTTCATTATTATCCATTCCATCCAGGAAGACCGCACATAAACTGCAGATGCTTCCTCAGACTGATGAAGGGTTTTTTAAACCCGCAAGCTTGCTAAGAAAGCATTTTTCCAACTATTTAATTTGGTTTAATAAAAGATATCAGATTCACCTAAAGAACTTTGTCTGCCTATGTCCTTAGACCAACATGGCTACAACCTACACCCCTGTAAGTCCTTAAATATGATTTTCTTCATATGGCTATTTATTTTTATCCCAATATGCTCTCATGCTAAACATGCCTTAAAATATCAAGTATAACTTTAACTGATAAAGGTGTCTGCTATATCAGCCAGTGGGAAGATACTGTGCAGCCAAAGTTATTATTCAGTTACAGCTGACCTGTTCAGAAATACTGGAGTGAATCTGGGATGGATGACCTGTCTGCCACAATTCATACATATCGTGTTTAAATCTCTTGTGGTAGAAACTTCAGGAAAAAAAAAATCCAAAAAGCACTGTGAGCTAAGAGAAAGTGCAATTGGTAAAAATAGTCTCCTGCTTACTAAAACTATGCACACAAGAATATAGCTAAACCTTACAAGTACAACATTTAATTCCTGAGGGATACACTTTTTAATTTATACTAAATTCAGCAGTAATGAGTGAAACTCAAAATATTCTTAAAAACTGGATTAACTCCATGATATTTTCTTATCCAGATTCATATGGTTTTTGTATCTTGTCTTTTTTATTTTTTTTCTCCTTTTTTCTATATCCCAAATAGGCAAACAAAGACTAGTCTCACTTTTTGTTTTCTGATGAACTATTTTGTCAAATGTGAGCTCATCTATATGTGTGCCCAACTGCACAGTTACTACCCACCAATGCTATCTTACATGTCTATACATGCAAATGCGGTAGGGGTGGGTTTATTCTAGAATAAACCCACCCCAGGCAGGTGTCTACATGTGCAGGATGCAGGAGCAGATCTGTTGCTTCTGGCAGAAGTCGGCTCCCACCCCCTCCGGCCCTGCACCTGCCCCCTGCATCAGGGAGCTCTTGGCCTTGGTTCCCTTACTGGGGGCAGGGGACTTGGAAAGATCTGCAGGGGACGGGCAGGTCCCAACTTCCTGCCCTGATCTACTGGTGGGGCAGCTAGCAGTGAGCCCCTGGCTGGGTGGGGAATCCCTGCCCAGCTGTGGGCTCACTGCTAGCTGCCCCACTGGGAAATGAGGGTAGGGGGCTGGGATCTGCCCCTCCCTTGAAGCTCTTTCCAAGTCCTGTGTTTTGATCACCCGATTGAGGCACAGGGCTGGGACAGTTCTCAGGCCCCCGCTTTGTGATCACCAGAATTGGATAGCGTTCCTAGGCCCTGCTCCCTGCCGGGAGCCTGTTCCCTGCCCAGATCTGTAATTGAACAGGCTCTCTACCTTGTTCCTCACCCATCTCTGCAATCACAGACCTGAGAAGGGAACAGGCCCCCCAGCTTGTTTTCAGCCCCCACTCTGCAATCATGATTGTGGAGCTGCAGCCGGGAGCAATCTCCCCAACCCCTGCTCCACAATTGCAACTGGGGAGCAGGGGCTGGGAGGTCCCTGGGATTGCTCCCACCTGGGCTCTGGTTCCCCAGCAGCAGGCAGCTCCTAAGGGCAGTGAGCAATCGTCCACCCCTACTGCTCAGCTGACTGAGAGCAAGTTTCTTCCTGGTTGGCCATCTACATGTGCCATTCAGTGAAATAATTGCAAATAAATCCATTACTTGTATGTAACCCCAGGTGGCACTTAATTATGTGCTCCCTTCTCCAAAAGAAGGTAATGTTAGCGGAGCGGGAGCACTAATGAGGCGTGGCTGCCTAGCCATGTGTAGCTTTCTTCCTCCCCTATAGAGCAGAGCTGGGAAAAGAACTGAAGCTTAACTATATACAATTTAAGAAGAAATAAAAATGTTAAAATTTAACATATATACAGAGGACATAGGAACTATAGGCAATATATGCACAAATCCATGCAAATATTTTATATACACAGGTGAGGGTTCAGGTAGTCAGAGAAGGTAGTTACAATAAATATTATGCAGTCTTTCACTCTAATAGGGCACAGAGGTTACAAAGCTTGAGGCACAGAATTCAGGAAGAAAGGAAGGGAAAGTAATAAGCTATAATACAACCGTATCAACACCCCAGGAAAAGGGGCCCCAGATGAGAGGAGGGGAGTGAGGATTCCCAGATAGCCGAGCTGCTTGCCAGGGGGAAACAACCCACCTCCCCTGTGGAAATCCTTTGCTGGGTAACTCATGACTCCTTCTGAGAAGGCTGCACCCGCCTCTTGGGATGACCCATCTTGTCCTGCCGAGGGCAGCTTTGGGGCTCTCCCGGCCATCAGACCGCTCTTGGCTTTGTGCACTGTCCCATGCACTGGTGGGCCCTATTCACCACATGCCTGGCCTTGTGCCAGGGTTGGAAACCAGAGCCGCCATGCAGCTACAGGGTCTTGGTCCACTCCCGGACCTTCCATGCACTGATTCATGCACAGCTATCCCTGCCTTGTGCAGGGGTTGGAGATCCCGAGCTGCCACATGCAGCACTAGGGTCTCGATCTGCTCCTCGATCCTCTGTGCTCTGTCTGTGCACCATCATCCCTGCCCCATGCAGGGGGCTGGAGAGCCCCAGTCTTGTCAACTCCCAGACCCTCCATGCACCGTCACCCCTTCTCCATGAAGGAGCACCTCAGTTACTGCACCAGGCAGCATGGGTCTGTCCACTCCCAGACCCTCCGTGCACTGTCTGTGCACTGTTACTACACTCCCTTCACTGCAGGGCTGAGGTGCAGCCGCTAGTCACTCCCTGTCCAGTGAGGTGTCTTCTGGGTGCTTCTGGGGCAACCACTCCGCTCTACTGGTCAGCTCAGCCAGCTCTTCTCAGCCCTCTTCTCCGTCCCTTGAAGCCACCTGTGTGCTGGGCAAGCTGCCTTTTTATTCTCTCTGGGGGCTCCACCTGCAGATTATAAATGGACCAGAGAGAAGGGGTAGTTTCCTCTCTGGCCTATCCTTTTCACCTCACCCCTAGGTGGGTAGGGGTGGAGCAAGCCTCTCCCTGTGCCTTTCCTGAATGGAGGGAAATGCCCCACCAATCACACCAAGCCTTAAGCTGGCAAGCTAGACTGCTGTCAGCAATCCCATTACATGTATTTACAGGTAGCAAAATTTACTCATGATTAGAGCAAACTATTATGCAGTGGGTGTGTCTATGCATGCATGAGATCCTGGAGTAATTTATTTGTTAGTAAATTACTTGCAAGTAAATGCTCCTGGGCAGGTGTCTACATGTATAGGGAAGCAGGAGCAGATTTGCTCCTAATGCCAGAAACTGCTCTTGCTTTCTGGAGTCTTGCAATAAGTCCTTGCCACCATCAGGGGGAGCACTAGCCCCCCCCCCGGGGGTGCTAGGCCAGAGTCTGGCATGGAGCACTGGGGTTGGACACAGTTGTCTCCTGGCCAGGACTGCTTGCTTCTACGGTGAGAACAATGTCCCCTTGCCCTGGAAGCAGAGAGCTTCCAGCCCTGGCTCCCTGATAGGGGCAGGGGAATTGGAAAGAACTGCAGGGGAGGGGCAGACCTCTGCCCCAATCTGCCAAACATCAGCTACCTCATATATTTGCTAAGCAGTGGGTGCATCCTCACAAAATGTTTTACTTGAGATTAAAGCAAATTACTGCACAGTAAGTGTCACTGTCTACACATGCAGACACTTACTGGGTGTGTCCATATGAGATGCTCTACTGCTAAGTAGCATAGTTTACTATACAGTAAGCTGGGCATGGCGCGTTGTCCATGGTGCTTCCAGCCACAGGGGACAGCCAGTCCCCTGTGCATATTGAAGCTTGATGGATACTAGCTATAAAGTTAGTACACATTTTTGAGGTCTAACTAGAATATGAAATATATTTTATGGCATGATCAGTACTTTGCATCTGTAGCTAGTCTCAATTAACCAGTTAATTTCACAATACCTGTAATGTATAGAGGAGGCCTTAGTGTCTAAATCTGATCCTATTCTGCCTATCTGAGTTCTTGAATAGCTGTTAATGCAAATTTGCTCCTTGTTGCTTTTTGCATCTTAGTGGGAGTAGTATATAGGCTCTCTGCCCTTCAATGCAAATGTGACAGGTGGGCGGGACTTCTGGTCCTGTCCCCTTTGCACAGCCCCCTTTCCCCTTTTATAGTGTGTGACATCACCAACTCCACCCCCTGACCCCGGTCACGTGGTGCGTGACATCGGCAACTCTGCCCCTGACCCCAGTCATGTGGTGCGTGATATCAGCAACTCCTCCCCTGACCCCGGCCACGTGGTGCATGACATCAGCAACTCCTCCCCTGACCCCAGTCATGTGCTGCGTGACATCAGCAACTCCTCCCCTGACCCCAGTCACATGGTGCGTGACATCAGCAACTCCTCCCCTGACCCCAGTCATGTTGTGTGTGACACCAGCAACTCCTCCCCTGACCCCAGTCACATGGTGCGTGACATCAGCAACTCCACCCCTGACTCCAGTCATGTGGTGTGTGACACCAGCACCACATGGTTCATGACATCAGAAGGACAACCCAGGCAGACCCTCAAAGCCCAACCCCTCATGCTGCAGGGTG
>JAGPOW010003642.1:58702733-58720626 GCA_030014935.1 Caiman crocodilus | reverse complement strand
AAAGGCTTGAGCTATTTCACCACCTGACTTGTCTTTTAGACCTACGGCCCACGTGTACTTTGATAATATGTCTATCGCTGTTAAGATGAACTTAACCCCCGTTGTGTTTAGAAAACTGCTGCATATCCACAAAATCTGCCTGCCACTGTGCATCAATATCTGAAACAACAGTCTTGTTTCTTTTAAAATGTCTTCTTGCCCGTTTGTGCAGGGTATAAGCTTCCTGGTCTGAAAGCCAGGCAGTCACCCCACTTCTGTTCAGGAACTTATTCTGCCTTTTGGTAGCTTCCAAAAACATGTTCACCCCACCAAAACTGCCAGCTTCACCAGGAGAGTAATAAACTTCCTTTAACATAGCCTCCTGTGTAGACACGTCTGTTAACAGATTCCCCCACTACACTTACCCCCACACTAACACCCATGTGGTGTATTCAAACACTTGAGGACAAATTTAAACGATAGCACAAAGACACCATCTTCCAAATTCTCAACTTCTGTTTAGTGGTCAGGGACCTGATAGGCCATGACAACACCATGTGATCTAGGGTGGAACTTGCAGCATGAGGGGTTGGGCTTTGAGGGTCTGCCTCAGTTGTCCTTCTGATGTCATGAACCATGTGATGCTGGTGTCAGGGGCAGAGTTGCTGATGTTACGCACTATGTGACCGGGGTCAGGGGGCGGAATTGGTGACATCACACGCCATAAAAGGGGAAAGGGGGAGGTGCGAAGGGGGCGGAACCGGATGTCCCACCCACCCATCACATTTGCATTGAAGGGCAGAGAGCCTATATACTACTAGTGGGTGCCTCTACATGAGACATTATGTCACCATAGCGTCAGGGGGCACAAACTGAGATGCTGATGCTATTGCACAATAGCAATAAGCTATGGCACATTAGCTTGTTGCTACTGCACAGTAGCATCAGAAATGACCTGTGCAGTGCTGAAACTGTGCATGGGACTGTAACAGTGGTTACTGTGCAGTCATTTAGTACTTGCTTTAGCAAGTACTAAGTGCCTGTGCAGTAACAACTGCACGTATATGTAGATGAACCCAGTCTTAGGTTAAAATGACAGTGCATTACAAAAATAGAGGAATCCACTTTATTCAAAGACTTGAATAGAGTGAAATAGGTTCATATCCTTTGATGCCTAATAAGGGAAATAAGATCTGGTCTGTATTTTCCATATTTTCTGTATGACACAGCTTTAATTAAAATATCACAGATCATGCACCTTTGAAGTATATTTACATAGCTGTCACAAATTCTATGTTTGTCATAGCAAAAAAATTCTTACAATAGAGATGGGTCTGCTGACAGTTGTTTTAAGGGGTTTTTATTTCATACAGAGTGCATTTCCATGAGATGCTCAATGTACAGTAGACTAATTTTACTGCTCACTAGCACATTGCACCAAAAACTGTGCTAATTTTTTAATGAGCAGTAGAATTAGTCTACTGAACATTAAGCATCACAAAAAGACCGGGGTTTGTTTCTACTGTGCAGTAGTGCTGGCAACTGTGCACTTATATAAACACCTCTAATACGAGGTATTTAAACTTAATGCACAGTAGCAACAGTGCATTAATACAGCACATGTAGACACACTCAGTGGTGTCATACAACATGTTTGGAATGCATTCTCTTCAGACAGTACTGCTATGGAGCAAACTGGGTAGTGGGGGTTGTGAATGGTATTTCTACTTTACAGCCTTCATAGAGGGAAAGTCAGTTTGGGTTTCAAAAGTCTACCTATCCTTCCACTAGCTGCATCTGCAAGAAGTGAGGAAGAATGGGACTGATGTCTGAAACAGGGCTATTATGTGTTAGCTTAGCATTCCTGCTAGAATCTTTACACTTAAGGGCAAGAAGATACTGGGGAAGTATGGGTACTCCCCACTACTTTCCCTTTGAAGAGGCTGGACCCAGAAGGATGGAAGGGGAGAAAGCACAGTAAATGCAGAGAAAAGAGCCGGAGGAAGTAGGACATAGAAAGACACAAAGCTCTGGTTACATATAGGCCATGTACACACACTATAATTTCTTGGTGCATGGTACAATGCAGGATATAGTGCAGCATGGAAGGATACTGACATTTGGAGCCAGTTCCTTGCTCCTTCCAGAGCAAAAATGACTTCATTGATACCCAGCTTTTTAATCATCATAGAAAATTAAGGTTGGAAGGACCTCAGGAAGTCATTTAGTCTAACTCCTTGCTCAAATCAAGATCATCCCCAACTAGATCATCTCAGCCAAGAATTTGTCTAGGTAGGTCTTGAAAAAACTACAAAGATGGGAATTCCACAACCTGTTCCAGTGCTTTATTACTCTCCTCATGAGAAAGCTTTTCCTAATATCCAACCTAAACTTCTCTTGCTCCATCTTGAGACCATTGCTTCTTGTTTTGTTATTTACCACCATTGAGAAAAGTCTAGCTCCATCCTCTTTGTAACTACCCTTCATGTAGTTGAAGACTATTATTAAATCCCCTTTCAGACTTTTCTTCTTCAGACTAAACAAGCCCAATTTCCTCAGAAGCCCTGTTCCCTAGCTCCTGAACTATTTTTGTTCCCCTCTGCTGGACTCTCTCCAAATTGTCCACATCCTTTCTGTGGTAAGGCCAAAAACTGGACACAGTACTGCAGATAGTTCACCAGGGCTGAATATAGGGGAATAATCACTTCCCTTGTATAGGGGGATAATCACTGCTGGCAACACGCTATGAATGCAGCCCAGTATGCTATTAGCCTTCTTTGCAACAAAGGCACACTGCTGGCATATATTCAGTTAACTGTCCACTGTAACTAGGGTTACCATATTTCCAGTTTCAAAAAAGAGAACACCTGTGGGGGGAGGTGGCCTTGATTTGCTCATGCTCTACCCCTCTCTCCAATCCACAGCCCCTCAGCCCTACTGCTGCCCTTCACTCCCAACCCACAGCCCCCATGACCCTGCTGATACCCTCCAGACCTGCAGCCTCCTGGCCCTGCCTGTGCCCTGTGCTTCTGGCCTAAAGCCCCCCACCTCCCTGGTGCCCTCACTCCCAATCCATAGCCACCTGCCCCACCAGCCCTGCTGGTGTCCCTCAGTCCTGACCCGCAGTCCCCTGCCTCCCCAGCCCTGATCATCCTTTCTGCTCCTGAAGAACCCCTCCAACCCCTTCCCTAACCTCCCCTGCCTCCCCACCCTGCTGCAGCACCAGTGCCAGCAGGCACCTGCCCCCCTTGTATGCCAATCCACAGACACAGACGTGCTCACTCTCTCACCCCAGACACACCCCAGCCCTAGCTCTTCAATCTCCCCCTGCCTCTCCACACCCAGCTCCCATAGAGTTACATGCTTGAAGCTGCTGGCATGTGCATAGAGTCATGTGATGTCCTGGCCTCCAATCACCTTTCCTTGCTCTCCCCAGGCCCAAGGAGCTTCTTTTTGGGGCAAGCCAGGAAGTGTCAGGAAAGCAGAGGTAGAACCAAATCCCAGACATTTGTGGATATTAAAAAAAAAAAAAAATCTAGATAGAGATGGGAGGACCCAAAAAGATGACATGACCAGGAAACCTGGATGAATGGTAACCTTCATCTGAAGGTCCTTTTTTGCAGAGCTGCTGCTTAGCCAGGACTCAGCTCTTGTCCTTACTGAACTTCATGAGATTTCTTTTGGCCCAATCCTCCAATTTCTCTAGGTCTCTCTGAATCTTAGCCATGCCCTCCAGTGTATATACTTCACTCCTGAGCTTGGTGATATGCACAAACTTGCTGAGAGTGCACTTTGGTTCATTTTCCAGGTCATTGATGAAGATATTGATCAAGACAGGCCCCAGGACTGACCTCTGGGGCACTCCACTTGATATCGTCTGCCAATGAGACATTGAGCTATTGACTACTCCCCTTTAAATCTGACAATCCAGCCAGTTTTCTATCCATCTTACAGTCTATTCATCCAACCCATGCTTCCTTAGCTGGCTTGCAAGTACATTGTGAGAAATTATATCAAAAGCCTTGCTAAAGTCAAGGTATATCACATCCACTGGTTTCCCCATATGCCCCATAAAGCCAGTCATCTCATCATAGAAGGCTATCCGGTTGCTCAGGGATGGTGAATCCATGCTGACTGTAATCAATTCTTTCTCCTCCTTGTGCTTAGAAATGGATTCCTTGAGGATCTACTCCATGACTTTTCCAGCAACTGATGTGAGGCTGACCATCTGTAGTTTCCCAGATCCTCCTTCTTCCCTTTATTACAAATGGGAACTCTATTTGCCCATTTTCAGCTGTCTGGGACCTCTCCCTATTGCCATGAGTTCTCAAAGATAAAGGCCAAAGGCTCTGCAATCACATTGGTCAATTCCCTCAGCACCCTTGGTTGCATCATATCTGGCCCTATGGACTTGTACACATCTAGTTTTTCTAACTAGTCCCTAAGCTATTTTTTAAAAAATGTTGGTTGCCTGTCTGTACCTATGCTTGAATATAGCTCCTGAAAAAAAATGCAGGACAAAGAAAAGACAGAAGTGAATAAAGATGATAATCACTGTACTGCTTGGAAAATACTCATCTTTGGACACCTCATACTCTGTCTCCCATTTCTTTTAAGAGGGAATGATCAGAGAACAGAATTGTATAATTCAACTTCTAATAAGTTATTTGGGAAGACTATCCCAAAATCAGGACCACTAGCTAGTTGTCTTTTGTTCCGGTATTGGACTCCTGTAATTCAGAGAAGGCCAGAAGACAGCCTCAGGGTAAGTCCCACTCTGTACAGAAAAATTGTCAGATAAAGGAACAACTACTTCTAGTTCCAGGCCAATTATAGCTTTTCCACTTCCCAGGTTTTACCCAGCTTCTCTTTGCATTTCTCATATTACATCATCTTAAATTAGATCTGGCGCTATTTTTGTTTAGATGATAACAAAACCTGGTAATGAGCCAGCTAAAATACCATTTACAATTTTACAACAAAGGACTTTGAATATTACTGATCTTCTTTCCAACATTTTTAGATTATTTTGAGAAACTTTTGACACCTGTAAATGATCGGCTTATTTCAGATTTATGCTATAATGTACAGTATATTACTTTGACCCATTTGGGGTCATTTTTGACTAATGTGGGGATGGATCCTTCTCACATTACTTGTTAGGAGTTTCAACATTGATTTCAGTGGAAACAGAAATAAACTGATGATCACCAGGGAGATGAACATTAGATTGGATAAAATAAGGTCCAACTGGCAATACTCTCTCAAGCTACCCCTGTAGCAATGGGTCCATTACCTATAGATTGTTTTTGGCATTTGCCCGTTCTTTGCCATTCAAGTAGTGCTGCTGTTGCATTTCAAAAATCCACTGAGGAATAGTCTATGAGAGAGGATACACATCTAGATAAAAGAGGGATGTAACTAACTTGCTTTCATCATTAGAGCATTGGAATTAAAATGTATACAACTAAGTGTTTTAATTCCAAGTACAGCATAACTTTCATTTTATTTTTATCATCTAAAAACCTAAAAATACTTGTTTTAATTGTGAAACTGTTAGAGCAATAATAGAGTCACTTAGTTACCTCTAGTTACTAACAATGAAAAGTTATTAAACCAATAGATTAATTACAAGTTTAAATACAATTTCTCCAGTATAAAGTGCTTACTAAGTGCTTATGAGTAAAAATTTCTACTTCATTATGCATGTATTCCTTTCCTACTGAGGTACCAAACCTGGAAGATAAGAATAGATGAAAGTTTGAGCTCGTACATTGCATTTCCTACCTACCCATTTGTTGTTTTTTAAAAACTGGTTTGTTCCTTTTCCACAATACTCTCATTCATCTGTACTTTTTTGATTTTCAAGCAGTAGATCTGAGGCAAAATATTGTGACTTAAAAACTTAAAATAATGGTAGTCTATTAAGTACGATGCACAATAATGTCTATAAAGGAAAAGGAACTTCCTCTCTAAGTCAGGCCAAAGGGCTAAATTTTGCTTCCCCTACTTTGTATGATGACAGGGGAAAACAGTTAAATCAAAGACAGTGACAATTATCCTATCATTCTACAGTATAATTATTAGTGCAATACAATATAATCATTAGCACCATATCATTCTACAATATAGTCATTAGTGCAGACATTTGGGCACCTATAGTGATGTGAATGGAAATCCATATCAACACAAGTGCTCATGCTACTGCAAGTTTGTCAGGGTTTTTTTGTTAGAAAACTTAAATGAGCTTCAGGCAGTTGTAAACATTCAGGAGGAACAAAAGCTTTAATAGAAAAAGGTCTGATTTTCCTCCTCTCACTTGAAAAGGAGCATCCTCATTGGTCATATTACCTTATATATTGCTTCTTGATCATGTGTTTCCAAATATCAGGTATTGTAGAAAGGGGATAAAACATGGCAGTGTATTAGGGGTGTTAAAGGATTTGAGTGGAGTACACCAGATGCTTCACAACATGCATTTTCCCCTCAATCTCACATTTTATTAGGTATTTTATACAAAGACCTGATCTGTTTTGACTTGGAGCTTTCTTCATGTTTTTCATGAAACAAAGGCTAAGTAGCTACTGTAAAGAGAGCTGATCAGTACACTATAAAAGCTCCTCAAAGCCTTATCTGCTGCAAACATGGCCCCGTCATGAGCATAATACCTGAAAATACAGCTCTGGGTAAGCTGTTTTATTCATGCCACTATTAGCTGAGAGCACAATTACATGACTGGCTTATTTTCTCTGGAAATCATAATAGGCATCAAGTCACGAACAGTTCCTGGAAAATGTCGACTACCTTTCCACCTCATTAAAATTGCCTGTTATGTTACTGTCCAGGGACAACAGTAAATCTAATATGAACAATATTAAGCATAGAGCCTTTTCACTATAATATATAGATATACTTGCTCCTTTGTGGATAACATCCATTAATCTGTACATCAAACTGTGACTCTTATCTGCAGAGAAAAATAAAAGCCTTGGGTGAAATGGAAATTCCCCACTGCTTTCAATAGAACAAGGTTCTCTCCCAAGTCACCACACACAATTTTGAAACTATTTTAGTGGTGTCATTCTGACAGTATGATTACTCCCCAATGGCTTATCTTTCATTTTCTTTGCACCCTGTATTCTTCTGCCAAGTGAGGCACCCTTTAACCTTTTCTGTAAATCAGTAGTTTAAGCTTTTTTCATTCGTGGACCCCTGAATGGTGGTGCAGATCCCTTTGGAAATTTTGAATGGAGGTGTGGATGCCTTTGAATTGTAATTATGGGTATTTGCATAATTTTGATTGATCATAGTCATCCTTCATGGGCTCCCTAGACAGTCTGTGGACCCGTAGGCATCTGTGGACCGCAGGTCAAAGAGTACTGCTCTAAATCATGCGCTTTCGCCATGATCCCCACTGTTTCCTTCAGTTGTTTCTTTGGGTTAAATTTTGCCTTGGCTTATCCATTGTGGCCCTACAGGAGTCAATGACATGCCTGGGATGGAAAATGGGGCAGAATTTGTTCCCTTGTGTGTAATGGTGTAACATGCTTCACAGTGTTACACCCCTTTTGCCTAAGCAACACGACGGTAAAAATCAGTTGTGTTTCCTCTGTTACAATGTGAATTGACTAAAGACGACATAAACAGCCATTGAAATATATGAAATGCAATTCAACTGTGATCACTTCATCTTTCAGGAGATGCAGATTGCAGCAAAACCTCATGCACAAGAGTAAAAGACCTTCAATTCATTTGCACTACCATTTGTTTCTATTGCCTTCTAATGCACTCATCTTAATTGAATGGAAAGCTGCAGATGTTTAAGGTAAACAGAAAAACATGGCTCTTTGGGGCTTTTAAAGCAGGGCCAGGTCACGGTACCAAATTTAAATTAAATTTCAAGATCTTCAGTGTTAGAGTTAAAGGGGCCTAAAGCAATTTGCAGTATCATTTAAAGACTGAAAGAGCAAAATGATTTCAGATCTGGGCAAGAAAGGCAACCACAGTCTATTTTGTATATACAGCCTTTTTGATATTTCTATCTAAATGCAGATTTCCAGTTTTCTGTTCTGTCCAGTCTATATCAGAAATCTCCCACTATGGAGATGCTGAAGATAAATGAATATTTAAAATGATAGTTTTTCCAAAAGGAAGAAAAATGTCTTGAGTACCTTTTGTGTCATTTTAGCAATGAACTGGGCATCCTTTATCTCCAGGTAACATTGGAAAAGAACTGCTCTGATTGTATTTGAACTGTTATTCTTAGTTCTTGTTGTTTGGTCTCTCTCTGAGGGCACAGAAAGAGAGAGCTCCTATTGGCATTTAGACAAGAAAACCTCATCTTTCCATACCCCAGGTTAGTGTTTCTTCTAGCTGCTGGGTTGGTTTACTAACTGCACATAAATTGCTCTCCATTTGTGTGAGGATTCTTGAAGGTTGTTTGCACTTTTCCAGACAAGAAAAATTAAATCCTTGATGGGGAGGGCAATCTGCATCCTAAATTAGTAATCTGAAAATACAATTGTTTAAAATTTTGAGCAACAGGGGAGATTTTTTGACAGCCTGTGACCAGTGATATCTGAATGTTGGATTGGCTAGTATCATTCCAGGAGGGTCCTGGAACAGCAAACCTGAATTCCCCTGTGCTTCACAGTGTGCAATACTTCTACCTAAAACTCTCAGCTTGCAAACAGATGTTATCTCTGTTTGATCCTAAATGAAAGTGTTAGTTGTCACAACCCAAATCAAGTGAGTGTCCCTGACACAATAGACCACCCCTCCGTATGAGTGACATTGTTCTAAATTTGGTATGTTCTGCCTAATTAAGTATTCCTACTTGGCAGATTTTCATTGGCTAATCTAAAGGTATAAAAGTCTGTGCAGTTTCCACCCAAGTTGGGGCAGAGCACATTCTGACCACATTGCAGAAAGACCTCGCAGAGCTCTGAGCATGCTGCGAAGAGCTCTGAGCATGTGGCAGGGTAACTTTGGTGGACTGATCACCCACCAATGGCTCCCCATCAGCGACCTCCTAACGTACCTCTTCCCTGCGTGCTTTCATCTGTACACTCGATGCAGTAACCTGAATTGTAACTACGCAAGTGAGCATACAGCCTGCATTGTGGCCACCAGCGGCGTAAGTAAAATCTATTTTGAAACTAATACGCTGTTCTGCCTCTCCATCTGCCAGTCCACCTGACGTCCACTTAATTAACCACTGTTTCCCTTGGCCGGCTCTGACCAGTTGGCTGGCCAAGACATGGCATCATGACAGGATCTAAAGGCAAGGCGGTGGAGAAGATTTTAATCGAGTGTTGCCCCTGGCACACCGGAGGGCATTCTCTGACCAATTCTAATGAATTGTGGGCTCATATTGCATACCATCAGGCAGGCAACCCGGGAAAGAGGTTTATCAGTGGTTTCCTTTCGTTGAGAGGGGAAGAAAAAGCTTTAAGAGAGTGGGAAGTCCATCTCCACTCTGGGGCGTTCAGGTGCTTAATGAGTAACAATTGAATCCTACTCAGGCCCCAGGACAAAGTAAACACAGTGTCCTTTGTTAAAAGTTAAGCCGGCAGGCACAGCAGAACTAACCCTTGCTCAGGAGTACGCCTGCTGTATAAGATGTGGGTGGGAGGGCGAAAAGCCGGCACCAGTCAATCGGTTCAATCCCCCAACTCTGGTGCCTGGATCAAGGGGTCGCGAGCTCCTCTCGGAGCTCCAGGAGAAACGAGAGTCAGAGGGCTGCATCGCAGCACTGTGGACGGGCCCGAAGTGGGACAAAGGAAAAATGTTAAATGTGATGTTCTGCACAGTTACAACTCTGTTGTGGGAAAATGCAAACCTAGAGGTCCAGCTCCTCACAGCAGCCCAGGTGACTAAAGAAGCAGCAGTGGAAGAAAGCCTCGGGCTGACTGAGAACCCCGAGCCGCCGCCATTCCAAGATGGCGCTGGGGAGAAGGGAGAACGTGAGAAAAGCCTCAGAGAAGAAGGTGCAGTCATCAGTTCCACCCCCAAAAGTGGTGCCAAAAGAAGCTCCTCCCCCTGGCATAATGTCAGCGGTAGAGCCGCCCCTCTATGAGGGAGAGAAGTTCCCACCCTATACAGTTAATCCTCTCCTAACTGTAGTCCATCCGATAATAATGGTTAGGCAAGCCACTGATATGCAGGATGCAACCTGTACCATCACGACATGCCACATCTGCATGAGAACAGAAATGCAGGAGTTGTGTAAAGAATCAAAAATAAGATTGGAAGAATAATTAGCCATGTGGCTAGGACGGCTAGTAGTGGAGTTCAGGTCAGACTTGTTAGACATCAAAGAAACAAATTATCTAACTCATCAAGCCTTGTGGAGTGGAGGACACGTCACCGACCTGGATATGGTAGCAAGTAATACTCTCTGGTCCATCCCTCTTTCAGCGCTTATCACCAGACAAGTGACCCACAAATTTCACGCCTGGTATGAAGGTTATCCAAAAAAGGCCAGAGTGGAACAACGCCTGCTGGCCATAAAAGGACTGTCATATGCTTCCTGGAACCTCAGTGTACACCAACTGGGACTAATGCAGGCTCAGGGTAGAGGGGAGTGACCTCACTGTCACTTGTGGAACCCTGGAACTGTCTCTGCAACCTTGGACAGTATACAAGATTGTGTAGAAGTCTACGGGGGAGACGATGCCACAGCGCTTAAACTCCTCCTCAATTCAATGGCTGGACAGCAGGCAGGGAATCTCTTGAGTCACCTTCCAGGTCTGCAGGCCATTATGGAATCATCTACAAGGGTTTCCAGTGATGTAGAATATCGATCCTCAGCATGCCTCATTAGAGCCCGGAAACCAAAGTGCTGCGAGTTTGACATCCCACGGGAGTCACAATCATTGCCGTAACAAACGCCAAAAGAGAGGGCCATGTTCGGGTTCCTCCTACAGCGTTCTGGACTAGTGAAGTGACAATTGCACCTTCTAGGGGATGAGGGCCAGTGGCACCTCACAAATTAACTGGGTTTCGAATACGACGACTAAAGATAGTGATGACTGATTACCAACTCTGGCTCGTCGCAGCTAACTGATTCATTGCCCTGTTGTTTTCCCAGTTTTTTTTGTGGCGAGTTCAATTGTTGCCACTTTTCTTGTTTGTTTGTCCTTTTGCAGTCTTGATGGTGATAGAGTGGTGGTCCGTGAATACCTGACGGTGAAGACCCCAAATGCCAGACCATGACACGTTGAAGTCTACTGTCGACTGGTTCCTCCGCGAGCGGAGCTGACTTTGAGACCTTCAGCTCGGATCTAAATTTCCTGTTGTTTGGCGCCAGGACTGTGACTGATGGCTCATCAACAGATAGCCTTACCGCATGCTTTCAATTCTACCTTTCTGTTGATAGTCCCATGTACATATCCCTAGTCTACGTCTTTAGTGTAAATACCTAGTTTAAGATGAGAGACAATAACTGTTTCTAACATCAACACCGTAGATAAAGGCAATAAAAATAGAGTGTGTGTTTAGCAAAGAGAGTTTGAAATGTGAAGAAAGAGATGAGGAAGATGTTGATAGAAGGGAGCAAGTAGTAAAGACACAAAAAGAAAGGTGATCAGGTTCTATGGGGACCTGTACACTAAAGAAAGAGGGAAAGAAGAGAGGTGACAATAGAAGGAAAAGAAGGGAACTTTAGACAGAAAAGCAGAACGTGAGGGATATTGTGAGTGAATAAAGAATAATAGTTAAATTAGTAACAACTACATGGTAAATCAGTGTCACAATTAAATTTTCAGAGATTCTGAAATAATTGCGAGAATCCCCTGCATGCAGGGCATTAAATTTTATACTAAAATATCTCATCTAACTTATCAGCGTTTTAATTGCTTTTCATTTTATATTAATCATAATAATCATTGTTGTATATATGCATATTGTTGTGTTTTATAATGTGTAAAAAGAAAGAACCTGTATTTTGTATACACCCATTTACTACCTCAACCTTGTAATGACGCAACGAGTTTCTAGATGAAAGTTGCTCTTACCTAAATTTTATCTATTGTGTCATTGCCAGGGAGGCATGTCACAACCCAAATCAAGTGAGTGTCCTTGACACAATAGACCACCCCTCCGTATGATTGACATTGTTCTAAATTTGGTATGTTCCGCCTAATTAAGCATTCCTACTTGGCAGATTTTCATTGGCTACTCTAAAGGTATAAAAGTCTGCACAGTTTCCGCCCAAGTTGGAGCGGAGCACATTCTGACCACGTTGCAGGAAAGACCTCGCAGAGCTCTGAGCATGTGGCAGGGTGACTTTGGAGGACTGATCACCCACCAACGGCTCCCCGTCAAGAACCTCCCGACATACCCCTTCCCTGCACACTTTCATCTGTACACTCGATGCGGTAACCCAAATTGTAACTACACAAGTGAGCATACAGCCTGCATTGCAGCCACCAACAGTGTAAGTAAAATCTATTTTGAAACCAATACGCTGTTCCTCCTCTCCATCTGACAGCCTGCCGGATGTCCGCTTAATTAAACGTTGTTTCCCTCGGTCAGCTCTGACCGGTCGGCCAGCTGAGACATTAGTAATTAGCTAACTCTTGTGGGAATTACTCCTTAAGCAGGATACTAATAAGGGAACTGTGAGGTAGAAGATGGCTGAGAAAGTCATAAAATGGGCTGAAGGTTACACAGTGAAGTGGTTGAATCAGTGTGGAGGGAGAAAGCTGCTGTGAAGGCAAAAACAAGCAGACTATGTCTTAGTTATGTTAGCTATTATCACACAACTATTGAAATGCCATTAGAGGATGGAAACAGGGGATTCAATGAAAAGACTCAAAAAGGGAAGTGATATACTCAGGAAGACAGTTGATGATTTCAATAGCTGTGTTTTTAATACAAGGGAAAAAATGATAGGGCTGTCAGGAAGAAAAGAAAGGAGAAGCTTGTACAAGAGTGGAGTTGAAAGTTTTACCTGGGTTGAAGGAAAAAAAGAACAAATCTTAGCAAACTTATGGCAAAAGAATCAAGAAGATGTAGACTTATTTTGGATGAACAATGTAAGGGTGAGAGTAAAAACACAGTTGTTGTTTTAGAAAGAAAGCTGTAATACTTTAAGTTGTCATTGAATAGAAGCAGTCATAATATATTCTAAATCCTTACATATGAACTTTATACATATATAGTTCTATAAATTTCACTCCCAGAAAGTACTTTTTGCTTTATTGTTGTTATCTGTCACCATTCCTATCAGCCTGTTTAAAAAACTATATTATTTTTTCTTGTGGGGGAGGAGGGGCGCTCATTTCTTTATATCAGCATTTTGCTGGGATGATAGTCAATGAAAAAAAGTGTATGTACTTCATAAAGCTACATCACCCTTCTGTATTTTAGAATTTTTTTGTCTGTTATATGTTGCTAAACAGATATAAGATATTTCAGTCTTTTAAACTGAATAAATTTTATTTTAGGATTAAGGTAAGCAACAAAATAAGGGGAGACATAAGTAAAATCATAAGTATTAAAGGGGGAGGTAATATTGTCTTCTATAAGTAAAATAGAAGACAATATTACCTCCCCCTTTAATTTATTTCATCAGCTACCTTACAGGATGTAATGGGGGCAAGTTCAGGGTGGGGTCTCAACCCCAGTTCACCCACCTGCCTGTATGGAGCAGTCCACCCAGCCTCTTCTGCCATTACTTTGCTGGAATAAACTGGTGGTAAATGCGGGAGGCTGCCCACTATATCCTGATGCCAGGGGGCACTATCCATGGCTCCGTACCTCCCCTACACTGTGGCCCATGCCTCACAGATGATATCCAGATATTTATTACACCCTGGCTTGGGGCCGGGCTGGACTCAGTCCTGTTAGGACTCTAGCACACTGCCCTACATGGGCCACACACATACTGTCCCCTCTCACTGGGGCCCCTTGCACTCCACCCTCTCTCACAGGGCCTCTTAAACTCATAACCATTGCTGGGCCACACTCAACCTGCCCTGCTTCCCTTTGGAGAAGCTCCTCTAGGCCCTCAGGCTTAACTACTCTCACTCCATGGCTGACCAGTGTGCAGCCATTTGGGTCTCCCCCATGACCCTCATCTGCATCCAGTCAGGCCAACAAGGTGCCAACTGTGCCCCTGGCCCTTCACTAGGCATCTCACACAAAAAAACCCCATATAGCCAACCCATTGTGGGGACTGGGTCATGTGCTGCCCTTTAGGCCACCTATTCAGTCCTATTCATCACATTCCTGGTGCTGTCTTTCAGTCTATCCCTTCAGCCCTACTCAGCACCAGAACCACACAGGCCTTTAGTCTTCCACTGTGCACACTATTCTGTGTAGGCCACACCATTGGCCCCTCTCTGGGGCCACCAGGGCCTTACACCCCTGTGGTGCTCAGGTGGTTGTAGCCATGCCTGGCCCCCACTCCTCCACTGGAGTCTTACACCTCCTGGGGTTCAGGTGGCCACATATAGGGTGATCAGGGAATTGTTGAAAGGCTGGAATAACATTGGGTGGTAGGGAACTGGATGGGGGGGTTAGGGGTAACCAATGGGGAACTTGTGTCTATCCTCAAATGCTAGGAGGATGGGGAATAAGCAGGAGCAACTGGCACTCCTTCTAATAAATATGAAAAATTATCTTGTCAGAGCAACAGAGACCTGGTGGGATGCCAACCGAAGGTCAGTGTCAAATTGGAGAGGGAGCACTTAGAGTGGTTGAATGTCTTCAAAGTCAGCAGGAACAGATGGACTACTGAGAGTGCTGAGGGAATTGGCTGGAGTCATTGTGGGACCATTGGTGAAGGTATTTGAAGACTCATGGTGCTCAGGAGAGGCCGCAGAAAACTCAAAAAAGGGCCAATGTGGTGCCAACCTTTAAGATAGGTATGAGGGAAGATTTGGGAAACCATAGGCCAGTCAATTTGACCTTGATACTGGGTAAAATTTTGGAAAAAATTGTCAAGGAGCCCATTTGTGAGAGACTGGCAGAAGGCATGATGCTGAAGGATAGCCAACACGGTTTCACTCCAGACAGGTCATATCTGACCAACCTTGTCTCCTTGTATGATCAAACTGCTTAGATATGGGAGACACGGTTGGATTTTTAGAAGGCCTTTGATATGGTCTTCCATGATGGTCTTATAAAAACAAACAAACAAACAACTTGGGAATTGTGGGCTGGCAGAGTCCATAGTAAGGTGGCTTGGGAACTGGCTAAGGGGTCAAACCCAGAGAGTCAGTGGATGGGTCTGTATCATTTTGGTGGGAGATGGCCAGTGGTGTGTTGCAGGGTTCAGTTCTTGGCCCCTTGCTGTTCAACATCTTTATCAATGATTTAGATGAGGATGTGGAAAGTACACTGGCCAAGTTTGTGGATGATACTAAGTTATGGGGAAAAGCAGTTATGCTGGGGATAGGAGGCAGATCCAAGCAGACCTGAACAAGCTAGAAAGGTGTGTGGAACAGAACCAGATGTAGTTCAATAAGGATAAATGCAGAGTGCTGCATGTGGAGAGAAGTAACCAGCAACATGAATATAGGTTAGGACGTTGTTGTAGCATAGGGGGTACAAGTGGATGCATGTACACCCCCTGAGATTGGCCATGCGCCCCCTGGAAGCACCAGCCATAAAAATTAAAGTGCCACTGGAATCCTGGGAACCTTCCCCTCCCCACCCCCCTCAGTCAGCGATTGACTGCTAGGAGACACCCCCACTGTTGGCAATCTGGTGCCTGCCCAGACTCAGGAGGCAGCAGTCATCCATGGGTTAGGAAAAGATGTCCTAGCTAGCACAATGGCTGAAAGGGACCTTGGGGTTATGGTTGATCACTGGATGAACATGAGCCACCAGTGTGATGCTGTAGTCAACAGCATACTGGAATGCATTAGCTGATGCATCATGAGCAGGACTAAGGAAGTGATACTTCCATTCTACTCAGAACTGGTGAGACCCCAGCTGGAGTACTGTGTTCAGTTCTGGGTGCTTCTCTTCAAACAAGATGTGGAGAATCTTGAAAGGGTTCAGAGAAGGGACACAAAAATGATTAAGGGCCTGTTGGACAAACCTTATGAGGAAAGACTAAGGAATCTGGGACTGTTCAGCTTAAGAAAGAAAAGACTGAAGGGGGAGTTGGTGGCCACCTATAAGTATGTAAGGGGCAAATATTGGGAACTAGGAGAAAAACCTGTTCACAAGAGTGCCTCAGAGGAGGACAAGAAGCAATGGCCATAAACTGTTAGATGATGGTTTCAGGTTGCATGCAAGGGGGAATGTCTTTATGATAAGGGTGACCAGAATGTGGAACAGACTTCTCAAGGAGATGATACAGCCCCCAACCTTGGAAGTCTTCAAGAGGAGACTGGACAGACATCTTGCTGAGATCCTTTGATCTCAGCAGTATTCCTACCCAGACCAAGGGTTTTGGATTCAATGATCTTTCAAGGTACCTTCCAGCCCTTTATTTCTATGATTCTATGTTTAAAAAAAGTTAAGTTAGTGTCTCCTGGGTGCATACAAAACCCTCAGGGCATCTGGGCCACTAGTGCAATAGGGACCACCTCTGCACTGACACCCTATTCTGCATATCCATTATATAGCTACAGGAGGGGCTTGGGTTGGAGCTCAGTGACAGGCACCATCTACAGCTGTGTACTGCATCTTAGGAGGGGCTGCTGTGGCCAGGCATTGGTGGCGATACTCCTCCCCACTCTGACCAGGATGCTGGGAAGCAGAACAGTGGCTTGCAGTCAGGGACAGTGACAAGATGATCATCCTTAGGGTCCACAGTGCAAAACTGGGTATTGTTGGTGGAAGTGTAGGGCCAACTATCTGGGGCTGGAGGAAGACACTGGTGATAATGATCTGCAAGGCAGAGAGCACAGACTGGCAAGACATTGACACCAAGCTTTCTGTGATGTGGAGAGCACTTCCTCACCAGGAAGCTGAAAAAGCTCTATAACTACCTTGTCAGACCTGGCTCCTGTGTACTGTTTGTCTAACTTTTGGTTGTCAAACATGTCCTTGGATGGTAACATCTCCCTCTGCTTCTCCTGCACACAGTCAGGGACTAGTGATGCCTAGACATTGAGGGCCACATCCCCCTCCACATCCCTGGAATCACTTGAGTCCTCATTACCTTGGTCAGAGGCACCAGTGTCATAGGTGTGGCTGGGATTGACCAAGTAGATCTTTATGAGGATGCAGGACAGCTCCACAAAGTCTGTGGCCATCCTATCTAGATGTCAGAGAAAGTTTGCATCACAGGCTCACTTGTACTATGCTCTAAGGCCCTTAGTCTTCAACAGGCACTACTACCAGTTGTGATAATGTCCCTGGTCTGACATTTTGGTGGTGATGTATTTGAACATGATCTTGTACAGTAACCAGACCTCAGGGTTTTGTGTGCGCCTCAGATGGCAAGAAGGCCCTGCACTTCTGCTCAACTCCAGATTGTTCCCTGCTGGGAAGCTAAAGAAGGGGTGTGCACAGACATTGTTTTGGGCATGACTCAGACACTAGACATTGCTGCAGAATGCTACCTTCCTACAAGCCTTGAGTAGTGAGTGAGGCAGGTGCAAATAGTTCTTTTGCCTTTACATCAGGCAGGATGTGGGCAAGCTAAGCTATCCTCCTATGGGTCTGTAGAGTTTGGTGTGAAATGCATAGAGCCAAACGGAGAGCTGTGAGCAATGTTCTGGAGCTATCCATGATGGATCTGCTGGAAAAATCTTAATTTTAAAATTGTCAACACTCTATGTTTTCTGTGTAGGAGCCACTTAAGAACAAACGTTCTTGACACATGCTCTACTGCAAGCAGTGACCACTCGTAGAAGAAAGAACAAAAGGGTGATACTGCTTCCCAATAGAAAGGCAGAGCAATATACAGTTTAAAAATAGCCCTGTTTTCCAGGGCTAAAATAGTTTA
>JAGPOW010003642.1:58659660-58687218 GCA_030014935.1 Caiman crocodilus | reverse complement strand
CTCCTCAGCTGCTTTGCTCGCCGCTCGCTGCTGCTGCTCCTAACCGTCGATCCAAACGGCGGTTTGAATTACCCGCCGCTGCTGACCTCACCAATCAGGGACTCTGACCTCACCAATCAGGCACTGGTTGACAGTGCTCTGCAAGATGATGGAGAAGTAGCACTTGCAGTGCCTTGGGGCAGGCAGAGGATGAGAATGTGGATGCTGTCCAGAGTCCCCACACAGTTGGGGATGCCCATGAAGTGGAAGTAAGTGACCACCCATTGAAGTCTGATGAGGTGGATGAAGCAGTTGGCCCAGAGGATCTGGATGATCAGGCACATCCTCCTCCCCTTACCCCCAACAGTTTTTCTCGTCATGGACTTGCCCAGGCTGAAGAGGTTAGAATATAGTAGAGACTACCAGGGCTTGCCAACTTTAAGACAGCAGTAGCCACCTGCTTCTCCTGAGTCAGGGGTGGCCACATGTTTATGTCCTGGCACACAATGTGGGCGGCCACCTAGGCAACAGTGTCCATGAAGGGGGACTGGCACATGCTGAAGGTATGGACCCACTGCTCATGTACCAGGTGTCCAGGATGATCCACTCTCAGCAGTCACTGCTGGTGGCATGAGTCCAGAACTGTCTCTTGACAGTTTGGAGGTGGTGCCAGGGCTCCCCAGTGTTCAGGACATCCTGAGTAGCCTCATTCTGCTTGGCCACGTGGAAGTTGGTGGCTCAGTCCAGGATACTTGGTGGGCACAAGGTATGGTAGGTTGGCCCATGTGGTATCAGGGGCAGCAAGCCATGTCACATGGTGACCAGACACTGGGTTACATCTAGATGAATATTCATGATGTCCTGAAATATTTGGTGAGAGTCATGCAGAGTAACAAGAAGGATACACTACTGCTTCTGTCTCTTGGGTGCAGATGCTGGTATGCCATGGTGGGGTGTGGGCAAACTGGGACACTGAAGCACATGCAATTAATAAGGGTGGCATTTGTTCTGGGCCTTTTCTGGAAGTCTCTGGGTGGGGCATGCAAGAGGGTCCACAATGAGGCAGCAGGGAATTGGGGGCATGGTTGCAGTCAATCAGGGATGCCCTGGGCACTCAGTTGCACTCTGCAGTTTCTGGCAATGCAGGAAGCCCACAGAGCACACTGGGAGTTCTGCAGGGGTGTCTCCCACTTGCAGGCCTCTGCCAGAACAGGTTGCCTGCATGCTCCTCCTGCAGTCTGCCACAAGGGTGAACAGGTATACTGTTTACTCCCTATCTAAACTAGATCACTTAGAGAAAACCACATAGCTTAGGTTGATTCCTCCCCTGACTCTTTTAACATCTGCATGTAGCCTTTAAGAGTATTCAGTGGATACATAAAATAACATGACTGTTTTTCAATATTTGAAAAAAATTAGTCAAATTTTCATATGATGTAGAATGGTTTAATTCTGTTGACTTTAACAATATTTGCATATGTTGACTCCCACCAGCTGAGAATGGACAGAGGTAATTATCTATGTTATTCTAAAGTTAGTCTGTAAGGGCACCTATACACATGCTGGACTTCTGCTCCAGTAAGTGCTATTGGAGCTGACTCGATTACTCAATGCTCCAGCAACCTCCATGTTACATCTATTTAGTGTTCCTGTGCTTTGTTAAATGAGCTTTAGTTCAAGTGCCCCTGCTGCCATTTTGAAGCATAGAATGCTGAATACATGTGATGGTGTGGGTGCTTTAATTAAAGCTTTATATTAAAGTGTCCCCTCTTTCACTCCATAGCACATGTATAGACACCCTAAGGTACCACCCTGACCTTCTAGTTGAGGATGTTGAGCACTGTACATTTTTGTAAAATACTATGACTGATGATAAATACAATAAATATTTTATAAACCATTGTCCTTTCTCCATTTATATAATACACAAATAAGATATATATGAATCTAAATTAAATTAATCAATATTTTGATGCTAATATAAAATAGTTCTATATTAACTAAACCTTTTGAGAGTATAGGAATAAGAAAGTTGAGGTGATTAATTTAGACTTTTTCTGTCAAATTTAGTGCATGCTTATGACACATTTCAATCCTTTTGTTATACGGGTTTCCTTTTGTTAACTGGAAAACTGTTCTGTTTGTACATGTTTGAGCAGGACTTGGAGAAAACTGGAGTGTGTTTACAATCTTGATATGAAGGCTTAACAATAATTTGTTAGATTTATTGAGTAAAAGGTCACATACAAATGGCCAACCAAGCAACAAGTATGAGTTCTTTTATACTAATGCCAGAAGTCTAAGATCCAAGATGAGAGAACTTGAATGCTTATCAGTAAATAACTATTAACATAATAGGTATCTTAGAAATATGGTGGAATGAGGGAAAAAACAATAGGTTGCTATAATACCAGGATACAAATTATACAGGAATTATAGAACAGGAAATACTGGTGGAGCAGTGGCACTCTACATCAAAGGCTGCACTGATTCAAATAGGGTAGATTTTTCAACTAATAAGATAGGTACCATAGAATCTCCATGGGTAGAAATGCCATATTTCAACAGAAAAATATTACATCTGGGGGCATTTTATCCACCCCCAGATCAGGATTGCAGCAGTGAGCTACAAATGCTAAGGGAGTTGAGAGAGCAGAAAATACAATAACAGGTGAATTAATTAACCACAGAATAACCTCAGGTCAGGATGCAGAGATCAAATTTCTTGACATTAAAAAAAGAGATTGCTTTCTAATCGTGGAACCTGCCAAATGGAAGTCCAATCTTGACCTAGTCTATACATTGCACAGGATTTGGTTCAAAGGATAAAGTTTTACTAAGCTGCTCTGCCATAGTGACTACAATGCAATTGGTTTTAACATCCAGGTAGTAGATGAGACAAGAAGAAAATATACCACAATAGCCTTAAACTTTAAGAAAAGGAGACTACCAAAATGAGGAAGCTAGTTAAACAGAAGTTAAAAGGGGCCCCTGTGGAGATGAAGAACTTGCAAGCAGTATGGGAACTGCTTAAGAAAACCATATTGGAGGCTCAGAACAAATGCATGCTGCAAATCAAAAAAGAAGAAGAAGAAAAAAAGGAACACAGAGGAAAAGTAAACCAGCAGGGTTTAATGGCAGAGTTGCAGAAGCAATAAGTAGAAAAAAGCCTTCTTTCAGAAAATGGAAGTCAAATCCTAACGAGAAAAATTTAAAAAGAGCACAAACTGTGGCAAGTCAAGTATAAAGCTGTAAAATGACAAGCTAAGAAAGAATTTGAGGAGACATTTGCTAGAGAAATAAAAGGTAACAATATTTTTTTTATGTGCATTAGAAGCTGAAGACCTGCCAGGAAATCAGTTGGATTTTTGGATGATCGGGGTGTAAAAGGCGTGCTAAAGGGTGACAGGTCCATTGCTGAGAAACTAAATGCATTCTTTGCATCTGCCTTCAGTGTGGAAGATGTTAGGGAGATTCCCTCACCAGATCCATACCTCTCTAGGGTCAGGTCAGTGGAACAGAACCAAAATGAGGTTTTAAAAGATGAAGTCACAGAGAAAATGCATAAACTAAGCACTAAGACCTGATGACATTCACGCTGGAGCCCTGAAGGGCTCAGATTGGAAATTGTCAATCTCCTAACTGCAGTATGCAGTATCGTTAAAAACAGCATTGGTACCAGAGGACTGGAGCATTAACAATGTGACTCCTATATTTTAAAAAAAGGATCTAGAGGGGATACAGGAAACTGAGTATAAATGGTTGGTTTTCAAAATGGAAAGAAGTAAACAGCAGAGTTCTCGAGGGTGCTATTTAACATATTCATAAATGATCTGGAAAAAGCAGTGATTAGTGAGGTGGCCAGCCTTGCGAATGACACAGAATCATTCAAAGTGGCAAAGACCAAGGTGCAGTGTTGAGGAACAGTAGTTCTGGTATGATTGGGTAAATGGGCAACATAATGGCAGATGCAAATAAATGTAGATAAGTATAAAGTGATGACCTGGAAACCACCCCCCCGCAAACTATACTGCCACAACATTAGCTGTAATCACACAGAAAAGAGATCTGGAAGTCATTGTGGACAGTTCACTAAAAACATTAGCTCAGCAGAAGTCATAAGGCAAACAAAATGCTAAGGATTATTAAGAACAGAATTGTAAACAAAACTGAAAGTATCATTATGCTCCTTTATAAATCCATGATGTGTCTAAACCTTGAATACTGCCCCCAGTTCTGGTTCCCACACCTCAGAAAGGTTATAGAAGAGGTTGAGAAGGTACAGAGAAGAACAACAAGATTGATTAGTGGTATGGGGGGACTTTCATTAACAAGAGATTAAAGAGGCTAGTCAAATTTGGTTTAGAAAGGAGATTCTTGATTAGGATTATGATGAGGATTTACAAAATATTAAATGGCAAAAAAAAAGTAAATGAGTCATTATTTACTATCTCACTATACAAGAACTAGGATTCATAAAATGAAACTAGTAGGTAGTAAGTTGAAAATTAACTGTACTTTGGGCAGTACTCCAGGAGGTGTCCCCTCTCCAACTGAAGGGATCAGAGCAGGTGCACAAGCACTGTGGGAGGTGTAGGGACCCTCCTCCCCCTATTGAGCAGAGCCAGACCACTAATGGGGACTTAGCCATATACCTTTTAATGAGAGAACAGTACTGGGAACATAACAGGTATAAACCAGGGGGTATAGGGGATACTACAATGCCCTGAGGGGACAGGATTCAACAAAGGTTAGACACTTACAATCATAGACGTATTCATCCAGTTGACAAAAGACAGGGTTAACAAAATATAAAACACAAACAGCAGAACAAACAATACTGGTAGGCGAAATATATAAGGCACAAAATATAAAACATCGAATAACAAGGAACATAGGGCCTAGGTACCTGGGGCAGGGACACAAGGACCCCTTTCTACTGTAAGAAGAATTTTTCCCTATCACTTCACTCACCCTAAAACACCCCAGGTAGGACTTGAAATCCCACATAGTAGGCAGAAACTCTATCACACAGCCACCAGTGCTGGTGTTGCTCCAAGTTGCTAGGGGTCTTGATCTTCCCGGAACCTTGGCTCATGTCAAGCTTCCTGGCTTCTTATTCGGGGAGCTGGAAGCAGAGCAGAAAGCAGAGCTGGGAACCTCTCAGATAATTGCTCAGATCTTGCTGGAGCTGGGGAGCCATTTCTGCTGTCCAATGCCTCTTGTAGGGGATCCTGGAGCCCAGCGGGGAGCCTCTCCTGCTGGCTGAGGGTCAAACTACTGCCTGCAGTTCCCACTCCTTCAGGCTCTTCTGGGGCAACTGCTCCCACCCCACTGGCCCAGATCTTTGCCCGCTCTTTGAAGCTCCTTCCTTGTGGTCCCTCGCTGGTCTCCCTTGAGTCAGCAGTGCTGCCCCTTTTATCCCCCTCTAGGTGACCCAAGGGGACATGGGGGTGAGTCCTTGGGGCCTGATTGGTGAGGAAAGGGAATCCCAAGCCCTCCAATCATCTTTTATCCTTTAAAAAACTGTGGGCCAAATCATTACCTGATTAGTGAGGAATGGGAATCCCAAGCTCTCCAATCATTGTCTACCCTTTGAAAACCCCTGGGCTAACTCACTACCAGCTACCCCATCACATAAAAAAAGGAAGTTCTTTTTCATATAGTCTATAATTAAAGTGTGTATCTCATTGTCACTAGCTGTTGTAGAAGCTGACAGTTTAGCTAGATTCAAAAGGTACTAGCCTAATTCTTGAAGGAATGGTACATAAGTAACTACTGAGTATGGGAGCTAGGAGTACACACTCTGAATCAGTCCATAAATTCTGGAGGCTGCAAGTGACACAGGAATAGTACAAATAACCTTCCCTTTCAGCATTTAACCTTACCTGCAGGTTAAGGTGCCACTGGGTGCTGAGAAATGTGCAAGCTCCTGCTCTAATTCATGGCACTTTACATAAAGTGCCATGAGTTAGAGAACTCCCCACCCCACCCCAACCCAACCCAACCCAACAGATGTTTGCCTGTTGGGTACAGGGCAGGGATTGAGCCTATCTGCAGCCAAGGAAACACCCCTCTACCCCCAGCCCCACCCCTACATCCATGGCTCTCTGTAGGAAGGAAGGAGGAGAGGGAGAGCCAGTGAGCTGCCAGGTGCCCTTTGTCCAACCTGAGCTAGAAGTTGGGGAGAGGGCAAGAGGTGTGTGTGTGGGGGCGGCTCTAATGTACCTATGCCACCTCCAACTCAGGTCAGGAAAACCCCAGCAGACAGCTTGTTCCCCCTTCCTCTTCCCCGCTCCCTTCCTGCAGACAGCTCCAAGGGCAAGGATAGGCTGCATAAACCTAGGTCTGATCACATCACAAATTAACCTTAGGGAATAGAAGTTCCTTAAGGCACTCCAAAGTGGACTGCCTTTACCTGATCCCTCATTTGTTGAGGGTTAATTTGTGGTGCAATCGGCTACTTTAAAAAAGTGCTCGGCAGCCATCATCTGTTACAGCACAGCTGTAGAGCATTTTCAGGGAGCTGATTGCATTACAAATTTAACTTCCACCTGTGCCCTGCATGACACAGGATCCTAGGTGAGATAGACCTATTATTTGACCCAGTAAATGGCAGTTCTGATGTTCTTAAGTCCCTACGTTGTTGAGTATTGCAGATAAACAGAAAGACATGGGGGAACAGGGAGATAAACAGTTTTGTGTCAAACTATGACCAGTGAAAGGTAGATTGCTTTTGGTATACTTAGATCGTTCCTCCTTAATAGTTACAGGGTTGTGTATCTGGGTCTCTGTGTTCCAGAAAAGGGCAACAAGAATGATCAGGGTTGTGGAAAGGCTTCCATATGAAGAAAGATTTAAAAGGCCAAGACTTTTCAGCTTTTCAGCTGAAGGGGGTTATGATATAAATATATAAAACAATTAGTAGAGCAGAGAAAATAATTCAGGATCTACTATATACCATCTAGGGGATATGCTAGGGGATTCTAGCTAGGGGATAAACAATGAAATTATTACAAATCAGGCTTGAAACAAATAAAAAGAGGTTCTTTTTTATAAAGGGCCTAATTGTGCATTGTTCACACAGTGTTGTAGAGGTTGACAATTTAAACAGATTCAAGAGGATTGTGCAGAATTTATGCAGGACAGGTCCATCAATGGGTATTATGATAGTAAGGCTGTAGACTTGAAATTAGGACTTCTAAACGTTGGAAGGAACTATCAGGACAGATCAGTCAGGATAGGTATCGCATAAATGCTACTTAAATACTCTCTGCCTTCACATTTGCTCTATGCTGTTGTGGGATAGAGGCTACTGGGCTTTATAGACCTGTGATCTGAAACAGTATGGCATCTCTTATCTTCTTGTGCTAGATTGTATAAGACAAGAAATGGTAAACTCAACAGGTGATAAGATAGTGAACAAATGGTATACTAGGGCATGGAGGACTGGAATATAAAAGGAAGTATGCTGTAAGCTAATTCTGGATCTGAGCTAAATAATACTGTGGGCCAAATTATTTTTTCATTTACTCAGGGACAAAAGTGGTAAAACAATTACCTCCAGTGTGTCTGGTAGAACAGAACAAAATTTTTATTTTGCTTGTCATTTGTTCCTCAACCTACATTTACTTCTAATAATAATCAAAGACCATGGTATAACAGCAGAAATCTACTCATCTCAAAGCAGAAATCTGCTCATCTGCCTTCCTATATATACATAAAACCATTAAGTAAATCCTAAACTGCCCTCTCACTGAGAATTTGAGAATTTTGCCATTGGTTTCTGCTTGACCAAGACCTGGCCAATAGAAAAAAAAATCATTAAAATATTTGAAGCGGTATAATTGGTATATACAGCAGAGACTGACAAATATTTATAAAATTAACTTGAACCATTTTTTTAACTGGTTTCATGCATATTTCATTTAATTGTAATGCTATAACATGTTTGGAACACAGTCTCATAAAAATGCTGACTGTTATCATACTGAAGATTGTGGCATCATCACATCATGGTTTCAATAAGCCAAAAATCATAGAATATTGTCAGTTATTAATGGAGTAAAATAAAGCACAACAGGTGAATTGCCTTGTGCCTTGTTTAAACTAATTGCCTCATTCCCCATGTAATTCCAGTTAGTTTGTCAAGGTCAAATACAAAAGTATGCAATCATTCAGGGTCCACATTGATTCACACACAACTAAACAACTATTTGCCGGTTATTTTTTACCATGTGAATAATCTTTAAAACACTATACACATTTTAGGAAGACAGTAACAGTAACGCCTAAAGAGGTAAGTCAATTCAGAAACCCAGATAAAATCACTTAAATATACATGGGAAGCAGTATTGGAAATACTGACATCACTTGGGTAAATTAATTTATCAAAACTATTATTAAGCATCATTAATATTTCAGGAAAAATCCAGTAAAGCAAGAGGTTGACAACATATAGCCTGTGGGCTGGGTACAGGCTGCAAAGATATCTGATCCACCCTGTGAAAGTCTGAGCTAGCATGAGGAAATTGGTGACACAGAGCTGCCTTCTACTATCTATTCCATTCACAGCTCTCTCCTCTGCTGTGGAGAATGCTGCTCTGCTTTCTGCATTTAGTTGCACTGTAGAGGGGATGAGGATGAGCAGCAATGGTAAGCATAGGCATCTGCCTCACCTGCTCCAGGTGGTTGAGATGTGTCCTGTATCAGGGACTAGGTCACAAAGCGCAGCCCCTGAAAGCAAAAGGCAAAACACATCATATTCAGTAAAGCAAAGGAATACATGGTTTGTAAGTACCCCAACCAGAACAAAATTATGTGGGTAGACAGAGACTGTGTTGCTTCTTTGCTTATAAAACCACATCTCAGGTCCTTAATATTGTTTGATATAACATTTTCTGTGGCATTTTTGGTGTTAACTAATTTAATGAATGTCATGCCTTTCTGTAATGACTGTATATGCAAATAGATTACCATATTGAACTAACTGAGGTATCGCAGTTCTAGAGGAGGGACAAGGGTATCAGAATCTTTCAGTGATTTAATTATAACAAATACTGACGTACAAGTATAAACCTTCAGCTGGCCCCACTCTGCCCCCTGAAGACCTAGTTCTAAAGGCAGGGATGAGCTAGAGCTAATGAAAAACTTCAGCACCTAAAGGGAACTGCAATGCCTACCTCTCAGGTACTTTGGCTTCTAGAGTCAAATTCACAGCTCTGAGTCAGGCTCAGAATGGGTTCTAAAGTAGCCAGCACATGAAATTAGAAACTACCTAAATTGAGCATACTTGATGCACAGTGCCTAGGGAGAGCTGATACGTAAATATGGAAAACAAAGATGAGTTTTAAATTTCACTCTTCATATGCCTCGCTGAAAGTTACAGAGAACGCTTCTTTCAGAAATAGAACCATCTCCCTTTTTTTCGAGGAACTGAAGGGCTCACTTTCTTTTTGTGAAATGCTAGAAAGAAGATGCCAATACCCCTTTTAAAGTAATAGCCCATGGTCTGAGTACTTAGCCAGGATTTAGGAGTTATTCTACTATCATGTTGCTTATTCATGCCAGATATTTCTGTAGTTCCTTACTGTCCTCTATTTACCACTTTGAATACTTGTGTGTAATCCATAAATCTGGCCATCTTAATACTTACTGCCTTTTTCAGATCATTTACAGATATGTTAAATAGCACCAGTCCCAACACAGATTCCTGGGGGACCCTGCTATTTACTTCTTTCCATTTTTAAAACTGACCATTTATGCTCACTCTTTGTTTTCTGTTTTGGAGCTAATTTTGAAACCACAAGTGGATAGACCCTGTAATTCCATGACTACCTAATGTAGGAAATAGTCTCTGATGGGAAGGTCTTTTTCAAAGGCTTTTTGGAAGTCCAAATATACTATATGAATTGGATTTCACTGATAAACCTGCTTATTGACACCCTCAAAGAACTCTAGTAAGTTGATGAAGCATGATTTCCCTTTGACAAAGTCATGTTGATTCCTCCTCAGCAAGTCATGTTCATCCATGTGCTGAACAATTATTTTTTTTATTATTACTTTTTCTACCAATTTTCCAGGAACAAAAGTTAGGCTCACCGACCTGTAGTTCCCTGCATCCTCTCTAGACCCTTCTTTTAATATAGGAGTCACACTGGTTACCCTCCAGTCCTCTGGTACTGAGGCTATTTTTAGTGATAGGTTGCATACTACAGTTAGGGCTAGGGACAGACATTCAAAAAGCTTAACCTGAATTGATTCAATCTTTTCCAGTTAGTATAACCTGGCTAGGCTAAACCGGTTTGTAACCACACAGACATCCTAGAAATACCAGCACATGCCTACAGGGGCTCAGGCTAGAAGTGGGGGTGCATTAGAGCAGCCCTTCCTTCCCCTCCATACTGCTGAGCTGAGGCAGGGCATGGCCAGGCCCCAGCAGGACATTCTGATTAAGGAGAGCCTCCTGCCCCTTCTGAGACGCCCAGCAGGCAGTTGATAACATAGTATTTATCACCCATCAAAAAACAAAGCCTCTCTCCATTAGTTCAAGCTCCTCTTGACCATAGCCAGTATGTGGTCTGCTTCTTAATGCTGAGAGGTGTCTGTGAAAGACAGAGGAGATGGGGGATCCCTGCTCAGTGGGGAGTTGGGGTGGGCAGGGGGATGCCTGCAGTCTCTGCTGGAGCTCTAGCCATGGAGCAGAGGGGAAGGGCCAGCTCTGCTATGCACCAGATTGCCCAGCCCAGATGCTGGGGGAGTCTGGTTTAAGTTAAACCAGGAAGGGGTCTGGGACAAACATTGCATTTTGACCCAAATCAGTTAATTCTGATACTACACTCAACAAGGTTTATCTCAAACCAGTTTCAGCCATTTTCAAATGGGTTTATGTGCACTGAACATCTGTTCTGTTACAGGTGTAAACCAGTTTCTGATCACTTATATTGGTTTATGTTGAGTGTCTGTCCCTAGCCTACAAGTTCAGCAATATCCAATCTGTGCTCCTTCAGGACCCTAGGGTGAATGTTATCAGGTCTTGGTGATTTGCTGTTGTTTAGTTTATCCATTTATTTTGTGACCTCATCTATTGAAACCTCAGATTGGGACAGCTCCACTGACCTGTCCCTAGAGATAAGTAGATCTGGTGAGGGAATCCCCCTAACATCTTCGATAGTGAAGAAAGATGCAAAGAATGCATTTAGTTTCTTACCAATGGCCCTGTCATCCTTTAGCCCACCTTTTACACCTTGATCATCCAAAGGTCCAACTGACTCCCTGGAAGGTCATTGTTTTCCAATGAACTTAAAGAAATTTGTATTGTTTCATGTTGTGTCTCCAGCATGTTTCTCCTCAAATTTCTCTCTTAGCTTGTCTTATTACAGTTTTATATTTGCTTTGCCACTGTTTACGCTCTATTTTCCTCATTGAGATTTGACTTCTACTCTTTGAAACAAACCTTTTCCACTTATTGCATTTGGAGCTCTGCTATTAATTTTTCAGGGGCAGCTAGAGCCTATCTCCACTGCCTGTGGAACTAAAGTGTCTTCATGGTTGAAGAGCAGCTGAATGGGGGTTTTCAGGAGTGGAAGCTTGATGCTACCTTCCACCTGTCTCTCTTCCCTCCTGTATCTGCCCAACATTGCTGACCACCATTTTTTCTTTTGAAAATTTCTTCTTTAAAGACTGTAGATAGGGTTGATCATCCTATGAGATTGCACTCACAGATTTTATATAGGTATTTTTGCATATGCAAAAGAAAATTATGTGCATGAACACTATGCACGCAAAATGCTATACAGCTTTCAATGGCACTTTAAAAAGTGTCCCAGTGTAATCCTTTATTCAGCTCTAAAGAACTCATTATGCAGCAGTTCAACATGATATTAAAATAATAAAAATGTGTTTCTAATTATATGTTTAAATAGGCAGAAGTGACCAACCCTATTCTGTTAAATCCCTGAAAAATGGTTTTAAAAGTCCATACCATTTTTGAGAATTATGAAGTACTAAAGAACACACACATTTTCCAATGCAAACTTTTTTTGTGTGAAATCTTTTAAATTTTCAAAGGTTCTTTAAACCAGGAATAGCTTTGCAATCTAAATCATAATTGTGATTGCATTTTTGCACTTATTATACACATGGACACAGAAATGGTAGATTTGGCTTAATAAAATGTAAATGTGTTTTACAAAGGTAGCTTCTGCTACTTTTGCAGATACCATATTTACTCAAATCCAAGATGAGGTTCCCCCCCGACTCAACATGGAGAGAAACAAGCCTTGTCTTGGATTTGAATAGTGGCACTCTGGCTCTGGCTCCAGACCCAGCTTCAGCCTTACCCCCGGCCATTGTGGGAGCTAAAGACTCTGCTTTCCCTGTCCGTGGCTGAGACTCCCACCACTGCTGCTGCCTCTAGGAATCAGTATCACAAGAGTCAGCAATAGCTGTGGTGAATCTGCATCAGCTACCAGTTGGAAGTGTTGAGGATTGTGTGGCAGTGAGGGTCAGGGTTTGAATAGGGATGGGTCAGCAGTGACTAAGGGGATGGGATTGAAGCACACATGGAGAGCTTATGGGGATTGGGCAGTAGCACATGTGGGGTAAGAGACTGAGTGAGAGTCAGGGTGGGTTGAGCATTGGGTGGGAGGCAGGTGGCTGACGGAACAGGTGGCAGAGGTACAGACATGTGGGGGGCAAGTGGTAGGGGAGCTAGGTGTAGAGATGACTCTCTCTCCTTCCTCCAAATGCCAAATGTCCAACATAAAATTGCTTTGCTGTTTCGCCAAAGTGCTGAGGGAGCAAAAAGTTCTTATCTTTTTGTTCCAGGCTAATAGCTGAACTTAGCCTTCCCCAGTAGGAGGACATGCACTGTCTGCTTTAAAGTACAGCTGAACGCCAGGAGCTGGAAGCCCAGGGAAAATTCTAGGCAGATACTCAACAGTGAACAGGTAGAGACAAAGCAGCCTTACAGTTGGGGACATGTTTAAGATAATCCCCCAGTATTTGGTTTTATAAATGGAAAATTATAACAAATTTATGGTTTTCCACTTGTAGAATTGAATTACTGGAGGGGGGGGTCATCTTAAATGTATAAGTTGTCTGGATTCAGGTAAATATGGTAACTAGACATACAAGTGACAAAGTCTTCAAAGTCACTGAATGTGTCTGAGGAGAATACTTGCAGTGGCCACCTAAGCAGCCTGAAATCTGACTTTATATATAGGGTTACCATACATCTGGGTTTTCCCAGACATGTCCTCTTTATTGGCCCCCTGTGCTGTGTCTGGGCAGGTTTTTAAAATAAGAACAAATGTCTGTATTTTCTGCTCTGCTGGGCTGGCTGCCTGGGAGTGGCAGCAGTAGGCAATGTGATTGGCTGTCAGAGGTCACGTGCTCCCTGTGTGGGCTCTGGCAAGCTCCCCAGGTGCAGGGGGAGAGAGAGGGTGTCTATGTATGCACAATGCAGGAGCTGCTTGGGCAGCAGGGTTGGGGGGTGGACTGCAGATAGGGGGTGAAGGGCATGGGGAATGCAACAGGTGCCTGTGGGTTAGGTTTGCAGTACACTGGTAGT
Organism: Caiman crocodilus; assembly: GCA_030014935.1. NCBI lineage: Eukaryota > Metazoa > Chordata > Crocodylia > Alligatoridae > Caiman > Caiman crocodilus. The sequence continues at coordinate 58,673,666 of JAGPOW010003642.1, read as the reverse complement.
GCCAGAGGGCTGTGGGTCAGGAGTGAGGGACGCCAGCAGAGCCGGCAGGGGACAGGGGCAGTGGATCAGGAGCAAGAGGCATGGGGGATGGGATGGGTGACTGTGGGTTGGGTGTGCAGGGCACTGGCAGCACCAGGGGGCTGTGGGTCAGGAGTGAGGGGCACCAGCAGGGAATGCAGGGGTGGGGCAGGGTACTGCTGTTTGGAAGTGAGGGGCACTGGCTAGGCTGGAGTCAGTGGGTCCAGAGTGAGGGGCAGTCGCAGGGCTGGGGGGTGGTTTGTCAGTGAGTGGCAAAAGAGGCAGGGGCAGGGAACTGGTATGTCACTGCCACTTCACCATCATATGCCCCCTGCCCTCCTCCTTGCCCTACCCGCCCATACTGGTATCCTCTTTTTTGGACCTGGAAATACGGTAACCCTACTTTATAGAACAAGGACACTCTTGTACAGAAATAGACCATATATTTGAAAGAGCCACTCAAATGCCCCAGTTACCTACCACAATACAAAAAAGCATTCCCTTCCCTTCCCAACTGCAAACCCCTGATGGTTACCTAGCACTCCATACTAGGACTGATTAGAAGAATCATCAAACAATCACTGCCTATACTTGACAGAGATACATATTTTAAAAATATAGCTTGCCCCTTTGCTCCTTGCTTTCAAACAACCCCTAACTTTGCCCAATGCATCAACAGAAGCAGACTCCCCACTGTTCAATGGACATCAAGTGGGATGCAGCCTTGCCCCAACAACTCATGCTTAACCTGTTAGCACATGTTCACTGCTACAACAACCAACACACACCACAATGAACCTATCAAAATCTGTGGAATCTATACATGCCTTTTACAAAATGTGATATATCACCTAATGTCCAGGTGGTAAATGTACGGGTGAAACTAAACAGAAACTATGCACCAGTTAACTTTTACAGAAAAAAGTATAAAAGACAGAGATGCACAAATGTCAGTAGGAGCATATTTTTCACAGAACAACTACTCCCCTTCTGACCTCATTATCCTCATGCTCAATGGAAATCTAACAAGTACTTTTAAAAGGCACATTTTGGAACAAAAATTCATAAGCTGGCTGGACACTAAGAAACAAATATTGAAAACTGATATTGACTTTATAGCACACTGTAATCTATGGGCATTTTTACACATGCAAACGCCTCAGCACTGTGCTCTTTGAAAAGCACCCTATGCTGCAACACTTGCAGTTGTATAAGCAGTGAAGTCCATGTCAGTGCTGAGAAAATGGTGGCAGCATGCTTTGAACTAAAACACGTCATAGGTTCTTTAGTTCAAAAGCGCACTGTTGCCATTTTCTGTGTGCTGAAGGACATTTCACTGCCTATACAACTGCACATGGCACAGTGCAGCTTGCCTCAGCTCATGTGTGGAGCAGACAGTTGAGTCTGCTCAGAAGTGGTAGATCTCTGACACATTGCAGGACAGAAAAGTATCTGTATAAATGCCTTGTGTCAGCATTTCTCAACCCACCAAAAGTGGGTTGCAAGAATATGTGAAAGGATCACGAACAAACTGAAAAAATGGAAAAATGCAAAAAACAATGGCTTTTCCCTTGCAGGCTGGCAAGTTTCCAGCCTGCCAGGGGCTGCTTGGGCCTTCCCCCCAGCCCCATCCCACACACAGGGGTGAGGGGTGGAGGACTGGGGCTTGGGAGTGGGGGACAGTGGGTTCAGACTGGCCACTAATGTTTACAAGTGGGTCCTGGTACAAAAAAGGCTGAGAACTACTGATCTATGATTCCCGAAATTCTTGCACTCTACAAGTGATAAAGATCCTCCTCCTTTTTGATAAATCTTTATCTCCCAGTAATCAAGCTTTTCTTCTGCTGCTAATTGCTTGTCTGCTACCCCTTGGAATTTCTCCTTTTTCTAATTTCACAGCTCTACCCACTATTCCCAATCATTGCTGTTCATACTTCCCTCCTTAGACCCAAATGACTTGCATTCAAAAGCTTGTTTTACTTTATCCCAGCCATATTACCCCCCAAAATTGCTGCCTCTTGCGAAGTCTTCAGTCACATATCTACTACCTGCTACAGACATACAATTATCTAATGATAATTTTGTTTATTCACAATAATGAAAACTGGCTATACTTATAGATGTGCTAAATGGCAAAATCTATAGTCACAGCTTTTGTTTCCCATGTCTATGATGCTCCAAACAGTCCTGGAACGAATATGCTCTGTCTCACGGGATTTTTCATAGTCCCTTTTGTGTTTCAATATAGCAACGTATTTTGGACAAAAGTTTGTTTATATATTGGAATTATATTTGTGTCTCCACGAACTGGTTTTAGGCACAATTCATCACTACTTTATAGGGAACTTTGATTAAAAAATAAGAGATGGAGTTTTTCATTCTGAATCAAGGCTAAAATATTTGCTGCAGTTTCAATGCATGTGCTGTGCATAAACCTACCCTTTATCTTTTAAACCTCTTGCACTTCTGCTTAGTGGAAAATATTTCTTAAAATAGTCCATCCCATGCTCCTGTGTTGCAAATTCTGTGGAAGGATCCCAAGAACTGGTTTAAACTGCTCTCAAGAAGCTTTGATAGAATCTCGTCTTGATTCTTAATTGTATTAGTGGTACATTTCTTTGTAATTTATCAGTGATTTTGATTAAAGAAGTTCTGAGACACTATCCCTCTAACCCCATCACCCTAAGAAAATATAGAGGGATTTAGGTGGCATATCCTAGACTTCCATAACTCTGGACAAAAATAATATGGCAGATCTGCTCATTCCATTCACTACTGAAGTGCAGTTCATAAGCAGCAGCTTTCCCCAGAACAGATTAATACTGTATATGTGAGAAATTAAAATAATCAAGCAAATGACAGCATTATATTCAAACTAATTATTTCCATTATCTTCAGCAGATGGCAAGCAAGAGAATGAGAGTATCAAAATTCTGACTGTTTGCAAACAGAGACAAAAATCATACTCCAACTATCACTTTAGGTATCATATCCAAAGGATCACTACATCTGCACCTGAAAAATATCGAGTGAGACTTTTAATCATGCCTGTGCACAGACTCAGAACTTCCCTCTTGCCAGGGGACAGCAACTTCTATGAGGTACTTTAAAGCCATGTCAAGTAAATCAAATAACTATTGGTTTTAATTAGCACTCCCACAAGCTGTAAGATTCTTTACCTGAAGCCAAGTGACATCAAAAGAATATGAAATTCTTTCCTACCTTTGAAGTATTTCTAGGGAAAAATGCATCCGTTCTAATACTTGTCATTTTTACTCCCACTCGATAATACAAGTGAAGGATAATAGGAGCTAATGTTTGAGAATTGAGATTTTACTCATTTATTCACATGAGCATCAGTAATACTACTGCTAAGGAATAATAATGTAATAAAAATAATGTTCAAAGGACCTCACAAGTGTTAATTCTTATACAATCCTAATGAGTGCAAAAGTATACAGTATATTTCATATAAGAACTTGAATACGTATATACGTATATGTATTTGCCTGTAGAATGAAGCAAGAGTATAAAGCACCACCCTCCCACAGCCATGCTGTATGCAAGTGAGTGTTTGAATAAATCTAAATTTCTTCCATCAGTATAGAGCTACTACTCAGTCCACTGTAATCTATATTTTCATATGCATCTAAATATGTGTACATGTAGCTGCACATGCTTGAAAGCTGGAATTGGCTTTCAAAACTGGTGCTATATTATTCCTATTCTGAAAAGCCAGTAGAGAGCTAAATACATTAGCCTCCTCCTTATGAAAACTTTCCAAATACAGTTAAGTAATGAATTTATTTCCCTGTAGGATGAATGCATCCTTTTAAAAACAAACAAGCACCACTTAGATATTATTAAAGTTTAGAAGGAAAAAAAATCCATTAGAAAACTATCTAATGGCTATGTGATCGACATAAAATGCTATTTGTCCCACCTGGACACAGATGAATATCCATCACCTAAACAAGGATGACAAAAATAAACCCAAATATACCCAAACTTCTTCCTACTATTGAAGGGAAAATGTAAGCTTACCACTCAAGATACATTCACACATCGCAGACCTATTTATCTCAGATAAATGTCAGTCATATTCTATCACATGTGTTGCTTTAGGGCCAGGTGCAACAAGGACATAGGTGGAAACAAGTTAGGTGCTACTCTGTTGAAATGGTATGCATCTGCCCCCACTAGAGTGGAATGCAGACATAAGTGCCTATGGGCCAACACAGTTCATGTGGGAGATTTGGGTGCCTCAGAGGAGCAATCCAACCCTGGTCCCCTCTCGAACTAATGGGGAGCTACCTAGGGCTAGTCAACAGGAAGTGTAAAACACCAGACTCTTTGAACTTCTGGATGTCAGGCACCTGAGAAAGAGGCACTCAGGATTTAGAGCCCAGACCCAGCTCTGGAGGTTAGATATCCTTCTGAATTCAATGTGCAGGGGGGGCTCAATGGCAGACGGATTGGAGCAGGCACTACCATGCTCTCCTTCCCTTCCCTTCCCCTCCCCCGGCATGTGCCTGGCCTAGCTCATCCTGAGCAGCAGCTGAAGGTGGGGGGCATGCTGGACTGGGTACTGCTCTTCATGCCTGAATCATTTGGGGTGGGACAGTATGGGCAAGATAGGGGGAGAGCACTGCTGTGAGCATAGGCTGCTCACATATTTGTGTGCACATGTGTGCTTCTGTAGCCCCTCCCAACCACGGTACCATGGGCACTTGTCCACACCACCCACAGGCCCTGGTTCTCATGGAAGACTTCAGATACCTTGACATCTGCTGGGAAGGCAATATAGCAGTGTACAAGCAATCCAGGAAGTTTTTGGAGATTGTTGGAGATAAATTCCTGGTGGAAATGCTGGAACAGCCAATTAGGGGCTGTGCTCCTTGATGTGCTGCTCACAAAGAGGGATGAATTGTGGGAAATGTAGTAATAGGAGCTTGGGCAGCAGTGACCATGAGATGATAAAGTTCAGGATCCTCAGCATATGTGAATGGAGAAAATATTATTTGGGGTATGGGGGGCTGAGTACATGCGCATGTGCGCATGTGCACCCTCCCCTTCCCCCCATCAGGTAAGTCTGTTGTGGCAGATGGGAGTGGGGGCCGGGAGGTGCAGAATGAGGCCTCTGCAGTGAGGGAGGGAAGGAGGGGGACAGAAGCAGGGGCTGGGGGAGGTGTGAATGGGGCCCTGGGGGTGGGGCTGGGGCAGGTTGGAGCCCAGGCAGTTCATCCAGGGGCACGATCGTCTCCCACTCCTATGCACACTCTAGCAGAGGCTGCACATGCCCTCAGATCTGTGTGTGGGGAGGAGGTGGGCTCTGCACCCCACTGTGGCTGCCCTCTGAGTGGCACGAGGCCTGTATCCTGCCATGCGCTGGCTGAGCGGTGTCCCTTGCCTTCCCAGTGGTGACAGGCACATAGTGTCATGCCACTCCTGGGGAACTGGCAGCAGGACAGCTTGTAGTGGCAGCCTGCCTCCACCCCATGCACAAATCTGGGGGGCATGTGGCCTCTGGACCTCCATCAGAGTATGTGCATAGCAGGAGACCCCTGCACCTCTGGATGAACTGCCTGGGTTCCAAGCATCCCACGACCCACCCTGGCCCTGGGGCCCTATTTACCCCAGCCCCTGTCTCTGCCCCACTCCCTCCCTTACCATGGGGGCCTTGATCTGGCCTTCCATGCCTCTTGGCCAAGACAGGCCTACCTACTGTGGTGAGCACTGTTCCACCTCTTCCCCCATTGCATCCACCTGGGCTGCCCTTTGGCCCTACCCACTGCCACTGCTGCCCCACGTTTCGGGGGCTAAGCCCTATTAGCCCTGGCCTTCCTCTGCCTATGGTCCTGAGGAAAGTAAAGATGGAGAACAGCAAAGTAAAAACTCTGGAATTTAGAAAAGCAGACTGACTCACTCAGGGAACGCATGGGCAGGATCCCCTGAGAAGCCAGTCTGATGGGGAGAGAAGGCCAGGAGATTCGACTGCACTTTAAAGAAACCTTACTGAGAGTATAGGAACAAACCATCCTGATGTGCAGGAAGACGAGCAAGAATGGCAAAGACCAGCTTGGCTTAGCAGGGAAATCTTCAGTAAATTAAATAAAAAGGAAGCTTCTAAAAAGTGGAAACTTCAACAAATAACTAGGGGAGAATATAAGAGCATTGCTTGGCCATGCAAGGATGAAGTCAGGAAGACCAAAGCACTATTGGGATTACAGCTACCAAAGGATATGATGGTTAACAAGAAAGGTTTCTACAAATATGTTGGTAGCAAGAGAAGGAGCAGGGTAAGTGTGGGTCCCTTACTGAATGGGGAAGCCAACCTTGTGACAGAGGATGCAGAAAAGGCTGAAGTGCTTAAGCAAGGTCACCTCCCAGACTACTACATGGGGCAGCATAGTTCGGAGAGGAGGTGAGCAGACCTCAGTGGTGAAAGAACAGGTTAGGGACTGCTTAGAAAAGCTGGATGTGTACAAGTCCAAGGGGCCAAATGGGATGCACCTGGAGGTGCTGAGGGGTGATGAGATTGCACAGCCATTGCCCATTATCTTTGAAAACTCATAGCAATCAGGAAAGGTCCTGGACTGGAAAATGGCAAACATAGTGCCTATCTTTAAGAAAGGGAAGAAGGAGAATCCAGAGAACTACAGACCAGTCAGCCTCACCTCAGTCCCTGGAAAAATGGAGCAGATCCTCATGGAATCCATTTCTAAGCACTTGAAAGAGAAGAAGGTAATTAGGAATAGTCATCATGGATTCACCAGGGGCAAGTTATGCCTGACCAACTAATGAGATGACTGGCTCTGTGGATGCAGGGAAGACTGGTGAATATGGTGCACCTTGACTTTTAGCAAGGCTTTTTATATGGTTTCCCACAACATTCTCCCAGGCAAGCTAAGGAAGTATGGGCTAGATGAATGGACTGTAAGATGGATAGGAAACTGGCTGGAGCATTGGGCTCAGAGTGTAGTAATCAATGGCTCGATATCTAGTTGGCAGCTGGTATCAAGTGGAGTGCCCCAGGGGTCAGTCCTGGGGCCAGTTTTGTTCAATTTTTTCATCAATGACCTGGAAGATGGCATAGGGTACATTCTCAGCAAGTTTCCAGATAATATCAAGCAGGGGAGAGTAGTAGATACCTTGGAGGGTAGGGCTAAGATTCAGAGGGACCTAAACAAATTGGACGATTGGGCCAAAAGAAATCTCATGAGATTCAACAAGTACAAGTACAAAGTCCTGCCCATAGGATGGAACAATCCCATGCACCAGTACAGGAAGAGGGCTGACTGGCTGGGCAGCAGCTGTGCAGAAAAACACCTGGGGGTTACAGTGAACAATAAGCTGAATATGAGCCAGCAGTGTGCCCTTCTGGCCAAGAAGGCTAACAGCATACTGGGCTGTATTGGTAGGTGTGTTGACAGCAGGTCAAGGGAAGTGATTATTCCTCTCTATTTAGCACTGGTGAGGTCATACCTGGAGTACTGTGTACAGTTTTGGACTCCCTACTACAGAAAGGCAGTGGAGATATTGGAGAGAATCCAGTGGAGGGCAACAAAAATGGTGAGGCAACTGAGAGATATAACTTATGAGGACAGACTGAGGGAACTGGACTTATTTAGTCCAGAGAAGAGAAGACTGAGAGGGGATTTAATAACAGCCTTCAACCACTTGAAGGGGGTTCTTAAGAGAATGGAGCTAGACTGTTCTCAGTAGTGGTAGATGACAGAACAAAGAGCAATGTTCCAAGTTGCAGCAAGGGAACTTTAGGTTAATTATTAGTAAAAAAATATCACCAGGAGGGTAGTAAAACACTGGAACAGGTTACCCAGAGGGGTGGTGAAATCTCCTTCCTTGGGGGTTTTCAGGACCTGGCTAGACAAACCTTTGGCTAGAATGATCTACTTGGGAATGGTCCTGATTTGAGCAAGGGGTTGGACTAGATGACCTCCTGAGTCCCTTCCAGCCCTAATGTTCTATGATTCTATGACTCAAGATTAGAAAGCCTTCCCACATCTCAGATTCTTGCTTTATAAAGACCCAGGACTGTCCTGTGCTGATTCAGTCATTCAGCTGAAAGTGGGCTGCATGTAGGACAACCCTGAGTCTGATAGGCACATGGTCAAATTAAGGTTCAATTAAAACAAGCTACAAAGATATTCCACATTATATATGGAACATCCGTAACTGGGTTAGTCTGTTAATTTGCCATACATTGAATTGAACACGTAGCATGCTACAATTTACGATATAATGACACATTAATTGTGTTAAATTGTAACATAAGTTAGGGTCCTAACAGGCAGAATGAGAGAAGGGCAGAGAGAACCTTGCTTGAAAATTTTTACATGTGGACAGTGAGTACTGTCATTGCGATCTGCTCAGAGCCAGGAGCTGGAAGCCAAGCTTCGTATCATTAAATGCATACAGTAAGAATAGATTGTGAAAATCCTTAAAAGGAAAGACAGTTAGCATATAATTGATGTGGTACATGAAGGGTACAAGAAAGAACTGTTTTGGATCAAGCGATGGGATAGGAAAATGATCTTCAAAAGCAGCATTCTGAATAGATAGTAGAGTTGTACATTTTGTCCTCATCCCATTTGCTGTAAATAAGTCAAATTAAAAACCTGTTCTAGCTCTTTAATTAATGTATAAACTTGCTTGTTCAGTTCAGCTTTGTTAATATATTTAAGAGGTCTCTCCTCATCAACTCAGCATAAAATATGAATGAAGTTATATTTCCTGGAGGAATTAGGATTTCCCCAGAGAAACCTTAAAATATAAACAATTTGATCTCAAACACTAATTTTTTACTTCACATAAAAAAAATATCATAAGGGTTATACACTTCTTTAAAAACAACATGCAAGACTTTTGGAACTTCTGAAAAAACAACTGAATTTCCTTTAAGTACATATAGAATTACTAATATAAGCTCACTTCGATTCTGATTCTAAAAGGAAACATCGCTTAAGAGTAGACATACCACATCCTTTATAAAAAGCATGCTTTATTGCTTTGTTCCTTGAATACTTCTTGTATTTAGAATTATTTTGAATATAAAAGCTAATAATAAATTAAGACATCTTAATGTTCAACCATTCATAATCTGCTCTATTATTAATGGGCACTTAACTTCACAGCACTTTTTTTTTAACTCAGTGGGTTTGACCTTGCTGTCACTGAAATCGATGGGTATTCTCCTAACTTCAATGGAGTATAATTGGCCTGAGTACATATGGAATTATTACCATTGTCTATTTTTACTACCTCAATTATATCATGACATTAAGGGCATAGCTGCCTGTTTTAGCTAAAGAAAAAACACTGTTGTGAAAAAAAGTGGAAATTTTACATTTCTCATAGGAATTTTCCTGCACTATTAATATTATATTGCATACTTAATAGAATACAATGTAATATGGACTTTAGACCACCAAGTAGAAGGATTAATTAGTTTGCATGCATGTTTTCTATTTATCTGAACTACTTAATGAACTCCATGCATTATAGAAGCTATACCACCAGGGACAGGAAGGCTTAATAACTTGCTACAAGTTATTTAGGTATTTTCCCTATGAATAAAATTAATTCACATTTCTCACTGGAGCTTATTTTGTATGCTACTGATAGCATTAAAATTTGGATTTAATGCATTCATTTTCTTTTACTGTAACTTTGTTAAAATAAATTCTTTTGTAGCGCTAATACATGCAAGCATGAACTTTTTGTTGGTTATCATTCTAACAATAAATCAAAAACCAATGTATTGGTAAATGAAGTATTAATGAAAGTGCATTGTTTACCTTAGAATTCAAACCAGAGGCAAATGGCATGTGCCAAACGTAATGTTTTAAGGGCAGGCCGATTATTTTTCAAAATTCTCAAAAACTTATATTCAAGTTTTGCTCATTCATTTTGTTTAAAGTCATGCTGCAGGACAGTCTCGTTAAACTACAGACAACTTGTCTTATAAATGGTCTTGAGGGCTGACTCAACCAGAATTTCAAGTACTCCTAAAAAACTGAGAAAGTGCCAAAGACATAATAGACTACAATATAATGATTATTGGAATGTAGCCCTTCTTTTCCCTATATCTACTACATTCGCACAGCCTACAGCTTGCAAGGAGAATCTTTCATTTCTAAATATGAAATAAAAGGAATTAAGTTATAGTCATATAAAAAAACATATTCCAACTGGTAATAAATCAGAGAAAATATCCTTCTCTGCAGTCTCTTAACTGCAGTATACTAAATTTGGAGCTCATTTTATGGCTGTTAATCCCATGTTAATTGGACTGCTTTAATCAAGCAACTGTTTTCCCAGGGTTCTATAGCTATGCTATAAAAATTTAGTCCAGGCAAGAGCTAGACCACTGTAATATTTATGAAGGCTGGTAAAAACACTCCAACAAAAACTTGTCATTATGCATTTTGGGGTATTTTTATATCAGGATACTTAAAAAGAAAGAGAATGGGATTTTGAACAACACCTAGCAAACGGGCTAACACACATGCAAGCAGTTACTTCTGTTTTTTAGAAAGAAATGTAGGAAAGTAGGTCAGATATATTCAGGAAACTGGCAGAATGAAGAAGAAAAATATTTTCTTGAACATATTGGTAAGTATTTTCCCAGGGGAAGAACAAGCAGCTATACTGGGGGAAGGAAGGAGGTTGTGGGGGTAGCAAAAAAACCATTGTGTCTACTCTGATATCCCCCTAGCTGCAGTGCCATATGTGCTGCTGGCTGAGCCAGACTACCCAGTTTTTCTTCTCAGGCTCAGCTGGGTTGATATCCAGCAACACCTGCCAAGGGAGTTGAAGGCCCAGTCCGAGCCAGCTGAGGGACCACCCAGATGTTTCAACAAGAGTATTTGGCCTGAGACCCAGGACTTGGCTCTGCTTTAGAAATAATACCAATGCCAAACCCTGGGAGCCAGTGCAGCTGCTCCTGTTGTGTCAGTAAGAGCTTCCCCCCCCCACTCCCATGCAGCATTGCAGCAGTATTTTCAGGGCATTTATACATGCTCTGGGAGAGACAGAGAGAGAGAGAAAGAGAAAGAGAGAGTGTGGGTGGTGGTGGTGGTGGAAAGGGGGCATTTTAATTAGAGCAGCTCTGAGAGTGTCTTGTGTATCAGTGTCCCCTCACTGAACAATGGTGGCAGAGACACTTTAACTAAAACTCATCAAACAAGCTTTTGTTAAAGCACTCCCACTGGCATTTTTCAGCATTGGCATGCTAATGCACAAGATGCTGGTGTTTGCTGGAGCATGGTAATTAGCATGCTCCAATAGACTTGATTAATCAGGTCTGCTCTGATGCGCTGTAATTACAACATATTAGAACCACCTCATTGCACATGTATAGGTACCCTCACTTTACCCTAGAATTTTATGTTGCATGAGCTGCTATTACCATATTTCCTCACTTAAAATGTTCACGCCAATTTTCAGCAGCTGATTTTTTGAAAAAAAGGCTTGTGTTTCATGTGAAAAAATTGTGATCATCTTAGTCTCCCTTTCAAACAGGAACTTAATACAGTGCCTGACTAAGGTACCATACAGCTATTCGAGTGGCTGGGGAGAACTCCCCTGGATTTGTTCTCCTTCTAGATAAACTTACCTGGAAACATCTGGACAGAAATTCAGAAGCTTGCAGTGCTGATGCTGCCCAGCACATCTCATTGTGCTCTGCAGGCTCTCTCAGTTTGCTTGACAACTGACAACAGCTAGAGACAATGCACAGGGCAGTCCTACCTGGCTGACCCAGATTGACTTTCCTAAAGACTCCAATTTTCTGCTTAACTTATAAAGCCACCTTGTTATGATAACGTTATACTAGGCAAATGGTATGGCTCACTTCTGGCTTAATTTACATGAAATCCTGACTGAGGTCAATAGAACAGTCCATTGCTTTCTCTGTGATTCTTTTTTTTTTTCATCTTTAAAAAAAATGATTGTGTTGCCTTAAATGCTAAAATGCTGCAGCTAAATAAGAGATAAAAAAAATCAGAGTTCCCAATAGGTTTTTGTCAGCTGGTTACATTAGTGAGTAATATAGTAGGAACTCCTTTATGATGTATTTCACTAATTCAGCTCTCTGAAGATGGATTAAAGTAATACATAATCCAAAAAGAGGCATTTTGAAGATGAATTACTCAAGAGATGGCATAGCCTAGGAGGAACAGATCCAGGGGATCCAATAAATAGTAATTATAAAAGTTAATGAAATTTTTAAGGAGTAGTTTTATTGACCATTAGATAGGAGGAATAGGCTATAAACAAACAGCTGGTAAGTTGTTGTGCAGCCATTCAGATTCTTTGATGAGGTAGTTGTGCTATGAAAATCTCTCATTTCTGTTTCTTCAGAAAATTCACCAAAATCTTTAAGTGAAAGTGGTCCCAAGATTAACTGAGTGAATAAGTAATGAGCTGTTTTGCTCTGTACACCTTTACAGACATTTCCCTAATATTATTTGATAGTTATTAAAGGGAAAATGCAACTTTTCATTTCTTAACCTTTCTTTTCACTAGCTGTCCACTTCCACCTCATTGTAAGCAGAATAGTCTGGATGTTAGAGAATGGAACTAGAAAGTCTTAGGTTATACTCCTTGCTCTGACATTGACAAGCCTGGTGATTGTAAGCAAATAACTTGCCTGTTTCATCATGGGTAAATTGATAGTACAAAGCAGAGGACAAAGATAACATGTACTTAGGAATGGGATGGTTCCCCAGGGATCCTTGAGCAAGATTTGCTCGGCTCATGAGCTAGATTCTAACCGCACATTGCCTTAAGGGCTAACTTCATGGCCTCTTCATTTCCCCTTTTAGCCATGCCCAAGCCTCACAGATATTACTGATCAATTAATTATTACCAATCAGCCCAGTGGGCCCTTTCTGGGCTCTGGACTTCCTAACCCCATCCTCTTGGTTCCTGTATGGGCCCTGGGTTGTCTAGCCCTGTCCATCTTGGCTCCTCCCTGGGTGTTGGGCCCTCTAGCCCCTTCTCTGCCCTGTTCCCAGGCTGTAGTCTTACTCCCAGGCTTCTCTGTCCTTCCTCTACCCTGTTCCTGGGCTCTAGTCTTACTCCCAGGCCTCTGGACCTGCTCCTGGGCCTACTGAGACCACCTCCTCCATATGGTCCCTCCTAGCCACCAACTGCCAGGACCTCCACCTCCCCTTACCTGTCCCCTTAACCACCAGCTGTATGACTCTAAGGCAGTTTTGGTGTCCCTTAAGAGTTTTTGTTTTTAACATCTTCCTGAGCTCCTTTCACATCAGCCTCCAGGGCCAGACTGCCTGCCCACCTCAGGACCTGGGCTTCTATATACCCTAACCCTGGCCCCTTGCTGGTCAGGTGATGCCTCTGATAGTTGCTTAAGCTCTGTCAACATCCTTTCCTCCTCTAAAAGTAATAGGTTCCTTAAGGGCACTGTTACTGCGTACAATACTTGTTCCACATGCTTCACAAGATAAACCCAAAGATTTCAAATAGGAATCCATTAGGGATGTAAATATCATTTAAAATATTATCCATTTAACCTTTTCCAATTATATTAATTAAATGGTTAACTGATAACTCATACCCAGTTTAGTAACATCTGGCAGAAATGACTCCAGTCCCTTATTTCTTCACCATATTCCCAGTGCTGCATGAGCCCCAGACTACTGGTGGGGAAGAAGCAGTGGGCAGGGAGTAGCGGGCGTGGCTGAGCCACTAGGTGGTGCTGTGACAGCTAAAGTAGGTAGCTCCAGGTCTGGAGGTGAGCATGACCCCAGGGCATTCCTGAGAGGCTGTGCAGCAGGGATCCAGGGGCAGTGTTAGGGCTGCAATAGCAGCCATCTAGGCTGGAAATTTAATAGATTTCATAGTGTGCAGATTGCATTGTAGGCGGTGACTCATGACACCACTTAAGAAGCCAAACCCTCGTAGTAAAATCAAACCCCTTGTAGTAACGCCTGAAGCCAGCT
>JAGPOW010003642.1:58636824-58652261 GCA_030014935.1 Caiman crocodilus | reverse complement strand
GAGGACAGCATCCTCTTCCGGGCCTCTGTCATGTGACCCGGGTTGAAATCCCTGCCCTGAGGGATTCTCCAGCAGCCTCTCAGGCTGGCACAGAGAGACATTTGTGGAGAGGGGCTCCCATGGTGGCAATTCTGCCACAATGGTAACCCACTCAGCTCTGTTAAGGGGGCCACTGATCTCAATCTCCCCAAGCGAAGCCATCTCATTGATGGCCTTCTGTTGTTCCACCAGCCTCTCGAGCATCAGGTATGTGGAGTTCCACCAAGTTTCCACATCCTGCATGATTCTGTGATATGGGATGTTCAGCTCTGCCTGTTTGTCCCACAGCAACTTGTTCCCCTTGATGCTCCAGTGGAAGTAGCCGGCCACCTTCCTACATTTGAAAATGAGCTTGCTGGTGGAGGATGGGGGTGAAGGAGATTGTCATGCTAGTGGTGCTGCTTGTTGTCATGGTGGGTGTGGGGGGTTATGGCTGGTGCTCTTGGAGAGGATGCAGACTCAGGCACAGACAGAGGCACTGGCACTGCTCCCCTCTCCTTGCTGCCCGTACAACGAGTGGAAGCCTCATGCCTGCTTGCTGGAGCAAAGAGGCTGCGTCTCAGTTGGAGTTGGGGGAGGGACTTGCAGCTCTCCCTCTACCCCCTGTTCCGCCCCTCCCTGAGATCTTGCCAGCTGCCTTTCCAGCATGCTTCATGGTGTTCTTCACAGTGCCTTGTCTTTGCCTTGGTGTCCTGAAAATCCTGTCTCTTCTTTTGTAATGTTATTTATCTGATTTATGTAATATATTATGTCAATAAGATAATTGTATATGTGTATTTATATAATGTATGTTTGTATGTATGTATTTATGTATTAAATAAAATAAAAATATACATGTGTATTTATGTTTTCTTATATAAATTCTATATTATATATGCAATAAAATTATGCTGTGCTTCCCTGCACAGTGAATGGAATGCACACTGTGAGAGAGCACAGGTTGAAAAGAATCAAAATAGACTAAACAAAAAGAGAATTCGGGGCAGAAATAAATTGAAAGGAATCAAACAATTAATATAATCATAAAAGGGTATAGAAGGAAAGCAAAAGGTATCTCTGAATCCCACTTACTCGGCTAGTAAGTAGGAAATGAATGGTAGCCTTTGTTGTCTAACACTGCTGAGCTTCTGGAAGACAGCTCAGTGACTGACCCCAAGGCAGAAAGCAGCTCAGTTCAACCAATGCTGCATTTTATGCTGTTTTTCAATCCCACCCCCAGAGCACTGGGATTGGAGGGGACCTCAGGGAAGGATCACAGTCACTGGCCACTACACAGTCAATATCAGAGCAGTCCTTCCCCCCCTCCTCCCCCTCCCTCTCCTTACTGTCTGTCTCCCTGCAGGCAAGCCCAGCTTCAGCTCTGAAATGCAAAACTTTTTGCAAATTTTGAAATGTTTTGACTTCCCTGGTTTCATTTTGAGACTGTTGCAAAGCCCTTCATTTCATTTCGATTTCACTGTCAAGCTCAAGACGAGCCAAAACTGTCAAAATGAAACAGCCAGCAAAATTTTGCACAGCCCTAGTAACTATTATACATATGCTCCAGCAGTATGAAACCCCAAACAGCCTCTTCTTCTGGAAATTTGGGAGCAGTCTCTGTAGACGGGTAGAAAGTTGGTGAGAACTGTGGCAGAATAACATCCCTGTCTCCCCCCAAACTCTGCCAGCTGACAATTTGGTCACCATGGTCACTGCAGATGGCAGACACCTCAGGCCCCATCTGCTTCAGGTAACCCTGAGTTGCAAGCTGAGTAGGATACATTCCTGAGGGAGGGGGAAACCTGCTCCCTCTGCCTACCTGACTGGCATCACTCACCTGGGTGGGACCTTAAGCTTCATATTGTTCTAAGCAATGCCAGCCTGAGTGGGAGAGGGCTAAAAACCCTGCCAGGCTACCCAGCAACCAGTGATGCATTTGAAATTGGCTGGCTGGGAGCCAACAGTTGCTAGCCTTCTTTGGATCAGGTAAATGAGGTCATAAAGGCTATAGAAGTAAAGGGCTGCCCAGGAGAAGGGGCAGTAGCCACAAGGAGAACGCACAGAGAAGCTGAACCATCTGAAACCCTTTCTTTCTTTTGAAACACATGATCAAGGAAATGTTTGCCCGCAGAGGGAATCTCCACCTGCCTCTGGGTGATGTTTGTGAGTAAGCTACCTGAGATCAAACGAGATATTTAGCTTGCAGGAACTCAGATGTGTGATCAAAGACTATTATGCCACTGTTTGCTGTAGGGTATTTCTCTGATATTGCTCTACCCTGTACCTACTACAAAGCTACTCCTTTTAACCAATAAAGTTCCTTGTACCTAGCACGGGAGGCTGATTGGGAGCGGGTCTAGATTATGTCTTGGGGTCCCCTTGGTTTGGCTGACTAAGGGGGACCCTTGTTTGTGCTTCAGACTAAGGGAAGCATCCCAAGTTCTTGCAGTGGGTCAAGTACCCTCAGGGACTACTAGGCCTGTGTTTTCCAGAGGGCTCAGGTCCAATATCAGTCCAGCCTTTGGGTGGTGGCAGCGTTACCCCCAGGCTGGTGGGTGTGTGTGGGGAAAGGAGGTCAGCCAGAGTTGAGGTGCCCCCAGAGAGGCACTTGGAGCTGGAAGGTGGTGGGGCACAGTGAGGTGGGTGGCTCAACGCAGGAGCATCCCCTACTGGCCTGTCACATGAACTCCTTACACTCAACCCTCAGGTTGGGTCCTAGATGAGTTTCACTCTATGTTGCTGGTAGTGACATTGTATAACTCCCCGTGATGAATGTCACACTGGTCCTAGATGCAAGTAACAACCCAGTGTTTTACACACATTCTCCACCCCCACAGGAGGGGCCACCAGCTGGTTCTTGTCATGATCAGGAGGCAAGTGCCTGGTGGACGCCTGGCCCCAATCCCAAGCTCAGCTGCTGTTCCCAGGGAGATCTTCGCCTTCAAGGGGTGGTGTCACAAGACAGCAGCTGCTCCCTGCACCCCTCAAGGGGACATCTCCTTGTTACAGTGCCGCCCTGTGCTGGGTTCATGGTGTAGAACTGCTGTGTCCATGAACACCAAGTGCCCCCAGAGGCTGGGGGGGGTATGGTGAGCTCCCCCAGGTGGCAGCAGCGGGGGCGTGGCTGCGGCGAGTGGCCAGCTCCTGCAAGTGGCCATGGCAGTGTCCCTTATCAGTTGAGGTGCCCCCATGGAGGCACTTGGAGCCTGGAAGGTAGTTGGGCACAAAGAGGTGGGTGGCTCAATGCAGGAGCACTGTGCAGAGCAAAGTGCTGTGCTCATTCAGCACCGAGAAGTGTGGGGTACCGAACTCAGGTGTGCTCTCCAGTCTGTGCTACCCAGAAGTCACGCGAGAGCTCTCCTCTTGTGTGTTGTAGACAGAATATGCAGCTGTGATGCTCTTGCATGACTGACATGTTCACACGTTTACCCTCAAAATAAAAAGTGTGGGGACACGCATGTCAGTGATGAAGAGACACATGAGATGGGACATGGCTTTTATTAGGGAACACGTACAAGCAGTTTTAGGCCAAGAAGTCAGCCTCACACTGGCAGCCAGTGAGGCTAAGTAGGGAGCGTGCATATTCCATATTCCTGCCATCCTGCCTGACCACCACAGATCTCCCATACGAGGGCCCTGCACACACCAGGGGCTGCAACGTCTCCCCACAGACTGCAGTTACCCTGGCCGTGTTGCCTGTCTCCTGGCAGGAACCCTCCCAACTCTGTGCGCCCAAGGTTGGGATCTCCTTTTCTTGATCACTAGAGCAGGGGGCAGAGTTCACCCTTCCAGTTGCAGTGGGAAGCTGGTCTGGCCCAGAACATCCCAGAAGCAAGAATCAGTGAAAGCCATGGGGCAACGGTTAAGGGAACAGGAGCCAGCAGCTTGGCAGGGGCTAGCTGGGGGTTTCCAGGCCCCATTCCTTTGTGCTTCAGCCCCTTCCATGGGGGCTCAATCCAGGTTCTCCAGTGGTGCTGGGACCACGCAGTGGCTGGGCACAAACTCCCTGACTTTGTCTGGGGGAGTACCAGATCCCAGCCAGAGCAAGTCTGTTCTGGTCTGAGTATGGAAGCAGGTAGCACTTTCCAATCGGGTGCTAGGAAGTCTAGGAAAGCTCTTTTCATAAACTGGGCATTCAGGACCTCGGGCACCATGCGGTTGGGAATTATGTGTGTGGTGGGTAACGGGATTGACAACAAGTCTTAGTGCTGCTTTCAGCCCCTCACGGAGCAGGGGGAAGGGGCCAAATGGACCCGAGGTATAAATCCTCCCTCAGCAGAACAACAGGGACCACAACACTGAATGAATGCCCGCTGAGCAGCCCCTTAGCGCAGCTCGCACAGCTCCACGCCTAGGTCTGCTTTCTGCCCTGGGGACGCATCCTGGAGCTGAGGAAATCAGCAGGCCTGTGTCCTGCACCTTCTGGCCATTGCTGCCCCCTTTCCCAAGAGGTCCCTGGGGTGTGGGGGGGCTGGGATACACAGGTTACCTGAACTGGAGCAACAGCACATCCAGAAGGAGGTCAGAGATACCATCAGCAGTACCAGGAGACCCACCACCATGTAGAGCATGGCCTCCTGCCTGCACCCGCTGAGAGAGGCTGGGGAAGAAGGTGACATCAGAGGACCCACAGAAGCTGAGACCTGTTGGCTTAGAAAATGGTATTTAAAGGTTTGTTTTGGGGAAATGGCTTATAAGTTTATGTATATTCATTAGAATGGCTCAGGATGGGCAGCAGGAGTTAACTGATTTCTAAAAAGACTGGGTCTCACATAAAGTGTTTGACACAGCCTTCAAAGCAGACAGGCTGTCTAACAGAACAAGGCCAATGGATATACACACAGTCTGAGAAACTGGGGGCATGTACAATACTGTTCCATAACATGAGATAAGGTGGCAACAGCTAACAAGGCCCCAGAGCAGGGGGGCCTGATTCCTGGTTTTGGGGGAGCAGACCAAATCAGAAGGCCTAGAAAGACCAAATTGGTATGTGTGCATGTGATGACCTACATAGAAATGTGACAAACACAGAGGGACAAGCCAGTGACAGCCATGAATGAAGAGTCATCAGGAGTCATCAGGAGGGAAGGAGAATACAAAAGCAGAGACTTGAGAGTAACAAAGCCTCCCTTCTCCTTGTCCTTCCACTGCCCGGGTCTCTCCTACCTGTCCTTCCTCCTTCTCATCCCTGAGAGGGGCCCCCATCCCCAAGGCAGGGTCCCCGAGGCTGCCATGAACAGAGAACACACCAAAACTCAGCTGAGCAACTGAGGGGGGTGAAGCCAGAGCAGCCTATTTCTACGGAAGCTTTTCTGTTATAAGATTGTAAGCAAGTGAACTAGTTCTGAAAGGATTTATACAGAATGAAGACTATAGAGGACGGATATGGACTTTTCTCTGTGGCGCAGAGGACAGGACTAGATGCGGCAGTTCAAGCAGAGAACACGGAGGTTGACTCTGGGGGTGGTCGAGCATTGAACAGGCCCCTAGAGACCCTGTAGAGTCTCCATCCTTGGAAGTGCTTAAGAGCAGGTTGGACGGACCCTTGTCCTGGACAGTTCAGTCAGGGTTGATCCTGCCTGGAGCAGGAGGAGCTGGACTAGCTGTGACCCTGTGAGGTCTTTGGACATAGTGAATTGCTAAGACAGCATTCAGTAAGGGCTGCAAATTATTGATTTGGCCGCTGCAAAGATGTGCCTTGCTGTTGTTACTTGTGGTTCAGTATGTGAGAAAGCTAATGGGCGCATGTAGATCCCTTCCAGATAAGCAAGCTTGAGAAAACACTATCACAGGAAAAACAGAGCAGACCGCTAAGTGCGTCACTAGCCAATCACATAGACCTGCAGCAGCCCAATGCGCACATTGAGACTGACCACAAAGGCAGGTCTGGCACAGGTGTGACCGTTAGCCTGGGACAGAGTGGGTTATGAATTTGGTGTGTGGGAGGGAGAATGCAGTGGTTGTTTCTTCTTTCAAGGTTAATATAGCAATTAAAATGCACAAATAAAGTCACTACCGCTGCTTTCTGGCTCTGAGGCCAGATCACAACATTGGTGAGAGACTGTGGCTCAAGCTGATGTCCGTGCAACTATAATGCTTTCTACCAGCCACCGCCTGCTGCTGATGAAGTTCAGTTGTTTTGTACCAGCAAAGATCTATCCTTCAGCTGAAGTACAACTGGGAAAAATAAATTACCTTTCGTTTTATTTCAGTTAACAAAGGAAATACAAGCAGAAGCATCGCAGCCCTTCATTGCTTTGCTGTAAGTCTCAGAAATAAGAGAGACTTTCAACTTTTAATTTAATTAAAGAAACTGAATGGGAGTGATAGGGCTACCAGAGATGGCAGCTGCAAGGTGCCTGCAAAAAGAGTCTACACAGCCAGAGACAGCACAGGCCTTAGCACATGGGTCTGAAATACTTCTGTATCATGGTTATATCCTTAGCAAATTTATCCTGCCCAGACAAACCTGGGGCAGGATGGCAATAGACCTTTCCCTAACTATATAACTGAGAAAGTCATTATTAAAATGACCCCTTTTATTTCATTGAAAAGCCTGGAAAAGAGGTCGCTCCCTAAAACCACTGACTGGTTTCCAAACATTTGGGAAGTTTTAGCAATGGGAAAGTTGTGCTATCAAGTCCATGTTCTACAGGGGAGCAGGAAAAAGATGCTCACATGGAAACCTGGTGGTAAAGACTGGAATCTGCTAAAATAAAAATCTTCTCTTGCCTCCAAACCCCAAGGTTGCAGAAATGTTTTTGAATATTGAAGGAAAATGAAATTCTGTAATCTACTGCTTAAGAACAGATTTGCGATAAATTTCAGAAGATTTAAAAGCACGAGACAATGAGATTTTTACTATGCAGAGCTCTAGGGAAGAAGCAGGGGGTGAATTATTATATTGAGATAAAGAAGCACAGAAACAACAACAGAAACAAGGACCCATCAAAGACTGGAAGGAAGAGAAGAAAAGAACAGAGGACTCCCGGGGACATTGATGAGAGCTCAGGGAACCTTGCTGGTGGACGAAAAGTATGCTTTTCTGTGTATTTTAGGGGATTGGATGTGTCTTTAAAAGTTCAAGCTGGTTTTTGGTAAATTCAGACTTGTGAATACAGCGTTAAAGACCCCTTTCACCACCCTCCCCACCTAGATCAGGGGTCTCAGCACTGCTGCTCCAGATGCTGCCTCCAAGCGTGCCCCTTTCTGCCCTTTCCACGCTCACAGGAGGAGATGCAGGCAGCTGCACACTGTGATGTGCAAGAGCCTGGGACTGCACTGCTCATGTCACCAGATTTTGTCACCTCCGGCACCAGACAGAAATGAAACCGTTTGATCTGGAGGTCTTACAAAACACATTCAGCTCTCAGAGGTGTAGGAATCGCCAGCAACACGTTCCCACACAGATCTGCTATTTGAAAATACCACCTTCTGGCCAGCTAGCTTGTCTTAAGCCCAATGAATCAAAGGTGATGCCTCCTCCGTGTATCAAGAGTGAGCACATGTACACACACACGGCTGCTTCTCCAGGTGAAGTGCAGTGTACCAAGTTGATGAGCAGGGCAGGAGCCCAGTTTACCTGGAGTCGGAGCCCAGCTTGGCTGGTTCAATGAGCCAGGTCTGAAATATAGCAAGAGATGTGGCTGCCCCCTACATGACTTCTAGATGGGTTCAGTGTAACAGGGTCATGGGGTAAGATCCAGTGATGTGGATGGGGGCCAAGGCCCGTGAGGATAGAGGTAGAAAAGCCCATGCAGGGGGTCCAGGGTGCAGCTGCACTGCACTGCCTTCCAGCTGTTACAGCCCCAGGCCAGGCACCTTACATCTGGCCTGCAGACCACAACTAAGGATTCAGGATGCAGAAGGATGATAATTAAGCTAAGACTGTTTCCCAGGCACAGAGAAGGTTTTAGTTACACCACTTGCACTTTTTGTGTTGTGTATTTGGTGGGCATTTCTCCTGCAGCCATTTAGATAGGGATCGGCTTTAAAGAGGGGCAAAGATTTCAGTTCTTGTCTTTAAGTACATGCTGAAGGCAGAGCATCAAAGAGGGAACTGGGGAAGAGGCTGAGACTAAAGCCACTCTCCACAAAGCCAAGCAGGGCTATTAATCACACAGCTCTTGGGTTGAGGACACTCACCACACTCACCTTCAACTCTGCCCTAAACCACTCCAAGCAGCCCCCAAGAGAAAGCCTGACCTTGCACTCAAAATTGCACAGAGGAAGCCACTGAAAATCAGATCCATGGAAGGAAAAGCAAAACAGATAAAGCAAGTGAAAAATCTTCCAGGTGACTCCCAAGCCTCTGTCTCACGGTCAGAAGTGACTGGTGCATTTATGAACCATGTCACAATCACTTGACAAAGGGATCAGGGCTTCTAAGTCACTTGGGGGCACTGGGAAATGTTTCCCCAAATCCCTGCTGCAAATAAAGTTTTTATCCTGAGCAGGGTGAAGTGCCAGAGACCGCGTGCAGACCCCTCTGCCTGTCACGGCTCTGTGGATGTGGCCTTGAAAGGAAGCCCCCTGCATCAGCTCAGCAGTGTGTGCACGGGCCCACAGGGACGGTTCCCGCTGGAAGGGCAGGAGCTGTTCCTCCTCGGTCCTGGGAGGTGCTCCACGGACATGAGTGTGTCTCCAGCAGGAGATCAGATGGAGGGCAACCACCACAGCCCTGTGTGTGCCTGGCAGAGTCCGAAGGATGTTTCACAGCAAGTCCTTGCATGTCAAGATGCTGAACACACCTGCAACCTGTGCAATTCAATTCAGTGAAGTCCAGTCCGGTCGATCCAGTTCCCCTGCTCCATGATAGGTTGTCCAGAGCATGCCCATCATGTACATTCAATGTACCTGTAGTAAAGCAAAGACCAACTTAGACTGAAAGTCGAAAAAGGACATCTGGCCTCATGGAACAGTCTCAGGATCATTATTTTTTAATGTTAAGGGCAGAAATGGAGCTGCAGCGAACTGTGAGAGATGGACAAGGCAGAGGGGAAGGAAGAACAAGGACAGTCAAAATCAGCCCTGCTCACATACCCAGACACATGGTGTACAGGCACTTCCAGGGACTTGTCTCTTCAGTGGGGGCTTCAGAGCGGCATGTGCAGGTTATATCCTCACCAGGTATATCCATAGGCCTGTACACACATCACTGTAGCAGGGTAGAGAGGCCCTGGACTTGCTTACCTTTTCTGGAAGCATCTCAGTGAGATGAGAAGACACTGGGCTAGGATTCAGTGGGCGGCTGGTTTGCTACAGGGTGGAGCTGAAACAGTTCTTCTTGCAATAAACCCCAGTCTGGTCAGATATTCTTGACCAGGTGGTGATAAGGATCAAATCTCTTGGTGTGTTAGAGGTCAGTGTCCTACCCATCAGCACCCTCCTCTTGTAGACGTGCCCCCTCCAAGTTAAGACAGGAAACAGGTCTCCTTCCCACGTAACTCAGCCTTTCAGAAAGAAAAGACCCATCGAGCAGCCTCACAGCATCCTCCCAGCGCTGAAGAAACCACACCATGTGCTGCCCCTGGGCTGGGATCCTGCTCCTCGCCCTGCAGGGTAAGTCTTTCAGCTCCTCGGTCTTTTCTCCCCACATAAGAACAATTCCCTTGTGCACAGGGATGTCCTGGCAGGATGGAAACACCCGGCTGGGCTGCATGGGAGAGACAGAGATGGGAGAGTTACATGATTTGGTCCCTGAGGGATGTAATACAATGATGTTTGTGTTAAAAAGCCCCTTGGGGAACAGTGTAGACTGTGAGTGCCAAAGTCCAGAGCTCTTTTTAGCATCTACTTTATCTTCTTGTACTTTATAACAACTGCCTGGGATGTCACCTGTATTTGGAGAAAGTTGTTTGCAGCTGGAATCTCAAGAAGCAAAGGTAGGAAAAGCCTCAAAGAAAATGTTGAAAGCAAGAGGTACTTTAATTCTTATAGTGGTGATTTCAGGTAAGCCAGAGGGAAACATCCCATATCTCTGCAGGAGCGGTAGGGTGGAAATGTAAGTGAATGTTTTCATGCCATGTGCGCAGCAAATGATCCTTGTCTGTGTCTGGTCCAAGCTGGGTGTGATGATGTTGCCCTGGATGCTGGAATGGGGACAATTTTCAGCCCAACCTGTTGGTGTGTTCATTTCCCTTGGGGACACAGAAATTGTATTGAAACAGAGAACTGAAAGGAGCCGCAAAGGCTTTTGGAGCTTGTATGAGGGCTGTTTCGGCAGCAGGCAAGGGGTGATGTGATACATCTTGGTTGTGTTTGTTCTTGGCAGAAATGAGAAAGCAGATCCCTGCACTGGGGGAAAATGCTAAGTGCTGGGCTCAGGAAGAAAAAATCAATTTGGGTCCTCTCTGACCACTCGAGAAAAAAAAAAGAGAGAGGAAAAAAAAAAAACATTTACAAGAATTAATGGCCACAAAGTAGCAGAGAGCAGATTCAGACTGGACATTAGGAAGAACTTCTTCACAGTTTGAGTGGCCAAGGTCTGGACTGGGCTCCCAGGGGAGGTGGTGCTCTCCCCTACCCTGGGGGTCTTCAAGAGGAGGTTGGATATGCATCTAGCTGGGGTCATCTAGATCCAGCACTCTTTCATGCCTATGCAGGGGGTCGGACTCGATGATCTATTGAGGTCTCTTCTGACCCTAACATCTATGAATCTATGAAACTCCCAGCTGGGGCTCATTGGTGCTCCATGTATGGAGAATAAGGGTCACAATCAAATAGAATCCCCCCTTCTTCATTTACTACTGTATCTTGCTGCATTTTATTGTTCTTTATGTCTCATCCAATATCATGTTTCATTTTACTTCTGTTCACATGAGTTGAGTAGGTCCTTGTCTTGCGTGCTTTCCCCACTAGCCCCAAAATACATGGTTCATTCAATTGTGTCACTTTACTGAAAGCTGTAAATACACCAGGACGTTGCAGAGGGAGAGCTGACTGCACTGGTCCCCCCCATACATACAGTGCACTTTCCTCTGCAGTGGCGGCTTCCCAAGAGGGGCTGTGGCTGCAGCAAAGCCCCGCAGAGATCTGGATGACCCCGGGACAGGCTGCAGAGCTGAACTGCATTGTTATGTTCCAACAACAGCATGTATCCTGGTATAAAGAGCATCAGGATGGCAGTCTGCAATGGGTTACCCACACCGGTAATTTTGCAGAACCAAAAGGAAGATACTTGAGTAAAGTGAGCAGCATGGGGAAAATGTTCTCTCTAATCATCAACCAGCTACAGGAGGAGGATTCTGGGCTCTATTATTGTGCTCTTGATGTCTCATTATACACAAGCTTTGGGAACGGGACCAGGCTGATCGTCTCCGGTGAGTTTCCAACAAGTCAAAAATTGTCAGTCCCCTTTTGGCCAGCTCTGCCCCAGCATCAGCTCCAGGCTGGGAGTGAGCTCAGGGACAGCAGGGGCCAGGCAGTGCCCAGGGCAGGGGGTTGGAGCATGGGCTCTGATTTTCATTCAGTGAACTCAGGATTTCAACCATCTCAGCTCCCAGCAGTTCCCATTTGGGAGCCCAAAGACACAGCTGGGATTTTCAAATTGGACAGACCCCAGCACAGGGAGCTGGGTCCTGGACACCAGGGAGAAATCCCCCCCAGAGCTTCTCCAGCCCATGGAGGGTCCCGTGTGAAGGCTCATGTCATGGTTCAGGCTGCACCAGGCAGTTTCCCCCTCTGGCCATGGTGTGGTAGGGAGCAAGCACCCCCGTGTCCCTGGTTGTGGATTCCCCCGACACCCCATTCAGAGACCCAAAGGAAAGGGAGAGAGGGAGGGGGGCAGGAACCATGTGGGCTGGGCCCCGGAGCTGGCCCTCAGGCAGACGGGAAGAAATCCAGTGGGGAGATATCAGTGACAGCTCCTGTGCCATGGTGCTCCTTCCCACTCTCACAGCAGTTGTGGAAATGGAGGCGCAGAAACGTGTGGCCAATAGCTCTCCAGGGGCACTGGGGAAGGTCATGGCTGGGGGTTTCCCTGTCTCCCCAGCTCAGGTTCTTTCCACCAGACCAGGTCTCCCTCTGTGACCTGTGACACAGGCAACCACTGCTGGCACTGAGACAAGAAACCCCTGGTAAAAATACCTGGGTCCATGTCTCATCAGGGGTTTGGTGTTTAAACTGGGGTAGACAAAGCCCCAGGCATCTCAGCTGTCTTGCAGGGCCTGGGTAGACATGACATGCCCTGTAGGGAATAGCCCATGTCCCTCCGGCCTCTGGTCCTGATGTTCCCGCTATTGTGCAGATGCCCCCCAGCCCAGCGTTACCATCCTGGCGCCTTCCCCGCCAGAGAAGGCTGAAAGCCCAGACCCCGTCCCCCTGCTCTGCCTGCTCTCCCCGCATGCTCGGGGTTGGGGGGCAGCTGTCTGGGACGTCGGGGAGGGGTTTCCAGGGCAGACAGACACAGGAGCCCTGGATGGAGGCGGCACATGGAGCCTGACGACGGTCCCCAGAGAGAGGTGGGACACGGGGACATGCTGCACCTGCATCACCAGAGAGGAGGGAACCAAGCGAAACATCAGCTGTCCGGCAGCCAAGGGCACGGGCACTACGTCAGAGGGTAGGTGAGGCCTGTCCCTGGGCATCACCTCCATGGCTCACAAGGAAATGGGCTCCTTGTCCTCTTCAAGCTGCAGGCTCTAAGCCAGGGGCTAGCAATTATTTTGGGTGGAGGGCCACTTACTGAGTTTTGGCGAGCTGTCAAGGGCCTCATTTCCCTCTCCGGGGCAGGGAAGCATGTACAGCCCCACGGTTCCAGGCTAGCAGCCCCTGCTAGGGAGGGGCATGTGGTTGGGGGGTGGACAGGGTCTGGGTGGGCCTTGCTGTTGGGTCCCTGCCACCGGCTTCAGCTGGGTACCACTGCCCCTGGCTCCTGTCATCTGTGACAGGCAGCCAGGAGCAAATAAACATTAATTTTCTAAATTTTTAGGGGCTCAGCGGGCTGGATAAAATGGCCTGGCAGGCTGGATCCAGCCCCCAGGCTATATTTTGCCCACCCTGCTCTAAGCCCTGCTCTCAGCATCTCCTCTCCCCACAGGGCCCTGCTGGGTTGCACGTTGGGTGGGGCTGCCCTGCGTCTGCCTCCTCCTGCTAATCCAGGGCCTGATCCTGCTCTCCACCAAGTGCCCCCCGACAGGTAAGGGCCACAACCTGCTCTAGGGTCAAGCCTCTGGCCCCATCCCTTCCCTGCTAATGGCTCCTGCTCTGCTTCCTCCAGCAGGTAGAGCGGCAGCTCTGGGGAGTGACATGAACCCACGTCAGAGCCCAGAGGTAAGTGCTTCTCCAGCTGTGTCACAAAGATGCTTAGAACCAGGGTCTGGGCTCGTCCTGGCCTGGTCCCTCCAGGTCCGCTCCTGAGGAACTCCGTGGAGTTGCTGCAGTAAACACTGAGTACATGCGGCAGCTGCATGTCCGTGGGAGGACATGGCACCATGTGGCGGGTATTGCAAAAGGAAATCCAGGCCAGGGCATTTCTGACTGAAAGAAGTCCCAGGAAGTAGGAGAATGGATGGGGTTGTGTAATCTAATGGGACACATCAACCTTAGCAGTCAGGGTAGGACACCTGAGTCCCCTTTCTGGCTCTGGGTATGAGCTGCTGTGAGATTGTGCCCAAGTCCTGGCCCCTCTCTGGGCCTCAGTTTCTCTTTCCACTTGTGGTGTCTTGACTTAACAGGGCAATCCCTTATCCAGTGCTCATATATCACCAAGCACTGTGGGGCGCAGACCTCAGCCGGGGTCTCTGGGCTGCGCTACCCACAACTGATGCGAGATCCCTCCTCTTGTGTGTTGCAGACAGAATATGCAGCTGTGAGCCACGGCGGCAGAAAAGCTCCAGCATGACTGATGTGTTCCCATGTTCACCCTTAAAATAAAAGGTGTGGGGACACGCATGTGCAAGAGGAAGAGACATGTGATGCCAAGCAGCAGTCCAGTGTGTGAGCATGTGAAGGGAGGAGGGTGAGAGGGAGGCTGGCCATCAGACACAGGAGATCACATCTCAGATCATGAGTTTCAGTGGCAAGAACCAAAAATTATCAAGAGGAAAACAGTACAGGGGACAGAGACATGGTTTTTATTAGACAAGTATAAGCAGTTTTGGACAGGAAGTCAGCCCCACACTGGCTGCGGGTGAGGCCTAGCAGGGAGCATGCATGCCCTACGTAGGCTCCTGCCCTCCTGCCCCCCTGCCCCAGGTCCCCCAGGCCTGGGCCCTGCACACACAGGCACTGCAATGTCTCCCCACAGACAGCGTTTGGCAGGCTAGTAGGGGGTACTCCTACACTGAGATGTCCACCACGCTGTGCCTGACCAAAACCCATGCTCCAAGTGTCTCCCCTGGGTGCCTGTGTCCAGCCAGCCCCCCTCCTGGAGCCCAGTCACAAGCCTGGGGTAACCGCTGCCACCACCCAGACTCGGGTCTTTGTTAGAGCCCTGCGCTGTCCGGGGTTCACAGACCCTATAGACCTTGGGTCACTTAAACCACTGTGGGATTTTCAGGTGCTTCTATTAGCCTGAAGCTTTCACAAGCAGCCTCCAGGACAGGAGGAAAGTAAAAAACCAGCCTGCCTTAGCCAGCCTAGCAACGTGAGCTAACAAGGCTGGTCCCTTCCCTCTTAAGCACACACAGCGAGGCATGCTAAAACACATCAGTTTATCGATCAAAGAGAGACAGGGTGAGGAAGGGATACAAAACAGCAGCATATAGAAAGAAAACCAATGTTGAATCAAACCATACTGGCTGGTTAACCTTTTCATATGCAACTAGAGCACTTCCATCCAAGTTGCTGACTAGATTTCAGGTAAGTCACTTACACCTACATCCAGATAACTTGGGAAGGCCATAACTTGATTTCGTGACCAGAAGATGTCTGTCACCACAAAATGGAGTGCCCCCTTTTAAAGCCTCTGCGAGCTCATCATTAAGTTCCAGCCAAAACCCAGTATGCTCAGAGCTCGACCGACGCCAGCTGGTCAGTGTGAAAAACATCAGCAGCCCCAGGGAGGGGCGGGTTTAGGGCTGCACAGGACACTGGAAGAGCGAGCTCCCCACCCCCCTCAGGAGTTTCTCAAGCCCAGGTCACGTAGCTGTCCAAGGGACCAGATAGAAACAGCAGCCAGAGTTTGGGGCAAAGGGTGCTGGGCAAACTCAGAGCAGAAAGGCAGACACAGAGGGCAATTTCCTCACGCTGCTTTTCTCCCCGGCCATGCCACCTGTGTCTCGTGGCAGGAGACCTCCCAACTCCTGGTCGGGATCTCCTGCTCTCCCTAGAGCGGGGGCAGAGCTCACCCTTGCAGTCGCACGGTGCAGCTGGTCTGGCGCAGATCATCCCCGGGCAGCAAGAAGCAGCGAACGCCACGGAGCAGCGGTGAAGGGAACAAGAGGCAGCAGCTCGGCAGGGACCGGCTGGGGGTTTCC
>JAGPOW010003642.1:58596146-58629907 GCA_030014935.1 Caiman crocodilus | reverse complement strand
TGTGTGTGTGTGTGTGTGTAAGGACCAGCCCCAAGGTTTATGATTTAACTCATTACAGTGTTTCAATCCACCTAATAAACCAGAATTTTAAGGATCCCAGGTTGGACATTTGTAGCCAACAGTACTGTACATTATATCTTTTTCAATTAAATAATGGATTAATGATAAATTAATGTCTCGTAATATATCACTTGGTACGTGGTGTCAAGGTTATACAAGAGGAATTTACAGTTTATTAGAAAAGAATTGTTAAAGTCTTTTCTCCCTCTTATTTCCATTAGTCAGACTTTAAAATCCAGGTTCCATAACAATTGGGTGGCTTTCGTATCTAAGAAGACCAGGCATTTCAAATAAACCACCAAGTAATGGAATCTTCCACTACAGAAATTACAGTTTGTGACATATTGAAGCCAGGCCAAGCAGGGAGGTAGCCTCTTGAGTGTTATCCATGTTTTAGTTTCAAACAGCTGAGGAGACAGCTATGGATTCCCATGCTAGACTCTCCCCTCCCAATATTTCTACTTTGGGTGTGTCTACATGTGCAAGTAATGTGAAGCAATAAACTACAGAGGTTACTGCTTTAGATGTTATTGCTCCTGGGCACACCATTTGATTATGCACCTGGAACCATAGCATGTTGAGTTGGATTGGAGCAGCCCTGGCTGGCAGGGGGCCCTAGGGCTGTGCCCCCCTGGTTCAACGTGTTGCAGGGGGGTAAGTGACATCCTGATCAACCAAAAAGTGATGAAGGTACCAGATTCTCCTTTTCTGCTTGCTCCTATACTCCCTGTAGACTGTGCCACCCCCACATGCCTGATCCAGCCCTTTCCAGGCCCTGCACCTAAAGACAGGTACAAAGAAAGGGCCCTCACAAGGTCATGTGACTAAAGAGAGGGCAAAGCAAAGAGCAGCTGGACAGTTGGGGGGCCTGATGGGGCCTGGATCTGGAACCTCCTTCTTGCTGCTACCAGTCCTGGGCTTGTTAGGGCACCAGAGTGGTGATCTTGGAGTGGAGGGGCTGAATGGGGGTGGTAGGTGGCAATCCAAGTGGCACGGGGGGAGGTGTTCCCCCTGGGGTATGCTGCACCTAGAGAACCAACCCTCTAGCTGAGCAGCACATGTTAGAAAGGGCATTAATCTTTAACATGTGAGTGATCACTAGCACATGTTAACCTTAACACTGACTAACATTACAATTAGCACCTCCTAACACGAATGTGTAATCTCACCCTCAGCCACATGTGTATTCTTTGATCACTTACTTTCAGCAGTGGAGGACAGCTCTCATCACAATCAAAATATTAGCAATAATATTTCATCTAAACTATTATCTTGCTAATAAATGTGTCTCAACCTGTGCCCAGGGAATAGCTACTGTCATTAAAATAAGTTGCTACACATTTCAATGTAAATGTTAATCATATGATGTGCCAGCTTCACGTGGAATACCTGGTAATGACTTTCTGCTACATCTGGATATAAAGACTACTGGGAACCTCCTGTGGGTAGACCCTTTGATTCTTCAAACATCTGCATTGGCCTTGAACTTGGTTCATGATGAATACTATTCTGTGTTCTGAAGCTGCAGCTACCAGCTACATTTTTCTTGTTTTCATGTTGTTGAACTTAGGCTGCTTTAGCTATGTACCCATGTCTAATCTTTATGCCCTAGTATGTGTAGCACTTCCAGATCTTTTACAAAAGACCATCACTCTTAAGTCTGCCTGTAGGCTTTGATAGATGAGACCAACCTATTACATCTCCAGTTGATTAGGGTTCTGTTCTCAGACATGAAACTGTGCATGCAGTGCAAACTCAAAGGTCTGTTTCCAGTCAGGGGCTGTGGTATAATGCAGCTGAGCATTACTTTGTAAAGCTTAAGTATACTTGATATAAGAATGCCATTAACCCTTTACCATACACATAATCAGGTCTTCTGAGAAGCTCTTAACATGGTTTAATTGTAATGTGTAATTGCATGCTGAGATTGTCTTCAAAGATGCAAATCATTATTTCTAAAATAATTAATTTATCTGTATATATTTTTTCAGCCAGCATTTCATATGTGTGCCTATTGAAGAAAAGGAGATTTTGAAAGGGCCTTTTGTGGAAGGCCATATAATAAAAATCTATACATTGTGGGGGTGATTATATTAATTTTATGTGATTTGGATCAGAAGGCAAAGAATTGGATATGCTGTCAATATATAAAATATCTATTCACTTTGAACTGATAGAGGACTATAGCACTCAAGATATGCATGGCAAAAAATGAACAACATAGTCCCTGACTGTAACTTCTGTAGGGGAAAAAGCTAGGCAGGTGATCCTGGGCCTTGAGGGCTCAGTGCTGTGCAGGAATTCCTGGGGTGTACAGGACTGGACCCCTCAACCTCCAGGAGACAATGGGCAATATGTGTTTTGCCAAATTAAGCAGATCAGCTGTGCTGGGATGTGTCTTGGCACAGCTGATCTGCTTCCTTTGGCAACATTGATTTCTAGCCTTTGTCTTCAATGAAATGAGGTACCTGATCTTGGGTACACTGTATATTCTTGGACCCAGCCTTAATGTGAGACAGTAGAGGATTAACTGCCTCACTGATTCTCCTAAGGACTAGACTCTCCGTCAACTTGTAGATTACACAGAAATTAAGTCTGTGACTTCGAGTCTATCAGTAGTTTCCTGATAGCTATCACCTTTGCTCTTCAATCTTTGGAGTGCTGCAACCCTGAGCACAATGATTTAGAAATCAAAATACCCAGCCCAGTGTGATTACTCAGAAGTGGAAGACAAACTCATCATGGAATAGGGTGCTGATATAATGCCCAGTTTATGTTCTAACTCCAAAATATACTTCTTAAATAGATATGTAATATGAATGTATACTTACAAAACATTTAGATTTACAGTCTGATAAGCTTTCTGAGAGTCTGGAAATGTTACTAATGAATTCTGAATGCCTTTTAAGCATTTCATTGAAATGATAAGCTTGCAAAATGTACAATTTTCTTTTTCAAATTTGGGCAAGTTGCAAACTGTTAACATAAATATTTCTTAGGAGACAAAGCCTAGCGTGTCATATCAATGTTACCTAACAATGTATGACCTTGTAACCAACAATATAAATTACCTCTATAAAGGATTAGTGAATTAATGGCTGATTAAAAGACCTTTGACTAACTGATAATAGGATAAAATCAGCCTGTAGCTTTGTTGGGGTTGGAATTCTTAAATAAGGATCAATAATTCTGCTGTATCTTGCTTCAAGGTCTGTGAAACCTAAAATATATGGACTTTATAAATAATGAGATAAAAAGACAGTGTCAGCAATATACCTTTTTTCACATTGACTGCTTAATTGCCTACAGCTATTATTATAGGGTTGCTCTGTGTAGCATACTAAGTAATTGAAACATCGCTGTGTGATAGAAAAATCAATACCACTCTAATAAGAAACAAATATGGTACAGTATATAATGTAAGCAAATGAGCTGAAATAAGCTATTTTGATTGTCCACTGAAACCATACTGCTCTTGATTAGTGTTTTGCTGGTTCTTTCCAGTGTTAATAATGAATTCCAATGAGTTTTGAATAGTTCATATTTTTAAAATAGTTGTGTTTTTTTTTAACAAAACTGGGCTGGAGATATAAGTGAAGTTGCTTATATTTTAAACTTGAAAGCTGCCTTTATTTAAAACAGCTAATGTTCTTTATTGATCTGCTTAAATGTGTTATAGTAGATAAACCTTTTGTACTTTTCCTTAGGTAATGTATCTAAACATTTCAAATAAATGGAATGGCTTCACATTTCATATTCTTTCCTCAGTGATTAAGAAAATTATAAAACAGTGTTTAGTCATTATAAACATTTATATTGTACATTCAAATGTATGGAAGCTAGGACAGCCAGCCTTTCAATACTTTCATTTGCCAAACATACAGAAATCATAACTTTAGGCACAGTTAGTATATGTTTGTTCCCAGAATACTTCTTTCTGTGTTTGTCCCCAGAACTTAAATTTATGTAATATTGCTGTGAAGTTACAGAGTATTCTCGGTAATTTTAGGCTAACATGTACAATGAGCTTTACACTTTGTTCCAGATCTACAAACATCTATAGTAATGTTAAACAAAAACATCTTACATCTAAACAGAATTTAAAATATCTGTAAGTTGTTTACAATAGTATCCCATCATTTTCTCAACATCACAACTTTCCCTTCACAGTTGCAATCATCATTCAACAATTACAGTTCTTGGAGATTAATGGCAGTTGAGTACTGCCCCAACATGAAATTCTGCCATGAGTGAAGTCAACAGGAAGTTTCCTAATGACTTCATGGGGACAGGTCTTATGTTTCTTGATGTCTCAGAGCATAACATATAATAAATACAAACTACTATAATAATTTTTGTGTGATTGAAAACCCAAACATACCTAGAAGCTGTAACAAACTATAACTAGATGTTATTATAAAAATGATCACTTTCAAAGTTTCTGCGCTCTCAAGCATCTTAAATATTTTGGTTAATTTATCTTTAATAAAAAGATGCTTGCTGGCAGGGAAGGAGCTGGTGCAGCATGCAGGGAAAAACCACCCCTTGCCTGCCCCGTGGCCAGCGCTCCCTGCGGCAGCTGCTCGCAACCCACATTGGGCAGTTCTGAGCAAGCATAGGCAGCCCCACATGGGCTGTGAGTGGCTGCAGTGTGGGGCACTGGTTACGGGGCAGGCGCTGGGCCACTTTTTCCCTCACTCAGCACCAGATTGTAACCTGCAGCTGCTGCCAACCTGGGCCCTGGGCCAGCTCTGGGCTCACCTGTTGGGGCTGTGCTGCAGCGGCAGCAGGTGCAGCACCCCCACTTGCTGCACTGGGCAGCATTTTTGCTGCTGCCTGCCTGGAGCTCTCACGCTGGGCAGCCCAGAGGCAGTGGTGGCATCCTCAGCACAGCCTACCACGCCTTGAGTTCTGTGCAGGCAGTAGCAGCAAACGGTACCCAGCATGGCAAATGGGAGGGCTGCAGCTGTTGCTGCTGCAGTGCAGCCCTAACAGGTGAGCCCAGAACTGTGTGGAGCCCAGGCTGGCAGCGGGGGTGCATCACAAGCGGATGCTGAGTGGGGAAAAGGTGGCCCCCCACCTGCCCCATGGCTGGCGTCCTGGACTGCAGCTATTCACAGCTCACATGGGGCTGCCTGTGCCTATTCAGGACAGCCCTGCATGGGCTGGGAGCAGCTGCAGTTGGGAGCTCAGGCCATGGGGCGGGTGAGGGGCTGCTTTTCTCTGTGCTCCACACTAGCTCCTTCACTGCCCTTCCTCACCCCCTTCCCTGAGGTTCCAGCACTGGGGCAGCCACATGGTCCCAGGCAAGAAGCCCCTGCTGAGGCTTCCAGCTGGGGGAGGGTGGAGTCAGGTGGGCTCTGCTGCTGCAGGAGCCCACCAAGGATTTCCCTGGGTCCTACTGCCCCTAGATACTGTCATTTGGTTCTGTTCTGAGGAAATTTGAAGAGTGCTTTGCACTTTGTCCTGATCTCTCCTTGGTACCTTTAACAGGAGTGTTGCCTGCAAGTCAGGAGAAGTGATTGTTCCATAGCAGATACTGCTCTCAGTTTTGAGAACTACATGCCAAAAAGATCTGGACAGATTAGAAAGAATCCAGAAGAAAGCAGCAAAAAATTATTAGAGAGCTAGAAAATATGACTTACAAGGAAGGGTTGGTAGAACATGGATTATTTTGTCTGGAGGAAAAGAGAATGAAAGGGGAATTGGAATTCAAACACCATAGAAGGTGGGTATACGGGGGCTGGTGATATTCTGTATCTACAGAAGATAGAACATGAAGCAAAAGACTTAAATTGTGGCAAGAATAAAATACTTTGGATATTAGGAAGATATTTCTGACTGTGAAGGTGGCTAACAATTAAAACAGATGATCTATGGAGGTTGTGGAATGTATATCCTTGGTAGTTTTTAAGAAAAGGTAAACAGGGTTTGTCTACAGGTGCACTTTAATATGCAGTAGCCTATTTTGTGGTGCATTAAAGTGTTCTGTAAAAACCATGCACGTTCGTTACTGTACATTAAGGCATCCTAATGCGCATTTCTTTTCAAGCACAAACACGTTAGAGAAATGTTTGTTCAATATTCTATAGTTCTTGGAGGAGGAATTGATAGAGCTGTCCAAAAATATATTTTATTGCCAGTTTATTAAACTCACACATCCTAGGCACACAAGAACTTAAAACAGAGTGAGGATGTACAGTTAAAGTGAAAATGTCATAATAGTGCTACATAAGGTAGCTACACCAGAAAAGTGTTTCCAGGGCCTCAGGGACCCAGTCTTGTACACCTTAGGAATTCCCTTTCAGGAGCATGCAAGATTGGGCTTCTGAGGCCCTGGGAGTGGCTCCCTTGGTTCTCCCATTTACAGAGGCAGGCATTGGATATGTGCACATATAGCACTGCCATGCCCTGACTCAGGGTGCATATCCGCAAACAGGAGAACCTGGTTATCTCCCATTTCTGAGGTGCACCCCAAGTTGGGGCAATACATATATTACCACCTATTGTTGCATGCATAATTTTCAGCATGTGCACCCCAAGGGAGCACCTTCCAAATGAGGGAGCCTGAGGTTCCTTTGTTTCCAGTTGTTGCACAGAACTGGCCCTCTGAAGCCCCAGGAGTGGCAGGACAATCGGTGACATGTCTGTTACGTAGCCTGGCACAATTGTTTCTTCTCCAAGGCGACATCTGTTTTTAGCATAAGAGATGTAGTGGAAGAAAAATATTAATCTTTTGGTTAGTTCAATCTGCTAATATCGCCTGAGATGTTTTTTCTATAACAATACCTTGGTTTAGGGGGTAGTTATTGATTTTTTCATCTCTCCATTTTTATTTCATAAATAAGTTACAGGAACAAAATATCTTGGTCTTACTTAAACCAGTTTTTAAACACTCCATTCAGCAGGTTGACAAGACTCTTAATGAGACAAATAGTTGCATGTTTTCTTCTTTTCTAATATCATTGATGTTCAGTCAGTAGAGAAACTAGTTTAGCTAGCTGCCATTTGTGTTTTCTAAATACTTTTTACCTCGGTAAACTTGACAGTCTCCACTCCCTGTATTGCCTTTATGTTCTACTGTATTTTGTTTGAGGGGTATTGATCTTAGTTTTGACTGTTTGAAGCTTGTTCATATAAAATTAATTTCTCCTAGAACAGCAAGCAAAAAGGAAACAAAGCTTGTAAAGTATATAGGGAAGAATTTGGGGGATAATTTTTCTAAAATATGGCTGCTGAATCCAAGCATTTTAAATAGAAGGTTAAAGAGCTCCATACAATAAATTGCTATATTTTCTTGGATACAAATACATACTTCTGCCCCCGCACTCCTCCTCCATGCTTCCAAATTGGCTTCCCATAACTGAATTGTGTTTAAGTGGGGAATATTCTGCCTGGGATAGAAACATCCTGCTTTGATTCCTGCTCCACAGTACAGCAACATTACTATTCAGGCAGCTGAGGGAGTCAATGGCCCACTGTACTTCACTCCATGGTGTAAGCAATAGTCTCTCTTTTGTAAGTCTTGATATTCTAGTAATCATAGAAAATTAGGGTAGGAAGGGACTTGAGAAGGTCATCTAGACCAATTTCCTGCTTAAAGTAGGACCATCCCCAATTAGATCATCCCAGCAAAAGGTTATGTCTAACTGGGTCTTAAAAACAACCAAGGATGGAGTCTCTGCAATCTCTGTGGGTATCTGTTCTGGTGCTACACTACCCTCATAGTGATAAATGTTTCCCTAGAATCTAACCTAATTTTCCCTTGCTTTAGCCTGAGACCACTGCTCCTTGTCTTATCTGCCACCACTGAAAACAATTGAGTTCCACCCTCTTTGTAACCACCCTTCAGATAGTTGAAGGCTGTTATTAAATCCCCCTGTCTTCCCTTCTCCAGATTCAGTAAGCCAAGTCCCCTCAGCCTCTCCTCAGAAGTAATGTTGCCCACATGTCTAACCATTTTCTTTACCCTCTAGATGCTTGTCTACATCCTTTCTGTACTGGGGGGCCCAAAAATGGAACACAGTACTGCAGATTAGGGAAATCACTTATTTCAACCTGCTGGCAACACTCCTGCTAATGCAGCCTAGTATGCTGTTATTTCTCTTTGGACAAAGGGCACATTGTTGACTCATAGTCATTTTATTGTCTACTGTAACTTCCAGGTCCTTTTTTGCAGAGCTGTTGCTTAGCTAGCTCATACTAGTGCATGGGATTGTTCTACCTTAAGTGCAGGACTTAGAACTTGTCTGTATTGAACCTCATGAGATTTCTTTTGGTCCAGCCTTCCAATTTGTCTAGGTCTCTCTGAACCCTACCATTCAGCATATCTACTACTCCTCACAGCTTGGTGTCATGCACAAATGTGCTGAGGTTGCACTCCATCTCATCTTCTAGATTGTTTATGAAGACAGTGAAAACTGGCCCCAGGACCAACTGCTGGGTACTCCACTTGATATCAACTGCCAACTAGACACTGAGCTATTGATTACTACCTTTTGACCCAGCTGATCCAGCCAGTTTTCTATCCACCTTACAGTCCATTCATCCAAACCATATTTCCTTGACTTGCTTGCAAGAATGTTATGGGAGACACTATCAAAAGCCTTGCTTCGTAGCAGGAAGGTATCAAAGTATCACATCCATTGCTCTCCTCACATCCACAGAGCCAGTCATCTCATCACAAAAGACAATCAGCTTGGGCTGACTGTTAGGGAATCCATGCTGACTGATCCTAATCACCTTCTTCTCCAAGTGCTTAGAAATAGATTTCTTGAGGATCCGTTCCATGATTTTTTCAGTGACTGAGGTGAGGCTGCCCAATCTGTAATCCCCCAGATCCTCCTTCTTCCCTTTCTTAAAGATGGGTGCTATATTTGCCCATTTTCAGTTATCTAGGACATTATATAATTGCCACAAATTTTCAAAAACAATAGTCAGTGGCTCTGTAATCACATTGGCCAACTCCCCTAGGACTCTCAAGTGTATCCTGTCTGGCCCCATGGACTTGCATACATCCAGCTTTTCTAAATAATCCTAACTTACTTTTTTTCCCCACTGTCATGTACTCAATTCCACCCTGAATTGTACTGCCAGGTCTAGTAATCCATGAGCTAACCTTGCCTGTAAAGACAAAGGTGAAAGAGATATTGAGTACTTCAGGCTCTTCTTTATCCTCAGTCACTAGGTTGCCTCCCTCATTCAGCAAAGGACCCACACTTTCCCTGATCTTGCTTTTGTTCCTGACATACTTGTCAAAATGCTTCTTGTTGCCCTTTACATCCCTTGCTAGCTGTACCTCCAATTGCACTTAGCTATACTGATTTCATCCCTGCATGCCCAAGCTATAGTCTTATACTTCTCCCCACTATTTGCAAGTTTGCTTTTTGTGTTTTAGCTCACTGAAGAGTTCCCTGTTAAGCCAAGCTGGTCTTCTGCCATACTTGCTATTTTTCCTGTACCCTCAGTACAATTGGATCATTTGTCTTAAAGTACAAACAGCTCCCCTGGATTCCCTCCCCCCTTAGACTGGCCTGCCAAAGGATCTTATCCATGAGTTCCCTGAGTGAGTGGAAGTCTGCTTTTCTCAAGTCCAGGGTCCGTATTCTGCTGCTCTCCTTCCTTCCTTTCCTCAGGATCCTGGACTCAATCCTCTCATGGTCATTGCTGCCTAGGTTGCCCTTCATTTCTACATTCCCCAACAATTCTTCCCCTGTTTGTGAGCAGCAGGCCAAGAAGAGCAAGGTCTCTAGTTGGCTTCTCCACCAGGAAGTTTCCCCAAAAATTTTTCTCCGAAAATTTCCTAGATTCCCTGTGTATTTCCCAGGATTCCCTGCTGTATTTCCATCCCAGCAAATATCACAGTGATTGAAGTCACCATAACCTTTCTTAAGATAAATTCCATATCTGCCAGGGGTATGCAAAGCAGGCCCGATTCAATTCGGATTTGGCCTAAACCAGTGATTTGATTCATTGATTCGGATCATTGTCCCTGACTTGATTCAGCTGAATCTAAATCTGAAGATTCGATGCTGATTTGGAGATTCAAAGTTTGTACATAGACAGAACTTTAAAAGTTTTAAAGGTGGGGGGTCCTCTTCAGGCTCAGAGGCAAACCCATAAGTGGACTCAAAGTACTTCCAGTCCACTGGCCCCACTCCGTGCCCCTCCAGCTCAGCAATTGGCCATAGCAGGAGTTTATGCTGTAACCAACTCTGTGCAATCTCACTCAACATAAATCTTTAGTGTCTAGAGTAAAACAATACTGAAAGCCAAATGTGTGGGTAGTGTGGAGGTTCAATTATCTTGGCATTACAGTATCAGTGAAAAAAACCTGTAAACTTTGTAGTTTCCATAATTCTATCATATCATTTAAATATCTTTGTTTTCTTTTCTGTGGAGTTAATGAAATTAACAAGCAATACTGAAGACTTTTGATATTTTGAAATCAACTACACATGGCTAATAAGTATGGCTGGACAGAGCTACAGACTAGTCAGCCTGACCTCTATACCTGGAAAGATCATACAGTAGGTCCTCAAGGAATCCATTATGACTCACCTAATAGTGAACAAAGGGATCAGGAGCAACCAGCATGGATTTACAGAGAGCAAGTCATGCCTGACCAATCTGATTTCATACTTTCCTATGATCAGATAATCCTAGATTTGCTAGAATACATAATCAATCTATAGATGACATTTAGAATATATGTTTTTAGGTGTGGGTACTGTCTTGATTTGGTGCCTAAGAAATAAGTACCTGAAGGATCCTTCTCACATGGAGTACTTTGTGCTTGGCTGAAAAGTCATCTAATGAAGCAAGAAAGTAGTTTGAGATACCAGCGACTTTGTCCTTTCAGTGTTGGCCTCCTGCCTTCCTGAAAAAGGAAGAATGAATTGTGGATGAGATTTGATGCTTAAATTTATTGAAATAAAATTGGTCTCAATTACTAATCTCATGAAATCACTCATCAACAAACCATCATTCAAATAGTGGGGTAAAGATTGGATTTATGAAATGGCAGAATGTTTCTACTAAGCACTGGGCTGGGTATTCATGAGAGACAAGAGGAAATATATTTTCTAAAGAAAGGAAGCCATATCTTGAGGAAGAGGCTTTTGATATGCAGGTCTGAAAGATCCCTTTTCTGACACACCCTTAATGATATAGGTAGTATCTAAAGACAAGGATAATGGGATTTTACTCTGATCCATAAAGTTACAAGCACTGCATATATGTAAGAGGAGGAAAGTTTCAGTGATTGACCACCCTGGAATATTGAATTTTTGATGTATGAATGAATTACATTGAGACTTAGCATTAAGCTATTTTGTTTTAATTAACTACATGGTTTGTTCATCTCATTGTAGAATTCTTTTCTCTCTCTTTAATCAAAGCACACATGTTCATGTTATGCATATATTGAAATTAATCTTCCACACTGGCTGTTAAATGTAAACTAATAGACTAATGGATGGATTTGAATGAATTCAAGTCATCAGGGCCAGATGAACTTCATCCCAGGATAGTGAAGGAACTGGTAAAAGAGATTTCAGAGCCCTTGGCAATGATATTTGGGAGACAGGCCTGGTACCAGAGGACTGGGAAAGGGTCAACATAGTGTTCCTCTATAAAAAAAAGGCAAAAAGGAGGACTTAGGGCGCTACAGCCTGGAAAGTTACAGGAGCATATCCTAGGGAAAGCCATTTGTAAGCATCTGGAAGAGGAAAGGCTGATCACAAACAGCCAACCTGGATTTATAAAAAAACAAGTTATATCAGCTCCCTGGTGGTCTAGTGGTTAGGCTTTGGTGCTCTCACTGCTGCAGCCTGGGTTTGATTCCTGGTTAGAGAAGTTCCTTTTAAGTTCATCATGGGGGCACAGAAGGGAATTGGTGAGGTTTTATTCACCAAGGCGCCCCTGGGGGTCAGAAGAAATAATGGCCACAAGCTAGCAGAGAGCAGATTTAGACTGGACATTAGGAAGAACCTCTTCACAGTTAGAGTGGCCAAGGTCTGGAATGGGCTCCCAAGGGAGGTGGTGCTCTCCCCTGCCCTGGGGTCTTCAAGAGGAGGTTGGATAGGCATCTAGCTGGGGTCATCTAGACCCAGTGCTCTTTCCTGCCTATGCAGGGGGTTAGACTCCATGATGATCTATTGAGGTCCCTTCCGACCCTAGCATCTATGAATCAAATAAACTTGATCTCCTTCTTTGGAAAAGTAGCTACTTAGGTGGATGAAGGGAATGGTGTGGTTATAGTGTATCTGGACTTCAGCAAAGCTTTTGACATGGTCCTGAAAGACCTTTTCATAAAAAACTTGGAGAAATGTGGGCGAGATAAGACTACTATAAAGTGGATAGATACGTGGGTCAATATCTGCAAGTAATGGATAATTATTAATGGGTCTATGGCAGAAGGTTTCTAGTGGAGTCTCACAGGGCTCTCTCCTGGTTCCAGTGCTGCTCAATGTGTTTATTAATGATTTTGGATGCTGGCTTAGAAGGCTTATTGAGCAAGGTTGCAGATAACATGAAACTGGGAAGAATGGCGAACACATTGGAAGATGCAAATGCAATTCAGAAGGATTGTGTCCTTCTGAAATGGTATAGCTAACAGGATGGAGTTCAATGTGGACCAAAGCAAGGTGCTACACCTTGGGAGGAATAATCAAAAACACAAATATAAAATGAGTAACATCTGGCTTGATGGAAGCACTATGGAAAAGGACTGGAAGTCTTAGTAAACCCTAGACTCAATGAGTCTGTAATGTCATGCAGCTGCACAAAAAGTGAATGTGTTTATGGCTTTAACAAAAGGACATGGAGAAATTAGAGGTTTTAGAATTGGGCAGCAAAGAAGACAAAGGACTTGGAAAGCAAATCACATGAGAAGAGGCTAAAAGAGCTGGGCATGTTTAGCTTGCAAAAAGGCTGCTTAAGAGGGGCCACGATAGCAGACAAAAGCACCTCTTCTGTCTTTTTTCAGACAGGAGGGCATGGACCAATAGTTCGAAGTTACAGCAAAGTTTAGATTGGATATCCATAAAAAAAGTGTCTTCACCACTAGACTAGTGAGGCAGTGGAACAGACTGCTTAGGGAATCTGTGGACTTTCTATCACTGGAGGTGTTCAAGAAGAGGTTGGCCAGCCACTCGTCAGGGATGATCTAGGTGTCGCTATGCCTATGTTCTACTATTTCCCATGCTTTTGGGATTTGCTGGTTGCCCTTCCTCCTCCCCCATACTTTCTGCTATGTGTCAGGGTGTTTTTAAGCCTCCCTCAGAGGCACTGGGTGTTGGCTACAGCGAAGGCTGGAGACTTTGACTGGGGAGTGCTAATTCTTCTGATGGAACCAAAGCCAGAGGTTTCTGGCTAGAGGCCTTGCCTATCCACTTAGGGTTAAACCAATCACCGTATGTGGAGTTAGGAAAGGATTTCACCACATAGATTGGTATGGACTGGGGCGGGGGGGTTGCCTTCCTCTGTAGCAAGGGATATGACCCTCTGCCTGGCACCTCCTGAGAATATGTTGATGTTTCATAGAAGCAGGACATTGGTTCCTGTGATTCTCCTGCTTTACCTGTAGCAGGTTAGGGTTTTAGATCTGTGTTGTATCAGGCTCAAGAGCAGTTTTATGTAGAGTTTAGATTGTGGTTTGTATGAGATGGTCCTCCCTCAGGCAGGGAGCTGGAATAGATGATGTCTAGAGGTCCCTTTCAGCCCTACTTCTCTATGATTCTATGAAAAGGATTGTTATGATGAAAAAAAGATAATCAATACAGTCTGCATAATTTAAGGATTTCCAAATGTCAATCCCCTTACTAGCCACCATCTATATGAAGAAAGCTGGTTGGGGCCACCTGCCAGAAGCAAGAGTTGGGGGAAGAACTGAACACCCTTCCCCCACACTACATACTGATAAACACTGTTAACATTATTGAATATTTCCCACCTCAGAAAATACAAACAGGCTGTGTCTACATGAATAGCAGACTGTGAAGTTGTTACTGTGCAGTCTTTAGTACTTGGTTATGCAAGTATTAAATGACTG
The DNA here is from genome assembly GCA_030014935.1 of Caiman crocodilus. NCBI lineage: Eukaryota > Metazoa > Chordata > Crocodylia > Alligatoridae > Caiman > Caiman crocodilus. The sequence continues at coordinate 58,615,794 of JAGPOW010003642.1, read as the reverse complement.
TGCAATAAACCCCATTACTGTGCAGTAGTATCCCCGCACAATTTTTTTTCCTGATACTACTGCACAGTAGCTATGAGCCACTGTACAGTATATCATTGAAACTGCAGAGTAATGTCTTGTGTAGATGTGGCCACAGTGCACTAAAAACATTGCATAAGAACATCCTATAACTTACCACTCTGTACCAATGTAGTTACCATGCACAGGGTCCTGTTATGTTTTTTTTCTTGTGTGGCACTAAAATTTTCTAATTGCTCTAGTCTAGGCTAATGGAGGCTTCATTGCTAACTGTATATCCTACATTACATTAACATGTAACAACTATGTACCTATGTAGTTACCATGTGCAGGGTCCTGTATTGTCTTCCACCTCTATCAAGCCATATAACTATAATTAAGGTTTTTAAACAAAGATTTTAATCTGTTCCTAAATAAAAGTATACCCCTCTCCTCTCTCCCAGCTTCTACTTTATCTTGTCTCTTCTGGAAAAAAAAAATATTGGGACATAGAGTGAACTTGCCTTGCACAGACCAGCATTCAGAAGGCCCTTGGAGGGAAAAAAGTCCTGAGAGCAGCTTGAATAAGGTGTTAGGTCTTTGCTGTAGTGAGATAGGGTGATGGTTTTCAGTGCATATATAGCATATCTGCATAAGTGCGGATGTGCATTTCCCTGGGGACAAATAGCACAATATGTACCACTGCTACTTTTCCCCAGGAAATCCCTATGTTTGCACACTCTGGCATGTAGCACAATCCCCAGGTGGGGTAGGGGAGGCTGGGGCCAGCACCTGGCTAGACTCCGGTTTCAGCTGGTGCATGCTGCCACCATATATGCCACTGCATGGGGGGTTTTTTAGATCAGGATCTCCCCATGTCAACCCTCCCTTCCCCCACATTGCATATTAGCAGCATGGGGAATGTCTGCATGAGTGGAGCATGTGACGTGCAGTGCTGCAGTTGGGCCTGCAGCTCCGCATACCACATGTGTGCCTTCATCTGGACGCACCCATAGAGAACTTGGAAAGTTCTTTCTACACCTTTACCATTACTTCTTGATTTGACCACCAAATCCAAGGAAACTGGAGCTTCAATCACTTTTGGTCTATCCCCCTAAACAGGGAAAACCTCCTGTGCTTGTAAGCTAAACCAGGCCAAACTACCCATATAATGCAAATATCCCCAGGTTAGTCTTTTTAAAGGAGCCTTCCACCTCCTTCATGATGTGCTGGCTCCTTGTACATTATGAAGTAATTTCTACATGTATGTACCAGTAAAGGTGATAGACTGATTACCATACTATTTGTGGGAGCAGTATACTGAAGACAAATAGTAATGTGAAAACTGTCCAGGTGAATCTGTGACTATCAGAGCCACAAAACAGTTTCTGCCTCATTAATAAAGATTGCATGCAATATCTGTATCAAGCCTAACCTAGTGGCCTCCCTTTCTCAACCAATTATCAGAGCTGGATAATCTATTGGCATGACAAATAATGTCATGGTTAAAATTTTAATCTCAGGTAGTATCTTGGATCCTAAGCCAGGCAAACTGATTTTTTTTCATTGACTTCAGTAGATGAACTGGGCCCATAAACCCATGACAGAGATAATCTATTGCTGCAAAAGGTGGTAGTGCCAACAGCAAGGGTATCTTTCACAGCATGTCAACAGGACAGAACACAGGGCACTTCCCTTTTGCTATTATAGTTCTAATATTCTATAATATTTCTATTATTTTTTCCAATGACTACCTAGAAAATCCAACAATTTGTCAAGAGACCTTGAAAGCTATTAAGCATATGAAGAGCAACAAAGCATGTGGTCCTGAAAGAATACCAGCTGAACTTTACAAGCATGGTAGAGAAAAAGCTTTCTTACCAACTACATGCTGTTATTTTGAACATCTGGAAACATGAGCAGATTCCCAGTGACTTGAGAGATGACAGATTCCTAACTATATTTAAAAGAGGAAATATAGCAGATTGAAGCAATTACTGTGGTATTGCACACTTTCCACTGGGAGAAGATCCTCAGCTGCATTATCCTCAATAGACTCCTTGCCAAGGAGATTCTACCTTTCAGTGTTGTTTCAGACCAAACAGAGGTACAATGAACATGATCTTTGTTGCTAGACAACTGCAGGATAAATGCTGTGAGCAACACTGAAAGCCTCACACTGCCTTCACTGACCTGATTAAGGTTTGTGCTTTAATCAATAGGGAGACATTACCAGGACCATATGCCCAATCCATCTTCTACTGAAATGAATGAAAAAAAAATAGAAAAGACAAAGAAGAATGAATGCTAGTATTCTGGCTCAGGCAAACATCAGCAGCATTGAAGCCATGTTTATATGGCATCAAGTCCATTGGACAGGACATGTCATGAGGATGCTTAAGAATGAGCTCCTGAAACAGGTCCTATACTCCCAACTCACTGATGATCACTGCCCTAGAAGGCCAATCTGAAGAAATGCAATATTAATATCAATACCTGGGAGACTCAACCACCAAATTGCCTCCAATAACTCTGTGATGTATAAAAAGGTATTGATTATTTTGAGCAAATTTGCCTCACTGTGGATGTGGATAGATGAGAAAAACAAAGGGAAAGAGCTGTGACCTGATATCACCAGGATCTCCTTTTTTCTTCTGGAACTATTTGCCATGTCTGATATTGAACATAAATAGAATCAAACAACAGCCTGATCTCAGGCAGCTACTGCCCCACTAACCACCATCTGAAAGAGCAGGTCTAGACATGGAAACAACATAGCAGAAGAACTGTATGCTGCACAAGGCGAGTCCTTTTTCTGCTTTGGACCAGCAGGAGGAAAGTCTGAGGACCTGTTGTGGACTCTCTGAACTTGCAAGAATTAGCAGTTTCCCATGAAGAATTAGCAGTTTCCCATGAAGCAGAGGTTACTCCAGTGTTAACAGAACCAAAGACACAAGACATTGTGCTTAGAGATGCACTTCAGTTCAGAACTCTAGGACCCTACAGTACATCCGAAAGAGATCCCAATGCATCTTAGATCTCGATGAAAAAGACCCCAGGCTCCAGAGAGTCACTTGTAACTGCAGTGCATTTACTGAACCATCCTTAGCACGTAAGAGTAACTATGTACAAGCAGTAAAGCTGCTCTGATGCACTGTAATTACCTTACTCCAGCAGATTAATCGAGCCTGCTGGAGTAAGGTAATTACCATTTTCCAGTGGACTCCAATGTCTTGTCTATCAGCATCTCCGTGCTTAAAAATGGTGGTGGGGATGCTTTAACTAAAGACTCACCCACACTTGCCTCTCATTCCTAATTCTAAATGAAGGATACTTCCTTTTTAAATCAAATACATACTTTATACACAGGTGAAAATCTAAATGAAGTTCTCTGTATATGCCATTTAATACTGAACTCATGTATTTAGAGAGAGAAATAATATTGAACTATCTTCATTTTCGGAAATAGAGTGAGTACATGGTTTGTCCAAAAATAAACCATCTGGTTTAAAAAATGTTCCTAAACTACCATTTGGAAAAGCTTGTTGAACAAGTTTTAGTTAAAGCACCCCCACTACCATTTACAGCTCAGGGATGCTGACACATGAGATGCTCTGGGCACTTTAAAATGGTTCTGAAAGCCACTCTAATTAAAGTGCCACCTCTCTCTCTCCCAGAGCATGTGTATAAATGCCCCAGGTGCTGGTGTCATAAACACATCTTCTATAATGGTGTAGTGCTCAGACTGTGTTCATGATGTCATCTAGCTTATATCATAGTACCCAAGGATATGGAGCTAAGAAGGGGGACGCTGCAAGAGTATCACTACAAGTTTGTTCCCAAATTCATCCCTGCTGTGTTTCACTGGAAAGTGAAATATGACAGTAATATTTTCTTTGAAACTCAGCTTCATGAAATATCTCCTGTTTCATAAGACAAACCTTCCTCTTATTTGTTCAAATAAGAATCAGACAATTCTTATTTGAACAGATTCGAGACAATTACCTGAAGCTGGAGAAGATATGCGAAGAAATGGAGACCCAGGGGGTTCTTTCTTTGAGTTCCTCAGTCTTCTAGAGAAGGAGGGTAAATGTATGAAAGAGAGCAAATAAATGAAGATGAACAGAACAGAAAGCATTAATTCCTGAAGCACAAGGAAGATTTGGGTATGTTCAACCATTGGAAATATTACAGAGCCAAGGATGTGGCCCTATAATATTTCCAGACCTGTTCAGGTGGTAGAATATGGAATTGATCAAGTGTCCCTTTAGCTGTGAGAAAGGCTGAAGAAGAAGTAGTTCTGGGACTTACTGTTTGAAAGAGAGAGCCCATGAGAGTGACAGGAGGGAAACAAACTCCTACAGGAGGGAGATTGAAAGGAAGGAGATTGGCAGTCAAGTCCAGGATAGAGAAATGATTGTTTTAGATGCTTTGTCAAGGTTCCATGTTAGAAAATAAAACTATGCCCCTAAAAGACTAGAGGGTGACAATGGATCCTTGGTTGCCTTGTGTCACAGCGAGGTCCTACAGGAGGGCCATGATCTCTTCAAGGCCCCCTTTCCATGCCAAATTGGCCCAAGGGCACCCTCAGATTCTCACCCACCACATCTTTGAAGTTCACATATGTTAGGGAGGCAGCCTTTCAAACCCTCTTGGTCACTTCTCAATGAACAATAAGACCCCATTGTTTCCGGACCCCTCGTGGGTCCTGCTCTACAATGGGTGCTTCAGGAGCACCCTAGCCTTAGGGGCTATGCATGGCTCCTAGCACCCTGTACCAAGCCTTGCAGATGGAATAGATGTTGTTCAGTCTGGGTCCACACCCTCTCTCTGGCGCTCGGGCTCTCCGTAGCCCTGTCTCTTTCTACGCCTGTTCTCTGGCATGTGGGCTCTCCACGGCCCTCTCTCTCTTTGCGCCTTCTCTCTGGCGCTTCTCCGCAATGCTGCCCCCTTTCCTGGGGCCTCTCAAGCATGGCCCCTTCTCCTGGGGCTTTTCACTGCCCCTCTCCTCTGGGGCTTTTCTCAGTAAAGCTGCCCTCTCTCGGGGCTCTTCCAGAATGCCGCCTCCTCTGGGGCCTTCTCAGTAATGCCACCCCACTCTGGGGCTCTCTCAGGGCCTTCTCAAGTGCTGCCCCCTTCTCTGGGGTTTCTCAAGCACTGCCCCCTTCTCTGGGCTGGGGTCTATGCACTCTCAATGCTGCACCCTTGCTGGCACTGTGGTTCCTACATTACTGTGAGACCCCTATGAGGCCTCCTCCAACCCCTAATAGCCTTGCCCAAACCACCGGTGACAAACAGTAACACAAATGCAAGCCCATAAGCTATAACAGAAACAGAAGCTGCCCGGCTATAATCACGCTCAAGCCTACCGGGGTTCTTCATCTCGCAGCCATGTCAAACGCTGTTTCTTCATCAGGCTTCTCTTCTCTTCCACAGCTGAGAGCTCCTTCCTCCTGAGCTGCTGACAGGGAACTGCCTCTGGTCTCAGCTCCTAAGACTTATAAGGGAGCCAGGCCCTGCCCCTGTCAGTCAGCTGACCATTGGCAAGTGTGGGTCGCTTGCTGGCTCCAGTTGTCCTGGCAACCAACAGCTGGACTCCTTATTCACTGCTAGGGCTCTTTTTCTAGCAGTTTCCCCTCTTTAAAAGCCAGGCACCTAAGTGCCCTGCGACACCTTGGTTTGACTTTGGGGTAGCCATACCGTATGTTCACTAGCTGATTGCTACCTATATTTTTCGCCACATGAGGAAGGATCCAAGGAAGTGGCTGGCCTGTTCACCCACCCAGATAGGCTTATTGCCAAAACAAAAACAAAACATCAAGTCAAATATAAAATCACCTCCTGTGCCCCTCCTGACCTACAACTCCCAGAGACCCTTTTTCAATCCTCTTTGCTTCAACAGCTTGTTTTTCTCACGTTATGGTCCCCAAGCTTCCTGTCTACTTTATCACACCTGTTTCTCTATATATGCCATTTAATCCCATTACAGGGAAAACTTCTCAACTAAGCCTGATAACTGTATAGGACTGGCTGGCCAAGCTCCTTAGCCCTTAAGGTGCAGGGCCCCCTAATATACAGAGACATTAATATAAAAAGCCCTCCTCTTAATGGTGGATTCTACCTGAGTACTAGGCATACTAGACACGTAGCATGACTGTTGCCAGGCATAACTGATAAGAAAAGCTTTAAACTAGAAAAAAGAATGGCAGAAAATGTTAGGAGACATCAGTGATCTCAGTGCTTTGGACATAATACACAGGAAGAGGAAAACAATCAAGTAAACAAGAACTTAGCAAAGCAAAGAGGAATGTCAGATGGTACATATATGGAAGAAAGATGAAGAAGGTAATAATATTGAATGGGAGTGATAGGCAGGCAGACAATATACTTAGTGAAAGGCCAATACCTAATCTAGATAGGAAGTTGGATGAGATTGGAGAGAACAACTGAGATATTTGTTGCCAGGGCAACAAAGTATAGGAACTAGAGTCACCAGTACAGGATGTGAAACCTGGTATTATATGAATAATAGGATATCTATGATCTAGTCATGATTATATGGGTGACTAGAAGTAAAAATACAGATGGTGCAATGGTGAAGGACATTAATGGTGCAGCAGACCATAAAGAAATATAAAGTGATATTGAGAATAAAACAGAATTGAAAACAGGTATAAGAAAAGCTACTAAGATGATCTGGGGAATGGGCACCCTAACCTAGGAGTGGAAACTGAGCATGCTTGGCTTGTTTAGCTTAGAACAATCAAGGCTGGGGAGGATAATGGATAAATATTAGGCAGTTAAAAAAACAGGGAGGAAAAGGAACTACTTAGTTAAAGGGCAGTGTTCACACAAAAACAAAATGGATATAAATTGGCCAGGAATACATTAGGCTAGACATCAGAAGAATGTTTCTGACTATCAAAGGAATGATTTTCTGGAACAGCTTTTCAGTATGAATTCTCAGGAAAAAGAAATCTAACTAATTTTAAGATGGATCTTTGTAAGTTTATGAATTTGTGTACGACAGCAGGAAACTGGGTTTGGTGATCCAGGAGCTTTCTTCCAGTTTACATTCCATACAAGCAACACCTTGGTCAGAATTTCCTACTGATGGTTAGGGTGTCCCACAACTTTATTGTCAAATCTTTACTCCATTAAACATAAAGCATTCCTATAATCTTTCCCTCTTTATCAGGTAAATTCTAAGTCCTTTCTTTAGATTCACCAGTCAAGACTCACCCATGCCACTCATTCCTAATTGTAAATGAAGAGTACTTCCTTTTAAGTCAAATAGATTTTCACCAATGTAAAAATGATGTAAATGAAATCAATGCTGAATTCATGTATTTAGAGAAAGTTAAATAATACTGAATTATTTTCATTATCTGAAATAGAGCAAATACATGGTTGTCCAAAAATAAATCTTCTGGTTTAAAAATGTTCCTAAGCTACCATTTAGAAAACAACTAAGACTTTCAAGAACTCTCTTATTTTTACTTGGCTTAATAATTGAACTGCTTCATTTTTTGTTAGAGGATAAATTTTAAAATACTAAGGGTTTATGGTTTATTTTCAAAATTATTGAAGATATCCTAGGAAGTTTTGATGACTGTATACAAGATAGGCAGGTCTTACAGACAGCAGGGAATTACATCATAACATTACTGAAACTATATGTCAACCTTTTAAGTAAAACCATTTACTCAAAAAAGGATATGGACATGTTATTAATTAGCTCAAAGGTGTCTTGCTTTCTTATTTCAGTTTCAAAAGCAGCTGCTGTTCCCTCTTTCTGACTGAATGACTGAGCTATAGCTAAAACTTTCTGAGAGAATGATAAAGGTCCTAAAAATAAAATAGCACAAGATTGTTTTTAAAGTGTTAATGAAATCCAGGGAGCAATTCAACCCGACAGTGGGAGAGGGAGGACTCAAAAGCCACCAGATTTGACTCATAAATATGGAGACTTGCATATATTTTTTGAAAAGAGAAGTAAGAATAGTGTAATCATTGATTTTTCAGGTACAAAATAAAAAAGCCAAAAAGAGGAAGGGAAGCTAGTCATGTTGAGAGAGGATGCCAGAAGTAAGGTACTGGGAAAGGAATGTGAGACAGAAAAAACAGTAGGAATTGAAATAAGAATAATGAAAACTAAAATAGTATGGGTGTACCAATGTCTCAGGGGAAACAACTTATTAATAGTAAGACTAGCAGAGAATCAATAGGCCTAGTCTCTCACTCTGTTGAAGATCTGTTCTTCAATATGCTGATTACCTTTTCATGCCACTGAAGCCAGTGGGAATTGAGGATGTTCAGTACTTTGCAAAATTATCACATGGGCTGCTTGCAGATGCTAAAAAAAAAAACCCAAAAGAAAAAGTGCTTTACCAGAAGAAGCAGCTCGTTACTTCAACCCGGCTCTGCAGCATCTGTATAGATTGGACACTTCGGTGGGGCTTTTTGGTGCTTTCATCTAATAGCTGAGTTAATCAGCTATTAGATAAAAGTGCCAGAAAAGCCGCATTAAAGTGCCCAATCTATACAGATGTTGGGCGAACCCGGTCCAACTAACACATTTCCTCTTCTGGACATGAGTTAGGCTCAGCATGGGAGAATGCAGAGTTTAAAGTGCCATTTTGGAGGAGTTTCTTTAACACCTGCAAGCAGCCTTTAAGGCTAGGAACAGAAATTACACATAAAATGGTATAAGTGATCAGAAACTGGTTCAGATCTGTAATACAACATAAGTTCAGTGCACATAAGCTGCTTTCAAAATGGTCAAAGCAGGTTTAAGATTAACCTGGATGGAAGCAGTATCAAACTTAACTGACTCACGTTAAATCAGTTTATTGCATTTATGTCCCAGATCCCCACCCCAAATTCAAGTTAACTCACAGTCTCCCAGCATCCCAAGGTGCTTTGCACCTCTCCTACAAGCTGGGTGGACAGGCTAGCCACAGGTAGGGTGGGCTAGCCTTGGCCCAAGCTGTCTTCTCCAGATAAGCAGGGAGGCAACCTCTACTACACCCCCAGCTTCTGGCCTGAGTCACTGCAGGCATGTAGCTGTGTTTCCAGAATCAAAAGTGAATATCTGTTCACTTACTTATTCTTTCAGCCTATGCAGCTTAGGCTAAATTGCAAAGATCAAATTGATTCAGCCTTGGACTTTCTGACTATCTGTACTTAGCCTAAGTGCCTAACAGAATTACTTTGGTCCTTGCTTCTCCACCATTTTCTTTCTGTTTCCTCCTAGTTGATAGCTTCTCCAACTTTGTTGGCTTTCTTTATTCCTTCTACATCCCTGATTAAAAATGGAACTTAAAAATGAAGAAACCAACAGGTTTCTATAGGAATGTAGTAGGAATATGTAGAAATTACTCTAAAGACCCAGAGGAGTTAGTGGGAAATTTTGTTTAACCATTTCTTTCTTTTGTTTAAGCATTGTGAGTAGCTGTTCTCTACTACAGAAAAAATCTCTATCAAAGTTTTCTGTAATTGAGAGATTTTATATTCAAGTACACACTTTAGGAAAGAGTTCCTGGAGAAAAGAGGTTTCCCTGGCTAGAAAGCTTCTTACTGTCATCAGATGCAAAACTAAAGGTGGCCAAGAAGGGCACCAGCCCTGATGATAATTTAAAAGGGGTGCCAAAATTGTTCCTCATGTCCCTGGAGTTGCTAAGGATGCTGGGAACAATTACTCCAGCACAAAGAACAACTACACAGCAGTAGCCTCCTTCAGCACCAGTCAGTGCACAGACACCATGCTGTTACTGTCACTATTGCTACTTTAAGAACAAGAGCCAGACTTGGCAGAGCATATGGTAGCAGCAACAACTGGGTACTGAGTAAGAAATCTTTTCCTTCCCTGCCCTCAGAACTCATGGCCTGTACCCTCCTGCAAGGTTTCCCTCAGATGCAAATCCTGCTTGTTACACCCCTAACTATCATGGCATCCAAGCTCACTGCTAGCCCATGGCTGGTGTTCTATGCCAACAGTATTGCTGGAAGTTGTACATATGCTTAAATCCAAAAATGTATGCCATAGGTAGCACTTGGCAGAAAAATTAATACCATGGTCATTTTTGTATAATTTCCTTAGTATGAGTCTGGGACTGAACTTGTCTTACAGATGCACAAAAAAGAAAAGAAATATGTACTTAAATTGCACTTAGCATTTAGATAGACTATCCTCTGTGGCCACACAAACAATGAAGCAAAGTCTTAAACTTCAGAGGACACTGAGGCTGTATATTAGGAAGAACTTTTTCACTGGCGGGGCAGTTACTAAGCTTTGGAACAGGATATCTAGAGAAACATTACACTCTCCAGCCTTGGACATTTCTAAGTGCAGGTTAGACCAACATTTGATTGGGATGGCTTAATCAGGGGAGATCCTGTCTTGAGAAGGGCAAGGAACTAGATGACCTCTTGAGAGCTTTCCCAGCCCTACTTTTCTATGATTTTATGAAATATGTTCTGTAGAATTACCAGAATGGAGGGAAGCAGGGGATGAAAAAGGAGAGTTCAGTCAATAATGACATGTCTCCAGTCCCTTGATGTAGAAGTATTTAAACGTGTCCATTTTTACCTATCGAGTCAAACTTTTTTAGACTTACTGTCACAGCATTATATTCCAAAGCCATTACAGTTTAAAACTGAAATGGAAGCTAATTTAAAACAAGTGCAGTCCTCATGGCACACTTCTGTGCAAGCAACAAATGATATGCTGATAGGTAAGCTGGTCTCTCCACTAAGTTCTAGTTGAAGTTTTTCCTCATCTGTAGCCCAACTAGAGTATGTTGCTTTGGTACAATCCAGAGTGCAACAAAGCTTTGGCAATTCCCCTATAGATAAGGGAAAAGGCTCTTTTCACTAACCATTGCTACCTACCAAAAATCCAACAATACTCTTATATTACATGTAAAACCAAAGAAAGGGTTTTTCCCAACAGTGGGAAAATCTTCTTCACAGTCAGGGTGTCCAGACTGTGAAATAAGCTCTCTCCAGAAGTGGTGCAATCACCTACCCTAGAAATCTTAAAGAGGAGACTAGACAGCCACCTTTCTAGGGTCACCTGACCCCCAGTTATGTTTCCTGCTTGGAGCAAGGGGCTGGGCCCAATGATTTTCCAAGGTCCCTTCCAGCCTTATGATCTATAAATCTATTGCTGGCTGAAATTCAGTGCTTTATGATTTGCATTATGCAGGCAACTAGACTAGATGACTACAAGGTTTCTTCTATCTCTAGACAGCTAGAAATATGTTGTTATTTATAATAAGGCTTTTTCACACCACTCTGGCAGTCTAAAGCAGCCTGTAAGTGTGTAGATACACTCAAAAGACACTTTATACTGCCAGTATAATGAAAGGGGCTAAACTAGAATGAGCCTCTTATTGTTGTCATAGGTGTGAACCTACGACATTTTAAGGCCAGAGAAGTCTAATATGAACATCCAGTCTGACCACCTATATCATACAGACAATAGGATTTAAGTCAAGAAATTCCTCTATGAGGCCCATGTTGCTGGGTTTTTGGTTATAGCCATGTTGGTCTAATTCAAAGTGATAAAATATAAACCACCATATACAAGAAACCCACACCAACATATATATCTACACAGAACCAGCAATCACCCTAACACACCAAGACTGCTGTAATTTACAGCCAAGCTCTCCGATACCACAGAATTTGCACCGAGGAGAATACCCATAATTGCCACCTCACCAATCTCAAAAGGGCCTTCACCCAACAAGGATACTGCTCTGGAGAGATACATCGCATGTCTTCAAAGAGCCACCCAGATACCACATAAAGATCTGCTGCCTTACAAGAAGAAAATCCCCACAAATAGCACACCATTAGTTATGACATATTACCCTTCCTTGGAATTGACACAGAAAATCCTTAAGCAATTGTAATCAATACTAGAAGAAGACCTAATTCTTAAAGAGAGCTTTCCAGAACCACCTATCCTAGCCTTTAAACAAGCACTGAATCTGGCTAACCTCATCACCAGAAGCAAACCACACCTAATGGATCCAGACCATGCCAGGACAAGAAATGCAAAATCTGTCAACACATCTCCATCACTCCCACAATAACCACACCCCACAGCAGACTCATCACCATTCCTGTTCTTACACCTGTCCTGCACCTCTAGAAATGTTATACATCTCATCCAGTACACCAAATGTGCTCATGGAAAATATGTAAGAGAAACCAAACAATAACTGAGCACCAGAATGAATGCCCACTGAAAATCTATCAAAGAAAAGAATACATAACTACCAGTGGAGGCACACTTCTCACAGGACAATCACTCCCTTTCTGATCTCCTCGTTCTAAACCTCAAAAATAACTTATAAAACACTTTTCATAGGTGAGCCTACAAACTTCACTTAATAAATCTACTGGATACAAAAAATCATGGACTCAGTATAGAAATTGGATTTATGACACATTACAACCTGTCTGACATCTGATTCACCAGATACCAGCCAGACCTGACCTCTTACATTTTTCTTCCCCATCCCACCCCTTCCTCCTCTCCACTCCCCTCCTTTTCTGCCCTTTATCTTCCTCATCTCCAGCTATTTATTTTTTCACAGGCAACCTCTTTTCTACCTTGAATTACTACTACTGTAGAGTCTCCTTTACTCACCGTTGGCCCTTCCCCCCCTGCTTTTCCCCCTCTCCCTTCCCTGCTTTACATTTTGTTTTCCTAATTTCCACCTATTTACATTCTTAATGATATCCTATTACACTTTTAGTGCCTTTCATTCCTTGGAGTCAGAACAGCAGAAACTCCCTATGTCTGAAGAAGGGTGATTGTGGCCGAAAGCTTGCAAAGAACTTTTTTCCAGCTACTCAGTTGGTCTAAAAAAAGATATCATGTCGACCCAAAGAACATTTATTGTCCATAAGGCCCATAAATTTTGGTTGGACTGAATAACATATTTCACACACACACACAGTGGAGGCATCTACACAAGATGCTAACTGTACAGTAGATTAATTCTGCTGTGCATTAGCTTGTCATGGTGAAAGCCATGCTAATACCCTAATGTGTACTATTACCGCATATTAGCATCACTTAAAAGAAATGTGCCCATGCTACTGCACAGTAGTTCTGGTTACTGTTCATTGAGTTAATACCTGGTAACACAGATACGAGACTTAATGCACCGTAATTAGGCTGCATTAATGAATGTGTAGACACACCCAGTCTGAACACTTCCTGGGCCCAAAGAGTCATATTCCTTTTTAAGTGGTTGATTTTTATCACTTACAAATTTACACTTTGGTTTCAATCTGCATGTGTGCATGCTTCTGCTAATAGCAATGAGATTTTCTTATATCACTCTCTTCAAGATTAAAGTGCTCTTTATTATTAAAATCTCTTCTCCATTGCAGTCATCTAGATCATATCCTCTTAACACGCTTCTTGATAAGCTAGATAGATTGAGTATATTTTACTCTACCATTGTAAGAGAGGTTTACCAGACTTTAAATATTCATCCCTTTTTTTTAACTTTTCTCTCGTTGATCATCATCATTTTTAAAGTGAAGACAGCAGAACTGGAAATAATATTTCAACAGTGATATTTCCAGTGTTTCATACACAGCTAAAGCTACCCATCCATATCCACTCTGTTTCCCTACTTATATCACCCAGGGTTACAGTTAGTTCTCTTTGTCACAAATTCATGTTCACTTATTTATCCCAATCCAAACAAATCCAGCGTATTGTTCCCTACCCTACTCATGTGATTTATATTTCTGTTCTGAGATGTAGATATCAGACCATATTAAAACCCATCTTGGTCAAATTTGCCTAGCGCAAATACTTAAACTTTTTCTATTATTGTTTATCACTGTCTTTAGTGTTATCTGAAACTACTTGCATTCAGACTATAATTCATATTTTTAACCTTCCCACAAATACTTTTTTTCCTTTTGATCATCATGTCCTCTTTTTCAAAATGTCAAAAAAGGGAAGGTAATCCTCCAATATTTCTCTGCTTACAGGACAAAGAGAAGACCTACTTGGTGCAACAGAAAAGACCAGATGAATATTTATCTGAGGTAAAAACATGCCTTTATGCCACAAAATAAATTGAATTACTGCATAAGATATCCAAATTAGCTTATTTTTAAAAGGCAAAGCATGAGACCATTGCCACCTCTTAGACAAGTGATTGGTTTTGACACTTGAGATCACATTTAATGAATGCTAAAAGCAAATCTCTTGCTCTGTGCAAGAGGAGCATTAGAAAGACCCTCAAAGGATTCATTTCTTGTTTATAGTAGCTGAAAGAAATAGTGTGATTGAGAACAGGCTATTTGAGGAGGCCAAGGTAAAAGAAACAATGAAGCACCCAGTCTTGTAAATCACAAGGCAAGATAGTCTTTCCAGCAGAATTTTACTAACACTATAAAAATTCTCAGCCTGCACACCTCTGTATCTGGTATATACATCATACCTATCATGTTATCTGATGGATACATTAATAACTGTATATGGTAACAAAAAGACAGGATCAAAGAAGTGTGCCTCATAAAGGCCAACTGTATTGTTAGAGCATAAATCTGTGCATGTTTACCAGAATGTCAGTGGCAATGGTAAAGATATGTTCATTTCTAAAATGGAACTGAGGACTTCTGATTTCTTATAGTTTGACAAGCAACAATGATATGCTATTTACAGGTATACCACCATCAGTCAAAGCTACAGTGGATTACATCAAAAGCAATTACTGTCTTTACCATTACAACCACACAGTATACCTCACATACATAGGAGAACCTCATTATCATGGCACAGCGCCTTAGAGTTTTACTTATTGATGGGCTTTTAACCCGTAGCTAATTAAATTAATGCAATGCCTTTTAAAAAATAGGACTTTCTGTTACAATAATAGTAGTTAAAAATCTATAACTAAACATAGCATTGCTCAGAAAAAGGCTCACATTCCATGAAAATGGGCCCCTTTCATGCTGGAAAACCTGGAGATTTGAAGATCCACCAGTTTTTAAGTATCTCAAATACTTTCTCCATTGTTGCTCTGTTTTAAGACATGGAGCACATTTTCCCAGTCCACATGCAATTGTACTTTTGATCTCTTCTTATCCTTGTTTCAGACAATTACCCTTTCCATAGGTTCTAACAAGGGCTTAAATTCCTTCTATAAGAATGATTTAAAAAAACCCCACACACTATGTTTTAAGGTTGAATTGGGAGTAATAGGGGATGCCTGCTCTAGCTTTTCTGTGAAGCAAGAGGGAAAGTCTATGAATCGACACTTAAGGGCATTGCTGAGAGAGGCTGCTTGACTAGTTTTGTCTGTCCCATTGCCACAAGATACACTGTCAAAGGGCCACAATATGGAAATCTCACGCTCCAAGCACACATGGTACCCAAAAAATGATGTAATGTAGCTCATTTTAGTGCAGCTGTAGGCATGAGCCAAGAAACACACCAGAGACAAAGAGCTTATGTTGTTATAAGAAGAGCAATGACGTATCTAGGAACCTACCTAAATAGAGGTGGCTGCCCACTGGTTTCATGGGCAGAACACGGGGGGGAATAAGTGAAGCATGTTATGTCCCCCCTCCCATGCCTCTGATAGGCTGAGGGGCTCCAGTGGCCCCACCCCTTGCCACCTTTTGGCTGTGAGGGTTGGCTGTTAGGGCTATGCAAAGCTTTGGATGGTGATTCGATTCAGTGGAGATTTGGCCCGATTTGGTGGCTGAATCTCCAAATCTGAATCAAATTGGGGACCAATAAAAAAGGTCCGAATCAATTTGAAGCTCTCCAAATCTTTGGCAAAGATTCAGAGAGCTTCAATGATTTGGGCAGTCCCCACCTGCTGCAGAAGGGAGTGGACTTCATGTTGGTAAGTAGGTGATGGGGGAAAGGGGTTGGAGGAAGGGGGAGGGGACCATGGGGGAACCCCTGCCAGGCCCCATTCTCCTGCCTGCTCCCCCAGCTCCCTGACCCCTGCCCGCTCCCCCATTCCCCATCCACCCCCACCTGCTGCCCCACCTGCCCCAGCTCCTGGTGCTTTAAAAAAAAGTCCCCACCCACCAGATGCTGTTGGGAGGGCAGTGATCTCGGCTGCCCCCCACTGCCCCATGCTGCATAGAGGGCTCTGCCATGTGCCTTCTGATCCCCCCACTCCCTTAGTCCGCCTGCCCCAGCTCTGACCCTTTAAGAAAAAATCCCCCCAAAATCCCAGAACTCACCAGCTCCTGCAGTGGCCTCGGGGCTTTGTGGGGCTCATGCTTAGCCCCCCACATGGCAGGGGGCAGTGGGGATTACCCCCCACTGGGCAGGAACCACTGAGTGCGGGGGATTTTGGGGTTTTCTTCCCTTAAAGGGCCAGAGCTGGAGCAGGTGAGGCAGCCATGGGAGGCACTGGGATGGGGGGTCTGGGGGCTCGTGACAGAGTGCCCCACGCAGCGTAGGGCAATGGGGGATCTCATCCCCACCCAGCAGTACCAAGTGAATCCAGGGGTTTTTTTTCAAAGTGCTGGGAGCTGGGGTGTGTGGGTCAGCCATTGGTGGGGCTGGGAGAGTGCATGGAGGATGGGCCTGGGTGATTCGGAGTTTTGGAGATTCGGCTGCTACTGAATCTCGGAATCAGATTTGGCTGAATCAATTCGGGACAGTGATTCAAATCACTGAATCAAATCACTGTCCACCAAATCTTCCGAATCTGAAGTGAATACTAGCCGCTTCACACAGGACTAATGGCTGTCATATGGCCCTGCCCCTCAACGATAGTTGGCTTTGAGGGCTGTGCATCATGCAGCCCCTCACTGCCAATTTGTGGAGAAGGGCGGGGCTATATGACTGGCAGCTGTCACAGCCAATGATCAGTGAAGGGCAGGGGGTGGCAGCCATCTTGATGGCAGCTCTTCAAATGGGCAGGTCCCTCCCCAACCTTCCCTGCCCCAGTGGGTTGCCACAGCACCCTGAGGACTGCTAGCTCTCTCTGGGGAGCCAGCATTTTATTTTCTGTAAGTTTTCTTTCTTTTCTTGCAGATTTCTCAGGCATTGCCTGCTTTTGTGGGCGATGCTAGATTTGCAAAATTCACAAAATCTGCAAAACCACAATTTCAGTAGATTTCAAATTATGTCATTTAATGGTGTAGGGATGCCCATGAACACTTGACAGTTGTGCTTCTTGCCTCTGCTGGATTGTGGGAAGGGTTGGGGTCTGGCCTATGCTGTCCTAAGGTTATCACATGCAAGTACTACAGAAAGCACAGAGGTAAGCAGAGATACCCACATGGAAGAAACCTCTAGCAAGTCTGGGTTGATGTGAGGGTCAAGGCAGCTGGCTACCTGTTGTCAGGATCAGGCAAAAAAAGAGAACTGAATAAGAAAGCAAAAGCTATTTAACAAAACTAAACTTTACACATACTTTAAGGATATAGCTATAACAACTGATATAACTGCAAAATTTTCTGTTGTTATTTATATCGAAATATTTTTGCAATAGTATTTCCACAGTGCAATTCTCTGCAATTGCATTAGGACACTCAAGGGGGTACTCCACACTGGGTCATCACTACTTCCTCAGTGCTTACAGGCTTTGTGCTTAGCAATGTACAGAAGACACAGCAAAAGCCCAGCATGATGTACACTCTCCATGTCTTCTTGCAGAAATGTAATTCTGTGACCAGATGGTGTTAATTAAAGTCTGCTCTTCTACTAACAATCTTAAGTATTTTTGAAAATTGTACTTAGAACAGGATCTGTCCCAGTTTGACAAACCCTGTTACGTCTTTTTGATAAACACTCTTTGACCAGATGGTGTAAACTAAATGATGCATTTCTGTTAAGAACCTTAAACACTTTAAAAATGGTATACAAAACAGGAATATTAAAAAATAAATCTTTGGTTATTTTTTTGCACAGATAAACTGATTTTGCAGCAAAGAAAGCACATCAGAGAATGGTGTTGCAGCCTAATATTTTTAAATATTGTGGTTTCTGTATTTTGTATGTGTTCACTGGGGTGTAAAAATGTGGTCAAATTGCATCAATTAGGATCATCCCATTTTCTTTAATGGTCTCTCTATGCCCAGAGCAAATCCAGAGTAAACCACGTATAACAGAGAGACAGTAGTTAGGAATTACAAAAATAATCTGATTCATAATACATATAAACTGTGTTATGGCTTTGAGCTCTTGATCTTCACAGTGAAAAAACAGTCATAAATTCTGGAGAAATGAGGCAATATACTTCTCACCAATTCCAGTGTAACTCTATACATACACCATTGAATAAAATATAGAAAGTGTAAATACGAAGCCTAGAACTGTGACATGCTGGAAGCTGCAAATATTTAGAAATGTGCAAGTAGTGTTTTATACCACACAGGACGGAGTCCTTCCATGCATAGAAGGCAGTGATGTTAGCAACCTGGAAATGTGATTATTTAAGGATGTTCCTTTACATGACTTTAAACCAATATATAGAAAGTAACTCAGTTTAGCTCTCATTTTGTAAACAAGCTGATATATTAATAAAGGGACCAGTTAATATAGACAAGGAGGCTGACCCTATAGTAAAGTGTATGGGCCAGAATCATCTCCAATTTAGCATATGATTTAGGGAGCTACACCAGGGAATAATTTAATGCAATTTGTCTGCCTAGAGGGTGGTATAGTGCTAATGAGAACAGCACAGAAAAATACCTGAGGAAATACCATATCACTCAAGTAATACAAGTCCCAAAATATTAACTATTAAAGAAAATCAAAAGAATAGTTTTATTCCCGTATCACATTTGAAACATTATGCTGAACAATTTTCTTTTCCTATTCATCTAGTTAAACCTGATTTTGTCAATGTTCCTGTGACAAAAATATTCTCAGAAAGAAGGAATATTAATAGTGTTATGTAGTTAGACAAATGGAGAAAAAATAAATACAGACACAAAGACCAGTCAAGAGAGATAGTCATTAAACCAAAGTCTGTTTGCTCTCTCCCATACATCACGAAAAGAAAAGCAATATACAAGATAAAGAAATTCAAATTATACAGAGAAGACAGAAGACTCCACTGCACACTGCAGGTCTGGAAAGTTAACAGGAAACAAAAACAATCCTTTCATCCATTCACTCTGAAACTGTGGAGCTGGCAGGGTATCAAGTCTATTGCACATTAGATCCAAATTATACAGTGAGAGAGGAAAGAAGAGTCATACTAATAGAAAAGAAAACAAGTAAACAAAATACTAGCAGTCTCATATTTTAGTTCATCAACTTCCATTAGGTCAGTGAACTATGTTGTTGTACTGTGCCATGATACTGGCTTTGGAAGCTGAAGTAGTAATATACCATAGTGTTACAATTCTGTTAGGTTAGATTAGGGTAAAATGTTTAAAAAATAATATGCAATTGTTCTGATCGGAAACATTTCGCAGTTTAATTAGCTTTTGGATGTTCTTTTCTGTGGATATAAATGTTTGGGATGTTTGAGGCACTTTCGGGGGAGCTACTACCCTTGACCCAAGAAGAAAGCCCTAAATGATAAGTGTGCAGATTGCATTGTAGGCGGTGACTCATGACACCACCTAAGAGGCCAAACCCTCGTAGTGAAATCAAACCCCTTGTAGTAACACCTGAGGCCAG
>JAGPOW010003642.1:58584905-58596046 GCA_030014935.1 Caiman crocodilus | reverse complement strand
GCAAAAAAGCAGGACCTGAAAACCCCCGGATTCCCCCTCCTTCTCTCGGTGATCAATCTCTCTCTGACGGCTGTAACATTCCTTCGGTCATCTGTCTCTATCGGTTGTAAAATGAACCAATAAACTGCTACTAATGACCACGTGAGTAAATACAACCTTATCTCAGCGATCTCATGATATCTGATCTGTCTAGCAGCCAATAAAAGGGAAGTCAAAGCCTAGTGCGGGAAAAAGAAATTAGTTAGAGTCCGTTCGTTCTCGCCCTAGGGGCCTGTCGGAATTAAGGCTCCGGAGGTGTGACAATAGGGACCCAATCTGGCCCCCTACCTTGTTCTCCCCCCACCCCTAGACAATATAGTTTAGGGGATGGAAAGTTTGTTGACACAGAACAAGTGTGTGGGGAAGGGCACAGTGCATCCTGGATGCTGGAGGACTGCAACTTGGGCACCTCATCTGTAGGAGTGGCCACACATTAATGGAATACAAACTAGGTAACACGTATTGTATCAGAGTTCCTGCCCAGAAATGGTGTAACTTTAAGCTGCCTGAATTGTGCTTAAAATTAATTTCAGGTGTTAATGGGTAGAGAATCCTGGAATTAAGAGTTCCAAGAGCTGCCTAAAATTAATGATCCACTTTAGGAGTGAAAATAATTTTTATTAGCTATAGATCTAATTGGGCTTAACAGGATATAAATGTCAGCAACTGTTTGAAGACTGATTATTATTATACTGACATTTTTATAATATCTTACTGCCTATAAAATGTTTTTCCTGCAAATATTCATTTACATGCTAGGAATATGCTATCAGGTATACCAACTTACTCTAGTTTCAACTTACTCTTTGCTGATGATATGCTTTATCAACTTGCAGTGAGAGTCCTTGAGGTGACTTAATAGGGAAAAAAAACTCTTAATAATTGTGTTCATCTTCTTATTTAACTTATTCCGGTATAAATTCAATGCCATATAAATCTAACGCCATTCATTTAAGGTTAATTGTTTTGGATTTACATGACAGTGTAACTAATATCAGAATTTAACTCCAAGTATTTTGGATTTCAGCCAAGTTCAAATTTTAACCTGTAGCAGAATAGCCTGATAATATGTTCTCAGTTCTGGATATAAAGGCAGTTTGGGTAAGGATCATTCAATGATAAATATTTGCACTTGGGCATAGCTCTGTAGTGGAAAGTTTCAAGAAGAAACATCATTTGTTTTTTGGTACAATAAAATGCCTGAGAACATGAATAAGCTATTGGGTTCTTCCAGTTTTCATTTCAAAGACTGGAAAAACTAGCTTTAAAAGCAATAAAATGTTACCTATTTAAAATCACATCTAGGAATATTTCCCAGCAAAATATGCTTGGGATGCTATGGAATTTTTTACCTACATTAAAAAAAAGAAAAATGTTCTATCTAAAACCTGAATATTACCAATGATGAATCTAGGACTGTATGTCTTACAGATTAAAATTATTACATACACACACTTACTATAGTTGTATTAAAGTAATACCTTATCATTACATTATGAGAATTTTACTGACACTGAATGTCATAAGACCTAGTTCCGTAAGTTTTAAGGGAGGACATATCAAGTGGGCATCTCTTCCAAGTCCACTACTGTTTAATACCTCTAGTAATGATTTGAAGGATGGAACACTCATGACACCAAATTGGGTGGGATAGCAGACACTTTGCAGAACAGGAATAGGATTTAAAATTATCTTTATAAAGTAGACAGATTGTCCAAAATTAATATAATGAAATTCAACCAGGACACATGTGAAATACTCTTAGAACCAAACAAGCAAATGTATAAATGCAAACTGAGGAATGACTGATTAGGTTGATTTGGTTTCCAAAAAGGGGGTAGTAGTGGATTCAAGCTAAATTGAAGTCAGCAGTGTGCTTCTGTTGCAAAAGCCAATAGTATACTATGAGGTATTAGTGTGTAGAATACAGACTCCTTTCCATTCTATTCAGCACTGGTGAGTCCTCACCTGGAGTACTGTCTCCACTGCTCGGCACTGCCCATCAAGAGAGATGTGGACAAACTGGAACGAGTCCAGCAGAGAGTGACAAAAGGGAAACTTGATGTACAAGGATTAGGAAGAAGAACTGGAATTATTTAATCTAGAAAAGAGAAGATTGAGAGGGATTTAATAGCAGTCTTCAAATGCATGAAGGGTTGTTATAAAGTGGATAGTAATAGACTTTTTTCTGTGTTTGCAAGTGACAAGACAAGAAATGATCTTAAATTGCAGCAAAGGAAATTTAGAGCATTTAAGTATCGGGTCAAATTATAAAAAGGAGTTATGGATCCCCATCCTTGAAAGATTTTGAAAGCAGGGTAAATGAGAATTTATATGGAATGGTTTAGATGAGGATGGTCTTGTTTTGAACAAGGCAATGCATCTCCTTGATTCCCTTCCAGCCTTCTAAGTACAGCTTTTTCATTTGGTCAACTAATCTAATTGTATGGATACAGAGTTTTTACTGTACATGCATCACACAAATGTTCTTCAAAGAAACTTATTATCAAAGTTAAAAGTAGAATTAAAAAAATCCATCACTATTGACTAATAATTAGAGTTGAAAGGTAATCTTTTGCTACAAGGAAGACATACTATTCAAGGAAATAACTTCTTTAAACAAACTTTTTTCCTGGATCAGGCATGCACTGAACAGAAAAGACCTCCATTTTTTTTTTAAAAAAATCAGATACCAAAAAAAAAAATTGGAATGTATTTAGTCATTCAGATATTAACTTTAGTTGCATGAAGTTGTTGGTGTTTTATTTACAAATTTGCTGCCCTGAGATTTCATCACATACGTGCATGTTTTGTGCATGCCTGTGCATGGAGGCACCCTGCATACATTGGTAAGGTTACTGAGACAAATGTCCTAAGTTATATATATATTCTTGCTCTCTTGTTCCAAGGTCACAAGGAATGGACTGACCCAACCAACCATTAGTTTCTTCAATGCAATAATTCAGAACATAAGATTTCAATCTGTAGAGAGTGGTAGTCATGGGATTCACCTGTATGGACCAACTTGAAGAATGAGTTCAAAAATGTTAATGTTTTTTTTTCCCGTGAGGGTGCAGACAAAAGTGCAGCTCCCCGGTGCAACTCAGAATGCTTTGCAGAAAGTGTTCTGAGTTACATGATCCCCTGCAACAAAGAGAAGTTCACTACTGGTTTTAGCAGGGAGGGGAATCTAGCTGCTGACTGCCAGCCTGCCGCTGGTTTCTCTTAGCAACAGCTCCTCCTCCCTCCTATCCCCTCAGAAGGGGAGGAGGGAAAGGGAGCAGATGAAACTCATTCTAGCAGTTCCCTAGCTGGTGCTGGATGGTGTGCTGGGTGAATTGGTGCCCCCTACCTCCGGGGGGGGGAGGGAGAGGGCCTCCAATATACCCACCCCACCTACCAGTGAGCGCTAAAAAATTCCCAGATCAAATTCCCTCTATTCCCTTTCTCTACCTGCTTCCCCCCATTCTGAAAACAGCAACCAGCTGGGAGGCAGCACAGACAGAAGTTACAGAAGATCAGAAAATGCTCTATTCTGAAACATCTTTATCTGAACCCTCATACAGTGAAGGTTCAGATTTTTTCCAGTGGCCATTTTTGAAGTGGTCTGTAGCCATGCACTGCTACCAGCAATAAATGTTGTTAATTTGTCTTTCAAAGACTATGTGGCCTCTCTGCAAATCTCTGGTGTTTGAACCCTACTGGGTGCATCTACATGAGATGCTTTACTGAAAAGTAGCACAGTAGCACAGTATACTGAGCAGTACGTATGTGTAACTATACATGCACATGCTTACTGCATAGTAAACCTTGCTAATCACAAGTAAATTTACTACCTGAAAATGCAAGTAGGAAATTTACTTACTAACAGTTACTGCACAGTAGCACTTGTGTAGATGCCTGACTGGGAGCAAATCTGTTCCTGGTCAGTCAGCCACCAAGGAGTGGGAGACTGGTCCCTGCCCCTGGAAGCTGCCTGCTGCCAGGGCAGGTTTCACCATCAGAGCTTGGATGCCTACTATAACCCCCTGCCCCAGCACCAGGGAGCTCCAAGCCTTTGGCTCTGAGATTGTGATCACAAAGTAGGAGCTGGGAGATCCTTATCTCCAAGCACCAGCTCAGTGGTTGTGGGGTGCCACTGGGAGATAAGGATATTCCAGCCCCTGCTCCCTGACCACAATCTCAGAGCAGGTGGCTTGGAGTTCCCTGCTACTGGGGCAAGGGAGCAGGGAGTTCCCCATCCTGGGAAGATAAGGGTTTCCCAGCGCTGGCCCTGCAGTCATGGAGCTGGCACTGGGAGGTCCCTGTGTGATCACAGAACTAAATGGAGAACAGGATGGGGAGCACAGAATTGGGTGGGGGACAAAAAACCCCATCTCCCATCAGCAGGCAGTTCCCAATACCAGCTCTGTGACCACAGGGCCAGTTGTGGAATGTCCTTGTCTCCCCCTGGCTGGGGAGCTCCCTTCTCCCAGGTTCTCAGGTTCCCTACTTCCAGGCTCCCTGTTCTTAAGGTGCATTAGCTTATTTTAAATGCACATTAGCAAAAGCGCAAATTTTTGTGAGGCTTTAATATGCATTAAAATAAGCTAATGTGCCCCTACTCTGTGATCATGGGGTAGGACCTGGACAGCTTGTTTTCCATTCAGCTCAGGTTGCATGGAGCTGGGGTGGGGAGAAAAGGATCAAAGATCCTGGGGGAGACAAGGACCTCCCAGCACTGGCCCTGTAGACTTAGAGCTGGCACTGGGAGCTCCCTGCTGGTTGGGGTTGGGGTGCCTGTCCGCCACCCAATTCCATGCTCTCCAGCCTGTTCTTCACTCAGCTCCACAATCACCACTGGGACAGATAGCAAGAAGGCCCTTGATTGGGTGGGGAATCCCTGCCCAGCTGGAGGCTTGGTGCTAGCTGCCCCACTGGTGGATTGGGGAAAGGGGCTGGGATTGCCCCTCCCCTGCAACTCTTTTCAAGTCCTCTGTCCTGATCAGGGAGCTGGAGCTGGGAGCTCCCTGCTGCCAGGGCAGGGGGACATTGTCTCCATCCCAGCAGCAAGCAGCCCCCTGGGTGCAGGGAGGCATATCATAGCCCTGGCCAGGAGACAGCTGTCTCCTGGCCCGTTGCTCCCTGCCAGCCCCTGGTCTGCTCCCTGGGCTAGCATCCGGGGGGGCTAGAGCTCCCCCTGATGACAGCACAGACCCACTGCAGGGATCCCATTGCAGGGCTCCCCCTGCCCAGGAGCATTTACTCACAAATAGTTTAGTTGTGAGTAAACTGATCCCAGATCTAATACACATTTAGACACACCCACAGGCCATGTCTGCACGAGATGCTTACTGCACAGAAGCTTATTACTACTGTGCTGTAGCTCATTACTACTATGTGCCATAGCTTGTTACTACTGCATAGTTGTGTTACCAGGCTTGAACTGTGACACGATGCTACTGCGCAGTAGTAATGAGCTACTGTGTAGTAGTAATGAGCTGCTGCACAGTAAGTGTCACTAGGCAATCATGCTTGAACACTACTGTACAGTAACTCCAGTTACTGTGCAGTCATTGAATACTTGTTTATGCAATAGCAACTGCACGGTGGGCATCTCATGTAGATGTGCCCACTGTGTCTTGCTATGGAAGCAACTTGAGCTCTAATGGGTCAGGGGATTAAATTTAGTGATATATAGTGTTCTGAAGCAGCCCACAATCCATTTCAAGGTTTGCATCTACATGTTCATTATTGTGCTTTTGCTAATATGCTTTACATTTATCACCTATAGTGTAATGTACTAGAAAAAGGCGCATTAGCTTATTTTAATGAACATTAGCAAAAGCACACTTTTTTGTGATGCTTAAAGTATTTATTAAACTAGGTTAATGCACATTAAAGCACATGTGTAGATGCACCTAAGGGGTAAGAAATGAATCTGGCCTATCCTTAAATTGCTACCAAAACAAAGAAACAGCTTAGGAGCTTTGCAAATAGATACAGCTCTTCTCAAATAACCAAAAAAATCCACTCTACACAACTAAAAATGAAGTTTAACTTCACCCTTAGGCAAATGATGTCTTGGAGAGAAAAAATCCTACAGGTGAGTGTTATACTGAATAATAGTGCTAACAGCAATGGAAGCCTGAAATCACTTTTTGAATAAACTTGGGATATTACTTCATTGTTATTTTGTCTGAAACTTGAAGTACACTGGATTTAATATAAGAGTTTGCATTTTGCTTGTTTGGAAGCTGAACTAATAGCCAATATATCAGTTGTTTTCATTCATAAATGGTGGAGAGAAGCAGCAACAGTTCAAATAGTAGCCCATCAATGTTGAAACAACCTAGTGTAAGTCCCATGAGGGTTGAATTGTCTTGATTGATGAATAAACATGAAAAAGACCATTAAGAAAACTATTAACTGTTTGATGGGAGAAAATTGAGATGCCTTGACATGGCAGGTAGCAAGCTGAGATTGCTGCTAAGTGCACCTTAATTGAACTTAAAGATAGACCTGTCTGCTTTAACAGTAAAAGGCAGACCAAATAAGCAGAATGTAAGACTGCATTAGATCATTTTATGGCAGCCCAACATGAAAACTACTTCCACTTTGCTATATGCATTCTGGTAACAGACACCTTTTTACTTTATAATATAATCTGCAAACCTCCACATGAAGAACTCCTGTCAGCAGATGTCATCCTGATAGAATCTATACATTGAGTTGCAGGTATCTTTGATGTACCTGTAGAACACAGCATACAGTTCATGAGGGTATGTTCTTTTGAAATACAAGTGCTGTGCACTGGTGAATGGATGGGATCTGAAAACCCTAATTTATAAAAACATGCGAATTTGTGGGGCCTGAGATATAGGCCATGTCTGTCAAAGACCCTGGGAATCACTGGAATTGAGGGAAGGCATACATGTGCTGAGACCACAGAATCAGAAAGCCACCTGCTATTGATTCCAAACTTTTCTCTCCCTAAAAGAAAAGGGAAGAAAACATTACCTTGTCTTTGGGAACAAAATTAACTTTTGTAGGGAATCTCCATGTATCAACAGAGTAGCTTCTTGACAAAAAAGCCTTAATTTCCCATCTCCATGACATATGGTTGTTAAATTGTCTGTTAAGATTTGCACTGGTGTTCCCCTCAGAAACGGTAACAAAGATGTCCATCTTAGCCACATTGTTCTCAGTTCTGGGACAGTTATGTGGCATATAACCTATTACCATAATCCACATGTTTGAAATTGATCTAGCTTGTATTCTCTTTTAGTAGTCCCTGAAAATGCCTTAAAATAGCATATTGTGGTGAGCAGTGACAAAATGATAGTGTCCATGGGGAGATAATGGACCTTCATGACATTCTATTTACTTGCTAGTATGCTCCTTGATGCTGTTCCTATGGATTTGACAGTTGTTGAGACAAATGAGTTGAGTTTGAAGTAGTGAAGATTTACCCTCAAATCTGCAGAGTAGCAAGGAGTCCTGCTTCAAGTGGTGGCACCAAAGTAACCAATAACGCTAGGTTTGAAGACTATAATGATATGGAATATTAGCCCAAGGTTTTGCACAATGCAAAAACCAAGGAGGCTATGGAATTGTGGGTGCTGTAGAACAGGTAAAAGAAAGAATATTTTTTATGCCTGTTTTAGCTTTGATAGGCCAACTTGACAAGAGACAATAGGAAGTCTGAGAGAAGGTTTTCTGCTAGGAAAATTAGACAATAAATAAGATAATGAGACTCCTTCTTTAGAAGGAGCTGGTTTTGGAAAACCCTAAAAGACTTTTTCTTGATGATCAGGAGATCTCAATATGATTTTTATAAGTGGAATAAAAGGTTCTTACAGCACAGAAGAATGAAACGCAGCAGATAGAGGACATACGTCAAGCTGAGGAGATTTTAAATTAGAGGTTATTCTCAATTGTATTGGGTGGCAGAGATGTAGCTGGTAGTTCACACCACTTGACTCTGTAGTATTGGCCACCTTAGAACCAAGGAAAACATTATAAAGTAACAGTCATACGTTTCAGTGTCAAATGAAGATGCTCTGAGTGACAGCATTTCAGTCTGATATAACTCTGGCAGCCTGGTTTCAGAGATTATGTTGCTACTGATACTGCTGTCCTGCTGATATATTAGAGGTCTCAGCAGACAATTTTGAAGATTGAAGTGTTATTCAATGCAATATCAGTATCAAGAAAGTACAGGGGCTCAATCCTGCTTTGGTCAGTGCTGACTCAGATGAATCTTGAGTGACTCAAGATGAACCTTGATTATGCTGCTGAATTTGCTACAGCGGTTGGAATTAACGCGCAATACGCATCAATGCTATTAAACCAGTGCAAAAGGGAATTTAATTCACTTTAATGCATCACCTATAAATGCCGAAACTTCATCTTTTCAGCCTATGACAGGCAGACTGTACCTCATTGACCATTCCAGGAGATGCAGTTATAAGTGAGATTCTGTTGCATTGTTGTGTGCACTTTTTGAATACTTAACAAATTGTATGCATGGAGGGCACTGGGGGGCACCAGTACAATAAAGGAGTATTTGCTATGGTCACTGTATAGCAGAATTACTTCTTTATATGAAGGGCAGGTTTTAAAAGCTAGGACATCATTATTCAGTGATGAACCTGCCAATTTCTAGTACAAAATGCACTATTCTAAACTGCCCGTGTAATAAAAAAGTGTGCATTTGCTAACAGATTGAAGAAAAAAGGAAATACTGCTAAGATCTGAAATAAAAGCTTTTATAATACTGACTCTGTTTATAGTAACAAACTATCCTAATGCACAGAACACGTACTTTATCTGAAGAAGCTGAATGCTGCTTCAGGTTTCCCCCACTACCCTTCGATTCTCCTTGGGATAGAAGTAGAAGGACACTGACACTGTGTAACTCTTAATGAATGCTTCTGATAAAGGCTTTCAAACTTCTGTGCTGAGCAGGTAGGTCTACCATGAATGGGATGGGCTCATGCAGAAACTTGAAAAAAAAACAGTTATGATGTGGAAAGGGAGAGGAGAAGTGGGAGTTTGTGCATGCACACTATTTTTATAATACTATTGATAGTAGACTGATATTGGTGGATTGGTTTTGCACAAATATGTACAATTTAGGGAAAAAGGCAGGTCAGCGAGGGAACAGGCAGCACAGCAGCAGATAGGGCAGGAAGCAGAAAGCAAAGCCGCAGATCAGGCAGGGAGCACAGGGGCTAGAGCGGAAAGTAAAACAGCAGATTGGGCAGGGAAATGAACTAAAATAGCACTTGGAAGGTATACGCTAAGGCATGGCCTGCCAAAAAAGTGACTCCCACTGTTCTAAAGCACCCAGGATTTGCTATCAAAGACTGGTCCAAATTGAACTTTGGTCTGGCCCAGTATGGTTTCCATGTTCTTAACTCCCCCTTTCCTGAAAAGAATAATAGAGACTCAGGTTTTTGCCTCAGGTACTGACTACCTATGTTATACTGTACAGAGAGTGCATTCTGCTCTCATGTAGCAAATAACTAAATACTGTATGTTCTAAAACAAAAACAATTTCCCTCTTCCTGCTAAAAAAATAGTAACATTACATTTGAAATAACTCAACTACATTATAGAAATATTAACACTGCCAAATAAAGCATGCAAAAATCAGAACATGGCCCAAAAGAAGTTGCAGTCAGGACCTTAACACTCTTCTCCCCTGTACATTAAGGCATGTTGATATATATTCTTACTACCTAAAACATTTTGAGCAGGATGTCTTCCCCATTTTGGACACTGAGTGTTCAGCAGGGCAAAATGATGCTATGTGACCAATATTCAGCCTTTTTCTTTTCATTTCTTTTCTTTTTTTTTGTAGACTAGAGTTCACTATCTCTCAGGCTTAATGCCACCAAAGTTGGAGCCTATATTCTATAGGATCCCTGTTCCTTTCACTGTATAACGCCAAGGAAGCAGGGCTAAAAAATTCCTAAACTTCACTAGTGCTGCAATTTTAACTACTGCATGAGTCACATAGCTGTACAGGAGAAAAGTTCTTCATGTCTTTTATTGTCTTGTCACATGTGTATAAAGGTCACATAAAATTGGATGGAAGAGGGGAAGTATAGCTTAAATCTCAAATATTGTTAAAGACATAGACCTAAATGACTCCAGGGCATTCACAGAGCCAGTCAATACCATTCATCACCTATCATAGGTCACCAGATAATGACAAAAAAATATCCTGCAATAAAGTTTTAGTTGCTCATACATAAGTCCATCACTCTTACCTGCACCATGGCACTCTAGTACAGAACTTTTAAGATGTGAAAAACATGAAATGGTTATAGAAACTTAGCACCTGTTTACGAGATGAAAGACAAGTGAGATGAAATTAAGCCGCTCATGCAGCCATGCTCCTTTGAGATCTAGAGCAACAATGGACGTCTTTAAACATTTCTCTAAATGTGACGTTTTTATTATTATGTAAGTTGCTCAAACCAAAAGAAACATAACCAGAGTAATATCTGATGAGCTAGCTTGTAGCTGATTTAGTTCACTCAAGTCTTTTCTGAATTTATTTACATCAAAAATGTTGCATGGACCAGTATATCAGCTTTAAAAAGCTAAGTGGCATTAAGTAATACATTCCCACATATACTGAAGGCAGAAGTATAATTGATCTGTATCATATATTTACAACAATACAATTCTAATTAATCACTAGTATTACACAAAATAGTAGCTGCTTGAATGTTTATTGTTTTATAGCATTCCAAAGGGTTTTGAACATAAGCATAGTTCTTGAGGTGGCCACAAAGAGATTTTGAAGAAAACACAGTGGTTAATCATTTTTTCTACACAGTCATGGAATTTAAAGGTAGTACACATACCAGCTCATCCTGACTGTTTCTGTCATTGTAACTCGGTAATTAACCCATCTACATAGATGTAGATGGCGAGACCTACATAGATGTAGAAAAGAGGCGAAGGGGTTGCGCTCTATGTCAAAGAGTGTTTCTCTGCATCGAACGTTAACTTGGGGGCGACTGAGGACCAGGTGGAAGCGATTTGGGTCAGGCTGCAAGGAGGATGAGGGGAAAGGGACTTAATGGTGGGTGTCTGCTACAGAC
>JAGPOW010003642.1:58534822-58584805 GCA_030014935.1 Caiman crocodilus | reverse complement strand
CCTGTGACCCTGGCACTCGTTCCTGCCATTGGCGGGGGGTCAGACTAGATGGCCTGCTCTAGGCCCCTTCTGACCCTAGATACTATGATACTATGATGTGTACCCACTAGAGAGTAGGTGCAGTGTTTGAAAGCAAAAAAATGTGCTAGAAAAAATGCTTAAAAAGAAAATGTCAGGAGCACAAGAGAAATGTTTATGTGCCAGGCAGCGACAGACTATGAAAGATGCTCTTCTAAGGACGGTGCTGGAAGCCACATCATTCTCCTCCTCCTCCTCCTCCAGGTTGAACAACTCAAGTATGTCCCATTAAATAAAAAGGTGCATGTATTTCTGAATGATGCCAGAAAACAGCCAACACAACACTGCAGCTAACTTGGAAGAGGATAGTTGTGATGTTAAGTGTAAGAAGTGAGAGGGTTATGCTTAAGAGAACTGGAGTGATATGAGTATTCCATTGAGAAAGAAAGTGGGAAAAGAATGTATCAGAGCAATGCTGCAATATATCACCAAAGGGCTCCCACAACAGATTACCTCCCTTGCTAAGTGATAACTGCCATCCAGAAGCATTGTTTGCTCAGACAGAAAGGACTAGAGGGTAATAACTGATTTTCCCATTGAAAAAAAGCACTCTCTTATCCAAGGAAGGGAACAATATAACTTTGTTTAACATG
Source organism: Caiman crocodilus (assembly GCA_030014935.1). Classification (NCBI taxonomy): domain Eukaryota; kingdom Metazoa; phylum Chordata; order Crocodylia; family Alligatoridae; genus Caiman; species Caiman crocodilus. The sequence continues at coordinate 58,584,134 of JAGPOW010003642.1, read as the reverse complement.
TCATGCATGTTACTTCATAAGTAACACTAATGCTTCACTCCTGGACTAGGGACAGAAGTTACACAAAAAACATTATAAGTAATCAGAAATGGGTTCAAGCCTATAATACAACAGAAGTTCAGTGCACATAAATCACTTTCAAAATGGCTGCAACCAGTTTAAGATAAACCTGGATGGATGTAGTATCAGATGTAACTGTTTTAGGCTAAATCGGTTTATTGAACTTTTGTCCCAGAACCCCTCCAGATTCAAGTTAACTAGCAGTCCTCCAGCACCCCAGGATGCTTTGCACTTCCCCCCCACCCACAGGGTGAGTGGGTTAGCTATGGCCCAAACAGTCTGCTCCAGTAGAGCAGAGAGGAATGCTATAGTGCCCCCAGGTTCTAGCCTGGGCCACTGCAGGCATGTAGCTGCTTTTTCAGAATCAAAAGAATCTGTTCACTTGCTTACTGGTTCAATTTATAAAACTTAGACTAACTTGCAAAGATTGAATTGATTCAGCCTTAGGCTTTCTGACTGCCTGTAGTTAGCTTTGGAGCATCTTCTGAGCACACTGAAAGTGCAGTATGGTATCCTGCTTTTCAGATTTAGAGGATAATAAAATAGGATAAAGATTTTTTAACAAAGCTGAGAGGTAAAGTCACCTTTACTCTAACCTTTTCATTGGTTTGGTGACAGAGTTTTAACAAAAGGCTTCTTCAATATGTCAACTGATCAGCCCCATAATCAATTCTTAGAAGATGCTGTAGACCAAGCTGTGACAATAAATTACTGAAAACTTCAGTATTGCTGCATTTTTGGCCACAAAAAAGCAAAAAAATTCTGATGAAGTCTTGCCAACAAGCAATACCACAGCTTGGACAGCAGTTGCTTTTTTATCACCTATGCTTTTCTGTTATTTAATAGCAAAGCAACACAGAACACACAAAAAAGTCATTTTTGCTTTATGGAGAGTTTCCTGAGGATTTGCAGTATTAGTTGAACTTTCCTCCACTACACAAGAATATTGCCAATGCTGAGTTAATGTGATTTAGTTGTCAAAGGCAGTTTGCAGATTTTAAAGATGACCAGTGTACATTTCTGTGCTCAGAGCCATTCTATCTCACAAAAAAATCAATGTTGGCTCAGGTCTGTCCAGGCTAGCATAGTTAAGAGCTTCTTTAACTATTTTACTAAGGAGTATGGGGATTTCACTGTTCCTGTGCTCAGTAAAGCTGAGCTGGCAAAAAAAAAGTTCTGTAAAAATTTGAACCGTTGAGGAAACCTGCCAAGATTGGCCCTATGCCAACTACTGCAAACAGAGCCTCTAAAGATCTGGCATGTGGAATAGATATTTAGGAAATGTGAAATACATAATCTGGCAATACACTACATTTAAAAAGTGGCAGTACAATGAGACTACAGTGAGGGGCATACACAAGTAAGAAATTGTCAACAACATGAATCATGAAAAAAGAAGTGCCTGTGATTCACTTGCAATGATATAATTAACTGAATTGCTAAGCAAAAAAGAAAAAGCGTGCAAGTATTTCTTTGAATTGTACAGTGCAATAATCTGCAAATTAAATATTTTTAAAATATAATTAAATAGTTTATTGACTATAAAACTAATGTAGAGACTGAGAAGATGATAACAAAGTAATCAGGAACACCCAGAATGGATTCATCAAGAGCAAGTCATGCCCAACAAACTTGATTTCCCTTTATGACAATATGACAGGCTCTATGGATGTGAGCAGTAGATGTGCTATACCTTACATTGGCAAGGCTTCTGATACTATTTCTCATGAAATTTTCATTAGTAATCTAAGAAAATGTAGGGTAGATGAAAGTATGGGAAGGTGGATACAAAACTGGTTAGGTCATCATGCTCAAGGAGTAGTGATATATGGCTCAATGTCTAGTTGGGAAGAAGTAATGGACGCTGTTCGCAATGAGTCTATCCTGGGCCTAGAATTGTTTAATATTATCACTAGAGATTTGGCAGAGGGGATGGCATACACACATGGCACAGTTTTAAACACCAAGTTTCATGGAGTTGTAGACATTCTGGCGGACACAGCTGGGATTCAGAATTACTTTGATACACTGGAGAAATTGTTTAAAATTAGTTAAATAAAATTCAGTAAAGACACATTCAAAATCCTGTCCTTGGGATGGAACAATTGTATGCATAAATATAGACGGTGTAATGACTGTTTAGGCTGCAGTATTACAGACAGGACCTTGGAAGTCACAGTGGACCATAAGCTGAATATAAACCAAGTGTATCCCCTTTTTACCAAGAAAGGCCAATAGCATACTGGGCTATATTAATAGAAGTGACACTTGCAGAAGGCAGGGTGCGCGGTGCCTTAGACACTGATTGGCTAAAAGTCACCCTGACCTACTTTCTGCCTAACTTCAGACTAACTATCCTAACCACCTCTCAAATCAATATAAGTAATTATCTTGCTCTATTTGGCAGTAGTGAAGTATCATGTGGAGTAGTGTGCCTAGTTTGGGACCCCTCACTTCAAGAAAGGTGTGGACAAATTAAAAAGAGTCCAGAAGAGAGCAATACAAATGAGAGACCGGAGAAACATGAATTAGAAGGATAGGCTGAACAAATGGGTTATTTAGCCTAGCGAAGAGAAGACTGAAGGGTGGTTGTATAGAGGAGGGAGATAGACTATCACTATGGTCACGTGGAACAGAATGAAAAGTTGTGGTCTTAAACTGCAATAAGGGAAATTGAGGCTAGATGTTAAGATGAACTTTCTCACTATGAGGTCGGTTAAGCACTGGAATGGGCTACCCTAAGAAGTTATGGACTCTCTACTCTTGGACATTTTTAAGAGAAAGCTAGACAGAAACCTAACTGGAGTGGTTTAGTCAGGGACAATCTTGCCTTGAGCAGAAATTCAGAACAAATGACTTTCTGAGATCCCTTCCACCTTACTCTTCTATGAAGTTCTTAGAATTGGCTACCATATGAATGTAGCTTGGGACCCCTTGGGGGGGTAAGGTGGCTATCAGCAGCCTCTTAGAAGTCTTTTCAGGACCAATTCCATATCAGAAAGGATGAAGGATTGATCCAAGCTACTGATAATCATTCAAATTTACAAATATCTGAGATTGGAAAAACTCCCAATGCTTCTTCCCAGATTTTTTTTCTGTGTTGCTATTCTGTGCTAAAGATTCATAATTTGAGAATATTCTAGAGATTTTTCATTTACTTTCAGTTTTTATGGCTGCTTTTATTTTTTCTAATAAGTCTTTTATAAATGCTCAGAAGGTGAGATTATTCTCTCTCAGGACACTCAAGCAAATAATGGAAGGTTTAACGTATTTCTTAATTACTGCAGTGTGAACACCTGAGTAGTTTAAACAAACCTCAAAGCCACAATTAAATCTCTCATACTATAATGTTGAGGAAAAAAACATTTCCAGTCATTATAAATGTGGTGAAGGTGATCATTAGAATGGTATTTTGTCATGATGGAAAAGTGAGGAGTGGAAAACTGGTAAGCAGAGGTTTTTAAGGCCTGGCTAAACAAAGTCTTGGCTGGGATCATCTAGTTGGGGATGGTCCTGCTTTGAGTAGGCGGTTGAACTAGATGACCTTCTGAGGGCCTTTCCAATCCTAATTTTCATTGATTCTATGATTGCAAAGTTTGAGTGAGGAGAGAAAGGTAATCTAGAGAAGAATTAAAAAATCAGCTTTAGGACTACTTCTCTTAACTATAATCAAGTTCAGTAACCCTTGCTCTGATTGTACTGAGTACTTAGGAGTACTAAGTACTCCTAAGAGAACTCTACAGCCAAGGGTACTTAAAGAGCTGGCAGGCATCATAGCTCAGCCCCTGGCATGGATTTTTGAGAAGTCCTGGCACTCTGGTAAAGTGCCCGATGACTGGAAGAAAGCCAATGTGGTACCTATCTTCAAGAAAGGGAGGAAAGTGGATCTAGCAAACTACAGACACATCAGCCTGACCTCTATCCTGAGGAAGGTCTTGGAAAAGATTATCAGTGAGGCCATCCTGTACAGGCTAGCTGATGGCAATATCATGAGAGATACTCAGCATAGGTTTGTTGCAGGTAGGTCTTGCTTGACCAATCTCATTTACTTTTATGACCAGGTGACCTATCACTTGGACAAGGGAGAAGAGATTGATGTCATATATCTTGACTTTAAAAAAGCCTTTGATCTGCTATCCCATGATCACCTCTTGGCAAAACTGACTAACTGCGGCCTTGACCTCACCATGATCTGCTCACTGGGGAACTGGCTCTGCGGCAGGCCCCAGAGGGTGGTGGTTGATGGAAGTCAATTGTTGTGCCCTGTGACCAGTGGGGTCCCTCAAGGCTCTGTCCTAGGGCCTTTACTTTTTTAATATCTTCATCAATGATGTTGACATTGGTGTAGAAGTGGGCTGGCCAAATTCACTGGTGACACCAAATTTTGGGGTAAAGCATCCACACCTGAAGACAGGGGGGTGATCCAGGCAGGTCTTCAAAGGCTAATGAAATGAGTGGATGAGAACCTGATGGTGTTTAACACCAAAAAATGCAAGGTTCTCCACCTTGGGAGGAAAAACCTGCAGCATGCTCGGCTTAGCAGTGCTATGCTGGCTAGCACTACAGATGAAAGGGATTTGGGGGTCGTGATTGACCACAAGATGAACATGAGCCTTCAATATGATACTGCTACTGGTAAAGTGAGCAAAACACTGGCTTGCATCCATAGATGCTTCTTAAGCAAATCCTGGGACATAATTCTCCCCTTGTATTCAGCATTGGTGAGGCCACAGCTGGAGTACTGCATCCAGTTTTGGGCTTCACAATTCAAAAAGGATGTGGAGAAGCTTGAGAGGGTGCAGAGGACAGCCATGTGCATGATCAGAGGTCAGGAAAACAGACCTTATGATGACAGGCTGAGAGCCATGGGGCTTTTTCGCCTGGAAAAGCGCAGGCTCAGGGGAGATCTGGTGACCACCTATAAGTTTATCAGAGGTGTTTACCAAGATCTGGGGGGAACATCTGTTCACTAGAGTGCCCCAAGGGATGACAAGGCTGAACAGTCACAAACTCCTCCATGACCATTTCAGGCTGGACATAAAGAAGAACTTCTTTACTGTCCAAGCCCCCCAGGTTTGGAATAGACTGCCGCTGGAGGTGGTTAAGCACCCACTTTGAACACCATCAAAGATGCATCTGGATGCTTATCTTGCTGGGATCCTATGATCCCTGCTGACTTCCTGCCCCTGAGCAGGGGGCTGGACTAGATGATCACCTGCATCATGAAATCTATGAAAATCCTATTGGAACTCATGATACCATTTGTCTAAGTTTTATGCAATGTAATTTGCTGTTGCAAACATGGGAATTTCCATACTGAATGAGATGGTCAGTTCATCTATAGTATTGCTTCTTCAACAGCTTCTAGAACTGAGTATCTCAGAAACAGGTAGGCAGATACAGAGTTACCTGGAGAGTTACATGGCATGAAGTCTTACCCTGATATCTAATTGTTAGGGCAAGAGAGAGGGTTAACAAAATGATGGTCATTCCTGATAACCATATAAATGTGTGATCCACTTCTGAATCTTGCAAAGTTTTTGTTTCCAATAACCTCCTGTGGCAGTGAGTTCCATCATTTTATTATACATCACATGAAAATAGATTTCCTTTTACCAGTTTTGAATTTCTCATAATTAGCTTTTAACATTGGAAGCCACATCATTAGTATTAAATCTTCCCTTGTTCCTATGTTATGAGATGAGATCAACAGAAACTTTCAGCCTACCTTCTTCATACCATTAGTATCATGCCTTTTTCAAGTCCTTTCTTTTTCATCTCCTAAGGCCCCTTATTTTCAGTGTCTCTTCAGATGAGAGTTTTTCAAGGCCACAGACCATGCACAAGAGATCCTTGGTTTCTGTTGCTTTGGCAAATGCCTCGCTGCTTACACATATGCATGCTAAATATATGCATTAATTGAAACCATAAAAATTGGCAATTTTTATGCCACCATAAAGTAGATAAGTATGCCCATTTTATTTCTATCAGCTATATTGCACAGACAAAACATCTCTTATGGTTACACCTATATCTGTTTAGGTTCACTGCTTTATGTAATTTATTTCTGTAAGCAGTGTTGGTAAGCTACATGAAATCTCATTAAACTGAAAACAGAATTTGGCCAGTGAAGTCCACAGCAAAATCCTTTAATGTACAGCTGTACTAAGTGCAATCCAGGGGAAGGAAAGAGATTTGATCTGTAAGCATAAAGCTACTAGTGGCACTGGATATGCAGTCCTTTCTGCTTTAGCTTTGTCAGGTCAAATTTTTCTCTCTTACTTTCGCAAAGGGCAAATCTGGTGTAAATGCTTTGTAGTTTTTGTATTTCATAAAACTTTGTATGTGCAAATTGAACGAGAAAGATCTTCTTTTTAGGGATTTAGAGAATTGTGAACCCTGGTCTAAGTAATGCCCAGCTGCTGAGAGCAAGAGAGACTGCTGACTTTTTAAACCTTTGTTTTACAAATATTAAAAACAAATGGTGAAAGTGCAAAGTTATGTGGCCCTCTCAGGGACTGAGCATGAAACACTTGTTAGCAACAAAAAAACACCAGATCACCAGTGATGGAAAACCCAGTTCCTATGGTCCTCATAAGCTTAGATGTGTAGGACTAGCTGTCCATCTGCTTTGCAAAGGGCCCCCTTGATGGCTCCATGCAACACAAATTGGTCCACATTTTGTTGTAAGGTGATGTGTCCAAATTTAAATGTGACACATGCCTAGACCAGGAAGCAGAAGTCTTGAAGGACATCATGAGAGCTGGCCTCAGCAAGCTAGTTTCTTTGGCTTTCCAGAGTTAGCATCTTGGCCTGGTCCAGCAGGAAATTGGCCAAGAAGATCATGCTGCCTTTGACCACTCAGCATGGGATAGAGAAGATGTACAGAGTCTCAGAGAAGTCCACATTAATTGTGCCAAAGGGTGCCAAGGGCAGCAAAGAGCAGGTGCAGTCCAGGAAAGCATAGAAGAGTCTCCTCTACCTCTTCCTTGAAGAAAGGGCATGCCTCTGACACTGCTGGGTCTAACTGGCAGAGAGAGAGAGAGAGAGAGGTGTGGGCGGGGAAGCAGGAAAGTCTATGAAGGAACAGCTTTGTTGCTGTAGGCCATATTCAGATGTGTGAACGTTTGGTTCCCCAGGGACAACTAGTGGTGGTGCACCTTGTGCTATGACTACTTGTCTCCGGGGAATGCCTATGCCACACTTGTTCTGGCACATGGCAAGTTACCTTGGGTGGGGTAGGGGAGGCCCCAGCAGCCTTACCTCAGGTCCTGGGGGCCTCCCAGGGCTGCAGCATCAGTGATCCTGCTGCACAGAGTGCAGCTCTGGCCGGCCAGCCTCTGGCTTTGGGTGACACATGCTGCTGCTATGTGTACCACTTCACATTTTTGTTCATGCACTGCTCCCATGCAGCACAGAAAACAACTGAATATATGGTATTCAGTTGCAAGCGTGTTTACATTGCAAAGGTGGGTGTGGTGCCACATACTACATGGCTGCGCTGGTCTGGATATGGCCCTAGGGTTCTAGGGCTCCCTCTTTTGGTTATGAAGCTAACAGGGAGGGAGACACTTGGTTTTTGGTTTTGGAGACTATAAGTCCTTTATGTTTTGAGAATAAATTTAGCTGAAGAAACTACAAGCAGAATCAGAGTATGGGTGACTGTTGTGACTCAGCCTGGTGAATTAGAGCTCAGCTTTCACAAACCATTTTCCTTCTGTGAACCTAAGAAATTCCTTTGCTGCAGTGGCAGGAGGAAGAGAAAGACTGCTGGGGTTTGCCTCCTTCAGAATCTTCTGTTAGATCCAATCTTAGAGGCATTGTCTGGGTCCAAGATTCAAAGCCCTCCATGCATTTCTCTTCCATCTGCTCTTTTGTGCTGGGGTTGGCTGGGGAAAGCGTCTCTACCCTGAAGCTAAAAGGTTGAGGAACAAACTGATGCTTTTCCAAGCTCATCTTCACTTCCCTGCTATCGTATACAACTTCTAAGAGGAGTGCAAATCTGATATTAACAAAGTCACACTCCCATTGGCTCTGAAATTAAACCCATTCTTTTTAGTTATAATGATGGTGCTGTTGTCATGGAAGATTATTATCCTGCTGGATTTAGGTATAGGGAGCCTGAGTCTTCACAGAGCAATCATAGCGGATAAAAAGTCCAAGTACCTGGAAGGACCTCAATTATTGAAAGCACCAATTGTATTAATAGCTCAGATCAGCTGATGTGGATGATGTAATGTAGGCCCGGGTTTTGAAGATGCGTAGGCTAAAAAGACTCCAAGTGTGAACAAACTGAGTACATTTGCAGGAGAAATCCTGTTTTATTTTACTAGAACAGCACCCTATCTTTTATTGTTGCTCTCAGCTGAGCAATTGTTGGCCAATAGCAATTGACTAATCTGTAACTGTGACTTATATGCAGACTGTGCAAATAAATGAGGCAGTATTTTCATTTTCATTTTCTAACAGCCTAAATGACATCACTTTGTCCTCCCTAGGTCTACGTATTCATTATAAAAAGCAAAGCTGATTTGTCTAAATGCTTCTTTTTTCCTATGGGATGGGCATGGAATAGAAGACTTGTAATTTGCTTATGTAACCCTGGGCATGACACTACCCACACCCTCACCTAAATAGTGGGATCCTGGGGTACCCAGTAGCCGGTGGCCCTGCTCAGCTCCCTGGGTAGCTACTGCAGGGTCCCCAAGCAGCGAAACTCTCCTAATGATCAAACAATCTTGCAGATCATTATAAAACTATTCACAGGATTTAATCATTTACAAGATAATATATTATGAATTTAATAAAATCAGTAATGTTATACAAACACAACCTAGTGATAGTGGCTTAAGGGTTAATGCTTCTCCAATTAACCTCACACAAGGGGAATGCATACACATCACCCATGATAAATAAGGAACCAACAAATAAATACATTGATACACCAACTAATAAACTATCTAGAACTTATTTATACACTCAGCCTATAACTTGTATGCTCCAGGGTAACTATGAGGACCCTGTGTGCACTGGCTCTGGCTTGGGCTCTCAGAGAGCAGGGCTGCATCTGTGCCCCTGCACAGGAGCTGTGGGTGGTCCCTGCTGCTGGTATTCCTTGCATGAGCTCTAGAGGTCTCCATGCAGCAGGCAGTGGCTCCTCCCCTGTGGTCCCTGCAAGAGAGCTCAGTTTTGTCCAGACCTCCATCCCCTGGCACAGCAAGGAGCAGCATCTGGACTGTAGGTTGTAACAGTTTTCCCTGCCTGGCACAGCTTCACAGCACCCAGAAAATGCAGCCCCTCCCTGGGCCCCGCCTGCCCTGGGGCTTCTGGTGGTTGGAGCAGACCTTGCCCTTTTAGCCCAGTGCTCTCTCCAGCACCTGAGCCTCCCCTCCCCAGTACCTTCTCACTCATATGGAAACATCTGGCCCTGCGTCCCCCTCCCATCCTGTGCTCACCCAGCCACACAAGGCTTGTAGCAGGGTATCTTCCCAGACAGCTCCTCTCTTGTGCCTGCCCTGGCACAACCGTGGTGAAGTCCTTTCCCTGACCTCCAGCCTGTCTCTCTTCCCCTCTGTTCTCCCCTTGTGGGGAAAACTGCTCCCCCTTTTTAAACAAGCCTCCTCAGCCAGTCCCTGACCAGACCTCTTCCTGGGCTTTTGCTAAGTTCCTCATTTAAGACCCTGCTGGGGTTACTCCCACTACAAAGAGGGCTACCTCCAGAGCAGCTTCACTCACCCTCAGGGCAGATGTGGTCCCTACCAGAAAAAACTCTGTCTCTTCAGACTGTCCCTCTGCAGGGCAGCCCTCCCTATCCCTTCAGGTAAGTACAACTGTAATGCTCTTACAGTAGCACAGATAGTCGCAGCATCCTCTACAGCTCCAGAGCACACAAAGGAAATGCAACCTGTTGAAACAGACATTCAAGAATCATTTGGGCATCAAATGAGGAAAAGAGAGGATGGCATGACTGCTAGTCCTATCACACAGAGTTCTCTTGTTCTCCATAGTCTATGACAGCCTTGCCCAACCTTTTTCGCCCCATGGCACACCTACCTAGATAAAAAAAAGCACTGTAACACACCAGATGCAGAGTGGCAGTGTGGGGTGGGGGCACACGTGGCCAGCCAGACACCAGCAGGGAGGGCTGGCATGCAGCCAGTCCGACAGCATTTTGCGCTGGAACCACACTTCCTGTCAGTCTGTGTCCATAGCAAGGATGGGGCATGGCTCCAACCCAAAATGCTGTGGCACACCCGGACATGCCTGATGGCACTCCAATGTGCCGCAGCACACTGATTGGGAAACACTGGTCTATGATATGGATCTAGATCTATGCTTCTGATCATGCCTACCCTAGAGCAAGGTTAAGAGAGGAGAAGCTTGAACTCTTGCAGAGCCAGGCACAATATTCCCTTTAAAGCCAAGTCAAATGTTTGTTAAGAGGACCTTTTGTGATTTTAATCACATGGGTTGTATCAGAGATTTGACGGACACAGAGACATAATGCAGTCCCAAGCTAAGCGCACAAAGAAAGCATGATGTCTCAAATGGAAATGAAAATGCAGTATACAATAATGCTATCAGGTAGGGAGAAATAGCAAAAATAGTTACTGACACAACTACAATAGTGCACGTACATCCCAACAGTACAGTCCCCTTCTGAAGGAGAAGAAGGTCGAAAGACTGACTCTTAAAATTTGTCTGTGTACTTCTGATAAATCTCTAAAATCCCAGTTTCTTTCTATCTCTAACTTCACTGACTCTGAAACCCACTCACTGTAGCTACCCTTTTGTGGGTACTATTTCTTTATTTCATAGTTCTAGAGGTTTTTTCCCAGCCACAGAAGGTGCTTGGAGTCTGAGAAGGTTAATCCCAAGAGGAAGCAAAAGGCTGATGTTTCTGGGTGCTTAACTATAGTAGCACAACAGGGGGGTGTACTAGTAGGACAAAAGCAACTGATTCGCTGGGAATCTGTGCCACTGCAGCAGCAGCTGTGGTCTTAGTCTCTACAGTCAGGTGCGGTTCTCCAACACTCAGCATGCTCCCCTTCTTCTGACTCCTTACCAGCATCCCTGCCCAGATTGCCAAAATTGATAGATACCTCTAAAGCAAACATAAATGCTGAACTTCTGCCTGACATTTTTGGTTTTTGAGATTTTTGGTTTTTGAGAACTTCTGTCTGACATTTTTGGTTTTTGAGATACACTAAGAGTTAATAAATAAAGTATTAATATGTGTTTACTTTCTTGGTGCACCTGAATCTTAGTTATATTTACCTATGAAAACCCTTTAGGGCAGCAACTTGAAAAATCAAATCTGTTTTTTTTCTGGAAATTAGTTTAAATGGATTTTGTATGATATGAGAAACAAGCTCATACAGTTTATAAGCTGCATTGTCTTGCAATTAGTACATCAATAATGTCCATATGTTCTGAGTTAATTCATGTTTTTAAATTGATTGCAATGATTACTAAAAGAGTGTAGGAAATACATCTTTGTAAAATCAGACTTCTGGTGTCTGTAATGTAGAAGCAGGATGATCTCTCTCCCCCCCACAGTTCTATTGCCAACAAAGATAAAAAATGAGCACAATAACAATCACAAGTATGGAAAAGTGATTAGTACCATTACATTTATCTGATTATGAAGTGTTTGGATATAACAAATGTATAATTCAACTTGATTGTTTTCCCTAAAGACTATTTCCAGAATGTAATAACAATATGGGAACAATATTTGTAAAAGATTTGCTTAACATTGCATATAACAGGTTCCTCTTTAGGGTACTTTGGAGACTAAGAAAATAGATTAGCTTAAGCAAAAATGTTGCTCAATGATTTTGGTAACTACAATAAAGCAACAAGAATTTGAGACTTATCTAATAATAATTTATGTTTGCATTGCTTTTGAGATTACACTATCTATTTTGCATATACATTAAAAATATGATGGTACTTTTGATCTAAATTGAAAATAAAGATGGTTTAGGACAAATATGTTGAAAGCAGATTCATAAGACTGAAAAACAAGAGATTGCTCCAAATTGCAGCAAATCTAAGGAGTAGCTAAACACAACAGAAAATTGTCTCTAGAACATTGTCATCACCAAACAGAATGTGTTAAGATGGAATTAGATGAAGTACCTATTAGAGGAAAGGGATCTAATACAATGTTTTAGTTATGTCTCAGCATAACAGCATATCAGGAAGAAGTGAGAACCCATCAGAAAAACATATTATGTGCAGGATAGAAGAACCATTTTTTTTACTGAAAAAGGCTGAGCAAAGAGACTGCTCTAACCAACTCAAGGTTGAAAGACCCCAAGAGAATTCAAAACTGAAAAGTGGAAATTAATGAATGGATTAAATACAGCTGAGCAGATCACTCAGAATGCATACACGGGAAAATTTAGAGAAATATTTATTGTTTATAAGGCAGAAAGAGGCAAATTTCCTGGATTCTTGTGACTAATATATTTATATGGACATAACAAGTATAATGATCTTTTAAAATTATAAATTGCATAATATACATTTATTATTTTGGAACAGCTGTGTAACACTGACTTCCATCATCCCTCTTTACTTTTTAATTTTTTAATTTACTTTTTTATTTGTAAAATAAAAAGGCAGGCAGATGCACAAAATGTATTTGTGTGTTATAAAATATGTTAAATCAAAACTGTAGATAGGGATGAGTACTTATAAAAAGGCCTTACCCTTAAAAATGTTACATTTACAGAATATTTAATATCTACGAGAAAGAGAAGAAATCTGGGTTCAAAAAGGACAGCCTCTTTAAGAGACCAGAGTATTTCTTTGTAAGACAGTATCTTATTTTAAACGTCTAAGTAATCCAAACTCAGCATTCCAGTGTGCAGTAATATTGAACGTAACTGTTTATATGAATGTCTTACTTTTAATTTAGGGATTCTAGGTGCTGATGGTGTTGTGGGTAAATCTTTCCACTCTTCTGGGTCTACCATGTCTCCTTTCAGCAGCAAACTCTGAAAGCAAATGCTTACCCAGTATTATATAGATCCTATTTTTAAAACAGAAGAATTCAAAGACAAGCATCTGTCTAGACATACAGTGTATCAGAATTAAACACGCATGCAGCAGCCAGACAAGACCCAGGGCCTGCTGGGTCAGTTAAGACCAGGGTATAGAGCTTGATGAAACAAGGGGAAAAAACCCCTCTGTTACTTTCTTTTTTCAGGGGTCTTTCTTTCTTAAGGCTCTTAGGCAGTGACGCTATAGCAAACATTTGAGCTGGTCTGATGTTCCATCCATTAAAGGGAAGTAATTAATATATTCACATGACTGCTAGATCATAGGTTTGCAGCCCTTTTGTACAGTGCCAATTACATTCTCTTCTCGTGAGTAATGTATAATATTTTTTTAATGGTATAAATTGTCACTCGATTAGATAAAAAAACAAGAGTCATTATCAAACACTGAGGTTTAGTCAAGTTAGAAACAGTGTAAGGCTGCTTTGTCTCTACCTGTTCACTGTTGAGTTTCTGCTTAGAACATTCCCTGGGCTTCCAGCACCTGGCGTTCAGCTGTACTTTAAAGCAGACAGCACACGTCCTTTTACTGAGTAAGGCGAAGTTCAACTATCAGCCTGGAACAAAAAGATAAGAACTTTTCACTCTCTCAGCACTTTGGCAAAACAGCAAAGCAATTTCATGTCGGACATTTGGCATTTCTGCTACATTCCACTGCAGCAGGTTAAAGGGAAATCTTTCTCAGATATACAGAGTGGTGATGCTGAATACAAATGGCTAGCAAACTTCAAAGATCTGAAGATACCTTGCACATTTTCCAGAGTGGTTTGGAAGCACTTAGGACTTCTAAGAATGACCTGCTTTTGTTGCCTGCCTACTTCCACTAATGTCTCATTATTATTGTTGTTCTTATTTGTTCTTGTGGTAGAAACTAGGGTCATGTTGTGGTGGCTCCTGTCAGCTGATAAGAACTCATCTGTCCATGCCTGCGTAACTTACAGTTCACTTAGGCCACAGGCAGGCATTATTTTTGGAGCACTACATGTGCCCTTCTAGCGTTGCAAAAAGTGGTGACCAAATGTACATGCCAGAATGGTGCAAGCACTACAAAAATGTTCCTGCTTAAAACAGGAACTTCCTTTTAGCACTGTTATGTAGTGCTTTAGTAATATCTGTACGGTTATGTGTAGCGCTGTAGGGAGTCTCTTGCTTCCCCAAGATCATCCCATAGTGCTCCTCTCTTCCTTTTCCCTCCAAGGACAGTCTCCACAACAGCTCCCTGGGGAGCAGAGCCGCTTGTTGCTGCTGCCACAGCAGTGGTGGCAGTGGCAGGAATTACTGCTGCTGCTCCCTGCAGTGGTGATGAGGATAAATGCTTGTACAGTTGAGGCAGCAGCAGCACCAGGAACAGCTGTTCTCACCACAGCCACAGTCACCTGCTGTGGGAAGGCAGTGAAGTGTCAGAGATAATGCTGCTGCCCTCGACCTGGTGCTGGGCTCACTCACAGTCCCTGTTCTGGCTGGGCTTCAGTTGCAAGTCAGTGTGGAACCAAGTCTGAGAGTGGGCCTGACACTGGTGAGCTGTCAAAAAGCTTGCAGCTGCCCAGTACCCTAGGGAAGCAGCAGGCTTTCCTAGAGCTGTTAGGAAATGGGTTGCTGCTGCCCTGGACCCCAATGTCTAGATCATTCACAGCCCCATCCTGGTTGGGCACTTCTTCTGCTCCACAAGGCTAGGCAGATTCCCAGTGAGCTGACAAGCTCCTCTTCCTCAGTGGAGGGTTGGGGATCGTAGCCACCATGGCCAGACAAAACCCTACTGAATGCATTCACAGTGACCTTATAGCACCCCAGCCAGAGGGATCTATACATCTCTCTACATCTTATACCTCATATCTCCAAAAATAAAAATAAAAGTCCTTAACAGTAGAGTAAGCAGATGAAGAAAAAATAATGGCTGTGTTGGTCAATGGAATATGCAAGAAGTATATTTATTTAATAAAAGCAAATGTAAAAAAATCCCTTCTTCTAAATAGATTGCGCTAGCTATGCCGCATTAACTTTCCGCATAGACACTATCAGTACATAAGCAAGTTCTCCACTTTGGAAGAATACAATACTAGAGTTCTTGTCTGCTTATGTATTTTTCATCATTTGATGGAGGAAATGCAAAAGAAATCATTAGGAACAGGGATGGGAACCCAGGCCTAAGTACAGACGTGCAATAAGTCCAAGGCAGAGCCGATCCACGTTATGTGGTTTTCTGTAAGTGGTGTAGTGTAGATCAGCAGTGAAGAGAACACACATTCAGTGTTTATTGAGGGGAAAGGGGTGCAACTCTTAGACCAGGTTTCACCATTTTTAAACCAGTCTACGTGTGACAAACTTTTGTTCTGTTCCAGGTATAGACCAATTTCCAATCACTTATACAAATAAAAGTGTCATTTCTGTATCTGACCCAGATCTCTACCCTCCTGGGGGAGGACTCTTATTACAGGACAATTGTTATTGGACTATCCTGTAGCCTTATCAATCTTGCTTTCTTGGATGTCTAGTAGCTGAACTTGAACAGGAAGGATGGAAAATGTCCCTGTACTCTAACCTATACAGTTCCTTATGTGACGAAAACCTCTCAGTCTAAAGAGTGAACCCAGCCTTCCACCTCCTGGCCAAGTGCTCTAACCAGTCAGCAATTATATAAAAAGAAGTAATTAGCTTCCTCACTATGTATTCCTTCCTCATGTTTTTTTAATGAAAGTGGACACAGCTGTTGTGCTTTGTATGGAACTAAACTGAATGTCATCGGGGCATGTAAGACATGGTCCGAACCAAGTAGGTAGAATACGGTATGGTGCTTGAGATTTACAGACCTGGCTTTAACACTCTGAAATTGGAGTGGCCTGAACACAAAACAACAACAAGGAGAAGTCAGTTGGCTACAGAAAGATTTTGCAAGAGATGCTTTGAACAGTTTCCCCAGTACTTTGCAGAAAGAATGACGAGACTCTTCCCCATCAGGCTGAGCTGGTGACTTTCCCAGAGTTAGTAAACTTTGCTGTGTGAAAGAAAGCATATTCTAGGCCTTGGGGACTCAAGGAGGAACTCAGAACTAAAACATAAATTACTGACCAGCCACAATTTGACCAATACACATTTTCTTATTAAACTACCATGCTGGAGTTAACATCCAACTTCAGTTAGAATTCTGGGTGTCTAACCCAGCCTTCACAGCGACAATTAGATAGCCTTCATCTTGCAGCTTTTGTAAATGAGAAGAGGAGGATCATATAAATAACTTCCTTTTCAGTGGCAAAGCTACTTAACCTATGCTAGAGTTATTTTATGTTTTCAGTGGGCAGGTCTACATGAGATGCTAAACTGAGCAGTATCATTGTTTACGGCATAGTAAGCATGTACATCTGTCTACACGTGGACATTCTTACTACTCAGTATACCTCGCTAACTGTGAGTAAATTTGCTACCTGCAAATTCAAGTAGAAAATTTACTTTGGATTAGTAATGATGCAGTAGCACTCATGTAGAGGCCTAGCCCCAGGAGGATGCTTCAAATGGAACACCTTGGTTTCCAAGACAGTGAATGTGTCAGAGCGTAAGGCATCACTCAAGGACTATGTAGATTTCCCCATTGCTCAGAAGATATGCATCTACCAACACAAACATTAGGCACAGGAGTACACTTAAACTCCCACTCCAAACTGGACCATAAATAGAAACTCAGAGTTGTTAAGGAGATGCTTTTGCTATGTCAGAATGCTGAATGCTCAGAGGCAAGATGACCACCTGAATCACAATGACTTGGACTCAAATGTTGCAGCCAATTCATATAAAAATAGCTGTCTTCATTCATTCAAAGTATGCCTGATGGTGGTGACTTTCTGTCAAATAATGTAACACTAAGGTCACTCGCTCTAGAAGTCCTTCAAGCCCACCTTATTTTGAAGAACTTAATATTTACCTTGTCTACTTTAAAGGAGAGTACCCTAGACACTAAGCTATAGGCTCACCTATGTTCCTCCTTGCTTTGCTGGCCTGCTGAGTTGTTAAGAGCTTAAGCTTTAGTTTATAAAGCCAGAAGTAAGTCATTTTGCAAGGGATCCAGTCAGTGGACCAGCCCCAGGCCACTCATCCAGCCCATGGATCCAAAGGTTTGAACACCACTGGCTTAGTAGATTATGTCATTTAGCTGGGCAGTTAGCAGGAGGGACTTTGTGCACCAGTATGCAAGATACTTTCCTGGGTTCTAACTCTGCTCCCAGGGCTAAATTCACAGAAGATGAGGTAGATATAGAGCACAGGCCTTTGATTTCCTGAGGGCTCTTATTATTGTGTCATTGGGTAAATATTAGTCACAAGGCACGTCAATCTGTGCATTAATGGGCTTTTCTTAATATTAGAGGACATTTTACATGTGCTCTGGGACACAGCGCTGGGTGCTTTTATTAGTGAGCTGTGCTAATTAAAAGCACCTGCTCATCACAAATATCAGTGTGTCCACACTGAAAAAGTGGCAGCGGGGCACTTTGAACTAAGGCTCATTGAACGTGTTTCATTTCAAAGTGCCCTGCCACCATTTTCACAGCATGGAGACATGTGGGGATGCTGATACACATGATGTGGAAGGCTGCCGAAGTGCATCAATTTCCGTGCTCCAGCACGAGCAGACTTGATTAGTCAAGTCCCTGGCAGCCCCTGGCTGGATTTCTAGTACACTAGAGCCGGCTCCCCACATGTCTGTAGAAGCCCATAGATGTTAGGTGTTGCCATGTAAAAGTGGAGGTGTCTCAGAGCTGATTAGGATTTGGCCCTTAGTGCTCACTAAATATATGCACATGGGGAGTTTGCATGAAGTAGTTAATTATGTTGTAGATTCATGCTCTAAGTGCACACTAACTTCTCTGTGTAGACAAACTGAAATTACTAGAAGGAGGAGTTCTGGGATTCTGATTGAGGTGCTGTGCATGGAACCTACTGAATGGGTCTAATCTTTAAGATTCTAGATAGTAGTAATTCTGAAGCCCTTACTCACATATAGCTCAACAAGGCTGGCTAGATAACTACTGAAATTGCAGTTGCATTGCACCCATTGGGCATTTATACACATGCTCCAGGAGTGTGGGGAGGGGCACTTTAATAAGAGCGGCTCTGAAAGCTGGTCTAATTAAAACACCCAGAGTGTCTTGTGTATCAGCGTCCCCACCCTAAAAATATGAAGCAGGGGTGTTTCAACTAAAGCTTGTCAAATGAGCTTTAAAGTGTCCCTGCTGCCACTTTTTTTGGGTGGGGGCAGTGATACATATGGTGCTGGAGTCTGCTGGAGCACAGTAGTTACCACGCTGCAGCAGACTTGATTATTCAACCGAATTGGACCATAAATATATTGGCCTGCCAATTATTTGAGTCTGCTCCG
Organism: Caiman crocodilus; assembly: GCA_030014935.1. NCBI lineage: Eukaryota > Metazoa > Chordata > Crocodylia > Alligatoridae > Caiman > Caiman crocodilus. The sequence continues at coordinate 58,565,639 of JAGPOW010003642.1, read as the reverse complement.
ATGCACTGGAATTCCAGCTATACATGTATAGGCACCCATTAATTCTAGCTCAAAAATCCACTTCAGCCTGTTCAGTTTGTGCTAAGGTCTTGGGATCACTTCACAAACCACCCACTCACTTAAAAAAAAAAAAGAAGGAAAGATGATACCCATTGAGTGCTTTTAAATCAAATGCATTTCTTCTTTTAAAGAGAGGATTTTAAGGATATCCTTTCTTTATGACTCACAAGCCATTTTTCAAACATCGAAGCATCTCCAATAAAAAAAATCCCCATATAAATGACAGAAGTAACAACAATACACTTTCAAATCTAGTTGGAATGTTGTACAATATTATTGCACATTTTTACGATGCAAAAATAAGAGGTTAATTGGATGTAGGCCTGAAAATAAAACATCTCTATCTACAGGAGTGGCATACGATATAAACTGCTGCCTAACTTTTACTATGTGTTGTAACATGGACACATATTTATGATGTCATATTTATGATGATGGAAAGAATTATGTACTAGTTTATCCTCAGCTGTCCACAAGAACTTCATCTTTTTTTTCACCCATTAAAAATACAGTTATTTTCTACAGCAGTGAGCTAAAATTGATTTTGGATGTAAAAAAGAATGGTATTTTGATATACACATTCAAACAGAACATTGTGTATGTTCTAGATGTTTAACGCACATTGTCAGAATGGCAAGTCTCGTCTAGCTGACGGCAACAGTGCCACAGTAAGAGTTATTGAGCTAAGTGTGGTGAATGAGCAGGGGATAATACAGGCAAAGTGCCTTTTCTCACAAAAGTCAGTGCTACTCAATGTGAGAGACAGTCTGATGATGATGATGATGATAAAATCCTTTGCCCTGAAGGCTTTTCTGCTGAAATTATACAAAATATATAACACACGCTATAGATGGCCACAGAATTGTAACATTGCCATGTAATGTTCTCTATTTTTTATATCTTTAATACTACCTTAATGGTTAAAAATAGAGACTCGGTAACAAAATGAAGTGATGATAGCTAGAAATGGTTTGAACCTAGTATCTGCCCCTGCAGTTCTCAGTATTGTGCCACCACTGTGATTCAGGGTGCTTCACAAACTGCTTAAATCACAGCAGCTTGCTGAATTAAAGATGAGTGTTCAACTAATTACTGCACCATCTACTTCAGAGGGCACCACTTCTCCACACCCCTGAAGCATGGATGAGAGTGGCCTCACACAGCTGATTGAAGAAATAGCACCCTTTGCAATAAAAGCTGCAGCAAACGGAGCTCCTTAGCAGTCCTATGCGGCAATTTCCTGCAGCTATATGTACCTGGTTATACTATACTGCAACTGAATTTGGTGTGACCTAGTTGCCAAGAAGGCTAACAGCATACTAGGCTGCATTAATAAGAGTACTGCCAGCATATTGAGGGAAGTGATTATTTTCCTATATTCTGTACCTGTGAAACCACATCTGGAGTACTATGTCCAGTTTGGGGCCTCTCTCTATAGAAAGGATCTGTACAAGCTGGAGAAAGGCTAGAGGGCAACAAAAATGGCTTGGGGGCTGGGGCACATGATTTATAAGGAGAGGCTGAGGGAACTGGGCTTCTTCAGCTGGCAAACAAAAGGTTTGGGGCTGGGAGGGTAGTGGGGGTTGGGGGAGGAGTTTGATAGCAGCCTTTAACTACCTATAGGGTGGTTTCAAAGAAGAAGGAGCTACTGTTCTCAGTGGTGGCAGATGACAGAACAAAGAGCAATGGTCTCAAGTTGCAGCAAGGGAGATTTCGGTTGGATATTAGGAAAAACCTTCTCAGTAGAAGGGTGGTGAAGCAGTGGGATAGATTACCTAGAGAGATGGTACAATCTCCATCCTTGGAGGTTTTTTAGGCCCTGCTTGACAAAGCCCTGGCTGGAGTGATCTAGTTGGGGATGGTCCTACTTTAAGCAGGGGGTTGGACTAGATGATCTCCTGAGATCCCTTCCAACCCTGTTTTTCTATGATTCTGTGTATTAGGGGACACACAGCAGAATCTATATATTTGTGAGGGAGATATTAGTCCCTCATGATAGTAGTATAACTGGGTGTGTGGAAGGGGAAGGGTGAGAAGTGCACTGGCCCCAGTTATGAAAGGGTGCCATACTTGCCCCTTGGGGGGTGGGGCATAATAGCTGAGCAGTGCAGCCCTGCAGCCAACATCTGGGAGTGGGGGTGAGGGGTGGGGGTGAGGAAAATGGCAATTCCTCCCTCCCCCAGGGAGCTTTTGTCACAGCAGGTGTTGTCCTACACCCAATAGGATAGCCAAGGTGGGGCAAAGTGAATATGACACTAAATTTGGATCTCACATAGCCCACACCACAGGGCTACTGATGCCAAAGCCAATATTTCATAGATTTCATAGACATTAGGGCCGGAAAGGACCTTGCGAGATTGTCTGGTCCAGCCCCCTGCCCAAAGTGCAGGAAATCATGTCCCCAGTAAGATAAGCATCCGAATTCATCATGAATTTGTCCAGAGTGAGTGCTTGCACCACTTCTGGAGGGAGTCTATTCCAGACTCTGGAGACTCAGATGGTAAAGAAGCTTTTCCAGGTGTCCAGTCTAAAACGGTCTTCCAGCAGTTTGTGACTTTGACCTTTTTTCCCTCAGGGGAACCCTGGTGAACAGATGTTCTCCCAGATCTTGATGCATACCCCTGTTATATTTATAGGCTGCCACCAAGTCCCCCCGCTAAACCCACGCTTTTCCAAGCTGAAGAGTCCCATGTCTCTTAGCCCCTCCTCATAAGGCCTGCTCTCTTGAACTCTGATAATGCACATGGCTCTCCTCTGGACTATCTCGAGCTTCTCCATGTCTTTTCTAAAGTGTGGAGCCCAGAACAATACAGTACTCCAGCTGCAGCCTCATGAAGGCCAAATAAAGTGGGAGAATGACATCTTGGGTCTTGTTTGAGATGCATCAGTGGATACAAGCCAGGGTTTTATTTGCTTCGCTGGCTGCAGCATTGCAATGGTGGCTCATATTCATCTTGTGGTCAATCATTAACCCCAAGTCTCTTTCAGATGTAGTGCTAGTAAATGAAGCACTGCTAAGCCTATAGGTATAATGTGGGTTCTTTCTCCCGAGGCAGAGCAACTTGAATTTCTATATGTTGAAGGACATCTGTCCACCTTGCAAGCCTATCCAGCTCGACCTGAATCCCCAGCCTATCCTCCAGTGCAACTGCATTCCCTCCCCAAATCCAGAATGTTAATGAATATATTAAAGAGTATTGGTCTGAGTACTGAACCTGAGGCATGCCACTGGTCACTATACAATGTGTTGACTCGGTTCCATCAACGATTACTCTCTGGGTCTGACCACAGAGCCAGTTCCCCAGCCATTAGATCATAAGGTTGTTGAGGCTGCAGTTCCCCAGTTTTGGCATGAGGACATGTTGCTACAGCTAACCTATTAGGGCAATTTTGCTGTCTGGTAGGGCTTGTTTCATAGTTCCTGCAGCTCTGGCTCTGTGCCCTGCACCCAAGATGGTCATTTTTTATTTTCACCAACTGGCCAGGACTGGCCCCTGAAAATCTAGGACTGTCCCAGCCAATCTGAGATGTATGGCCACCTTATCTCTATCAGCAAAACACCCACTCACAGCAAAGCACAGCACAGCACAGCACAGCACCCCCACTCCACTCCCAGAATACATGTCCACTGCACACCGATCTCAGCAAACACAATCCTCTTATATCCAGGCATCAAGCAACACAGTTGGGGCACAAGGGCAGCAGCAGAACAGGGGCCATCCCTGACTGCATATGTAAGGTTACCATAATTCCAGCTTCAAGAAAGAGGACACCATTGCACAGGGGGAGGGGGCTTATATCACTGGGGTGGGAGGCAGTGAAATAGTATTGCTTTTCCCCTATTTTATTTCCCCTTACTCCCAAGCCACAGACCCCCTAGCCCCGCTGATGCCACTCACGCTCAACCCACAATCCCCTGCTCTCCCCAACCCTGCCCCTGTGAGCACAGGCACCAGTCCCAGTGCCACCAGGCCAGTCATGCAGCTCCCTGCTGCTCCTTCCCCACTGTGTTTCCCCTCCCCCTTCCCACACTGGAGGGGCATGCATCTCATTCCCTGCTGGAGCCCTGGACCTGCCCCCACCCCCTCACATCACACACACACACATACAAATGGCCCCTCCCACAGACTTACCTGTGGCTGCCACTCCCTGCCTGACTACATGCCAGCTGTATGCATATGCCCTACTTCCAATTGCCTTGCCCCCAGCTCCAAACAGCTCCTTGCTGGGCAATCTAGGAGCAGAGCAAAATCCTGGACATTTGATAGTATTTAAAAAAAACTGAGACTGGAGGATGCAAAAAGAGGACATGTCTGGAAAAACCCAGACATAGTAACCCTATGCATGGGGCTGCATAGAGTCTGGGAGCATATGCGGATATCCCGAGTTACCACTGAGGAGCAGCCAGAGTCACACTGTGTTAACACCTGCCCCCACACTGCCACCACTCACGTGTTATGCTGTACGGTGTGTGTTGTGCTCTGTATCTGTGTGTTGTACTGTTCTCTGTGTGTCTTGTGTTCTGTATGTATGTTTTGTTGTGTTGTGTGTGTGTTGTGCTCTATGTGAGTATGTCTGTGTGCATGCACTGCACGTTGTGTGTGTTTTGTGCTCTGTGTGGTCTGTGTATAGTCCCCAACCCCAGCGGCCTACCTTTGTCTCCCACTTGGTCCACTTGCTCCCTTTTCCTTCACCTCCCCCTGCAGCCCAGCTACTCCTCTCCCCACTCCAACAGATGATGCTCTGCTATGAAGTCTGTCACAAGGGGTAGGACTGTTTGATCTCCTATGAACAACTGAAAATTAAGTTGAATTGAACTGGTTAGCATAGCTCAGTGATAACTCTCACTTCAAACGGCATAACTTTAAGACGCCTAGAGGTCACTTAGCACTTTTAACTACTATAGTGTGAATGTGTGATCCTTTATGTGTGATCCTTCATGTTTTAATTGTTTTTGACAAGGTTTAATTGTAATAGAAAGGTATTGTACCCTTAGAAAGATATTGCACCCTCGGTGCTGTAAGGTACTGAATGAATAAGAGAGAAGGTGTGATTAAATGTGGACGTACAAAACAAATATCCAAGGGGTTATTTTTCTGTTTCTAAGTTTTTTCTCCCTCCAAACAAGTCTTCTCCCCACCTGAAAAAAAGATAATTGTTTAATTTAGCATGTTGTACTTGGAAAACTTATTGTGCACAGTATAGGATACTAAAGGCAAAAATAACTAAGGATCACCAAACATAACTAAGGATCACCAAACAGGATTGTCTAGATGCTTTCTAGATGCTGTGGTACTAGGCACTTTCTAAACATGAGTAGGTCAGGAAAGAAAAACAGATGTATGTAGGGATGTTATTAGAAAGGTTCTCTATGTCCAAGGCCAAATCCTGAGTTAGGTCTCATGATAGATATACTGACATGCACACTGAAATACAGATTCAGAATTAATTTACAGGAAGCTTAGTACAATGCCTTGCCCTGCTTGACACAGAGGCTTGGAATAAGTGTATGTTTACATGTCTGAATTGTTCCCACTTCCAAACTTTGAAATTGAAATCTGAAAAACAGAACCAAAATTGGAAATCGTATTCTAGTCTTCCTTGGGGTGGGTGGTAGTAGGGGAACACAAATTGCTCAACCTTCCTATGCCACTGTGCAACAGTCATTGTTTGTGTGGCTAAACCATGGGGTTAACCTTTTTAGCCTTGAGGCATCTCTCAGTATACTTGAAGCACCCCTTGGAAAAAAACAGCTCTTATTTTTCACTCAGTTTTTGACTACACAAGAATGATAAAGCAATTCTTTTGTTGCAAAGAGCTCAGAAAAATGACAACAGAATGACTTAGCACTATGGATTCTTATTTGAAATTTCTAGGTTTGTGTTGTGAATTATGTTTGTATATCTAACAGTGCTAACATCATGTGGCATCACACAGCACTCCTGAAAGGATCTGAAGGCACCCCAAGGTGCTGCAGTGCTCCAGCTAAGAATCACTGGGCCAGGTGGTGCCACTTGCACACTGTCTAGGGTAAGGGTTGGAGTGGGTGCTTGGTAACACATTTATTGTGCGGGGGGACCAAGGAAAAAAAGAGTGTTTACATGTCATCATGCTTTAGTACTTCCTTTTGGAAGTACTAAAGTGTGGTGCAGTATGGGCGATTATGGTGGCCTGCGTGCAGTGTATGGTTAGATTTAACTGCTACATCGACATAGGAGTGAACTAGAGTGGGGGAGTGCACCACTAAGGCAATGTGGCTGGTGATCAAAGTGTAGACTTGCATGATTGCTATGCCTCTGTAGCATGCTGTACAGTGACGTAGCATGCCACTACATTGCCATAGGGTGACATGTAGACACACTCAAAGAGAGCTTAATTGCTCCTGAACTCTGGCCTAGTTTATATGGCATAAGCTTATGCCATCACCTTTCTGAACTGTTGCTTACTGCTTATTGGTCCCATTCTTGAGCTAGAGTGTTGTCCCCTTCTAGTTTTTTCGGGTTTATGTACTTGTCTGACACCTTGAGAACAGCCCATGCAAATGTTGTTGCCTTCACAAGGCAACAAAGATGCTCATAGGTTTATTTTATTTTGTATTTAATAAATGGAACATAGAATGGCTGGAGCTGGAAGTCCAGAGCCAAACATCAAACACTGTATTAAATATTTAAGTGTGTTATGTGTTTACATTCATAGCTCAGGGATACAGGTTGTAGCCAGGTTGGTTGGCAGGCAAAAGTAATCAGAATTCTTGGGGAGGTGATACCTTTTATTAGACCAACTAGATAGTTGCAAAACAAGCTCTTTATTTGCAAGCTTTTAGGCACATGCATCCTTCCTCAGGCATAGGAGAGTGCAAAGATTGTAAAATTTCTTCCAGGTGAAAATGAAAATTTATATTTCACAGGACAGCTGACAGGTAGTGCAAGATCTCTCCTGATTGGAAACAATTCATTTTATGCAAGATAGGCTTAGAAAAAAGTTGGAGCAGTCTATTTACCTCAGAGTTGTCTAATGGCAAACATGATGTTAAATTATGCTTCTTTCATGTTAAGGTGTTTCAGGAGGATGGGTGATGGAAGGCTCTCCTGTGCAAGGAATTTCTCTTGTGTTGTGGCTGCTCTATGGGCATGCAAATTTGGCTCGAAACAAAGTGCCCATCTTTGCATGTGGCACTGTTTGATGCTTCTATCAGATGTCCTGCATTGGTTTTCACATAATCTTGCAGTACCCAGAGATTCAAAAGAAATAACACATAAAGTAGCAATCCACAACCATAATCTGAACAGTTAAAATCATTAAGTTATTGAAAGTACTTAAGGAAGATGATAAATGGAAAGCAAGTGTGCTTGGTAATACTGAGCTCGAAAGATTTTTAAATGCAAACTTAGCAGTCGTACAGGGGAAAAAATGAAACCATGCCTGCTTTAGTTTCAAAAAGCCAATTGTCCTTCCAATAAAGTTTATTAAAAAAGAAGAAAAAAGGGAGGGAAAAGAAATAATTTAAATATCTGGCTAAAATGCAACTACATAACCCACAAAACATCTTTTTTCTCCTACTGTCTGAATACAACAGGATCTTGTTTACATAAATATAAAATGATATAAATCATGGTACGCATCAAAAGATAAGGTAGATAGTCAGGAAGTGTTCAATGATGTTAAAAACAGCCCTCTGCATCTGTTCAAAATTTTGAGGCAGTGGTGGTTATCCTAACTCTAGATGTGGAAAAAAATACATATTATTCAAACACGTAGAATCGTGTCCATTACAAACAATCCATAATAAAAACATAAGGGCTGCTGATGAATATGTACTGGTGCTGTAAAACACTGTGACCTTTAAGAGTAAGCCAACTCAATAAATGCTTTTCTTAACAACTGCTGTGGCTCTAAAATAATAATAATATTATTTGCCACTAACATAGTTTGTTTCTTCAAGCAGATTGAAAGACTACAGAATAGTAAACTATATAATTTTCTGTAATATATAGATGAGAACTGAGTCTTATAAGAATTGAATTGCCTGTAGTCTCATAGTGAATCAGTAGAAGAGGTAAAAATATAATTCAATCCCAGTCAAAAAGAATGTTGCTTTTGGCTTCAGTGGAGCCAAGATTTCATGGTTGGTCTCTTGACCCCAGCTGAGTGCCTCTTATAAGCAGTTAACCCAAGGCACCACCCTCCTTTCCATCCGTCCAAGATGATTTCCATTGGAAGGAACAGCTCTCGGTTGCGTTCTCTCTCTCAAGAATGAATGAAATGATCAGAATAGTCCTGACATGAAGTATGCCTTACCCGAAATTCACATCTGAAATGCTGATCCTGAGATATGTCCGAAAGGCCCCAGTGAGTTAGGATTGGAATAAAGCATGATACTCCTTGAATTGCGCAAGTAGGTGAGGTAATATGGATTACCTCAGGGGGCTGATCTGAGCTATAATTTTGGATAATCTCTATTTATATATGATACAATGCGTTTTCTAATGCAAATCTCCATAGTCCTCTTCCCTCATACTAGGCACATAAAAACAATAAAAAATGTCTGGCAGAGAAGAACTATTCCTTCATCTTATACCATCTGTTTTTTGTCCCTAAATCAATAGTTGCTGCACTTGACTGAATTTTGCCCTGTGCTCCTACTTTACTCAACAGCCTAATCTATTGCACAGTATGATTTTAAATATTTTCATGCAATCCAGATAAATTATGACTTTCAACCATGCTGATAAATTTAGCAGCATACACGCAAATATTCAAGCAAATTTGTCATGCTTGGACTTCCAGTTATGAATCCATGCTGACTGTTCCTTATTAAACTATACATTTCTTGTACCATAGCAACATCTCTGATACCTTCCAGATGACTGAAATCAGGCTTTCAGTTGTATAGTCACTTGACATCTCCCTTGATATATTTTTTTTTCTTTTTGCTTATATATGGCAACTACTTTTGCAACCTTCAGTCCTCTTGTACCATCTTTGTCTTTTAATGAGCTATCAAAATGCCCTCAAAGGTTTTCTGTATTCCCTTGGTGCTTCTCTCCATTCAAAACTTTGTGATTCAAAAGCGTTCAAAAATATATTTTTCTTAACTAATTGATTGTGATGTTTTGGACCTTAGCACTTATTTTATATCATATTACAGGGTTGCATTTTGATACAAATTGAGGCACCTCATTTGTGCCACATGGAGCAGCTCATTTGTGTCTTGTTAAGCTAGATTGCTAAATACATGAAAAGAGCAGCACTTCAAGTCTGTGAATAAAGTCATGAATTGCAAAACAAGAAGTGGAAAAAAAAAGTCCCTGCAAGTAAGTTTAACCAGTGGGATTTGCCTCTGCTTAACAACTTGGTGTTTTACTTCCATTCTCCAGAGAAGCTCTTAATGTCTAAAGACTTTGTGTTCCTTCTCCTTCCTCCTTTCTAACTATGTACGAACAAGTAGAGCAAAACAAATTTAAAATAATTTGTATTTCTGGGACAGATATTATTCTGCAAGCTGTCTCCCATTTGCAGCTGCTCAGAGTATTGTAGAGTTTGAAACGTGGGGAAAAAAAAAGTGTCACAGAAAGGGGGCCTGCCACAAAAAAAGTTCTCTATGTAGCTATCCCACCTAAGATGTGCATAGAGAATTCCCTCTCTGCTTTTCAAGATACCCTTCTCAGGCAATGCCAATGTAACTGGTACCGGTTCTGTGGCAGTCTGAATACACCAGCAGTATTACTTTGTAGAACACTGAGCTCTTCTAATGTAGTCATTTTTTTGTTATTACGAGCTTGAAAATAATTATAAGTCTGATTTCCACTTAGAGCAGCTAAATAGGGTAACCTGAGCTCTGTTCCTTAGGCAATAATTTATTTATAATTTTTGTGCAATAATTGTTCTGTTCTAAATGTTAAAGCTTTTCTTCCAAATGATGTTATTCTTTTCTCCTACTATTTAACAACCTTCCCTTCTCCCAAAAGAAGTGATTGAATGTACGTTATACTCAATCTGTAGTTAAAGAATATGCTCTCCACATAGGAGAAAAAAGCAAGATTTCTTCTGAACATGGATAGACATATATTATAACACTATGGGCATTCAAAACTTTCTTCGCTCTATTAAGTGCTTTGCAATTTAAGTTTTTGTTTATACATAAGGGTCTATCAAACTCAAGACAGCTGCCAGGCAATTTTGCAGGCAGACTGTGGGGTTGGCATCCATTTATATGGGTGAAGCATGGAAGGCCCACCCATACCTCTGACTGACCAAGGAGCCCTGGAGGCCCTGCTCCTTGCGGCTGATTGGCTATGAGGGCTGTCTGTCCTGTGGTCCCACCCCTTACCACCGATTTGTGGAGAGGGGTGGGGTCATATGATGTACAGCCCTTGCAGTCAATCAGTAGCGTGGGGCAGCAGCCATCTTGCCATGCTGGCAGCTTCCCTTCCCCTTTTTCCCCTGGCAGGCTGCGCGGCTAGGCTGCAGCAGCCACAAGGACTGCTGGCTCCCCAGAAGGAGCCAGCATTTCATCTTCAGTAAGTTGTTGTTTTTTTTAAGGAAGCCAGCCAAAAGCACAGAGCCTGCACTTTTTGGTGGAGTCTGCCTGAAATCACGGTTTACATGAAAAACCTGAAATCAGTTTTGGTACTTCCCTAGTTATAGAAAATTAACCTCTTTGTATTATAAAATGACCTCAACAAATAAGAAATCTTTGCACTTTGATTGGTAAAAGAGTTGTCTGTGGATAGCATTTTTAGATAACGTTTGCAAGGAGGTATACATAAAAATCAGAAATTAGTTCTATGGACAAATGGCTTACAAGAGACAAAGTCATAAACTTCGTAGGCAAGAAAGAGCAGTCATAATTATGTGAGACATGACTTCAGATCGTAAGCTTTATGCCCACAGAAAGTTCACTTAGAATCAGGCTTTCTACTGAATCACCTTGATGTCAATATATTTTTTTTGTTACTTATTTCTCTTAGCATTCTTATTGTGATGCACTGAAGCAATCCAAAATGTCTATCATCTCTGAGGAAAAAACAGTGTTTGAAGCTCTACTAATGTTTGTTAATAAGATCCAAAAGCTCTGTTTTCATTAGGAAACATTGATGATAGCACTCATCATTATTCCCAAACTTGCTTCCGGGACAGCTAATGTGAATTAAATTCTTCAGTGCTACACAGTGGATATTCCAAAATAAAAAAAATACAATTATCCTTCAGAAAAAATATTTATAAATAAGCGAGGTGGAAAAAAATATGTTACTCTTAATGGGCCAGAACTGACAAAATAATGCTCTCAACCTTCATGGCAGGCATGCAACTAGGAGCAGTATGATTTTGCTGTTGGGAGAATAAGGGAAGGTGAAAGGAAATAAAAAAGGAAATGAAAACGGTGTGACGGAGAAAGGGTGGAAAAAAGAGGTTGTTACAGCACTCTCTTCTCAATTGATGACAATAAAGAAAAGGATTCATCAAGCTACTCAGTCTGCCAAGATCAACAGGCACTAGAGACCAGTTATTCATATTTTTTTCATACTGTTCAAAATGCTCTTCAGACTAACTAATTTGATATATAATAAATAATCAGATATTACAGTTAATTCCAACTGTGTGTCCAGCATGATAAAAGGCACAAAGTACAGAAAGATTTTAGACAGGGGACTTCATAAACCAGTGATATTTAGCTAAACTTATCAAATGTATGGATTAAAGTGTATACCAGCTGCCAAGAAAGCAGTCTGGTAAGAAAGTATCAGAGATTATGTGTAGTAGGTGGGCTAGCCGGGAGTTTATCACAAGGCAAAGCAAGTGCTTAAAGCAAAAATAGTTTAAGAGACAAATGTGAATAACTTATAACAATGAGAATACTGAAGGCCAACAGATCAAAAGAATAGAAGAGTTAAAAAATGTAAATCTTGTTAAGCCTCAGGATCTTTGCAAGTAAGCATTAAAACCAGCGTTCATGGGCCTTTTTTTTTTTATATGTCAAGGCACTAACTCTGGGACAATGAAAAAAGAATGAGTTCAGTGAAAGAGCACGTGGGCTTGTGTTTTAATAAGCATAATAAGCATTTGACCTCTTGTCAAATGCTGACAGAACCAATCAAATCAATAGAAATTTTGCAGTGATTAATTAAACTTATGTTGTTTATACATACAGTACTTGCTTTTTAAATATGGCAGTTAAACAAAGTTACTTCCTGACTCCTTGGACAAAAGCTGGAAAAGCTCTCTGAAAGCTTGAGTAAGGAAGAGCACACATACCGCTCTAAATGGCAGGAAAGACTGTGGGAATCGGTGGGAACCAGATCACAATTAAGAGTCATAGTCTGGTCTCTGCTTTACCCTTGGTTTTGGGAGGTAAATGGAATAAAGCCAGAAGGAGGGAGCATCTAGAGCTCAGACTCCACCAAGTCCTTTTACACTATAGGAAGCAGCCTGGCAACAGTCGCAGAAGCATCTGATGAAGTGGCTGTCAGCCCACAAAAGCTTGTGATATATATAAATAATATCTCCTTCGATTAGTCTATAAAGTGCACATCTACGCTGCCTTCTACTTGATTTCAGACTAACATGGCTAACTATGTCTCATGGATTGCATCATGCTAGTCTGAAGACAGGAAAAAAAGATGATATTTCAGAGAGTGGTAGTTTCACTTCACCCACGATGGATCCTGATATTACTTTATTATCTTCAGTGTGGCTGAGAGTATAAAGTGATGCCACACAGACACCACTCTTGCTTCACCACTTTGGTTTTCAACCCAAATCCACCTGCTTTCAAGGAATATAAGGGGTGATTGCTACATTACACAAAGCAGAAGAGGACAGAATTGAGAAACTCTTCAACAGATCCTTAAAGTGACAGATTTGCTTCAAGATCCATCATCTTTTGAATCTAAGAAACAGCTTTCTGACTCATCAAATTGCTCTAGCAATCCCAGTTATTATAGATTTAGTCAGGATATAGTAAATGTAGACTTTAAAGAGAAAGGTGCAGTCATTTATCAAAACAGCTTTTGTTGTAATTCAAATCACATAATGATGGCGGCACATTGCAAGTTAACTTAAACGATCTGAGGTTGCTAGACAAAGCAGCACGTCATAATTATCAAAGAATATCTTAGAAACACAAGATAGTACTTTATAATCAATGCTAGGATTTATAAAAATCTAGTGCTCATCTTAACCCATTGATTCCAGAGCCTGTTAATGAGAAAGAATAGCGCCTCGGATTAATTTGTTATTTGTATGAAAGCAGCGCTAATCAGCAAGAAGAAATCTAGATGGTAGACTATGTAGATGACAGTCAGGGTTCAATCACCCTGAAATAATTTGGTCATATTTACCTTTGGTTACATATGTACTGAGCTCAGCTTGACTTCAAACTTTACGCTTAGGAACAGAAGTTACACATGAACCAGTATAAGTGATTACAAACCAGTTTAAACCTGTAACAGAACAGAAGCTCTGTGTACACAAACTGGTTTCAAAATGGCCAAAACCAGTTTAAGAAAAGCCTGGATTAATGTGGTATCAGACTTAACTAATGTAAGTTAAACTGGTTTACCACACTTCTGTCCCAAATCCCGACTCAAGTTACCCCACAGTCACCTAGCATCCCAAGATGCTTTGCACCTGCCCTGCAAACCCCTGCTCCTAGGGTGGGTGGGCTAGTCTTGGCCCAAACTGTCTGCTCCAACTGAGCAAGGCTGGCCCTGTCCGCAGACTGATAGATTGCTGAGGCAACAAAGCATCTGCTCCCTAACCTGCTTCCTGCCTGTGCCTGTCAGCCCCTCTGTGTGGGGGGGAGGTACTGGAACAGAGCTCCTCCACCAGCCCGGGTCCCCAGCAGCCTGCAAGGGTTGCCCCCTCCTGTAGCTGGGCCAGCAAGAGTCACTGAGGTCCTGGGGAGAGGAAGACCCCACCTAAGCTGGGGTCTGCCCACATGGGCACTGAAGATGATGCATGCCTGGGGTGGGGGTTATTGTGCCCTGGCCCAGGTCCCTGCTGCTCCCACATGTGTAGATCTGTCCAGCTGCAGAACCACAGGGCTGGCTGCTCAGCATTGCCTCCTGCCAGTCTCTCACCCTCAGGGGGATTGGGAAGAAGCCCTGATCCTGTCATCTCCCACCCTCTCCTGCTGGCCTGGCAATGGCCCACTGCCTCCCCACCTGTCCCCAATACCCCAGATCCCCAGTTCACTTTCCCCCAACCCCTGATTATCTGTGGATGTTTGTCCCAGGGAGCAGGCAGGAAAGGGGTTAAACTGCCATGGCCCCAATCCAACCAGCAGTGGAGGAAAGTAGACTCTGGCTAGGCATTTGGCCTGGGGGTACTTTCCCTCCCTGCAGGGGGGAACACAGAGGTTGGGGGCATCTTCTCAGCTAGCTTCAGCTTGGCCTGCAGGCTGGGAAGTATGCTCCAGCATCCTCTTCCTTCTGGCCTGGGTCAGTGTAGGCTTCAGCCCACTTTTACAAACTAAAAAGTGGATGTCAGTTTAGTTCCTTATGGGTTTAATCAATGCTGTTTAGGGAAACCTGCAAAGATTGAATCAATTCTGCCTCCAGCTTTCTGACTGTCTGAACTTGCTTTAAATTAAGGCAAATGATAGAAAAGTAGTTCTGAGAGGGACCTTTGGTGGTGCTCGTCTAGTTCAACCATGAACTAGATCCATGTTCCTGCAACAGAGGTAGACAACACCCCCCCCCCACCTCAGTCCATACCAATATGATCATGGAGTAAAATATCGTTTTATTCCAAATCTGGCATACCCTAGCCACAATTCCCTATCATGGTTGCAGCCAATGCCCAATGCTTCTGAGTAAGGTGACGACAAACCCTCTGATACCTGCAGTGAGAGAAGTGGGAAGAAAAAATTCTCTCTCATGTGGCAATTAAAAAAGCTCAGATGAATGAGAAATGCTGAACATGCTCCATTCTACTGTGCAAAAGGAGAATAGCAAACATAACTTCATATATCATGCTCTTCTACTGGACAACCAGAATGCCCTTTTTCAAAAATAGATCTGGGTTTCTACACAGGAGGGTGCAGGAGCCATGCAAGGTGGCTGCACTCCTAGTCCCAGCCTTCTTCCCTGCCTCCCCACTGGGAGCAGCAGCTGGGGACTTTAAGTCCCAAAAAAGGTGAGAATTACCCAGCTCCAAAGGTGGTGGCTGTGCAGGGCCTGCCCCAGCCACAGCCCCATTCCCTCCCCCTCACACACCCCTTTCCCTTCCTTCCACCCCTTCCCCTACAGATTTACCTGCTTGAGGAGCACATGCACATGAATGCATGCACATGCTAAGCCCCCTACAAACAGTTTTTTCTCCCTCTGTCTATGCCCCTTTCCCTTGCCATCCATGCTCAGAGATACATCTCCTCCCCTACGTGCTCCTTCCCCTCCCAGTCCACTCCTCCATCTGCCACAGCTGCTATCCCCACTGTCTAGCTGTCCCAGGGATAAGGGTAGCTCTTGTCCTGCTCCAACCAGCCTATGCAGGGGCTGGGCTGAGACCAGGACACTGCCATGGTGGTTGGCAGGTGGCCTTCCCTTCCCTATGCCTGCTTTTTGTTTTCACAGGGAACACCCAGGAGGAGCAACTAAGGAGAGGGAAACCACCTACCTGTTGCCACCAATGTTGGTGTCCCAGGTTAAGCTCCACCCCCACATAGCCCAGCTGGAGTAGGACAGGAGTTTCCCTCACCCCCAGGATAGTATAAACAGTGCGGACATGGCAGTGGCAAGCAAGGGAGGGGGAATGGATGGGGAGAGAAGGGGAAATGCCTTTGATTATAGAGGAGAAGCTGGTGGGGATTATTATAACCTTCTTCAGGACCTGATTGCTGTTCCTGCCTTGTGGTTCGAAAGCAGGGTGTGGCTGTCCCCACCCCCTTCCCTCTTCTGTACTAATCTCTGCCCTTTTCTGTATCCTCTTGTTACTTTAAATTCCAATTGCCAAATCAAGAGTGAGACCTTATAAAGGGGGATAAGGCAAAATGCCACATTTATTGATTACATGAATTAGACATAGAGGTTCAGACACACCACTCATACAGACACACACAAACCATCATACGCATCATTACACACAGGCACACACAAACACAAAACAACTTCAGACTTTAAAGTTACCAACAGCAGTTGTTCAATAATGACACTGGGTGGCCGGCCCAGGCCTTACTGAGAGAGAGAAAGATCCTGTTAATAACAACTTGGAGTGGTGTAACACAGACACATCTGTGCTCTGATGAAATAGCAGTTGAGAGAGAGACTCAACCAATTTGGCATTTTTAAAGTCTTCTTTTATAGGGGTTGGCTTCCTTTGTTTCAGTGCGTTGGGGTTTTTCCATACCCAACTTCTGTTTTTGTGGTTGTTCTTCATTCATCTTCAGCTCATCTCAGCCTGAGATTAGTTTGGTCATCCAAGTTGGTATTTCAGCCTTGGAGTGCTCTTGCTACCTGTAGGCAGGATATGTGCATTTCTCCTTCTCATTATCTCCTTCGTGCCCTAGGACTCAAGGGGATTCTTCAGCCTTCCTTCCATTAGTTTACTACTGGTAACTTACATTTGGCACCTTGCTGCTTACATAAACAGTTAAATTCTCTTTTTCCTGTCTCTATGCCATTCTCTGACCATACACTCATTCAAAGAAAAGGGCATACAGAGTTCATTCACTTATGTCAAGCAAAAGAATACAAAATGGAGTTTTCAAGTTACTTACAGGACAAAACTAACATGGTTACATTTCACTACTATTATACTATATGTTAACATCAGCTACATCAGTTCAGTTCTTGCTACACCCTCTGTAATGCTGTGGAGCTTCTTTAATGTTCCTTCAAGCCAGTTATGGAGATATGCTTCAATTCTCCTGTTGCTGAATATGGTCATGTCCAATACCTGCCTGCTTTAGGCTAAAGAATAATATAAGAAGCATCATAAATAAACTGTAATTAGATTAAACCTGACCAAGACAGGAAGGATGCAGGCAATCCAGTGAAAGATCTGCCATCTACATTTGGAGACTCTAGGTTCCCAAAGTAAAGCTTTATGAACCAATATGTTTACCCTAAACCCTCTCTCCTTTTTCAATATATATAGAAACCATGGCCATCCTGCTAGCACTCATGCCTATAACCTGGGTGTCCTGTCCAACTTGGACCTCTTGCTAAGCATGTCTACATCACAATCTTATTGTGCCAGGTAGCAGCATGCTCACACATGGCATGCTGCTCCATGTGTCCTACTTCCTACACAGGAAGCAGTGT
Source organism: Caiman crocodilus (assembly GCA_030014935.1). Taxonomy (NCBI): domain Eukaryota; kingdom Metazoa; phylum Chordata; order Crocodylia; family Alligatoridae; genus Caiman; species Caiman crocodilus. The sequence goes on along the minus strand of JAGPOW010003642.1, from coordinate 58,548,315 downwards.
AGCTGTGTTGTTTCCTTTTACTCCCTGGCAGTCCTATATTTCATTGCCCTTGGAGCTATTTTTAAAAGTTAGTTAGATAACACAATGCAGGCCACATAGTTACACTGTAGGGCTGTAGAAATGCTCTTTACCTTGTCAAAATAAATAAGCATAAAAGAAAAAGGGAAATGTGTGTACAGTTTTTATGAAGTTTCTAAACCTGTGGTATTTTACTTGGAAGCAATTCAGAACTGGGACCTCACTGTGTCCTGTGTCCATACATCTAGCACTGTGGGACCCCAGTCCACAACTGGTCAGCCAATATACTACACTAATACAAATACTTTTATTTTTAATCTCAGCAGCAGTAGGCTGAATAGTCAGTCTCTCACCACATGTCCTAAGGTACTGAAGCTTAGGCTACATCTATACAGCAATGAATGACATTAATTTAAACTATCTAGTTTGTTAACCACTGAAAATGAAACCATGGTATCACAGAGCTCCGTGTGGGCTCTGTGCAGTTGCTGAGTGCAGTTGCTGGCACGGTTAGCAGCTACACTTCTGAGTGCCCCAACTTGTTTGTTGAAAGCTTGCTTGAATGAATGAGTCTATGTGAACTGCAGCGAATACAATGTAGACAAACACAGTGTATATCTCGTGTGAAGCTGATAGAGGTCATCTCTCTAGCCCTACATAAAATTGTTATCCATCATCACAGAAAAAATGGCAACTACACATTTAAGAAACACAAAGATAGGTGATGACTGTTTTTTGTTTTGTAAGTTTCCCACAATTATTTGGTGAAGATAATTCCATTCTTTTCCCATTCTTCTGAGATAAATGGTTGGTCCTCCTTTGCAGAACAGGCTTCATAAAGAAAAGTCTAGTTTGCCCAGAACACGGTTAGATTTGGGTTTGTTTTGCTCTCTAATAGTCAGGTTCTGCCCTGCTAAGAAGGATCACAAGAGCAGCCTCTCCTACCTCTGTTTCAGCCTCCAGGATAAACACAGAATGCTTCCACATGGTGAAAGCTCCTTGGAGAACATTACCTCTAGTCCAGGTAGAGGTAAATGTGTGTGTGTATACACACACACACATTAATGTGGTGTACCAATCAGTGCCACATTGGCAATGCGTGTTTATATGCTCACAAATACACAAATATATACATATATACATACATACACAGATATATATAGATACACACACAAGTATACAAAGCCTATTTGGTGGTGATTGGCACAACAAAGCCACAAAAATTAAAAAGGATGAAGGGAGAGAACTCAAGTAATAAAGCAAAAATAGAGCCTCAGAGTGAGAGAGATTAAGTTCCTGAAATAATAGGGTTCCCAGAAGAACATGGAGGAATCAAAATTGCTAAGGAATCCTCATCCAGTTTACAGAAATTCTGGCAATGTTTATATTTTTTTTTTTCGTGCTACTGACAAGATGCAAAATAAAGTATTGTTAAATGGGGAGACACATTTGTTTCATTCTGAGTATTTTACTCTTCCTAGATTAATCCAGGCATCTCTTCAATATTTCAAGATTGTTAGAATGAATGAGATTTAAAAACATTCAGATACCTGTCTTTTCTTGCATACCATAGGCCCCCAAATAAGACATGAACCTTATTTAGGGATGGCAGAAGGAAGATTTTCTTACCCAGGGTCAAGGCTGAATGCTGACTCTGCAGGGAACCTGACAGTAGTGTGTGTGACTGTAAGAGGATTAACACAGTAGCTCTGACCTAGAAGCATGAATTTTGCCCATTCCTTCCCCTGAAGCTGGCAGGCGAAAAAGCACAGCAGCCAACCTGCAGTATCTCCATGTTTTCCCTCCATTCCAGTGTGGAGGATGAGCTTCCTTGCTTAAGACACAGCCCCTCCCCCCAATTTTGGAGGGCTGTTTGGGTGGAAATGGTGCATATGATACATAAGTAATTATGGTAGTTCTGAACACCATCTGCTGAAAAGCACTGCAACTTCTCACTATTCCCTCCTAGGTAGCCAGGAAGAGGGCATTCAGTGTGGAAGGGAGTGAATCTCACTGTACTGCATACATGCAGTGGGTTTCTACTGGATGTATTAGCAGCACTATCCCACTGACTGTTTAGATATAACTTTCAAATAAGGTTAAAGATCCACAAAATCAATCAGCTTTTACCTTTATCTCATGTGCACCCTAGATATAAGATTGAAATGTACCGAGCATCTACAGGCAAACAGCATCTGTTGATAGTAGAGACATTGATTTTTTTAAAGAGAATTTTACAAAAAAATAAAAAAGCAATCAATCGTCATTCACTATAGTGATACTTTTGGGAAATGAAGCTGCAGTATATTTTTTCACAGGGTATTTCTATAAACTTGAAACTTGAATGATAACAAATGGAGAAGTCATCATCTATTTGTTTTCCAGTTACCTACTCTACGCAAAATATATGAACGTTTTTCAGGAATCTCTCTTTGAATTTAAAAATGAGATTGCTTTGGCCAAGCTCACATTTTGTTTTGGATTTCCTGGTAAATGACTTGAGTATATGCTATTTTGTTACATGTGGAATAATGAAATATCCATTGGGGCATACACAACATGACTCCATAGCCTAATGTGGGGAAGGGGTGGGGGGAGAGGGGGAGCAGAGGGAGAAATGGGTTCCAAGCCTGCTTCAGTGAATATTAAACATAAAATAATAAAACTTCCATTGAGGGAACTGTAGCCCATGCTGAATGTGCTACAACTAGGTGATAGTCAAGAGCTCTCTGGACTCATCTACTTGAGATGTTTACTAAGCAGTAGACTAATTAGCTATACAGTAAACACTGTGCATCTACATGTGTGTCCCTATTAGGCTGGAGTAAACGTATTTACTATCCAGCTGCAGAATTTTAATTCCACAGCAGCACATATATAGACACTGGCCCAGCTGGCTAGGGCACAAAAGTGCTTCAGTTCAGGGACTGTCTGCAGAGTAGTCCCATACTGAAACACCCTCATGCCACAGCCGGCCCCTCTGCAACATGTTGAGCCAAGGGGATCAGCCCTGGGCTGGCTGACTGATCCCTGGGTTCCCCTGCCACAGCTCCAACCAAGATCAACTTTCTGTGGTTCCAGGGTCATATGTAAACAGCACACCCAGAGTAATAAACTCTGAAGAAATAAGATCCAATGTTTATGGCTTTGCATTAATATGTACTTGTAGATGTGCACACTGCCTCTCACTTTCTCTCTCCTTTGCCCAATGAATAGTTAATTTTTCCATGTACAGTGAAACAGCTCTAACCGGAAGGATTGAGTGCAACTACCCCATCTCTAAAAATAGGAGGACAACCAAAAGAAAGTGGATACACTAGGTTTCCAGTCCCAGCTCCAATGAATTCTTCACTATTATATTCCTTGAAATATAAAGATACACTTTGTTTAAAATAAAATATTTCTTCTAAAAATGGCCTGCATCTTAAACTTCAGTTTGAAAAAAAGTAAAAAGCTTTTATAAACAGCAATGATGTGCTGTTGAGTTTTGTTTCTTTTTTCCCTCCTGAGACTGAGAAAAATGGGGTGCATCTTAAATTCAAGGACATCTTACATTCAAAAGCATATATAGTATTTTAGGCATAGGAGTTATGATTTTAAATCCCCTCATATGAAAAAGGGTATTGAATGTAGTGATTCTTTTCTGAGTGGCTCTAGATGAAAAGGGTACCACAGCCAAATCCTCTTCTTCTCACTGTCTTGTGTGGGGCATAATCCATTAGGCATTCTCTAAGAATATTAAACTAAGATCCATGTGAGATGGGCTACAGAATGTCTAATCTGGAATCCCTATGAAGTCTAAACATGAGCAACTTGGTACTTGAGGTGCTGCCTGGGCATGCACATATGAAAACCTAATCTACTTACCAAGGCTCAGTGAGAAGGTAGGGTCGAGGTCTCACCTTAGAAATGAACTGGTTGAGAGAGGCTCCTAATCCCCACTGCCTTTTGTAGGTTTAGCCATTAGTCCTATTTTTTTCCATATATTTTTTTCCTATTTTTTTGCACCATAATATATTTTAGTTGTAATAATTGTACTACCATTGTCATCATTGGCAGTCCCTTGATACGAGGATGACACTATTACCAGGCTATTCCTATATCACTAACTCAATATAATGACTCTATATAGACAGAGAATAGTTGAAAATAAAAATCTGAACTAAAACCAACTCTTTGCCTTTTACCACCCACCAGGGAATTTTCAGGTTCTCAGGAAACTATAAATAACAGATGATATGAGAAAATGAAAGGAATGTTTTATACTCTGCACAGCTCTATGAAGATATTAGTTCACTTTAGGTAAGACCTCATTCAAGCTTGTTTAAATAGCTGTAGTTTAGATATTTAACACACAAAATCTACCTTAAAAGAACATTATTAAGGTTGCAAAGTCAAGCACTCAGTAGTTCAGAAATTATGACTGGCTCTGTGTGTGTGCATTATAATACAGTCTTTTTTAATTACACAATGGTATGCTATTTTTTTTTCAATGGGAATACCACCCTTATTGCGTACAGAGTGGATGCTGCTCACTTAATGAGCTCTATTCAATATTTTATTTCCTCCTCAGTGTCTACCATATACCCTTGCACCTCCTCTACCACACACACACACATACACACTAATCAAACTGTGCTCTGAAAACAGAATTATTAATTTCCTCATGGGCTTTTCTGGTGCTCATCACTACAGAACCTTGGGCTTCTGTGTACATTAATGAATTTACTGTCACAATAGCTTTGTAAGAAAAGTATTGTCTTCCCTGACCAAAATGAGGCACAAAGAAATCATTGTTAAAAGTGTTCACTACTTTTGGGTGCCCAACGTACGTGGCACCTGTTTTTTTTTTCCTAAGATTTTAGCATTATGCTGCACTTCATATGTTTATAGCACAACTATCAGAGAGTTCAGTTGCAGCTGAGACTGCTCAGGACTTTGGCAAATGAGATGTACTCTTTCAAGCTGCACACGCATAAAATGAGGCATACAGAATTAGTGACCAACAGTGAAAAAATTTGAATCTCCAAATCAAACAGGTCCTGTCCCCTGCCCGCTCTCCCAGCCCTGTCAATGGCTGCCTTGCCTGGTCCCAGCATCCTGGCTCTTTTAAAAAAATAAAAAATAAAAGCCTTGCACTCACTGGATTTCTGCCAGGCTGGGGGTTGATCCCCACTGCCCCGTACTGCATGGGAGGGGCTCTGCCATGAGCTCTCAGATGCCTCAATGGATGCTGCAGTATCTGGTGATTATGGAGGGGTTTTTTTTTTGTTTTTTGTTTTTTTTAAAGAACTGGGAGCTGGGGCTAGGCCAGGCAACTAACAATGAGACTGGAAGAGCAGGCAGGGGTGGGGGCTCATGGCAGAGCCCCCCATGCAGCATGGGGCAGTGGAGAGCAGTGGAGATTGCCCCCTCCCCTACCTGGCAGCAGCCAGTGAATGTGGGGATTCTTTTTTTTAAGTGCTGGGACACTGGAGCCAGGCAGGGCAGCCATTGATGGGGCTAACTCATCACAGCCATTAGACTCTTAGGGTATGTACATAAGTTCATTGTACCTGATCTATGATCACACTGCTTGCTTTAGCCACGTGATCAGGCACAGCATTTACACACATTTCCCAGTGCCAGAATTCACTCTGGTAACTCATTCTAAGTAAGGGCAGATGGGAATGGGGAAGCATGGGGGCTAGAGGGTCCATGGAAGCGTTTGACAGATACAGCAGCAGTGTTGGAGAGATCACTGGGGGTTGGCAAGTCTGTGGGGGTGTTGTTCATTGTGAGGGTAAAGGGGCAAAAAATAGCTTGGTTGAGGGAGGTGGATGGGGGGAAAGAAAAATGCAGTCCCAGGGCTGGGGCAAGAAGCTAGGCTTTGCCAGATTGGAGCTGCTCTCTAAATGTGAACAGACATTCATTAATAGGATTGGACAAGATACTTTTTGTCTGATCTAACCTCCGTGAATATCTGTAGAGATCTGTGAATCTAGTTTTTAAAAGGTATCATAGAGAATCCCTGTCCTTGTTACTAGTGAGACCAGAGAGGGCAGACCACCCAAGGTAGCAGTGCAGCTGGGCTGAGTCTGGCACTGATAAAGGCAGTTACAAGCAACTGGCTGTACCTAGCCACAGGGTACAGCAGGTCTGGTTATGTGAACAGAAGTAGGTGTGGCTAGATGGATTTAAACCAAGTCAAGGCTTGACCAAGGCATGCAGGGGGAGAAATGTAGTATATGCATGGGTTGCAGATGCAGCTGGACACATGAGCTCCCCAGGGAGGTGGGAGAGGAAGCCCTTGGTAGGTAAGGCCTGCAGGCTGCTCTGACTATTGGGAAGATTTCATATTCTGTTTCCAGAGCAGACAGCTTGTACCTTTTGGTTTATTGCTTGACTTGATTTGAACTTGTGGACTAGAGGACAAGACTGCAGGTACAGGGGAGGAGGAGATTGCATATAGGGGGCCAGGGGGCACCCTGCACATTTGTTTTGACGTAGGGATTAAGGAAAAACCCCAAGCTGAGGGGCAGACACTAGCTCTCAGAGATGGAACTATAAAGAGGTGTGAGTTGGATGCTAAGGCTGGGCCTAAAGCCCAGAAGCTGAAGTCCTTACCAGTGGGTCAAGGTGGGCATGGCTGGAGAGAAAAAGGGAACTAGACCTTACAACCGAATCCTGACAAACCCTCTGAAAATCTACAGGGACAACCCCCATGAAGGGGGGAACCCCTGCGTGGGCTTGCAGGAGCAGAAGGACACAAATAAGAGGATGAGCCCAACAGAGACAGCCAGGTAGTCTGTGGAAGTACTTCTGGTCCTAGGACTTCCTTGAACCTCCCAATATCCAGTAATATCGAAGTTGTGGCAGGTGAGTAACAGAGGCATAAGGAGCTGAGACTGTAGTAGAAAAGCAGTGTGGGCTCTATGGATGCTTGCAAAAGACTTACAGTTTCATCAAATTTGGGAGGATTTTTACCAAAGTAGCAAAACTCACATCACTGACAAAATGGACAGCCCATGCCTTCTCCCACATTTGAATATTTGCCCCAGGGACTCTGCATTTTGTTTCAGTTTTCTATCACTCCTACACCAAATGTGCTATGAAAAAAACATTGAGAATTGACATCTGCTCTCACCAAACAACCAATTGTTACAAGAACATTAGCAAAAGCATCTATGAAACACAGGAGGTTATACCCCGTTTATTGTCTATGAGAGTTAGAATCCTGAATACTTAAACCATTTTTGAAATTTTTACCCTGAACCTTACTGGAAGCCTCTTGTCATTTCATCAATCCTATCTGAATTGCAGAATTGTATCTGCTGGGGAAAAAACATCTCCCTCTAATTATTTCCCATTGAATAGTAATATCCATTACCCCTTGGATATTTGTGCAAGTAAAAGAAACTCATGGATTTTGTGATATAATTTTCACAGGAAGCACTGCATTCTATTCACTGTCCCAAATGGTTCCAAATGATCTTGCTCTATTCAGAAGAAATATTGATTCTTTCTTTGATTGTACTGCTATGTAGATGGAGTACTGCATCCAGTTTTGGGTGCTCTACTTCAGAAAGGGATTTGGACAACTGGAACAGGTCCAGAAGAGGGCTACCGACATGATTGGAGGGCAGCAGGGCAGGCCCTACTAGGAGAGGCTAAGGGATCTTAACCTGTTCGGCCTGCACAAGAGAAGGCTGAGGGGGGATCTAGTGGCCTGTTACAAACTAGTCAGAGGGGACCAGCAGGCATTGGGGGAGTCCGTGTTCCCCTGAGCACTACCAGGAGTGACAAAAAATAACGGCCACGACCTGGCAGAGGGTAGATTCAGACTAGACATCAGGAGGGGCTACTTCACTGTCAGGGCAGCTAGGATCTGGAACCAACTTCCAAGAGAAGTGGTGCTGGCTCCTACCCTGGAGGTCTTTAAGAGGAGGGTAGATGAACTCTTCCCTGGGGTCATTTTCCTGCCATGGCAGGCATTCAGTCTTGATGATCTGCTCAGGTCCCTTCCAACCCTACCAACTATGAAACTATTTTTTGCCATTGTTTCTACCTGCTGGAGGTGGCTGTTATTTTTGTTGTGTTACATGTATATTGTTGTTTTGATCTGTGAGATCCAATTCATTACGGATGCAGAGCTCAAGAATTTGCAATGACAGTTTTGATATCCGGCTCAGGCCTCCCAGTTATTGTCTGGCCCTAATTTCCTTTTCCAGATAGAAGTGGGCTTAGCAGCCTCCAAACAATCCATTCTTCAATATCTTAATTATGAGATGAAAAGAACTCTTTGTGAACCATGGCAGATGATGCTAGTGATGTTAAAATGTTGGAAACATCTTCCAAACAAGAGTTGGGCCTGGTACTAAAACCTAGGAAGAGAGTTTTAAAGTGTCTTCAGGTCATCTGAAAGACACGTACTACTTATATTTAAAATATTATATAACCTCTATACATCACCTGGGATTGAAAATGTTTGGAGAATTGTGTTAAGAAACTGCAGCATCAAAAGAAAAGTGATAATTCAAAAAAGCAGTTACATGCAAGACAAAGTATTGAACTTTCAGTAACTGGAAGAGAATAGGTAATAAATCATTAGGAAAAAAAACATTAAGCGAAAGATGTTAGATGGATTTAAAAACTAATTAAAAATAGAAACACAGAGAAGAAAAGACAATGTATAAGAATGAGTTGAAACTAAAAGAGAACCAAGCATTATGCTCAGAAGGAAAGTAAACTGATCAGAGCACTGAACCCTGCCAACTCAAGTATTCAGGAGTAAAATTATGAGATTGTCTAAAAGGTGATGAGTTCTTTCCCGTAACATTTGTTTTTTAAGCCTCACTGGCGCACTGAAGTCATATTTTGGAATCTTCCCCTGAAATTATGAGAAATAGAAATTTACTCTTCAAAGGAAGACATTTCTTCTATGGAAATCAGAAGACTCAGGATGTACAGGAAAAAAAGAAGTCAGATATTAGCAGAATCGGGATAAACTCAGCAATGGCATTATGTGAAGAGGGTGAAGAAATGTGGTATAAAAGAAGCATGAAAATTAAGGATAAAAGAGGAATTAGAAAGACTAGTTAGGGTAATTATTTGGAGAAAAAGGGTAAAATAAAGCCTAGAGCACAGAAGGGAAAAAACAGCAAAGTTAAAGTAATTGTACACAAATGCTACATGGTTTCAGACCATTCTGAAATGAACATGATTTTAATAAGCACATAAAGACAAAGAAACCTCCTCAGGATACTATTGAAAAAAGAAAACAGTCTTGGACTTGTTGTTATTGTTGGGGGGGGGGTTTCTGGAAATCTCTGACCAGCGGGTAAGGATTTATCACTCAAAGTGCATTTTTATTAAAAAATATCATTCTGCTCTCCTTATTTATTTGCAGTAAACATGCATGTGAAATTACCATTATTATTACAGCCACTTAAGTCACACATACTGACAAAGGATTTATGTAATGAAAAGATATCACATCCTTCTTGTGTGTTACCACAAGAAAGGAATGTAATGTTATTAGATGAAGAATTTTAATATTGAAACAGAATATGCACTCTTTGAACAGTGTGATTTAACTCTCTTGTTATTAAAGTTAGACTGAAGAAAGATGTGAGTTTATGATCTCTGACACTGTCCTTTGTTGCTGCTAGGATCATAGAAAAGCCCTTTTTTGGTCAATTTGAAGCATGACTTGAGAAGTGCCCAATGAAAGTCAAAAGATCTAATTTTACAGATAGTAATAATGAGCAGTGGGTACAAAAAAGCCAGTCTAAAATTAATTCCCCAAACAAACTGTATTACAAAATTACAAGTTAAAATATAATAAAAGGTTTTTCAATTATGAGAAGACATGCTGCACTAGCCATATACTATCTAACTAGATAAAACATATTTTTAAGACAGTTTTTTTCTCTTTCCCCTGCCATTTGTTAACTTAAGACATATTTAAGGATGCTTGCATGTATTTCCATGCTCTAACTTGGACTGCTTTTACTTTTGTTTAAAATTAACCCTCAGCTTCTTAGATTTGAAGACAATTATAACATCTCTGCAACTTATTTTAGACCAATTAACTGATATGCATTTTCAATCTTAAAAAAATCTGGATGCTCACCTTGAGGAAGTCATCTGATCCCAGGAGTCTTTCCTGATGAAGCACAGGGGGGCTGGACCTGATGATCTTGAGAGGTCCCTTCCAGCCCCTAACATCTATGACTTTTAACTCCATGTAAACATATTTTTTGGCTTAAAATTGTATTGGTTGGATATGTTTTTAATTTCATAGATGCACCATAAGGAAAAAAAAAAACTAAGGGAATGCCACCATAAGATTTTTCTCATGTTTATATAAATAGGAAATCTCGACCTTAATTTTCACTTGTCAGAATTTCATTTTAACTTATGACCATATGTTCTGCCTGCATCATGCCACACTGAACAGAACAAAACAGCTTAATCAAGTAGGGTCTACAGCCATTTTTCATCATCAGGAAAGCATAATGTTGCAGAACCATATATATTGCAGAGATCTTCTACCTTCACTATCCAGATTCTTGTCACCATATGCACCTTTCCCATGTTCTCCTGCACCAACGCCTTCTTCCCTTACACGCTTTACTTTCCCTCCCTCCTTCATTCTTACATTCCCCCAAAATAAGCCCATACTAGTTTCCTTTTCTGCATTCAGTATTGTTTCTTTTTGCATGTATTCAATTCTATCCACCAGTACATGCATGTGCATGTTCACATGTCCACACGCACACACACGTGCGCGCGCATGCACACACACACACACACACACACTGCTCTATCTTCCCAATCTTAACTACTCTGAGTAGATCTAGTGGAACAGATGGCTAGCTAATTTTATTTATACATACATATACATATACACAAAACTACTACTCTTTACTGTTAGTCTTCATAACTGAAAGTTTTTCTGAGGGACACTTGTAACATTTGACAGAGAAACTTGCAGAAAGTTTCCTCATTTCAAAATATTAGCCATCTTCCCCTGGAATTAAGATCATATTTTTTTCTCAGAAAATTTTTTTCTCTCAAAAAATTATGTTTAAATGGCCACCACCTCCCTCTGCTCCTTGAGAGAGGGAAGCAACAAGCCATCTTCCAGTCTTTGTTGAATAAGGAATATACATTTAGAAAGAATAAGGGGAAAAAATTATGATTAGTTCTTAAAAAAACAAAAAAACAACCCCCTCCCTCTAAAATTTTCAAACAGTCTATGCACAAGAGGTCAAGGAGTTTAAGGAAATGGAGAATTTGAAGGCTTTGTGCTGTTCTATTATTAAATTCATGCTGAGGAAAGAAACTGTGACATTCAGTGTTAAATTCTATTAAAGAATCTATAAAACAACTAATTAGCTAAATTAATTTTAGCTCAAATGTACTGGTAAATTCTCAAAAAATCCAGTGATTCGTTGCCTAAAATGTATATGCTGTGATTCTGTGAAGGCTGTACAGACTTCTTCATTCTTCAAGTGGTTGAATCCCTGTTTTAATACAAAATTAAGCTTTGTAACTTAATTATGGAACTTGCAAGTGGCATTTGTAGAACAACAGAATTAACATCTAAAATTCCCAAGTACGTTATTCAACACATAAACTGCATTAACATATAGATTTCATAGATTTCTAGGGTGAGAAGAGACCTTGTAGATCATTGAGTCTGACTTCCTGCTCTAGACAGGAAAGAGCACTGGGGTTAAATAACCCCAGCTAGGTGCCTGTCTATTGTCTTCATGAACACCTCTAAGGTAGGGGAAAGCACCTCCCTTGGAAGCCCATTCCATATTTTGGCAACCCTCACCATAAATAATTTCTTCTGAATAACCAATCTAAATTTACTCTCCTTTAGTTTATGGCAGTTATTTCTAGTAACCCCGAGGGGCAATCTGGTAAACAAAGTACCCCCCCATTCCCTGATGACCCCCGCACCCCCACCCATGATGAGTTTTTAAATCCACAAGATCACCTCTCAGAATTCTCTTGTGGAGGCTGAAGAGATTCAGGTCCCCCAGTCTGTCTTCATAGGATCTTGCCTATAGGCCCTCAACCATATGAGCAGCACTTCTCTGAACCCTCTCAAAGTTATCCACATCCTTCTTGAAGTGCAGCACCCAAAACTGGACACAGTACTCCATATGCAGCCTCACCAATGCTGCAAAGAAGGGAAGTATCACCTCCCAAGACCTGCTCATGATGCACCTATTGATGCAAGAAAGAGTGTAGTTTGCCTTACTTATTACCTCATCACATTGGTGACTCATGTTCATTTTTGCATCGACCAAGACACCAAGATCCCTTTCCACTGCCATGGTACTCAGAATAGTACTTCCCAGTCTATAGATGTATTGGAGTTTCTTTTTCCCGAGATGCAGCACCTTGCACTTTTCCTTGTTAAATTGCATCCTATTCAGTTCTGCCCATTTCCCCAGGCTATCCAAATCCTCCTGGATTCATTCCCTCCCCTCCACTGTGTTTACTGTACCCCATAGTTTAGTGTTGTCTGTGAATTTGGACAGAGTGCTTTCAACCCCCTCATCCAAATCACTGATGAAGATACTGAACAGCACTGGTCCAAGGACAGAGCCCTGGAGAACACCACTGCCCACATCTCTCCAGGGAGAAACCGCCCCATCCACCACCACTCTCTGACTGTGTCCCATAAGCCAGTTTTTCACCCACCTTACTGTGAAAAAATATAAATCTCTCCAATATTAAAAAGTCATCATTAGTCATTTATGGAAAGAAGCTTTTCTTGTGAAAGCTTAATATGCTGTACTGAGAATAACAGATGCAGTCTTTTGGTGTCTTTTAATAGCCAGGAAAAATATATTTAGAATGCTCATGTTCATACAATCAATTTATATGGTTATTTAGTTTCACTGCAGGTGGTTAGTGTCTTATAATAGTATATGTCCACAGTTCTATTTCTAGAAGGTCATGGTTCACTGAAGACTAATTTGAATATCCACATATTTAAAAAATTGTGTTAGCAAAAAGTGTTAAAAAGTGTTAGCAAATGTTACTATGTAAAAAAAATCTGTTCAGGTGCTCTATAACAGTGATTATACATTTTAGAATTAATTAATTGTAGGTATAAAAAATCCTTTATATCATCTTGACCTCCCTGTAGTAGGAGCTTGTTTTCTACACCATATGTCCTATCTTCTTTTTCATTATAGGACTATTGTGACTAATGCCCATGGTTCCATTTTGGAGGACAGGGTGAATGGCTTATATTTAATCACTTAAATGGTTCTCAGAAAAGAAGACATACTCTTCTTATAAATCAAATTGGGACACCCCATATAATCTTTTTGTGAGGAATGCAGGAGATACATTGTCTGCTGTAGGCATAGTATCATAGTATCATAGTAGCTAGAGTCGGAAGGGACCTGGGCAGATCATCTAGTCCGACCCCCTGCCTTGGCAGGAAAGAGCACCGGGGTCAG
>JAGPOW010003642.1:58424465-58534722 GCA_030014935.1 Caiman crocodilus | reverse complement strand
CTCACCAGGTCGTCACCCGTGGCCAGCACCAGGTCCAACAAGGCATCTCCCCTGGTGGGGCTGTGCACCTCCTGGGTTAGATGGAGGTCCTGTACTCTGTACATGGCAAAGAGCCCAATGCTTGGTGGTTTTCTAATTTGTAGGAAGACCAACCATGAATCTAGGGCCATAGGAACAACTGATTTTTTTTTGTTTTGTTTTGGCATCTACACTCAACAATAAAATATATTCAAACTGTATTAAGCCAATATACATTCCTAGCCTTTTTCTTGCCAATAAGCCAGGGATAAAACCAGGGATATTAAAAGAAACATTTTAACTGACCCAAAATAGAATGTTTCCATTTTAAGGTATCTGTAATAATAGGCAGGAAAAGGAAGGGACAGATATACCAACTTGCAGCGGTGGTAGTACTTTCCTTTCCTTTTATTTACAGCAGCCCAGCAGAGTAGAGATGGGAGACCTGAGTTCAAAACCCAGCTCTGAGACAAGCAAGGGATGTATTTGAACTAAGATCTCCCCCTTTAAGAACATTTCATGGCAAACAAACTATAGAGCTATTTCTCATTCATTTGATGTTTACATTGTCCATGCAGAGTGGAAAAGGGTCAGTAAAAGAGATTGAAAACAATCCTTATATTCTGAAGAGGGCATGCTCCTGAATCCAATCCTTCATTTCTTTGTCTTTTATTAGGTGTGCTTGCAAAGAAACTGTCTTGGACATGCTGAAGCAATTAAAATTAAAAAACAATTTAAAAAATGGTGAAATATCCTTATGCTCCTGAAACACATTGTTGTTTTCACTTCAGTCAAAGCTATTTGGTGACATGGAGGGCATGTCCACACATGCAAGCACGTGCACTTGTAGCAGTTCAAGTAGAAGCAGTGCAAATTTGAGCGGGTCTTTTTGCCTTAGAGCATGTGCTTAGACATGCACTTTGTTGTGAAGAAAATTGTGCCACTTGAGGCAAAATAACCCTGCCTGGCTCCTTCTAGATCTACAGCCACAGGGAGCTAGCGCGTGGGGCCAGCACCTCTGACCAAACGGTCACAATCTCCACCGCGACCGATTCAGGCTGGACATAAGGAAGAACTTCTTTACTGTCTGAGCCCCCAAGGTTTGAAATAGACTGCTACTGGATGTGGTTCAAGCACCTACTTCGAATGCCTTCAAGACACATTTGGATGTTTATCTTGCTGGGGACCTATGATCCCTGCTGACTTCCTGACCCTGGGGCAGGGGACTGGACTCGGTGATCCTTTGGAGTCCCTTCAAGCCCAAATGTCTATGAAATCCAGGATTGAGCCCTTGAGGGCCCAGGAGTGGCAGGGATCCAACCCTATGAGACAGTGGCTCCAGGCAATGTCTGAAAATGCCAATGAACTGAATTAGCTGTGCTGGTAAAGATCCTGGCACAGCTGATTCCACTCTAACGATCATTTCTGTTTATACCCACAGTTTTGGCTGTTCCCAAATTGCCATTTTGTCAAATAGACTTCCAGCAGTGGGTTCACTGTTTGTCCTTTAAACACTGGCAGCTGAGATAGAATTTTTTGGCAAAAAATTCTATCTCCAGCTCTGCTGGCAAGATGCATAAATTGGGTTGACCAGTTTCAAGGGTTCAAGTAAGGCAAGGAAACTATGAAGTAGACAAAAACCTGCCTACAAACTCAGGGCATAAAACATTGATCAAGTCAAATTAAGAAACAGGCAAATAGCCTGAGTGCTACATACTTCATCCTGTACCTGTGCTAGTGAGCAACATGGACAAGTGAGACAGCTAAATTTGCAAGAACATGTTCCAATTTGTTGTTTTAACCCTTTTCTCTCTGTTTGCTGTGTTCCTGTGCAGAAAAAAAAAATTCTAAAAAAATAGGGACTGCTCTGTTTCACTGCATTTTCATACTGATTGCAGGCTTCAAGGAAGCTGGAGCTTACTTGGACTTGCTCAAGAAACACAGCTGAAAAGCCAGTCTGAAAGTAGAGTGGACTGTTGTGAAGCATAGCTATGTCCTTTAGCTATACTTCCCCACCTTTTTGGGGAAGTTTAGCTATGTGCCTTGTCACTTGGAAGGGGGTCCCCAAACACATTGCGTCATGGAGACAGTTGACTTGGACTCAAGGTATTTTTCAAAATAACAAAAATCACAAATTCTGTATATATTGTAGAATCTAGCATGATAGCTGACTAGTGCAGACTACAGGCCTGTTTGGAGTCCCATTTATCTTGATGGGAATCACTGACAGTGTTTGATGGCTAGAAAATGGTATTTAGAGGTTTGCTTTTGAGAACTGGCTTGTAGGTAAAGTAGGTATGCATTAGAACAATGGTCCAGGGCAATGACAAGGGTTAACTGATTTCTAAAAGCCTGTTTGTGACAAAGTTTCCTTCAAGCTGTGTCCCACAAAGGCAAGCAACAAGTAGACACACAGGCTGAGAAATTGAAGACATGTACCACACTGTTTCATAACATGAACAGTGTACCCAAACACAAATGAGAGACTCTGCCCAAGTGCAGGGCCCCTTATGATTTCTGGTTTTGGTAAGCAGACCAAATTAGGCAGACACTGGAAAAAAAAACAAATTAAGATGTGTGCATGTGATGGGTTTGTGGAAGGAAGGAAGATGCTGATGGGACAGAACATGTACAATATGATGACCGCAGGGAAACAAATCAACCGAAGATGAAGTCTCATCAGATGGGCAGAAAGAATACAAAGGAAGGCATTTAAGACAAGCAAAGGGTCTTAGAGATGGGAGCCCTAGGCCAACATAGACAGAGGGCATACCACCAGCCCATCTCACCCACCCCACTCAGGACCTGGGGCAGAGGGGTGGGCCTCAGCCTTTGGCCTCCAGGCTGATGACACCTGACATTCAAGAAAGGAGCCTTAGGGTGAAGCTTGCATGCTGGCCAGATGTAACGTGACGCTATGACAGTCCTAGGACTGGTAGCTATAAAATTGTTCACATTATGCTTATCTGCTATCACTGTGTATCAACAGCATTTGCCTATTATCGAATGGAGAGGTAGAGGTTGGTATAAAGGTTTGAGTCTGCTTGGAACAAGGTATCTGGATCATAAATCCAGTACCAACAGTGTTCATGGTAGCATATCCAAAGCAGGATTGAAGCATTTGTAACCATCTGAAGGTTACAATATTCTTTTAAACATTAAGTCCAATCTAATCACTTTATTTTCTCAGAATATTATATGTATAAATAAGGTAGAGGTGAGTTGTCACCACCCAATTTGTCTTGGACCAGTTCCTTTCATTTGTTCAAATTTTAACCTATAAGGTTTCTGTTTGAGTTCTTAAAGTATTGCAGACAATCCCTTTAGCTTGAACCCTTTTCCTTTTGTCTTGAGGTTGCCAAACAGCTCTTGTATGAGGAAACTGTTAACTGGATTTCTCAGAACAAGAGCACGTTCTTGCCTTTAATAACTGCAAAATTGCTGGTCATTTTTCCCACACCAAAATCTTAAAAATCTCTGCAGTCTGAGAAAGTGAGAATTAGAACATGTACATTCTTCTTTTTAAGCCCATATGTTTATGACCTACAATGGGAATATTTTACACTCAGTTACATTACAATGAGGTGACATTCATAAACAAGACTTTAAAACTATTCAGAGCAATAAAAAGCTGTGCTTTTCTCTAGGAGTACCCAAACGTAAATTAAAATGCTACAAGAAGCATACTTAAAAATCCATACAGGAAGTGCTTAAAATGCAATAAATGAAATAGCACTACTCTTCATGAAATCTTAGAAAACAATTATCTGAGATTCTCTCTCATGCAGTTTTTATTGCTCAAACTAAAATTGCTTTTTATATACTTCTACTCATGTTGGCATTGTTGATATGTATGTACAAGTGCCTTTTGAAGAACAACTCAATAATTCATTGATCTTAAATTCAGCACTGCCTTATAAGGAAATTCTAGAACATAAATGTGTGTGTAAGGTTTGGAATAGTAAATTCGAAACTTCTGTTCTACAAACTATATTGTAAAAATGTGGTCTCTCTTTGTGTAAATACAACTTTGAAGGCAATGTTTTTATGCATGATTACATGTGGAAACAGGCTTTAAGGTATCTCCTTTGAGAGACATGTCACCTTGCATGTGAATTACCTTAAGAGAAACTAAGAACTTGAATATTTAATCAGGTTGTGCAGTGTTTGATCACTGTGATTAAGGATCTTGGAAAAAGAACAGAAATTTACAACCTCCATCATTGTTCTTTCACTGTGGGACTGACAAAACAGCTTGATTCCAGAAACTCTACACTTAGTAAATTTATCATTGATTTGATAAATTGAAGTTTGACTTGAGAAATACAAAAGCAGTTTTAAAAGATATAATTTTGTACATACTGGGAGTGTCTACATGAGGCGCTTAACTGTTCAGTAGCGTAGCTTACATCTACACATGCACATGTTTATTATGCAGTAAACCTTGCTAATCATGAGTAAACTTGCTACCTGTAAATGCAAGTAGCAAGTTTACTTTAGACAGTAACAGTGCATTACCACTCATGTAAATGACTGCCAGGAGCAAATCTGGGAGCTACAACCCCCTGCTCCAAGATTGTGATTGAGGAGTTGGGGCTGAGAGATTCTTATCTCCCAGTGTCAGCTCTGCAATCACAGAGCTGGTGTTGGGAAATAAGGGTCACCAAGCACCGGCCCTGCAACCGCAGAACTAGCACTGAGAGATAAGGGTCTCCCAGCGCCGGCCCTGTGTCACAGAGCTGGTGCTGGGAAATAAGGGTCTCCCAGCGCTGGCTCCATGATCATAGAACTGGTGCTGGGAGATAAGGATCTCTCAGCACCAGCCCCACGGTACAGAGCTGGCATTGGGAGATCCCTGCTGGTTGGGGCTGGGGAATCTGTTTCCTGCCCACCTCTGTAAATGCACGTGGGGCAGGGACTGGGAACTCTTCTGGTCAGGGGCAGGTCCCAGTTCTGTGCCGCAATTGAGCAATCGAGGCATGGGGCTTGGAAAGACTTGCAGGAATGGGGTCGATCCCAGCCCTCTGTCCTGATCTTCCAGTATATTAGGGTAGGGTGCTTGGACCTGCCCCTCCCTACAGCTCTTTCCAAGTTCCCTGCCCCTGATTGGGGGGGCAGAGCCAGGAGCTCCCTACTGCTGGTGCAGGGGGACATTGTCGCCAGCCAGCAGCAAGCAGGCCCCATAAGCAGGGTTCCAGCCTGGAACCTCCTCCATAATGCCCCAGTTCCAGCCAGGAAACTGCTGTCTTCTGGTCATTAGCAGCAAATCTGCTCCCACTTCCAAGCTTGTATAGATGCCTGCCTAGAAACATTTACTTGTGAGTAGTTTATTCACAAGTAAGCTGATCCTGGATCAAATGCATGTGTAGATGTACCCACAGAAAGCAAGCAGTGCAAGTAAAAATTCAAGTTTATAGTTAATTCCAAAACAAAAAGAAAGAAAAAAAACAGGGTAGAATACAGTTAAAGGGGTGTTACACTTATACAGACACACAATTCTGTAAGCAATTAAACTTTGCTTTTTAAACTACTCCATTTCCCCTACTTCCACCATATTAACACAGGGCACTTTTAAGGTTGTTTGTGTCCTAACTGGGCATTTCCATGCGTTAACATGCTTGATCTCTTTTCATGTAGTATGATTAAGGTGGGGGAGGGGGCAACAGGGGCAGCAGCCTGGGATGACCCCTTGAGGTGGGAAATGGGACAGGAGCAAAAAATTATGGCCACTGCTTGCTACCAGCATCACCACTGTCCTGAGTGCTGAGTTGACTGTTAGGTCTCTGAGCTTGCCTTGGAATTTCTTGGGTTTAGAGTACATTAGAGATAATTGCAACATCACTACAATGTATTTTACCACAAATTACTGTCAAGTATCCTCTTTAACTTCCTTTAAAACAAGTTTGTCTAGAAGTTTTCTTGTATTGTTTGGTTTCTAAGGTTACATGTGCACAGTAACCAAGAAACTTAAAGAGAAAGGCAACAGGATATTTTTCCACATGCTTTGAAGATATGAAGGCTCAACCATTTGGGGGGTTTTTTCATTGTAATCTATGACTATGTGCTCTGACTGCATCTTGCCACAATGAACAGCACAAAATAGACAAAGAATACTGGCCAGGAAGATAGGGTTCACAGTTGTTTTGCATCACCAGGGAAGTGTAAAGCAGCAGAAGCATACATTGTACAGTTCCCCTACCATCAGTAGGCCAATGTCTAAATTACAAAAAAAAAACAAAAACAAAGAAATAACCTGACAAACCTAAGGCCATCACATATTTGGGGTGAGAACAAGTATGGAAAATTCTAGTCCAGAATTTATTTAGCAGGATAGGCACAAACATTTGAAAGAGAAAAGTTGGAAATGAAGCCAAAACAAATCCACTACTACATGCTCTGCCTCCCTTCACATTTGTATTGATTTGGTAATATATAGATAAACCCATTATTTATTTTTACTCAAGTAGAGTGCCTTGGCTTACTTTGCAATTTCAAGCCATTAACACTCCACACTGCTTTGCAAAAGCAATACTGAATACAATCTTTCAAATGATTTAAAATTACAAGAACAGACTAAGACAGATCTTGAACTTTTCTTTCAGTCTATATTAATGCACAGTGGTAGTGATAGTGAGGGCTGGAAGGAGACCTTTCAATCATGTTCAGAAAGAGTGGATTGCAAGTTCCAAGGATAATGAAGTAATTCCTGAATCAAACAAACTTTTTCTGAAGTCACATGATTACCAGGAAGAAGAGCTGGATAAATCCTGAGTGATCATTTCACAGTCTCCCTGTGAATAAACGTAAAATAAATGTAGTCCTTAAAATGTAACATCCTTAAATGGAAAAGTATCTCATCAGAATCAAGTTATGCTTACTTTAGTCAATAATTCTGAATTTGACTGAAACAACAGCTGATGTAAAAAATAATATAAAAAATTGTAACTTTAAGGTTTTTTGAGTATTAATACTATTAACAGCAAAATTTTCTGCTCACCCCTACTCAGCAGCCTACTCAGCAGCCTGGGCTTTATCTAGGGTTGGAGGCAAAGGGGTCCACCTGCAAAAGGACAGAGGCAGGAGGGATTGGGTGGTGTCAGTGGAGCACTCCACATTCCCAGCTGAGTCAACAACATGGGCGACTGGTGCTGGTGACTGGAGGAGGGTGGTCCTGCAGTGGTCAGCTGGTGACTTGCTGCTGGCAGAGCCAATTTTGGCAGGTCACTAGCACTCTCTGTGCCCCCTTATTAGGTGGCTTGCTTGCTGTCAGGGGGGCATCAGTGCTCTTGGGAGTCACGTGCTCCCCCATATGTTGCCTATGTTTGACAGAGCACAGAGTTCACTCCACCCCATCCTGAGCCCTGGGACCCTGGTCTGGAGTGGCTGCAGGAAAGGATTGCAGGAATACCCCAAACTAGTACTGAATTTCTGGCTGAAGCTGCCTCTCTGCAGCTGCAAGGGCATGGATGCCTCCTTCCTGCCCCCGCCCCCTCCCCAGGCTAGAGCTTGCATCTTCAGACAAGCAGCTTCAGTAAGGAATTTGGTGCTAGCTTGTGGGAGTGAGGTGGGGAGGGGGAAGAATCCTGTGATCCCTTCCTGGATCCCCTCCAGTGGGGCAAGCATGCTTCCCTCCTTTGCCTGCAGTTGGGGGAGGCATGTGCCTAAAAGCCAGCAAGGGATGGGGCAGCTGTTTGGCTGCATTCAGGTGCCCTCTACAATTTCTGGCATGCTGGGAGATGTGCAGGAGTGCCCCCATCTTCTGGCCTAAGCCATTGCACACATCTGCCTGCCTCCACCAATGTAGGAGTGAATGTAAGATCCACTCACTTCTGATCCAATCTACACAGCTTAGAGAAACCTGCATAGACTGGACCTATTCCTCCTTGGGCTTTTTGAATATCTGTACTTAGCCTGAGATTCCTCTAAAACCAGACACTTTTAAGGGATTGCTATGATTTTTCTTTTGGATGGGTCAGAAAAGTCATGAAAACCTCAGCTGGTATTTCAGCCCTTGTCCTTCTGCAAGGACATACTAGGAAGTGCAATGATGAACCAACATTTTTAAGAGGAATTATCCTGTTTTAATTGTTATAATTGTAGCTTGAAATTGTAATGGTTGTTCATCTCATTTCAGTAGTACTTCTTCATTTTAAAAACCAGCAATATAAATACCACTCTGTGGCTTCTCCTACTTCATCCTATATAAGGACTAATCTGAGCTAGTAGATAAACAACTAATATGATTGAGGTAAAGTGGTTTTCTGACCATTTTTCATTTTTTTTTTTATTGGCTGTGCTTTTTTGCTGCATTTTTTTTTGCTTCATATCATCATCATCTGATTTATACTACGTAATCCCCACCCCAAGCATCCCCAATATTAAATCTGATAGTCTCTTGAGTTTAATCAGGTCCTTGATTTGTGATTATTCTTGTAATCAGATTTCAGGATCCTTGACTCACAAAACCCCATAGATTGCTGTACTGATCTTGATAGTCTGTTTTTGCTTTGGTTACTGATATTTTTCCATACATTTTTTAAATAAAGACATAATGAATTCAAGGGGGTTGGAATTTAACATGACACTCACTGTCTTCAGATGTTCTGCAAAAAGTAAGTTTCCTTGGCTTAACTGAAAAAGCAAAGTAAATCTTGGTGGTCTTGTATGCTTATGAATATAATTTATCCTAATAAACTGAAGCTTTATTTTCTCCAATTGTCCTATATGCATGAACAGTGCATGCCCCGACTGCTGTGTGGGGTGGGGCATGGCTGCACTGGTGGCAGTGGAAACAAGATGGCGGGAGCCCAGCAGCAGTAAGTAGGGGAGCTCCTGCAGATACTGCTGGCCAGGGGCTGGCAACCACCTTTTTGCAGGGGGTGCACTGCCACATTCAGGGGGTGCACGTGCACCCATGTGCTCACCCTGCACATCACCCCTGCTTATATGCATTGTATATTTACCTGGTCCTGGTTTTTATGCAATACAAGTATGCCGTCACAAACCTTATTTCTTTGGATCTCAATACCTTTAAGCTTCTTAGGTATTTTTGAAGTATCCACTTTATTTTATTTCCAGGGTAGTAGTTAGCTGCTGCCACAGGTCATAGCATATTGAGTAAAGCTAATTTTTATAGTTAGCTAGGCCTTTCTACCATGCTACCAATGGCTGAATTTTAAAGTTTACAGCCTCTCAACCTGAAAGGGAATCTCTCAAACAGATTAGCAAACTCCCATCTGCACTGACATACCTGCTTTGTCATCACATCAGTACAGACCACATCATCACTGGCCCTTATAACAAAGAGTATAATATTCAAGATTTATTCATCTGCAACCCTACCAGCATCATATATGCCATCAGTGCTTACAATGCCCTTCTGCTGTTTAAATTGGACGGACAGGTTGATCTTTGCATGTAAGCATGAATAAACACTGATCTGACATCAGCTGCAGAAAGACACAAAGCCTGTGGCAGACCCCTTCAACCTCCTTAGCTACTCCATGGCTGACCTTAGGAATTCTGTTCTCAGGCAAAAAAACCCCAAAAACCCCAAGCAACCCAAGAAAACCCAAAACAAAACAAAAAACCCACCCAATTTGAATCAGAAACTGCAGAACAAGAAATCATCCACAAACAGGGACTAAAGATTCTTATCTCATTACCTTGATTAGCTTTTGTGACACCCTTTCTTCCCAGGGGCTTCTGCTTCTTTGCTTGTCTGACCCAGCCCTGCCCCATGTCTTTCACTCCTCCTCACCTGTTTTTTGTATTCTAATTTCTCCTTCCCTCTTATACTCTGCTTTCTTCCCATCTGATAACATGAACTTGTGTTTACAAAAGCTTGTGCTTTCCCTATATATATCTTATTTAGTTTATAAAGTTGCATATCTACTCTGCCTTCTGAGTTCAGACTAACCCAGTCAGCTACCTCCAAATTAAAAAGTACTTTTTGACTTTCTCCTGGTCAGGGCTCTTCATACCACACCAGGTGGCGTACATTGAATCTCATCACTGTTCCTATTGTGAGCCAGGTTCTTTCATGTTTAGAGATCATATAAAATTAGCTTCCACTACATGTAGCAGACTTGTGTGGTTGAACTATATATTAGATTTATCTCCAGCTTTATAACATCTTAACTGAAGCTGCCTGATTGTTTATTAGTTTTACAGTAAAAAACAGAAATGAGGGAGAAGCATTGCAAAAGATGACAAGATCTATCCGATACTGAATTGTAGCCCAGTTTTAAAGTATCTTTGGGACTGGTCTTTACAATTTTTAAAGCCATACCTCCTAAATCTTAAGGAATGAAACAGTCACAAACAGGTTTTTGTATATTGTAGTTATTGTCAACTGACTTTTTATTTTATAGTATTACTGATTAATATTTTTCAACTTTGCTAGGCTGTTCCTTTCTTGCTGGATTCATTCTGTTTCTAGCATTTGCTCCCCTAAAACTCCACAGTGGAGTTTTCTTTTAATTATCAGCACATTTCTTTCCCTGCACTATGCTTCCTAGACCTTCCTTATAAACATGCCTGCTAACTCATCATGCGACTCTTTCTCACACCACATCTTCACACACTGGTATAGTTTCTATACACTGGGCACATCTATATGAATCACATCTGCACAGTGGTTAGTCAACATTTATTTAGTACTTGTATAACTGAATACTAAATAAATGTGCAGTAACCAGAGTTACCGCGCAGTAGCACCAGCGAATACATTTTAAGTGATGCTACTGCACAGTAGCCTAATAATACCATGTGTGTCGATGTAAGACACTTTCCTGTGAAGCAGCATAGTTTACTGCACAGTAAGCACATGCATCTTCACATGCACTTGCTTACTGTGCAGTAAACCTCACTAATCGCAAGTAAATTTGGCACCTGCAAATACAAGTAGCAAATTTACTTGTGATTACTAACTGCACAGTAGAGCTCATGTAGATACCTGACAGGAGCAAATCTACTCCCAGTCAGCTGGCCACCAGGAGGTGGACGATTGTTCCCTGGGAGCTGCCTGATGTCAGGGAAGGCTCTGCCACCACAGCCAGGAAGGGAACTATGTCCCCCTGCCCCCGCAGCAGATTGCTCCAAGCCCCATCACTCTGAAATCATGATTGCTGGGAGATAAGGATCTCGAACACCAACCCCACAACTGTGGAGATGGCCTTGGGAGAAAAAGATCTCCCAGTGCTGGCCCCATGACCATGGAGCTCATGCTGGGGGCTCACTGCTGGTGGGGGCTTGGGATCCTGTTCCCAACCCAGCTTTGCAGTTGCTAAGCTGAGCAGGGAACACACTTTCTGGCCCCTTCCCTGGCTGGGAACTGTTATAGTCAGGGGCTTGGAAAGAGCTTCAGGGGTGGGGCAGGTCACAGCCCCTGCCCCAATCTTCCAGTGGGGCAGTTAGCAGAGAGCCCCTGGCTGGTTGGGGATTCCTGGTGGATAAGGGGTGCAGTCCTAGTTGCCCCACCAATGGATTGGGACAGGGGGCTGGGCTTGGGGCTTGCCTCTTCCCTGCACCTCTCTCCAAGTCCCCTGCCCCAATCAGGGATCTGGGGCTCGGAACTCCTTGTTGCTGCAGTAGGGGGACATTGTCCCCACCCTGGCAGCTGGCAGCCCTCCAGGGGCAGGGAGCAATATCCCAGCTCTGGCCAGGAGTCAGCTGTTCCTGTCCCAGCTCTCCCTGCTAGCCCGTGGGGCCCTTGCAATAGACTCCCTTCTCCCTGTTAGCCTAGAGCTCCCCCTGTTGGTGGCAGGAGCCCATTGCAGGGCCCCAGGAAGCAAGAGCAGTTTGCTGCCATTAGCAGCAAATCTGCTCCTGCTTTCCTACCCATGTAGATGCCTTCCTGAGAGTATCTACTCATGAGTAAACTGCTGCCAGATCTTATACACTTATGTGCACACCCACTGTATAGTAGCATTTTAGGACTGTTAGTGCTGTGACGTACTACTGTGAAGTATTATTCAGCTCCTGTGCAGTCCACATCTCGTGTAGATGTGTCCTCTGACAGGTGAAAATGTAACTAAACCTACTGTTCAAAAAGCTAATACAGAAAATAAAGGGCAGGGGGAATTCACCAGGCGCAACAACCAGACATGAAACCAAAGATTTCTCTGTGCCTTAACTGCTGTGAAATGAGAAGGTAAGTAATAGAAAAGATGGTCATGTGGCTAAGGCAATGGACTGGTAGAAAAAAAATCAAGGTTTGATTTCTTGCTCTGTCAGAGAAATGCCCGAGGTCCTTGTACAAGTTTCTGAAACAGTTTTCCAGCGGCAGAGATAACATTCCTTTCCTTCCTTTCCCCTGATCCTTATCTGTGATGGCTAGGTTACAAGTTCTTTGGAGCGGGGACTCTCTTATTATGTACATTGTTTACGCAACAGGGTACTAACTTCCTGGAAGCATTGCTGTGATAGGTAAATAAATAATTCAGGGCTAACTACTGGGAAATTGGATCAGGGACAACTTTGGGATCCAGTTTTGGAGTCTTCACATTGAAAGGAACATTGAAGAATCAACGTGGAGGTAGAGATGGACAACAAACATGATCTGAAGGCTGGAACAAATGCTTGATGGTGAGAAACTTAAGAAATTCAACCTGTTTAGCTTAACAAACAGAAGACTGCAAAGTCTTTTGAATAGGATGCATAAATAATTCCTTGTGGAAAAATATTGGGTTGTGTTTCTTTAACCCAGTAGGAAACAACTAATCACTGGAAAGTGACAACTGATTGCTGATTTAAACAAATTTAAATTGGAAATTAAACATCATATTTAAACTGTGCATGTAATTAACCATGGGAATCATAGAACTACAGAAAATTAGGGTTGGAAGGGACCTCAGGAGGCTTTGTCTAGCTTGGTCTTGAAATCCTCCAAGGATGGAGTTTCTACCTCCTCTCTGGGTAACCTGTTCCAGTGTTTTACTACCCTCCTAGTGAGAAAGTTCTTCCTAATATCTAACTTAAACTTTCCTTGCTGTAACTTGAGACTGTTCCTCCTTGTTTTGTCATCTATAATCTATAATGAGAATAGTCTATCTCCATCCTCTTTTGAACGCCACTGCAGGTAATTGAAGGCTGCTATTAATAACCCTTCTCAGTCCTCTCTTCTCTAGACCAGGGGTTCTCAATCCCTGGGCCATGGTCTGGTGCCAGGCTGCAATGGGTCGGCTGCCAGTCCACAGCATGGTCAGTGGACCAGAAGTGGCTGTGGACTGGCAAACTGCAGTCCCCCAGAACTGTGTGGAGAGTTTGTGGGTCCTTTTTTTAGGGCCCGTGGCAGCACAGGGTTTGCCCCTCCTCCCCTGCCTGGGTGGGAGGGGTATTCTCACCTGTCTTCTGGCCAGAAATTCTGGCAGCAGTTGGCTCTGACTTCCAGGCCATGGTTTGCCAGGCCACAACATAAAAAAACTTTGGGAACCCTTGCTCTTGCCTAAATAAGCCCAGTTCCCTCAGCCTCTCCTCAGAAGCCATGTGTCCCAACTCCCAGCCCCCAAACCATTTTTGTTGCCCTCCGCTGGACTCTCTCCAACCTGTCCACATCCTTTCTGTAGTGGGGGAGCCCAAAACTGAACACAGTACTCCAGATGTTTCCTTGCAAGTACTGAACAGAAGGGAAGAATCACTTCCCTTGACCTACTGACAACACACCTACCAATGCAGCTCAGTATGCCATTAGCCTTCTTGGCAACAAGGGCACACTGCATGCTAATATTCAACTTATTGTTCACTGTAATCCCCAAGTCCTTTTCTGCAGAGCTGCTGCCCATCCAATCAGCCCTCAGCTTGCACTGGTGCCTGGGATTATTCTGTCCTAAGTGCAGGACTTAGTACTTGTCCTTGTTGAACCTCATGAGATTCCTTT
The DNA here is from genome assembly GCA_030014935.1 of Caiman crocodilus. Taxonomy (NCBI): domain Eukaryota; kingdom Metazoa; phylum Chordata; order Crocodylia; family Alligatoridae; genus Caiman; species Caiman crocodilus. Next base: position 58,520,825 of record JAGPOW010003642.1, on the reverse strand, counting down.
TAGCCCAATCCTCCAATTTGTCTAGGTCACTGTGAATCCTAGCCCTACCCTCCAGTGTATCTACTACTGCCTCCAGCTTGGTGTCATCTGCAAACTTGCTGAGGGTTCACTCTATGCCATCTTCCCAGTTGTTGATGAAGACATTGAACAAAACTGGCCCCTATGCCAAGTCCTGGGGCATTCCACTTAATACTGGCTGCCAACTAAACATTGAGCCATTGATTATTATACTCTGAGCCTGATGCTTTAGCCCATTTTCTATCCACCTTACAGTCCATTCATCCTGCCTGTACATCCTTAGTATGCCTGCAAGAATGTTGTGGGAGACCATATCAAAAGCCTTGCTAAAATCAAGGTACACCACATTCACCACTCTCCCTGAATCCACAGACCCAGTCATCTCATAGAAAATAATCAGGTTGGTCAGGCATGACTTGCCCCAGGTGAACCCATGCTGACTGTTCCTAATCACCGTTTCCTCCTTCAATTGCTTAGAAATGGATTCTGTGAGGACCTGCTCCATGATTTGTCCAGGAACTGAGGTAAGCCTGACTGGTCTGTAGTTCCCTGGATCCTCCTTTTCCCTTTCTTAAAGGTGCTATGTTTGCAATCATCCAGGACCTCTCCTGATTGCCATGAGTTTTCAAAGACGATGGCCAGTGGCTCTGCAGTCACATCAGCCAACTCCCTCAGCACCCTTGGGTGCATTCCATCTTGCACCATGGACTTGTACACATCCAGCTTTCCTAAATAGTTCCTAACCTATTCTTTTACTACTAAGGGCTGCTCACCACCTCCCCAAACTGCTGTCCAGTACAGTAGCCTGGGAGCTGAACATGCCTGTGAAGACTGAGGAGAAAAAGCCATTCAGCACCAGTGGCGATGCATAGGGAGTGAGAGTGCTGGTGCACCCCCTGACAGGCAGTGCTCCCCACTTAGGTGACAGGTGGGTGGGCAGGTGGGAGCGTTGGTGCCCTCTCTCCCCTGAGAGTGTCAGCTGGGAAGTGGGGGTGCCAGAAGCACTGCTGATACTTCCACATGCACATGACCAGTGGGGGAACATGGGGAAACCCCCTCTGGTTGGCAGAATCAGCTGCAGGGGACTCCCCCCAAGTTGCTGATTGGCCACGGGGTGGCGGAGAGGGTCAAGTGCCTCCCCCGATTCAGGAGGCACCAGTTGCCCATGTTCAGCACTTCAGCCTTTTCTGCATCCTCTGTTTTAAGGTTGCCTCCCCCATTCAGAAAGGCACCCAAACTTTCCCTGCCCATCCTCTTGCTACTGACATACTTGTAGAAACCCTTTTTTTTACCCTTCACATCCCTTGCTAACTACAACTCCAATTGCGCTTTGGCTTTCCTGGCTTCATTCCTGACTTCATACCAAAATAACAAAGTGAGTGACAAATTCTTTAGCACTGGATGAATGCATTATACTTTCTGAAAGGGAAGGTTTATTCTAATTAATATAAATTATTGAGCTTAATGCAAGGGAATATATTTAATGTTTTATGCCTTTGCCCTGCAAGAAGTCCAAATAGATAATCTAATTGTCCCTTTTGGCCTTACATTTTTGAATGTATGTAATAACCTTCCTTTCTTCCCAACATCCCCTGCCAGAAACCTAGATTATGTTTTGGATCACTGGGCACATAACAGTCTCTCCTGGTCCATCTTTCCTGATTCTGAGAAAGACTTCTAGTCAAGATACTATAGCACCTGCCTGATTTCTGATCACTGAACAGACAAGCAAACTCTCACACTGAACTTAGTACTTGCTCTCAGGGACAAATTTGAAGAGACAGTCTCAGTTCTTCTTCTAATATACATGTTGCTTCCTGCAAACTACTGGAGTCACTTTGTTCAATTATGAAATACACAGTCACAAGAAAGAAAAAAATTTCAACTGTTCTGCAAAAAGTTAATACTAGATAAGTGTTTCAAAATCTTAAATAAAATTCTGTGTTTGAACTTAAAATCATGAGTTTGATTCTAAAATATGTCTAGATTGTAGATAAAGCTAATGAAAGATGCTGATTTTGAAATGTTGTATCATTTCTTTTCAAAATATTAGTTAGTAGCATAATAACTAAGTCTAGAGACACCAAAAGAACTTCTCTCAAGCCTCACTCTCCATGACCATTTTTTCACAATACTATCTGCCTTCATTTTTCACTGATTTTGTTTCAACTCTGCAAAAACAATCATGTATAACACACAGCCTAACTAAACTGACTAGAAGAAATGCATCTACATAGAAGCCAGTTTATGAAACAGAAAATTGATCTGTTGTTACTTTACACACAGAAGATGCAAAGTGGGAACTTTGAGCTCCACTGTCCTCTCCTCCAATACCTTTGAGTTTATCAACAGTGCTTTTTAAAGTTACTATAAAAATAAATAATAGAAAACAGGCAGATGTGATTTAAGAGCTTCAGATATGACCTTGCTTTTGTATTTTCATTATTATTTTATTTTTTTATGCTTATACATTGACTTTCATTTTTTTATAATGAGAACAGTAATAAGAACCCCTCCTGAACATTTTGTGAGTTCTTTTAATTTCTGTTACCAAGAAGAGAATATGACAGCAAATAAAATATATTTTAATAGGAGAAACTTTGGAATGGATAAAATATGCATTGCATTCCCATAATGAAAAGCATGTCCTGTTACAATGCTGCTCTACACAAAATGAGAGACGATCCACAGATCAGAGAAGAAATCCTGATCTACTGATCTTTGCCTGTGATCAGTTCATTTACCTTAGAAAATAATAATTGGTACCAAGCTGATTGTCAAGTTTCCTATATTGATGGATGATATGTAATACACTGGCCCATTCCTTTACAGTTATCTAAACATGCAAGAAGGAAATCATAGTATGTATATTAAATATTATTTATTTTACCAATTTCTGTCCAAATAACTTGGGAATATCCTGAAGTACAATATTTTAAATATAGTAGTCTTATTTTTTTAATAGCATGCAAGCATATTAAGCAGAATTCTGTTATTCTAAATATTTAAAAGTCTATTGCATTTTTAAATTCCTGAATGCATTTTATCATTTATTAAATTACACTTGTGCATGCTTTAGATAGCATCTAAAGGATTTATGTATACCAAGTTAATTTTCTCTAACAACTTTATCAGATTTATCTATAGTCAGTATTAAACAAAGCTCAAATTCTGGCAGAAAGATCTTAGAAATGTTTAGGGATGAGTATGCTATTCATAATGAACAGGAAAAGAACAAAGGAGATGTGTGCAAAGACTATATGATCTGCAAATTTATGCTATCTGCAGAGACTCCAAATTACAGCCCTGATTCTCAGTTAATAGCCAAGCTGCTGACAGACAGCTCCTTAATGAGGAAGAGCAAGGATCAGCCAGTCACTTGGAAAGCAGTGATTCAGAATGCAAAGGCTCACCTTTCAGGGCCCTCATGACAGGATGCAGGTATAACTAGCATAGCAAAGTTTAAACAAACTAAACACGAACCAAACCATTCTATGCTGACTAACCTGAAACAACTTGAGAGGACTTACCAGATATGACTGAAATGCTGTAAGACTGTTACACTACTGTATCCATATCTATAACTCACCCCTAGCTCCAGGTAAGTCTGTTCAAAAGTTAACAAGCTGAATCTCCAGGCTTAAATGTGTCAGTTCATGTCTGTGATGTATGGTACCTTATTGTAGATAGAACCCTAGACATTTGTGTGGGGGTGTATTGCTTCTTTTTTTTTTTTTTTTTTTTGAACTGGGATATGCATATAGTTAATGGCCTTGGGGTGACCACCTTTTAAATCTGCAAGCCCCTTTTAACACCTTGCTTCTAGTTCTTTTATTCTTCAGTAGAGTAAGCTTTCTATCACAGTGGAATCGTTGGAAAAGTGGTAGTCCTTAACCTCAGCGAGTTCTTAAGAGATTATACATCAGTATTCATAACAAGTGAAAGAGGCAATTTAATGAGTAAGTGCAATGAACTATACAGGTGAGGAGATTTCAATCTTCCTCCACCTAGAAGCCAATGTCAGCACAGCTGGGATGCAGAAACTTACTCCTGAAGACCAAATGCTTGTTGTTGATCTAAGTGGCTGGCCTGTCACTTGATGTCTCTGGGGAAACTCCTGTTAAAAATATCAAGGCTTAAGGATGCCATGCTATTTCTCCCTTAGTGTTGGAATGGGATGTGCAATGTGTCTCTGCAAACAACAGTATGATGCCAAAGCCCAAATAATGCAGTGTTTTTTTTCCCCTAAGAGAATTTTAATTTTAGTGCTGAACCAATCTGGCAGAGTTGCAATTTTGTGAGTTAAATAAAACAAACCTTACAGAATTAATTTTTTGCTTCCTCCTTTTTTGGAAGGGAGCAAAAGTCAAGACTTCAATTCACTCCATCTTCTCCTTAACAGTAACCTCTACCCTCAAGGTTCAAAGCCTAGGTTTACATTTTTCCTACTGTAGACAGAAGTAGAAGAATGGCTGCCCAACATCCTTCTGCCACTTTATTAGAGATTGATACTTCTTTCCTTTGAGTCTTTGGGCAGAACTGAGGCCATGGACAGGCATTACATCTATAGTGCCAAAAATTCACATGCATGTGGTTTGCGGTTCCTCAAGCAGTTTGAGGCACTGTAAACCGCACACAAGCATTCACCACACTGCTAACTAACAGTGCAGTGGGTTTTTTTGACACTGGGAAATCTGGTGTTAAAAAAATGACTTGCTAAAAAAAGTAGCATGGCACACATGGCAGCAGTGTGCATCACCAGAAACTGGATCCGGAGACTGGAAACTGAACCAGAGACACACTCTAGCTGCTGGCCAGGCTATGTGTGGCAAGATTGCCATCACTGCTGCCCCAGGAGGCTCTGATGGGACCAGCACACATGCTGGATTTAGCCTCCCTTACCCTACCCCAGGACAATTTGCCCCACACAAACCCCACATGCAAAAGCATGCACAGTGGCAAAAAGCAGCAGCACAAATTTGTGCCACTGCTATTTTTGCCATCACAATCGCATGCACCTGTATGTAGGGATGTACTCTTACAGCTGTAAAAAATAAGCATGCAACCATTCAAGTAGCTTGTATCAGGAAAAACATGGTGAAACTGCCATGAAATGTTAACCTTTTTCCAACAGGAACTTCTCCACAACATGATGGTTTTACCAGTTAAATGCTGAACTTCTAACAAAGTAGGTTGCTATTTATAAAAGTGTATGCTTTTCTGAACCAGTTAGTCTCTAACAGTAGTGTAACAATGGGTGAACACCAGGGTAGCAACCCTGAGTGCTTCCTTTGTGGAGGTGCTCAAAAATAGTTATGACTACAGGAATGGCTGATCACACCACTACAATTGACACTGTGGCAGCTAGCACTGCCCTGGCTGTTACGTGGCTACCCAGGGCACAGGGCTGCCCAGCTACGCCTATGGTCTCTAAAGTGCCACACTGCCCTGAATTCTGCTTTTTCGATAGAGAGATTTAAGAGAGGCTGGGGGTATTATAGGAGTGAAATGACATTTCCACTTGGTCTCCACAGAGTTAGGGAAATTTGAACTTCTAGGCGGACAAAGGCCAATCACCATTTTCATGGACCTAGACTGATGTTTTCTTGTTTTTGTGGATCTGAAATGCAACCTAATTCTGACTGCATTCACAGGTTAGTTAAAAAAAAATCACAGTGGCCTATTTTAACCTTACTTAGCAATGACTACCATGCTGCTTTATTAATAGCAGTTTTCATCTAGAACACTAACATTCCACAAAAAGATGCCATTATATATAGAAAAATCACCTAACCATGACCAAAATTAAGTTCTTTCTTGGGTAGATGCCAGTACTATATAATTAGTGCACAGAAACACTACACAGTAGTTCAGAACAGGAAAAAATGGCAAGTCTTGTGTGTAAATGGAGCTAGTTAAAATTTGAAAGTACCACAAAGCAGAAAGATTGAATGCGACTCCCAACGTGAAATTTATCAAGTAGCTGGGTAGAGGGTAAGAGGGGTTGATACTTTGAATCACTACACATGATTTGAGCCCTTGTCCCACATCTCATCTGAAAGACAACTTCAAACTCTACAGTGGCCCAGTGTCACAGAGTTTAGAGTCAGAGAATACTTTTTACAAATATGACTTCAGGAAAATGGTTGGACTATGCATAGGAAAGGGGCATGCTTTAGCTAAGGTACACAGAAAACAAACAACTAAACAGAGATTCTTACCTAGTGAGCGTATTTGCATGTGGAAGTAACGCATATCACACCTGAGTTTACTGCTCCTGAGCACTGTGTTTAAACCTATGCCTAGAACAGAAGCACATTGACCCAGGGAAGGGCAGTGCTGACTGGTAGGGGGCCCAGGGGACCAGTCTGCCATCCTAGGACTGCTCTGCATAGGCTCAACGTGCTGCAGAGGGACTAGCTGGGACATTAAGGTACTTCAGTACAGGGCTAGCTGGCAGGGAGCCCCTGCATTGAATCACCCTCATACCTCAGTCAACCCTGTCAGTGTCTACATATGCATTGCTACACTGTAAATAACACTGCCACAGGATAGTATTTGTATTTACAAGTACTAACCTATAGCAGCATTTATTAGTTTATTGCAGTCTAATAGGACCTCATGTGTAGATGTGAAGTCTTTATTGAGGAGCTAATTAGGCAGCTCTGTAGCAAACGTCTTGTGTAGATGCACCCACTGTGTTTTAATGGGAAAAAAATGTTGGGACAATGTTCCACTTCTACCCGAGGGCATGCAGACCAGTTTCCGCAACCCTCTGCAAAAAAACAACCCATGAGGGGGAAACAGTGTAAATCACAAGATCTCCTTTAAAAAATGCAAATCTTATGTTTCTTCCCTAATAAGACAATTAACCACAATTTCATGCAGGTACACTTTCCCCATATCCATTGCTGAGCTGCTTGACCTTATCAAGACCTGAAGTGGGGTGATAAATGCAGAGTGCAGCAGATGACCAGATTTATAACGTTAAAACCACCAACATCACAGCTGCCCTGGAATAATCACTTCTGTACTGGACTGACAAACATCAAATCATTTCCTGTACTTCTAAAATATACCAATATTACATAATCAAATGCAATATAACAGCATTGAGATAAAGCATGATGTTGCATGATGCAGAGTGTTTCTCAGAACCAGGCTGAGAGAAATATTTGAATCAGACACTCACTGGATTATGAACTAATATTTTTCTATTATAAAATTAAATCCTATGTGGCATTATATGAACTGTCTAAGGGTTAAAAAGAAAGCAGTAAGAAGAAATGTCTGGTTTGCCTATGCTCCTTGTCAGTAAACTTCAGCATCAGTTTCACAATGATTTGGCCAACGGCAACAGAGAAATAATTAATCATTTAGTTCTAAACGCCGGAGTGCTTGGTGGTAGAAATCAGTAGGCTTCAGGCCAGTAATGTACACAAGAATAGTGATGAAATACTAATGTTTCTGAAGAAACCCAAGGCTGTTGAAGCCTGGCTTTACCACCAGTTAAAACATACAGTGGGGAAAAACAAATCCAAGGTTGGATATGCACTTTTTTTTTCATGGAAGGGGAAAGAGGGCAAGGGAAGCTTTTTAATTTGGTTCATTGCCTATGTGGGAAAAATCAGATAAGAAATTTTAAGAGGTGTGTTATTAATCTTTATGTTTAAAATGCTTTTGAGATTTTGTTCACAAGTAAAGATTTGCAATAAAGAGCCATTACATGAGTATTCTTTGGAGTTATCTGACAAAATGAAAGGAAAGTGTGCAACTATGTGTTGATTTAAGGAAGGGAACAACTGCAAAATCAAAATTTGCTTCTTTATTCCCCCTGTCAGTACACCCTGATGCTAATCTTCTCTGATAGTCTTGCTGTGGGTTTTTCAGTCAGAGGTAATTCAACACGAAAGAGTTAATGCATTTTGTGAAGAGAAAACAAGCAACAGCCTTGTGGCCTGCCATTTTGATTAATCTCCACAAGCAAGCTGTTTAAGCTCTGACAGTGTGAGGTCACACACTGATTTCTAACACCTAATTGTAATGAATAAATTACTGTTGCTAAGCATCTGATTTTTATCTTTTCTTATGTTTACATGCAAACTATCTGACTATTCTGTTTTGTTTCTAGACACCCCCATATTCCCACCAATGCTTGGCATGTGGGAAATCCAGTTAGCTCAAGGAAACCAGCAAGCATGGTGATCTACATCTTAACTTGTAGGTCAAGTATTGCAGCTTTCCAATAAGGAACACTATCCATATGGGAAGCTTCCAGACTTTCTGGATGTACAGTGGCTATCAGGAAGACAAAACTAGGAGTATCAACTTGAAGCAGCATTGCTCCTTGGAAAAGCTGACACTTTAGAATAGCTATAATTTATTACCTGTGACTTCTCATCCCTTGGACTGGTAGTGCCACCTGTAGACCATTTAGCAAAGAGAATCATGAATTACAAAGCTATCTGTGCTTCAGACCTCCCATACATTGTGGATACCTCAACAACATGGGATTAAGTCCCATATTCCCTACATTTCTTGTTTCCATTTCCTGAGAAAGTTGCATGTACTCCCCTCTGTACAGGCTTCTTATAAGGAATAAGGAAGATTATATTTCAAGTACCTATACCATATTCCCCCTTTTGAATGGCTGATTTAGCAGTAGTGTCTTCCTTTTTTGGCTCTTTAATTCTATTTTCCCCAAATATTTTATTTTGCTGAATGTTATAGTGACATACCAGCTATAGGACAGAATAAATGCAGATATTTTCTCAGGAAGACCAAAGCCATCCCTAAATCATTGCTAATGAGAAAAAATGACCTGTTTTCCTGGTTGCTCAAAGTTTTTTCTGGAACTCTATTCTTTCAGAAATGACCCAGTTTTCCCTGAGACTCAACTATCCCACTCATGAAAATACCAGGATTCTGGTGACATTGTCACTGATGGAAGTACACTTCATTATTGCAGCTGCTTTACTTCCATACCTTTAGTATAAGTTATCATAGATCCATTAAAATCAATGTAATCCAAAGTCAGTGGTCCCATTTTGTTGACATCGGGTGAGGATCTGCCCGTATCTCCCATTTTTATGGTGGCAACAAAAAGCCGGCGACCTAAACCATTCCTGTCCAATAATCAAGAAGAAAAGCTTCAGGACCTTCTTGGAAAACTTAAATTCCAGTTACTAAGTGTGTTTACATGAGATGCTTTACTGTGCATTAGACTGATCTAATGCACAGTAAAGCCTCACTGTCTACATGTGCACAGCAATTACTGCTCAATTGGTTAGTATAATGTGCCATTTTTGAGTACCTGTAGATACAGATACTAGAAATTGGCCCATTAAACTAATGTGCTGAAGTGCACATGTAGACACTGACTGGGAGCCTAGGCAACAGGTGGTAAAGGGGGCAAGGAGAGCTGTCCTGGTTCAGCAGGATGCTACCTCCCAGTCAAGTGGAGATCAGGATGGATATTGGTGCTCACCTGTTTGGAACAGCTTTCCTGTCAGCCAGATGGATATCAGGATGGGCTGCCCCAGACAGCTCTCTCAGCCACATGGAGATCAGAACAGGTCCCAATCTCCAAGTGGCTGGGAGGTAGCTTCCTGGCAGCCAGCATAGCCCTCCCAGCCACATGGAGATTGGAACAGATCCTGATTTCCATGTGGTGGGAGGCAGCTGCCCAGCAGTCAGGACAGCACTCCCCTGCCCCACAGTCTGGCAGTCTGGCACCCAAGGGAGCCTGGAGCTCCTCCTGGCTACTGCAGGGGGGCAGAGCAGGGAAGGAGCCGCCCTGGAGTGAACTGCTGCCATGAGGAGCAAATTTGCTCCTAACTGGCACATGTTCAGATGCCTGTGGGGCCACAGTTTAATGCACTTGACTTTTCTGCGCAAAAAATTCAGGCATATTAATTGCACATATAGGCATGCCCACTAAGTCATTATAAGAACATGATCTAAATGTAAAAATCCTGGCTTTTCAAAACAAGATAGCATTTCAACCTGATAAGCATAGTGGAAAAGGTCTCAGTGCTGATGAAATGTATATTGAAATCTGCAAGAAGGAGTAAGAACAACAGCTATCAAAACCCTCTTAAAGAATAACATGGGGGAAGAACTTGCTGCCAACCTCTTTTTTCCTATTAGCCTCTTAAACAACAATAGTAGCTATCAGAAATATATTGATCTGTTATAAAAGCACTTTTTCTAATTGCTAGCTGGTGGCAAGGGAACCTTTTTCATATATCAATTAGTTACTGAAAGACAAAATGCTAATTTACTGCTTTCATTTAGTAGAGTTGAAGGGAATTAGCACTGAGAAGCTTAAGGAAATTAACATTAGATCTCAGCAGGTACCCTGACTCAAAGAAAGCAAAGTATCTGGAATTGGAACTGGTCAGGAATTTCCCATAAAATGACCATGAAAGAAAATCTGTTTTCCAGAATATCATAACTGACTGCAAATTTTAAATTTTACAGCATGAAAATTAAAATTTTATATTTCTTGGGGGAGGAGGGTGTGGCATTTCAGTTTTTTAAAGCAAATTAGTCTTTTTTTTTCAGTTCAGTTTAGCAACCCTAGCTATATGGTGCCTTGAAGGAATTTTACATTAGGTATTTCTGTTCCCAGGTTATAAGCTTCACTCCTGGGCCAGATTATGTGGCAGTCTATATAGCATGTTATCATCTCAAAAAGCCACATTGTAATTTGAGTCAATCCAATTGGATAGAATATTTCAGTTTGCAACTATCTGTCTGTTTTGCTTTATCAAAGCAAGAATGTTTTGATGGGTCAAAGTCAAAATTGTTGGCACTTTATGTTCTGCAAAAAAATATGTGGATGCTTCAACATTTTGAGATAAAACAAGTTTCCACTTTTAGGCCAGCTCCAGCTGGAACAGATAATTATTGACAATTTAAAAAACATTTGAAAATCTAAAAAGGAAATTGAAATGCTTGAGGAAATCAAGTACTGCTGCACTATCCAAAAGACACATTTCTCGGACCATACTTTAAAAATCACAAGTTCCAGCATATTTCTTATTAAAAAAAGAAAAAACTTTAACTGGTACAAAAATTTCAAAGGATTTTTTTTTCCTTTTACCTCCAGCCTGTGAAAGAAGCAGTCCATATTGCATAAACTGAAATAAATTTAATGTCATAAAGACTGTTTGCTTCTTACCACATACATAGCATAATTATCTTTATTTAGCATTATGCTCCTTTTTGGACTAGGTGGGGAAAAAAATACCCAGTCATGACTCTTTCTACTTTTGGCCACAACAGAAAAATCATTTTCAACTTGGCAGATGTCCTTTAAAGTGGACAAACACTGCATTTTTCTGTGCCTTTTCTTTCTTGATCTAATAGACATTATAATAGAGACATTTGTGATGAAACAAGCTACCACAAAGTAAGCGAGAATTTAAGAGTTAATCTGCTAAGGTTGTTTTTTTCAAATGTGTGCAATTGTATTGAAGTGCCATAGAAAAGGCTCATGGGAACACTGGGAAGAAGTCTACTTCAAGATCTGACTTTCTTCCTCCACCTCTTTGCCCTGTCTTAGATATCAGCAGTATTGTAAAATCCTGAATGTAATATTTGCTCTTATATAAACCCCCATACTCTGGAAACAAAGGATTATATCAGAATCAACATGGGTTTGGCTGTAGTGTTACCCAAAGTAGTTTTTGAACCCTATAATAATACAATACAATACAGTGTTCATACAGTGCTTACACTAACACCATTTTTTTGGCTCATACTAAGGTAGTGGCTACCCCATGCTATTCTCAGTTCCAGATGGACTATCAATGTTGAAGATTTGTAGTGGATCTCTGGGGTGTACCAGCTTTTGGTCCCCGAAACTATGTTTAATTCAGGAAGCAACTAAATTAGAGAGGGGCATGATTCCCTACATACCCATTTCTTTAGCATTTCCTGCTGGCTAGTTTAGATATCCCTTTGCTCAGAGCATGCATACTTTTATGAATTGCATTCCTAGATCCTTCAGTCTCCTCATATATTGCAGAGCATATTTAGGGCACCTAATTCAGGGCTGTGAAATTCTGCAGCAATGCAGTTATGCAGATAACTGTCAGATACCGTGGCAAGTTGATGGCAAGATTTGAAACCAGAAGACAAATCTTAATAGCACATTGGAGATACCTGGAAAAGGGTGTGACAATGGACAAGAAAAGCCAATTCTGAAAAATAAGTCATGCTGCAGTACCACTGTCTAAGAGATGAAACACTAGCATCTGATCTCAAAAACATTTCTCTCTATGCTTTCTGAGAGGCTACTTGGGGGCTAGTCTTTGTATATCAACTCTTTTTCCTGGAGGTATAATTAATAATGGTTCAGGCTTATTCAAAATGCATGCTGTCTCCCAGGTTTCTCCTGAACTATGTAAATAGGATCTCCAGATGAGCTTGGACAAAAAATAGCAGTTTAGGCCTGGTGCAAACCGGTGTAACTCCACTGTTCTTTATGGAGCCATGACAATTAATATCAGCTGCTGATATTACTTATCATGTCCTATTGTATGCTAGGAATCTTGCTGATGATCTTCACCCCAGTATGCAAGTCCCTCTCAAAGACTTTGCCTCAAGACAAGTGGATTGTTTTACTGAAAGCAAAATTTTATATTGCTGGTTTTCCACTGTTAGAAGCAAGATGCTCAGCTAATTAGTCCAAAATGCCAATATTTCTATTTATTTATGACAATCACATATTTTTAGAGAGATTTTTGGCATTGGGGATGTAGTATTTTGAGGAAAGAAGATGCAATCATTGTCATTACTGGAAATTCAATGACATAATATATCACTCTCCATTTCACAAGTGTGTAGGAATACTAGGGCCTCCCCTTGCTGGTAGTTATCCCCAACATCTCACACCTTGCCTTATGACAGAAACCCATCTACAGACTTGGGGAGGAAGCAATTCACCATGAGGACAGTCCTTCCCATTCTCAGTAACAATCAATCAGCTTTGACAGAGCTCACAGTTCCTGCGGGTCTCCTTCCCTTTGGTCTCTGGATGATGGTGCACAGGGGACATAAACTCAGGCTGCTCTTTGGGTCTCTGCACAATCTGGAGCTCAGATTCTCAAGGAATCCTGAATTGTCTCTATGACAGGAGTCAGCAACCTTCAGCATGCATGCCAGAACATGGCACATGAAGCTATTTTCCTCAGCACACCACAGCTGGCCCTGGCATCGGGCAGGCTCCTGCCACTGGCCACAGAGCCCAGGTTGCTTGCAGCAGGTGGCAGGGAGGCTGTAAGCCCTACTGAAAGCAACCTAGGCTTTGTGGCAGGTGGCAGGAGCCTGCCCAGAGCCCAGGCTGCTTGCAGCAGGCATCCACAAAGCTGGAAGTGGCTGTACCAGGGTCCAGAATGCCAGCACACCTCACTGCTGGTGACAGCTGCATGGGTGCCTTGGGGAGCATGACAGGGAAGGGGCTAGGGTTCTGCTGCCACACTGAGGATTAGGTCCCTCCCAGCTATCCTGCCATCTGTACCTGGCATGCCAACATCTTCCAAGTTGAGGTCATGGGTTCTTTTGGTACTTGGCCCAAAAATGTTGCTGACGCCAGCTCTATGATAAGGCAAGGACCACCACTCAGCATCCATAGTGCTCCTGCTCAGCACATGCCAGATCCCAGAAACAAGTCAGCTCTGGGTACAGACTTCAAATAAGCCCTAGGAACAGTACTGGGGTGTGTGCTCATATCTCCTTTTCATGTTCTAGTATTTGCTAAGCTGCAGTGCATGGATAGGACATCACATCCCCTTGTAGCCATCCTGGGCATAATGCAGAGATAGTATAGGCAAGTCCTAAATCTCCTCTGTCCATGCTTTAGCATGGGCTCTTTGACAACCTGTATATTCCCTTCCCAATCTCAGTTAACAGCTATTCAGTCAAAGCTATATTTATTTCCAGCTCTCTATTCAGCCAGAGCTCTGAGAGGGTGGAGTGGCCAGTTCCTCCTGTTTGGTCATTCCATTGTTGGTCAAAGCTTGGCTGTCACAACACAGGTGCTGTTGTATGGAACACATCTCCATGTAAACAAGACCTTCTTCAAATCCTGTATTTTCATCCTTTTATGTACAAGACTTGGCTACTAAGCCTACTAAGTTAGAGAAACAGTACAGAATTACAAGGATAATAAGGCAAATAATACCAAGGCATAAATCAACTACTCTTTAAAACCATCCTTGCCCTTCATTGAGTCCAACTACCACAATTGTTCAAAGAAATAAATCACAAAGAGAAATACATGCAGCAAGGCTACTCCGATGCTCTGTAATTACAATGTGTTAGAGCAGACTCAATTAATCATTTAATCCAGTCTGCTGTAGTGTGGCAATGACCATGCTCCAGCAGACTCCAGCATTATGTGTATCAGGGTCCCTATGCTGAAAAATGGTGGCAGGTGCACTTTAAAGCACCCCTGCCACCATTTTTCAGCATTGGGATGCTGATACATATGATCATTCTGGCATTTTAATAAAAGTGGCTCTCAGAAGTCATTTTCATTAAAGTGCCCCCCTTGCGCCCCCCCCTCCCCCTCCCACACACACACTCCTGGAGCACATATACAAATGCTGAAAGGATTTAATCTGTGCCAGCTTCTGGATAATCATGCTAAGTACATTACATCTGAAACTGTAAGTTGTTTATTGCTTGATCCCATCTTTACTATTTGGCATGTACCAGGTGATCAAAGGGCCTTGTTACACATTGCATTTTGAGCTGCTCAGATATTAATCAGTGCTAGTGCTAGCTTGAGTTTGGAGCAATCACACCTTAAGGCTCAAAACTTTTTCTGACTGCCTCCCACCTGCACTGCTGTGATTTACCACTAGGGGGCTGGCAAGCAGGGGCCTGGCTAAGAGCTACAGCTGGAAGTTACCACTACAGGGCTGGGGCACCAGGACAAGCTTCTGTCCCTGCTCTGGGTGGGGAGGGGTGTGTGTGAGACGAAAGTTGGGGTGAGAGGGGCAGAACATGAAGCTGGGAAGCAGAAATTTAATGGTATGGGGGTGGGTAATGAAATGAGAGGTGGAAAGGAAAGGGGGTGGGGGAAGGATGGTGAAATGAAGGAAGTCAGCCATTGAAAGATTAAGTATTTTTAAGAAAGAATTTAAAAAGAAAAAGGAAGTAAATTGAAGTTATCATGTTTTAATAAACTGAGATTTGGGGGGTACTGGTTGTGCTTCCCAGCATATCTGGGAGATGAGATTAGCAAGGGAAGTTGCTTTTGGGGGAGCTACTGCCCCTGCCCTGGGAAGGCAGTCCCAGTTTATAGGGACCTGATTTGGCCATGTATCTTTTTCTATGCCCTCCCTGATCCCCCCAATCCAAGCCCACTCCTGAACCTGTCCATGTCCTGAGACCTGACTAGTGATCATGTGTCCTGAAGGTTATTTGCATGGGGTTGCACTCATAAAGGTGAGAAGGTCACACCAATGGGACTGGGGCGGGGGAAGGTTGGCTTGGTGCTAAAATCACCTCCTTAGAGTTGATTTAGAATTAGAGTTCAAGGGGTAGAAAGTTTGTCTGCACAGAACATGAGGCTAGGAAAGGAGACGCTGCGTCCTGGGATGCTGGAGGATGGCAATTTAGGCAGCTCATCTGTGGGTAAAGACCACACATTAATGGAACATGATATGAGAACGGAGATCAGAAATAAACCCTGGTGTGGCATAGCTTCAAGATGCCTAATGTGTGCTTAAAATTAGTTTGAGAAGTTAATGTGTGGACAATCCATGTTGGACTGAAACTGTAGGGATTTTCTCCAAACTTTAGTTGCAATCAATAGACCAGGGACTTGCCCCCAAACTTACTAAAATCAGAGTCTTTCCATTGTGTGTAGGAGTGAGACAAAACTCACAACATGGAGACTGGAAAGGAAGAAAAATACCCACCCAACTTCTGGAGCAGCCTCTTGCTCAGGATTGGAAGAGGGAGGCCACTCAAAGGTATTTCTGGCCCTGGGTGGGGCAGACAGGGGTCAGTTCCCTGCAGGCTGCAGGGACAGAGAAGCAGCTAAGCGCCTCGGCAGGCAGAAACTGCAGAATTTGTTTGAGGAACACTGCATGAGTGACCCTGAGGCAGGCGGAGGCCTATGAACAAGCGGCTAGTGGTAATCTCCAGAGCAGAGCTGAAGCTGAGGATCCAGAGTGAGGGAGTCCACAAAGCCAGAGAGAATCTCCTGAGTAGAGTTTTCCAACAGAGGATCCAGAGGAGGGCCAGAAGGAAACTCCAGCCACAGGTAGAGCCTTCCTGCACACGAGGAGACCCCAAAGAGACTGTGAATGTTCTGAGGGGTGCAAGCCAGGCTAGCACATAGCCAAGAATGAACTAAGGGATTTTTGTCTAGATTATGGCAATTGGGATGTTGAGCACTGGATCACGAGTAAAAGGAACATTACTGGAGCCTGACAAGAAGGCTGAGAAGCAGCCAGGATTTGCTATGGTGTTTTTGCTATTTCTTTTGATTTTCTTGAGCACAGGCCAAGACCAGCCCCTGGAAGGGTGTACCCAAAAGAGGCACTAGGACACCCTGAGGTAAGGGGACCAAAATAAGGCCACAACAGGCAGCACTGTGACCTAGCTGCAGAAGAATATCATGAACACCATCTGGAGAGTCTAGGCTGGGGTAAAGGGGAGGTTCTGGAGCCCCACAGAAGAAACAGGGATCAAGACCAGGCAGGATCACTGTGGGCAGTGCCTCCCAGAAATACGTATGTCATCAAAGTCATGGCAGGGGAGAAAATGTAAGGTTCACCCTGTTGCCATAGGCAGACAAGCTCAAGGCAGTGTAGCAAGCCCTATAATACCTACTGTCATCACACATTGATTTCAATGGACTTTGGATTAGGCTCGAAGAGCATCTTCATTATAAAGGCTTGCAGCAACCAAAGTGAATTCAATGCCCACAGCAAGTTCAGCTGCAGGGTAAAGAATTTTAATAATTAGTTGAGTCTGATTCTGCATTTCAGATGGCATAAATACACTGGCGATATAGTACTTAATACTATAGTCACTGAAGAGTGTGATAATGGACAAATGGTCGAATTCAATTCTAGACTGGAATTATTCAGCACCAATTCCATTTGTTACTTATTCATTTCATTCTCAATATTTTTTTAGCAACATTGAATGATAACCTTTTTCTAGTTTGCTACTGAATTCCCCTCTCACTCATTCTTAGTTCATGTCTTCAAAACTGTTGCCTCCTGTGGTGGCTCATTTGTTGACTTTGTCTGTCTGGTCATTAAACTACCCTTGCACAACAGCACTATTTAAACTAGATATGGAGAACAACTGAAAAGCTGGTTAACTTTTTTCTTAAAAGTGGGCTTCTTAAAGGGAAGCCATTAATCTATGTGTTATAAAGTGTTGATTAGTAGCTCCCTCAGGCTTAATCAGGGAATTAAGCCACAGTTTTGGGACATCCCCAAGTGGCTGGTTCTGTGATTTTGGCAGGCTTACGGGGGATGGCGAGGTACTTACTGGCAAGCAGAGAAAGAGTAGGAAGCTCTTTAGTCATGGAGCATGGGGGTGAAATGCATAAGTGGGGTGGAGGCAGGGGAGGAGGCATGGAAGAGGGTGCAGCAAGCTAGGGCAGGGTCAGGTAGGGCTGCTTGCAGCCTCCATGCTTCCTGATGCGAGCAGCCCAAACCCACCCTGCCCAAGAGAGTGCCCTGTTTCCCTGAACTAACAGGTAGGGTGGGCTGAGGGCATTCTTCACCACTCCTGCTGGAGTTGAATCACTGAAGGAGAAAGGAATACAAATCACAGTGCCAAAACAAAGAAGCAACAGCACACACTGATGTAGGCACTCACCGAGAGGGGAAGAGGAGCCAGAGGGCAGGAAGAGGGTCCTGACTTATAGTCTCTGGTTCGCAACATTGTTTTCAAATTATATTCAATGAGTCTTTAATAGAAAATGCAAACCACCCTTCTGCATTCCTTTCTACAAGGCACTATCAGCAACTCTTTCCAGAGGATTTTGAAGATGTGCTGCAAGCCAATGTGTGCCATACAAGTGCCTCTTCATATACAGAACACTAGTGGCAAATTATTAGATATTTTCACACCCTTGTATTCCAAAACCAAATTGACAAAACTCAGAGCAGAATTTTGTTCTCAGATGGAATGCAGTAGTCACCAAATAATTTTCAAACCTGGAATTCTTTCAAATGGAAAGGTACGTAGTCTGGTTCTAGAGAGTTGATATAACAATTATTGGAGAGATAGAGCCCTCAAATTCCTGTTATTATGGCATTAGGAAAAAGTGCCTTGATGCAGTGATAGAGGAGGGAAAGATATGAATATCTGTTCAGAACTTTGATGACTGCAGTCAATAGATATACTTTATCACTTTGGTCACAAATATTATTTATCAAAGTATGGCTAGAATAAAAAAAGGGAAAATGGAGTCCACTTCTGTTTACACTGACTTAACCTCCAAACTGTGTGAGGAATGATAAATCAAAATAAAACTAGAGTTAAAATATTATTGATATGCTATTTATTAAAACAACTGAAAAACAATGGAATTCATATTCTATAATATCCCAACTCCCCTTGTCTTTGTTCCATTTTAATAATTACATCAGAAAGTGTTTACCTTTAACTGAAATATGCAATGTAAAATTTTGTTCTTGAAATTCAAACTAACAAAGTTTTTTTTTTTTATGATTCAATACTACTCATAAATGTGAATGGCACAATCATGCAATGGAATGTATAATTGCCTATTGTATTTCTTTTAAATCCTGTAAAACTAATTCTCTTCCTGAATTTGAATAGAAGCAGCCACACATAAAATTAAACCAGCTATAAAATATACACTCATATTGACTAAAATACGTTATTTAAGAAACAATTTACATGTTAATATCACAACTTTAACTGTGATGATGAACTTCAAAGAGAGAATTTGATTCAGTAACAGCCACGAACTTAGGTGATCCCAAAAAATGTTAATGTTATTTATTATTCTAGAAATCATACTTAATTTTGTCTGATTGAAAATATATATGTGTGTGCCAATAATGAATGATATAGTAAGGATAATGTAAGGTTGTGGCTTTTTTGGTGCATTAGAATTAAAAAGAGGAACTTCAACATTTTTGATGAGTGAAAGTTATTAAACCAGACAAGTCAGTCCTAGATTAAACTACCTTTTTGATCTGGCTTTCCTAAAGGGCAATTCGAACTACGATCTGATTTATATATTAAATAAATACAGTAGATGATTAAATCAAAGAGTAATTGCTTTTTTTTCCAATAATTTTTTTTGAAGAACTAAAATTCCCAGTAGTAAATTAAAATCTACTTTCAGAAATATGGAAGATAAAGAGGAGAGGGCTTTAAATGTTAACGGTGGTCAGCATGGCACTAAAGCCTATGTTGGACTAAGTATCTCACTTGTGGGTATGACGAAAAAGTTAACCAAAGGACCATGGTATGATTTAGGTCTTGCTACAGGAAAAGACATAGGCACTTGCTAAATTTTTTACTAATTTAGTAATAAGCAGGTGCTTAACAAGCTTTTCTGACTCAGTTTCTCTACCCAGCTGTTAAAATGACACTCCAGATCACTGTTCCAATTTTGTTGAGGCAAAGAGAAATAGGTGACAAAATTTACAAACATAAGAAAAATATTTTTGCCCTTCCTATTTATTTAAAAAGGAACAACTTTAAAGAATAGGAGTTATCAGCTGAGAAAAATAGGTTAGAGCAGTTGTAAAAGATACTTAGACCCCAGAGTCTGAGCTGGCACAGATGTGATGCAAAATGGTGATGGACAAACTACCAAAGCACAGGCCCTACAACCCACTGTGTTTGTTTCCTGTTGTCTTCACTG
Source organism: Caiman crocodilus (assembly GCA_030014935.1). NCBI lineage: Eukaryota > Metazoa > Chordata > Crocodylia > Alligatoridae > Caiman > Caiman crocodilus. The sequence continues at coordinate 58,500,916 of JAGPOW010003642.1, read as the reverse complement.
TGACACCCCCAAGGTATATGGATCCATCTGCACATGTAAGATTGCAGTTTCAGGGCTTAAACTCTTCTTAGAATACAATGGAACATTACGTCAAGTCTATAAGCATCAAGAGGCAAAAACAGTCAAGTATTGTAATGCATTATGTTTTAAGGAACAGCAGCAGTAGAAAAAGCAATTGACAGCCAAAAAAGTTAGCAAAGTAATATAAAATATTTAGAAACAGTCCCTTAAGTAAACTTTAGGAGTGAGTGCTGCTCTTCTTGCAGTTGTTGAAGCTTCTAAGTGACTTTGGTACACGCAGAATTACAGCCCAAGGTTCCAATTTGGGAAAGTACTTAGCCATACTCTTAAGTGTTTTGTTGACAAGGCATCGAAGGAAGGATGTGCTTAATGTGCAGGTGTCAGTGAAACCATAGAAACCAAATTTAAGATTCATAATCCACAAGGATTCTATCATCAATTTACAGTTTACTTTCTTAGAGCATTTCTGCCACAGAACCTACCTGCATAAAGATTGATAGCAAGTGAATCTAAAAAAGTGGTATCAGTATGGTAGAAACACAAATACCATTTTTACCCAAATACAAGATAAGATTTCCCCTTCCCCCCAATCAGCATGAGGAAAAAAGCCCCTCATCTTATAATCACATACAAAGAATTTTCATTAAATACATTATCTATCATTAAACTGATGCTAAAAGCAGATTACTAACCACAAAATGCAGACACTCTCTCCATCGGGGGGAGAGTTACTCAGTAATGGAAACCAGCTATAAATTTGATTAAGTGCAGCCAACACTGAGCATGACTATACAACACATGCCCCATTTGAGGAAACATATTGATGGGAATTTTTTTTTTGGCCCTTAAAAAATACTGGCAGGTAATCCCTCCACACGGAACTAGCACTATGCTTGGAGGTACTGCAATACCAGGTTGGCACTGGGAGGACCAGAGCCAGTCCTGACATCTTCCCCTTGGTACCAAAAAATGCTTGGTTTTAGACAAAAGACTGGAGTGCTCATGGGAACCTCTCACAAGGGTAGGTTAGTGAAGCCTATTTGCATAAGTTATGGGGTAGTGCCTGTTGTGATGACTTTTTTCCAAGTCATAGTGAGCTACTACATTGACTCTTCACTCCCACACCTGAGCTGCACCTTTCTTTCCCATTTCCAATTATTCGTGTTTCTTTACCAGCCTTAAATGTCTGGTAATATCACCAAACAGGCCCCCAAGCATCTGGAATCCCTATGTTTGCCTTTTATCAACCTGTCACATATGATTAATGTGGCCCCAGAGCAAATCCACACTAATCCATGAAGTGGAGCTGAACCAGGTTGTCCTATGCTTCATTTGCATATATTTTTTTAGAGCATCCCAGGACTCATAATGTTCCGGTTCCAGTCATGAATGGAAGGCTAATTAGTATATGGATCCTTTGTGGGGACTATCTGGAGTACACATACAGAGCCATGCTGAGTTATGGGTCACTTGAAATACAGTTGACTGTGCTGGGGCTCAGGCCAGTGAACTATATGGTGAATCATAAGCCTTCTGCTTTTGGATTAATATCATGCATAATTTGTATACAAGTAGATAAAAAAATATGTTTATGGAGAACCTGTGCTAAAACTTGCAGTAGTTTCAAAAAAGTATCAATTCTGGATTAATTAAGTCTATGCTATAATAAATTATATTTATTTCAAAGTCAATACTTTCAAATTTGCTTCTCACATCTATGTGTTCAGGGAAAGCAGTTTCACAGGAAGAAGAGGAGAAGGGACTGCAGAGGGAAGAAGGCAGGGCAGGAGGGGAGAAGGGCAAGGGTGTTACCTGCCACCCCAGATTTATTTTCCCTGCTGTAGTAGTGGGAAGAGGAAAAATTAAAGGCAAACCTCCAATAATTAGATTGTATACCTGAAAAACTATAACAAATTTATAAACTTTCCATGTATGAAATCTAATTATTGGGTGATTGTCTTATATTCAAAATCATCTTCTATTTGAGTTAAATACCTGAATAAGTATGTCAAGATTTTTATTATTATTCAATCACATCTAGATTAGAGGAATATCAGAGGCCACGCTGGGACAGAGAGGCAAGCTAAGAACGTTAACTGTTGACTAGGTATATAATAATACCATCCTTTGTGCTCTCCCACAAAATCTTCTTCATCAGAAGTATGATTTCCTGGCTTTGGTATAAATGGAGCTTGGGCTCATGAAGCTGATTCTTAAGAAATATTTTTGAAAATGATAAGTCTATAAGGAAGATAAAGTATTTTAACTATAAGCCAGTGGTTCTTAATCTTTTCAAACTCAATGTACCTGTAATTTGGAGGCGGGGGGAGATATCATCTTGGAGCGGTGTCCATCACTGGCCCACACCCTGTCTAGGGCAGTCTACCCTGCCTGTCTGCCATGCCTTTAATGTTACCATAATGGTTGAAAAGGTGGGAGGCTGCCCTAATTGTGTTCCTGGTGTGCTGGGCCAATTACACGGCTCCGAACCACCCTTGCATCATGTTCTGTGCCTCACAGATAAATCCAAATCACCCATAACTCCCCTGGCCCCTTGCTGGGCTGCACTTGGACTATGGTCCAAATTTGGCCTCAGACCCCACTGTGTTGGGCCTTGGCCTCCTGGCACCTTCTCCAGGACACTCTCTGTCCCTTAGTGGGCCTCTACTCTGCCCCTCACTGGGTCCACTTCTCTGCCCCTTACAGGGCTCCTGGGCCTTATGCCCCTTGGGCCTCAGGTCCCACTCAGTAGGTCTTGGCCCCTGCCTCAGGCCTCACTCTATGGGCCTGGTCCCTGCCTCAGGCCCCACTCACTGGACTTGGGCCCTGTGCTTTTCTGTCAGAGTGTGCTCCCCTAGCCTTTCCTCTCCCAGGGTACCCATAAGGCAGTAGGGGCTGAGGCTTTATGGCAGCCCATTTTTGCCTTTCACTGGGAAAGCTAGGTATGGCATTTCCTGGAGAATGCCCTGCCACAGGCAGCTCCACCACATCATCCAGCACAGGCAGGATACAGTTTCAGGTCTTACCCAGGATCCCAGGAACCTCATCCATCCCCATAATTCCTACCCTAACCTCCAGATGTTCTGGGACCTGCTCTCCTCAGGCTGCAATATGTTGCTTTGTTGACTCCCTAGATGCAACTCCCAGCTCAGCTTTTAAGGCCTGGGCTTATACTCTGGCTGCCCAGCCCTCATCCAATCTCGTGGTCTCCTTGCAGTCATGTGACTGCCTAATTGGGCCTAACTGCACTTCCCAGCTGCTCTACAGCCTGCTTAACCTCTTAAAATGGCAGGCATAACTTGTGCTCTGCCACAGTACACCTCAATTGGCCTGAAACTACCCTCAGAAAATGCCAGCTCTTAAGTTTTCATGTGTTTTATGACTATGGGAAAATAATAAAGCAATCATCTGTTACAAAGTACTCAGAAAGACCCCAAGTTGTCAGAATGATTTTAATACTGTGGAATCCTCTTAAAAATTTCTGGGTTTATCTTGTGAATCATTTCTGCATGCCTAAGAGTGCTAACATTGTATGAGAGCCCATGGCACCATTGTTGAAAACCACAGATTAACTAGATGTATTCATAGATTCATAGATGTAGGGTCAGAGGAGACCTAGGCAGATCAGCAAGTCCGACCCCCTGCCCTGGGCAGGAATGAATATTGGGCTTATATGACCTCCACTAAGTTAAATTCATATGACCTCAGCTAGGTAGTAATCAAGCCTCCTTTTAAAGATCCCTAAGGAAGGAGCCAGCACCACTTCCCTTGGAAGCTGGTTTCAGATCCTGGCTGCCCTGACTGTGAAATAGTTCCTCCTGATGTCTAGCCTGGATCTACTCTCAATCAGTTTGTGTCCGTTATTCCTTGTTACTTTGGGAGGCGCTCGGGGGAACGAGGTCTCACCGAAGATGCATATTTGAATAAATGGAATGTAAACTACATTTATACAAAACTGGTAAATGCCTCTGGTTATGCCATCACAGTGAATAAAAAGAGTTATTTGTTTGCTTGGGTTGTTTGTTTTTAGTAGCTACAACCAGCTAAACTGTCTCTTTATTTAATCGTTATTGTACTTGGGTCAAGTCAGCCAAACAATGATGGTTGCTGAAGAAGGAATTGAAAGTATTTTTTTAAAAAGTAGACATTTTGTGGATTAGCTATCCAGGGTTATTTCACATGTAAATATGACTGATGACTAGAAAATGATATTTAGAGATTTGCTTTTAGGATCTGACTTGTAGGTAAAGTAGATATTGCATCAGAACAATGATCCAAGAGAATGGCAAGAGTTTATTGATCTCTAAAAGCCTATTTATGACAGTTTATTTCAAGGCCCACTGTGTCTGAAGCCAGCAGACAGACAGACTGGGAAACTGAAGACAAACAACACATTGTTCCCTGAAAAGCCATAACAAAGATAGGCTTGCCATATTGGTGCTGAGTCACAGTACTCAGCTTCAAAACCCCTGGGATTTCCAGTTTTGGTGAAATGACCAAATTAGGAGGCTGGGCATGCCCAAATTAGGTCACTGGTAAATGACTAAATTAAGATGTATGCATGTGATGGGTTTGTGAAAATAAATGAATAGGCTGACAGAACAGAATCTAGACAGTATGACAACCAGAGGGAAACCAATGAATGGTACCCAGAAATGACGAGTCATCAGCAGAGAATGAATACTAATCTAATAGTGGACCCAATTTTCTTATCTCCTGCACCTTGTACAACCCACTGTACCTTTAACAACTACAAAAGGAATGGCTTTTCCTACTAAATACAAGGATTAGAAAGTTGCTTTAAAAACTTAAAGTAACTATTGCCAAAAATGTAACAGCCAACAGAACAAATTGAATAGGTTACTAACTGATAACCTGGAAATCTGAGAAGCCTACATGTTATCTCCATACACCTTAAGGGTATAACAAGTATTTTGAATTAATCTTTTTTACCCATTAATTTATCTTAGATCAAAGAAGCCAGCTAGAAATATCACCTTTGGTGCTATGTAATTATGTTTGTATCCTTACACTATTACCTAGGATGTGATAGTTGGAAAAATTCATTGTGTAGGAGCCAAGAACCTGGTGAGTCCAGCTAACAACATTTCTATTTCTCTTTCTTGCATTGCTTTTTTAAACCAAATTAACATTTTTCCAAACACAAAAACATTCACATATTCAGAAAGGTAATTTATTCCCAAATGGCTGACTTCTTTAGATTTGTGTCCAGATGGGGAAGCAGAGATTAGCAAGATAATATATTATCTGGTTGCAGTTAAATCCACATAAATGTTTTAATTTCTTGCTTAGTTAGAATGCTCGTACAGAGCTACAACTTCAGCCTTTGGCAAGACAATAATGTTCCAAGCCATTACCTCTACAGTCGTTATCTAACAGAAATTGGGCTGAGCCACAAAGCTTGCATCTAGTTCCAAACTTCAGTTTTTTGGTTTGATTTGTGTCAAGCTCTGTTATTTCTATAATTTTTCAGAGATTCACACTAGTCTATAATGAGCACACATGGCATAAACGCACAACAGAATGTCTGATCTGAAGAACTTAAGATGTAAATGTACATCCTAAGTGAAGAACTGTATTACAGAAAAACAACCAAGAGTAATCTTAACTGGGATCACACTTGTCAGCCTCCTAAATGACAAATAAGAAATGTCCAAAATATGATGGCAGTATTTCTTTACCCTGCCTTTGTGCTTGACAGCAGGACATTTTTCTTTATCTAGTTGCATTTGTATAACTAAAGAATCACAAGAGAAGCTCTACATTTCTTTCTCCTTCATCCCTTCTGCCTTTTCTTCTCTCATTGCCTTTCTTTTTCCTCCATTCTCTTCTCTCTCCCACACCCCACTCTCCTTGTTCCTTATTTTTTCCTCTTATCATATCTGTCTGCTTTTTCACTGGCTTTTTTTCTAAATCTTCTTTAACAATCCTCTTCACCTTACCCCATTTCACCTATTCTCCTTTGTTCACTCCCCCTAACAGGTAAAAGTTTAGGCAGATTCCCTACTTCTAAAAAAATTAATGCCCAGTCAGTTTCTTTTAAATTATTAGCCAAAACAATTAAACTATCTCTTTTTCAGTCATTCAATAAAACCATTTGGGACTTTTCATAAAGTTTTCTCATACTGGGAATAAAAAAATCATATATAGTTTTAAGATGGAGCTTGATTAGTGTATGAAAGGGATGGTGTGACACAGTCATCTATGGTAGGAATAAATAGTACTCTATGACCCAGGAAATCATTCACAGTTAGTATGGAGCATGTTCTGAAATGCCTGTGAATCCAGAAATACATGTAAGACATCAGATGCTAATAGCTTCTTAATACTACATAACCAGGTAATGATTTACAAGTGGAAGACTTCTAATATAGTTACAAATCCAGAGTCTACTGTACTCTTTTCTGACCCATTCAGGTTCATACACTGTGCCCACCACTGCAAGATCCAAATGTATACAAGGAAAAGGTCACTAAGGCTAGAGACAGACATTAAAAAAATCCTGAGCCTGAATTGATTCATTCTTTGCAGTTTAGTCTAAGCTGTGAAGTTTAAACTGATGAATAACTGTATGGACATTCTCTGTTAAATCAGGAAATGCAGCCACATGCCTGCACTGGCACAAGCCGGAAGCTGGAGAATGCCAGAGCATGCCTACCAGCCACTGTCAGACAGGAGGGAAGAGAGATACCTTTCAAGGCTCTCACCCCTCCCTGCTGGAAGGGAGGGGGCATGGCAAGGCACCAGCTGGGGCTAGCATAGCATAGGGGATGCCAGCCACCTGCCATGCAGCTGCTGCCAGACTGAGGAGTGGAGATGGGGAAAGAGTCCTTTCTCTGAAGCAAACATGTATTGAACACAGCAATTTACAAAGCATACAATAGGGAACTACCAAAAGTCTTTGCCTAAAATAAGATATAGCCCAGTAAAACACAGCATACACAACTTAGTCTCACTTAAAATGTAAACCAGGAAGACAAGAATCAGTTTTATTAATCCTGAGGGCAGAATGTCTCCTTACAGCGAGGCATTCAGAAAGGCTTGGTTTAGGTATTCCCACCTTTTACACATTCTGCTTTATAATGTGAATGTAGCTGTCTGCATTCTTTGGTGAAGCTGTCTGCAACTCCCCTTAACTACATCTCTACCATGTGTGATGATTGTCAGGTCTTTACCAACACTTCCCACTTCTCAGTCTGGTCCTGCAGGTCTTAGGTCACAGGTGCAGGGCTGGAATCTGCACAGAGGAGACTATCTTGCCTCTCCCCCTCCCCCAGCCCCCACTCTGGGACATGCTATGGAATTAATCTCCTTCCTGCCTGGCTGCAGGCAAGCTGTGGAGGTGCAGCATGGGCCAGCAAAGCCCAGCTGCCCAACCATGCACTTGCGTGTCTGTGCCACCCGCATCCCCATAAATGATGATGTGCCTCATCACCTGTATACCACCCTCTCCCTTTTCAAATTTCTAGCTCTACTCATGGCCAGGGACTGGTGGATTCTGTTGTAAAATAACATGGTTCCAGAGCTGCTTTGTTACAAGAGTGGATTCAGGCAGCTGTATAACCCAGGCAATGTGGAACAGCCCCTATTCCCAGCCAAATTTCTCCTATAGCATAAAACTACACTGGGACCAATTTACACAGTAGAAAAACAGTGCAATAGATCAGAAGCTGGCTGTCAGACAAGAAACAGAGAAGGAATAAACCGTCAATTTTGAACACAGCAAAGGTTCATTTTTAGGTGTGCCAAGGTTCCCTGTACCGTTCTACACATCAGTGAACTGGGAGGCAAAGGGTGTCATTGTAGGGGTGACAACATTTGCACATAACAATTATTAATTCAGCCAAAACACAAGATACCAGAAGAAAGCTTCAGAAACATAGAAATAAAAGGCAACACAGGGGACAGCAGAGTGTCATGCTCTACCTACCTCCTGAGTATCAGCATGGGGCTGAGCAAACTGCACCTCACCATGAGGTGGAGAATTGTAGTATGAATTTTTGCATATTAGTTATTATGCTTAAATGATAATAATGTTGAATTGATCAACATCTATGTTTGTATGAACAACTAAAACTCCATTTTGTGCTTGTTCCCTGCTTGACATGAGTAAACGAACTTTGCACACCCTGTGTACCTAAGTGTCTGTGTGAGAGGGTGAATGTTGAAAGAATGATAACTATTTGCATGAAAAAAGAAGATTTAACTATTGTGTAAGCAACAAAGTGCCAAAGTATAAGTTACCAGACAGTAAACTAATTAAGCTAATTAATGGATGGCTGAAGAACTTGTCTGTAATCAGGTGCAAAGAAGATAGTAAGAAGAAATTTTGCATATCCTTCCAGTTGAACCACACAATGCTTCAAGGCAAAGATACGGACTATACAATAGCTCAAGGCAGAGATCAAGACTGAAATACCAACTTTACTAGAATGACCTCAAGTTAAGATAACCAAAAGAAATAACCTCTAATTAAAAACTGAGCATGGAAAAACCCCAATGCTGAACAAAGACTTGAAATCCCTCTAAAATTAAGATGCAGACAAGCCAAGATGGGGTACCCACTCTCTGCAACCTCATGGAGCACAGGCATGCATGCTTGTATACCCCCACCATACCCTTAATAAGCCTGGACCTGGCCATTCAGTGCTAAAATTGAGTGACATCTGCTGATAACTATAACATCTTACTGGAGTGGTTTTGTCTGTATGTCCGTCTATGTTTGTTTGTATGTATGCTTGTGTATGTCTGTTTGTATGACTAGTGTGTCCAAGCTTATACATCTGCTTCATGTAAACAATAAACACAGCATTTTGCCTTATCCCCTTTTTAAGGTCTCGCTCTTAATTTGAGCTATTGGGAATTTTAAGTAACATAATCAGACATAAGTCTTCTAGGCAATCTAGCTCTATGTGAAAGATTTTCTGTCAGTCTACACCAGTAGTTTTTCTCCAGTACCACACAACTGAAATTTTAAAGACTACATCTCAAACAGACACTTATCTCTACTGTTCATCAAAGGAGAATGTTTATCAGTCTCAGAACTAACAGGAAAGTTTCAAAACACCTGGAAAAAATACTATAAATGCTAATCTTGAGGCTGTCATTCAAACCTTTTTCACAGCTGACACTGAAAGGGAGATAGCTTAGAAAGGCAGGAAAACAACAGGATGGGAATTGCTAGGAGAAAGGGAGTTGAAAAACAGAAAACATTCATGAGATGGCAAAGCATAAAGATAGCTTTCAGAAGTATTCTGGTTTTCCTGCTGCTGAGATGCATTCCAAACTGGAGGGCAATTCTACTTTCTAGAAGCCCTAACTTTTAATTACTGGGCTAAAATAATTCCCATTAGCCCTGTGTATACCTCTCTCAATCTGACAGGAATTCAAAAAAGCTGTCCTTAGGCATGAACTGTGCATTTTAAACTGCAGCCAAAGTAAGACATACCATAACACCTCTGTATTCCCAAACCAGTAAAACAGACTGCCATGCCAGACACACAGGTTTTCAAGTAGACTTCAGGATTTGTTTCCCCAGCCAAAGGAATTTTCAGGTGATTTTCTGTGGCTCTGTATCTAGATCATGACACAAGAATCACAGCACTAATTCAAACTGCTGTTTCCCTTTACAGGTTTAGCTACACACTGGAGACCTCATGAGCTGAGGAAGCAACATGGTCCCCAAGTGTTCTGGTAGCCCCAACCCAATTTAAAGTTAAGTGTGTTCAAGACTTCTGGAAGGTACCTAGCTGTTTGCAGGATCTTGGCTCTCAGGTTAGAAAAAACCGTTGGTTGCCAGCAGAATGCTGAATATTTGTCAGACAATTATCTCATATACCCAGAGCAGTCTTGGGTCCTGATTATTTCTGCCTGCTTCTGATAGAATCTGAATTGCAACCTTTGGTCCACTGGTTCCCTCTCACCTGTCAGAAATATCAAGCATAGGAAACTTAGTTTAGAGAAGCAGGAAAGTAGTGCTAATAAGATATGTTGAACAACTATACAATGGGAGCAGAGCTGGAAACACAGATCTCAAAGCTGTAGGGAAACAATGTAGCAGTTGACTGAGACCCTATGCCAAAGTCTGGTAAGAAACATGTACAGGTAAGAAAGAAAGGAAAAAAGGGTCTGCTTTAGAAACAGATGTCCTCTTTCTAGCTGCACAGGACTCATGGAGGAATTGGGAGTTGGGGGAGTGTTGTCCTAACAATACCTGGTTTAGGAAATCTATCCTTTTTATACATATTTTATTCACGTTAAGGTTTCATTTTCAAAGTCATTTTAATAGACAAACACTGCAAATGAAGAATTGGCAAGCTGAGAGCGTAAACATTCTTCTTGCTTTACCAAAGACATTGATAACAGAGTGGCATCTGATTTGCATTGCAGTCAAGTTTCTGCACGGCATTCTTGGGATGAACTAAGGTAGGGAACTTGTTTGAACTTTGTAGTCTTTACATATGATTTCCTTATAATTTTCTGTACTTTCTTTCCTGTTCAGAGAACAGGGAGTCCTTAGAGGGCTAATTTAATATTTCTACATCCCCATAGGTAATAACCAAAGACTATGAAAGTAAAGCATCTGTATTTTGTGCACTGACAGGGAGTTCCAATTTCAGAACAGGGGTAGGGGGAAGAGGGTGTTACATTTTTATGATTTTTGATTACTTATTATTTAAGAATTCAGGAGAAACAAATCATTCTCTAGTGCAAAAACTCCTTAACCGCAGCAGGCAAAATAAAAAGGACTCTACACTATTCTTGCACAACATGGCAAGGCTCAACACCAGTTCTGCACAGACCAATGCAGAGATCTGGATAAGGAGTGGCCAGCCAGTTGCTACAAAAGATGTAGAAGTGCAGTGGGGGGTATTATCACTCCTATCCCAGTGAATGGCCTGAATAAGCCATTCCACACTTCTGGGCTAGGTGACTGTGGATCCTGCCCCCTAATACAAGCTGTGCACTTACTTAATTTCACCTTCTGTGCTAAATGAACTAGTGCCCTGTTGATAGAGCATAGAAGAAATCAGTCCTTAAAAACTTTTCTAACAGATAAGAGAAAAAACAAAATTCAAAACTTAAAAGCACAAGTGTATGCATGATTGCATTTGTGTGTGATATGGGGAGAAGGAAATAGTTTAATCTAAGACAAATGTGGCACTATATTCTTCCAGCCATCAAAGGGCACAAGTCCCCTGTACTTTCATTGAGGAATAGGTACTCTTACACAAGGACTGACACTGGCTGGGGATTCCTAGAGGAACAAAAGTTGGCCATATGTGAATTTCTCAACTGTTAAGGTGCAAAAGACACAACTAGGACTGTTTTGGTCACCTATGAAAGAACACTTGGTACTTCCTTTTTTCCCTGCAAAGCTGACTGGATAACAGCAATAATCTCCACAGTTTATCAAATACTTCCTTTAAATGGCTTTTGAGATTGATTAAATGCTTCAGCTTTGTATCAGCTATTAATTTATATCAGGGCTGTTTATGGCTTTTATGCACTACAAATCAATAGCTATTATCCCTTAAATAACCTTTAAAAACATGAGCAAGCAATAAAGCATTTCACTATCCAGTATATGTAGCGTTTACAGAAAAATGGTTTTATTCCATATTAGCTGGAAAAAAGAAACACCAAAGGCTTGCAAACGAGGCAGAAGGTTTTAGTTTTTCTAAGCCAAAAATGAAGCATTGATTGTCTGAGTGTATTTGATCATGTGCCTAAGAGCAAACAGTGCTTTTTAGCACAGCTCAGGTGACATCAAAACAAGGGCAAAGACAGAAGCTAATGCCTGAGAAAGTCACTTAGTGATTATTCTAAAAAAGGTGATTGGATTCTATAGAAAATAATTAGAGAAAAATCTAATAAAAGTTAAAATCAGCCTGGCCATGCCAGACATAAATTTCCTCACATCCCAGTCATGCAACTGCTGAGGTTGTGCAACTGGAGAGGTCCCTGATCCCAGGTAGCATGTACTGTTTAAATATTTGTGGCACTCTTAAGTTGATGGTACATGAGGAGCCAGCATCTTGAAAGCCTGGCATACTTTCAATGAGCAGGGTATAGGGAGCTGTGAGTTGACTATTAGGATCTGGCATGGGGCAGCCCCAAGATCCAGGACATGTGCCTTTATGGTGCAGTACAAACCTGGCACTTCTTTGTGGCTGGTTTGCCATTTTATCATGCCAGAAATTGACAGAATGTATGCCATGTTACAATTTACCACAAGATTAATAAGATATAAGCAACATCTGGTAGCATCTACAATGATCTTTCTCCACTTTGTGTCTTTGACCCTCTGTACATACAGCAGGAGGGAGGAGAATGGGAATCCCTGAGCTCAGGACATGAAAGGACCCAGCAAGACTGGTGTAACCACTACTCCCCTTGGCTCCCTTGGTTAGTGAATTCTGCTCTAGTGTGTAACTCTCTTAGGGAGAAATACATAGTTTTTGGGTTTTTTCCCCCCTTGACCTCTTAAAAATAATAACAATTTGAAGGATGAAGTGCTTCTTTGCTATGTGCTTCCTGATGGTCCTTCATTCAGATCCATGTTTCCTCTTGCCCAAATTTCCATGAGTCTTATTTCCAAACTAGTTTAGGATAAAAGTTTCAGATTCTGACCTTTGAAATGCAGTAATAAATAATGTCCTAGTTCTGTATCTGCCAGCAATAGTACAGGACACCCCCCCACAATAAATGGGCTGGGATAAAAATGGAGGCAACCCCAGACAATTTCAATGAAGTAGCCAAGCTGAGCCAGCTATCCTAATAATATCAGTCAACTGGCTGAAATAGGCAAGGAGAGTCAGTCAAAGAACACTTACAGCCTTTATAAAACCAGCTAAAACCTATTATATCTTTAGTTAAAAACTGGCAGGTTTGGAGGTGCTCTGTTTCAAATGCCAGTATTCTTGCATTCAGCGGAGAGTACATCTATTGTACCTGTCACTTCATCCATTGCTTCAGTGGACAGTAAAGAGTTTAAATGGAGAATCTTAACCTATTCCCATTTTCTTTTTAACATTTCTTATCTTTAAACATGTTCAGCCTTCAAAATATATAGAGGATAACATTTAGAAAAAAATCATTCCTTGAGATCACTTACAGCAGCACATCTTCATTGACAGAAAAAAAAATCAGAAATTGAGATGCCATTATTACCTGATATGTACATAAGTGTGGAAGCACCAGAGAGGGCTGAATGCATGAATAAACAAACAGAAATGACTAGAGTGACAATTCCAGTTTTGGTGATGGAGACAAGTCTTACTTCAGCATTTAATATGTTCTGTTTGGAGAAGTTTTTAAAACTGCTTATTACAACTATTTATTTTGTGGTATAATAACATATTTGCAATGCCACGTAAACTAGATGGGTAAGAGGATAGGTACCTGGCCATGAAGTGGGCTTCTAATCATCTGGGGCTTTCATCAAGTTAAATGTTTTGTTGGGTATAGTAATTATTATTAAAAGGACAGTTTGTCGGTTTACACCTTTCTGCTTTCAATTTTGAAAACAACAACATGCAAATTAAGTGTTTTTTAAACTTTGCAAGTTGAGAACAGGTGGAATGTCAATATGCAGTCTTCCACTCTTAATCAAAACCAGAATAATTAATCTTAATGTGTCCAGAACAAAAAAGAAAACTTTAAGAGTCAGCATGTTTTATTTCCACTCTTTCAAACAGTAATCATTTAAACTAAACAGGCCCTAGCCACTTCCACACATGCATTTTAATGTGCACTGGCCTATTTTAATGCACATTAAAGCATCACTGAAAAAATGTGCTATTTAGTTAATGCAATTTAAAATAGGCTAATGAATATTGCGCATCTTTCCATGTGCACTTACTGCTCAGTAAGTAGCTTTTAGACCAGCATCTACATGTAGGCATTACTGACCAGTAACACTGTGCATGCTCCTACTTGGAAGGAAAGTAACCTCCAAGTCAGAGCACATACACAGTTTTACGGCACAGGAAGTCAAGATGGAGGTAGCAAATTTATGCCCAACTAGGCATAAATTGTAGACACGCACCTGTACTGTGCAGTATCTTTCAGTTACTGCACAGTAACCAAAGTTGCTACACAGCAACTCTACACGTGTAGACACACCCATTGCCACTTAAAAACTGCCCTTTTTAGTTAATATGCATTAAGACAAGCTAATGCTCATTTTCTTAGTACCTCACAATGTAGGGCACTTTTACATGTGGTCTGGAGGTGGGGCGGGGAGGAGCAGTGCTTTAATTAGAGTGGCTCTGACAGCTCTTCTAATTAAAGCATTGCAGAGTCTTATGTATCAACATCTCCACACTTAAAAATGGCAGAGATGGTGCTTGACCTAAAGCTCATTTGACTGATACACAAAATGTGGTAGGTTGCTTAAGTGCAGTAATTACGACACTCTAGCAGACTCAATTAATAATAGAGTGTCCAATAATCAAGTAAGCTCTGACATGTTGAAATTACAGCACATTGGAGCAGCTTTTGTACTTGTGTACAGGCATCCATAGGCACTAGATTTAACATGCATTTGCGGAAGTGTGTTAATGCATGTTTAGATGTGCCCAACATGTATTACATGCTTTAAGTTACTAAGGCATCACAGAATCAGGGTTTGTGTGTGGAAAAAACAACTCTGTGCTGTAATCTGTGCTTCAGTTTGTCCAGCTGTGACTCTTTCAGCCTGAAGTACCTTCCCATACAGCTTGCCTTATTCAAAAGCAGTCTCTGCACACTGAAGTCTCACACCATAAACAGTGAAAGGACACCATCAGTTTGAAATCCAGTCAATTGTATACACATGTTCAAAGCACTTATAGGTATTGCATACGTAGCTGGAGTTAAAAACTAGCAGTTAGATAATGAGAGTGCTTTAATGCTATTCTACAGACAAGGTCCTTCCAAGATTTTCTACCAGTATTAGCCTTTCTGGCACTTTCCAGTTGTGCAGCTTCCTCACTGTTTCATTAACATAGCTCTAATCATAAATGACTTGACACTACTCTAATAGTTTTAACAAGAGACAATTATGTTCTGTTCTGGTGCTCTTTAAATGTGCCCTGTAGTTTGGGGATGTGACATTTTGAGATCCAGTTTTGTATGGGAGACTTTAGTAGCAAGGCACTCAATCTCCTTCTGCATGCCTTTTGAATAAAGTGCTTACACACTGACACTCCAAAGAGTCTTCCTTGTAATCAAAACAGACTTCTACGGTGTAACTGTACCTAATGGAAACAGTAGGTGACCCTTCAGTTGAAGGCCTTTCTTTCCTGTACTATTTAATTATTCTCTTTTGACAAAGAAGTATCTACAGGTGTCCTCAGTCATGCAGCTTCATGTGGTGCTTATGCTTCAGGAACTGAGAAAGGTGGGCCTAGAAAGAGATGGCAGCTGCAGATTGTTAGCATTTATTAAAAGGAAATTTGCTGCACAGCTAATGCAATCCATTCTCTTTGTTAAGTCACCCTCTTCTACAGTCTTGAGACAGGCCTTCATTTGATTTAAACTCAAGTATCTTTCATTGGCTCTGGATTGTTTTGCTGCCTGTGAAAGAAGTAATCACATGCGGTTTTTAGGAAAAGTGGTTATTATATATTATTGCCATTATCCCCTAATATTCACTTATAGTAGTGCCTAGAAGGGCTTTCTAAACTTTCAGGCAGGATGTGTCTGCTCTGAGGAGTTCATAGTCTAAGAACAGGTATGTGAGTTGTAGTTATAGGAAAACAGTAAGTAAGTTATTATAGTTCACATATGTCCCCTTGCTATAAGTCAGTGGGGACCAGCCTTTTTTGGCAGGAGTGCCAGAAGGTAAGCCTTTCTCCACACCCTTTCACCCTGCTTGTTATCTGTTACTCTTTCTCCTCCCTACCTGATTTTTTGCTCTGTGCCTAGCTTTATCTGTTGCTGTGTTCCCTGCTCCCTCCCCAATCTGCTGCATGCCACTCACAGAGGCCTCCCATGCCACTTGTGGTACCCATACCACAGATTAGCCATCCCTGCTATAAATCAACCATCTTTTCTATAAAGTGCCTCATTTCTTGGGACCTAAACTGGTCCATTAATCTAGTCTAGTCTTTCCATTAAACCACCTAGTGAGCTTCCTGAACTAAAACACACAAGTACTATACCTGGGTACTAGCACCAGTGGAAACATCCTATGTCACTTTCAAGGGTATATCTGCATTCCAAAATTAAGTTACCATTGAAGGACAGATGGATACAATCATAGGAGTTTTAATCTAGCAAATACAACTAAAAAGAGCAATGAAAACATAGACTCAGAAGCTTCAGCTGGGTTTATCTACCACAGCACATTTCCAAAGTCCTTTGATGATCTTTCTCTGTAGCTATACACTAAAAGGTTCCTCATTATTTAAGCAGTCTTGAACCACAAACACTGTAATCTTCATTTGCCCTGCCAGTAATATCAGTCTCTGCAAAAACGTAACACTTTATTTCAGATGGCAATAGTAAGAGAGGCTTAAATTTTAAGGGTGACTGTTAGCAATCAAATACCACCAATACAAACACCTATTCAGAAATTCTGACTATTAAATACAGTAGGTCATACTGCCTCATTCCTAGTCACTGACTCTATACATGAAGCAAAGGTAACTTTCCTATGGGAAAAGAAATGCAGCCAGCTTGGGAGAACAGTAATGATTATCTTATGCTAATCATAAATAAAACACTCTCAAAGTAACTTTTCCTGTTAACTGGGCTCTCCACCCACCAGAGAGCATATTTAATAGGCAAATATCTTTATTACATCATTTATCACAACATTTTTCTTTCCCTTGTGCTAAGCTCTACTTCTGGTTTGACATCAAAGAGCAGCCTAGTCCTACAAACCTGACATGCATTTAAACTGGCTTGTCTCTAGTCCCTTGGGATATGCTGTCTGGCCCTGCAGATTCAGATTGTAATTTATTTAATGGGCTGATAAGAGAAGACTCACCAAGGTTCATTCAACTCTACTGCTGTCCTCTGCAGCTTCAACAGAAACCCTTTCCCCACTGAGGAGCCACCTCAACATAACCTCTTAGCTTAAAGGTAAGCACCCTAAACAGTTTTTGCCACAGATCAGACAGGTTCTGTACCATTCTCAGTTCAGCCCACTATCCACATTTCTGCAAGTTAGTAACTCCTATGTATATCACTAGAAAAATTCTAGGTAAAAAGCACACGCAAATGAATCCTTGCACTTCATTATAGTCACCAATAGATGGCGGCAGAGAACCCCTTAACTTATGGATCTGTGAATGAACAGCCCCTGCAAGTGCAGCCCCACTTCCATTCCATCTGTTAATCAAGGGATGGGAGCAGATATCCTTAACTTCAAGAGCTTCAGTCATAGCCACATATAGGCACACACATTCCTCCTCCACCCATGACTCTCATGAACAAGTAAGGGATTGGCAATAAAAAGAATTGTTGCACTTGTGTACAGCAGCCTCTTTCCATCACTAAAACCATTTGGTTTTACTGTGTCATTAATTCACATGAATCCTTTGCGGGCAACATGATTTCACCAGAGCTGAAGTTAGGCCAGTGAAGATGCAAGAAACTCAAACCCGCTAGTAAAATTCTACTTCCTGTCATATGCCAACTGATCAACTATTATTTTCACTCCCATCCCACTAGCAGCCTTTTAACCATTCTTAAGAGAATGAAGAAGCAGGAAAAACCAAGGATGTCTGTGCAAATCTACTCCCCCCTGTGAGCAATAAGAGGGCTCTTCTGCTCCTCCCCCATCTCTCTCCTTCCCAGCAATATCTATCCTGAGAAAAAGTAGAGAGTGAGAGTATCCTATCAATTTCCCCCCTAGGCCTGGGAGAGGGGTGAAAAACCCCAAATGCTAAGGAGAAGCAGGACTGGTGCAGGGACTAAGAAAAGATTAATTACTTGGCAGGACATTGGGATCTCCTGAAGCAGGGGACAAAATTAGGGTTGTTCAAACAGAATTGGGAGTGTTGGCAACACTTGCCAGGTGTGCCTGTCCACACACTGGAGGTGGACGGGGGTAGGGGGCCAAAAATCAAAAGTCAAATCAAAACAAGGGAACACATTTAAAAGTATCTCATATTTGTGCTATTTTGGTCACACTCATTATTTTGGAAACTCAGGTTGGTTACACTGGTTTTCTATGGGCTTCTGCTTTTGCTGACTGATGGAGAATTGTTATGGCTTCTTTATGTCCCTGTTCAGCTTCCAGGCCTGTCCACATTCTCCTTTCCCCTAAGCTCCTGTCCCCACTACTTCATTCATTTCCCTGCCTTGCTCTTCCTCTGAGTTCTTCTGACCTTCGCCCCTACAAATTCATTACTTTCCCATTTCCGTCTTATCAGGCCCCCAGCCTTGAAGGCTACCAAAAGCACTTTTAAATAAAGAAGCCGACCCCTCCTCAGCTTACACAAACAAAATATCTCTAACACTGCTCCAGGGACTGCTTCCACACACAATTAAACAATTTGAATCCACTTCCCTCCACTCCCCACCCCCAGTGGTGCATTAAGATTTACTGGAGCCCTAGGCAAACAGAAAGTGGAGGCCCCCCACCAGGTGAGGGCAGGCTTGCTCTGTGCCTGCCAGGGGGCTGCAGATGGGCTTTCCTGGTGACCTCCTCATGTCCAGGGTGAGACAGACGGTGTGGGTGTCACTGAGATGAAGCTGGCCCCAGCCCTGACCTGGCCTGGCCCGGCCCCTCTGCCTAGAGGGTGTCAAACAGCCACGGCTGCAGTCCCCCAGTGCTGCAGGCCAGGCCAGGCCAGGGGCTATCTGTCTTCCTGAGAAAGAGCTCTAACCACCAGGCAATTATATTAAAAGATAGGCACTGACATTAGCAGTGCCTCCCCTGGCCATGTCTTAAAAGCATAGAGAAGCAAGGAGTTATCCATATGCCAAGGAATTAGACACTTAGATGACCAGGAAGTGGTTTCAGACTGAGAATCCCAAGCTTACATAGTCACTTAACTCAGGGCTTGATCCTCAGCTCTGGAAAGAAGTGGGGTTATGGAAGTACCCCTTACTTGAAAGAATTCAAGCATATCTTGTTGCAAAAAGTGTTGAGAGAGGTAGATATCCCTTCATCACTTGCCAGATATTCACTAACACATGAAGGGAATAGTGGTCTCTACTTTGACACACATACATCCCTCACTGCTATTTGAAGAATCAGTTGGCAAAGAAGTCCCCCTGAGAGGATGCCTTGAATTTAGAGCTCCTTTATATACTTGCTGCATGTATGTCTGTTCCTTATCTTTAGCTTTTTCCATGATGGACTGGGTAAGGCTTCTATGTTCTCAGTACAGAGGGCTGAGAAGGCAGCATGTGAGACTGCGACTGAGATAAAGGTCATTAGAGAACTGGTCTGAGGGTGTCATTTTGCTCCTTTTTTAGAGCAAGCAGAATTTAATTATGTGGTCCTAGCTAACTGATAATAAGACCTGTCTCTATTATTGTGCTTGGCATGTGTGCATACAAAAACACACACCCCTACCGAGAGACTGGGGAGTGTTTCATCTGGTAATCAGGCAGGGAAACATAAAAGATAATGAGCCATGAAGACTTGTGCAAGAGACGAGGAGACAGAGCTCACTTTCCTGCAGCAAAAAGGAAAGTTCTCCTTAGTGGATTGAACAACCACTGTATTTGTGAAATCCATGGGGTCTGTACAGTGCCAGACAGACCAACATGCTGAATAGCATATCATTGTGGTCAGGTTAAATTGAATGAAAACCTGGAGTTAATTTAATAAATATAGAGATGATTTTTTTTTAATATGTGCCTTGACTCAAACCAATGAGCAGACTAGAGAGATATCATAGTCTGAGAGCAGAAGACTTGCTGGAAATGAGTTTCATCTACTGCCTTGGCATTCAAAAGTCTCCTGGCAAAGGTATTACCACTTGAGCATTAGAGGCCAAATTATCCACTGGGATAAATTAGTTGTACCTTCATAGAAGTCAACAGAAATATAGCAGATTGTTACCAGCTGAGAGTCTTAGCCTCTCTTTTCATAGTGCATGGTCCTTGATCCATCAGCATTGGCTTTTAAAAACAATCACTTTTGTACACCAGAGTCGGACAGGGTCAACCTATTCTCCAAAGTGAGCTTTGAATGAAAGCAATTTATTGCTGCACCATTAGCTGCAGACTGTCCTTTTCAGCTCCAATTTTAACATCAGTGAACACCGAGGATTTTTTTTTTAACGTTTTATGCCTATCAAGAATCCAGCAGCAGCTGAGCTGCAGAATGTCAACCCTAAAGGCAAAATATAAAAGACAACTGTGGTCTACCCTAACTGGCAGGGAACACATCTGGAAATTACATGCAGTGTTCATCTAGCCATCATGTAGCTCTACTAGTTATTCATTACAGCATAAATTTGACTGGGCCTTGCTGTTTACTTCTGACACTCACGCGTTTTTGCGCTTGCCAGTTTGTGTTGGTCATTATCTCCCTCAGTGAAAGGGCTGACAGGGTAGTAACAAGATTAGCACTGTTTGATTAGAGTATAACAACTGTAGACAAAGGACTATTTCACTTGTCTATGGATTACAATTTAAAATAAAGTAATATATTCAGTGTGATAAAATAGCAATGTTCAGTGAACAATGCTAATAGATTCTTTTCCCAAGCTTTTGTGCTATTAAGCATATTAATTTCTTACAAAATTACTTTCTTAAAGTTGGGCCCTCACACTGAACAAGTGATATACAACTGAAAAAAAATAGCACTGGAAAACAGTACCTGCATCTATCCAAATTATTTATGTAGGTGTTTTGACATTCGGGGCACATCTACATGTGCAAATGCTAAATGACTGAGCAGTAACTGCTGATACTGCATGGTCCCAGTGCCTCATGGTTTGTTTCTGACCCTACTTAACAGTAACTCATTGCTACTGCGCAGTAGCTGCAGCATCGTGGTTTGTGCCTGCTGACTCTATGTCACTTTAGCAATGAGCTATGTTGCCATAGCTCATTGCTATTGTGACAGCATCTCATGTAGACACACCCTTGGAATAGAAACAGATTTCCAAAAGAAGAAAGAGAACTGCATCCCCATGTATGCACACATTTGCATGGTTACTATGATTTAGTAAAAGCATATTTTACTAAACTCATATTTACATGCATGTGTTTACATGAAACAAGATCATTCTAAATACATTTTAGAGTTATGGCATATAGCACCTACCAATTTTTCTAACTAGAGCAGATCACTAATTGGTGTTAACAACATTTATTTTGAGTTTATCTTTTGATTGGTAATCAAAACATAAATTCTGAATAAACATGTATTTGCTCAGTTTCTTGCAGCAGCAAATTATGAGGCACCTTGCTCATCTTGTGTTCATCACTGGTAGGTTGTGCCAGACAGATTTCAGATATGCCAAATATGCCTATCCAAGATAGGCATATACTAGGCAGCTGC
Source organism: Caiman crocodilus (assembly GCA_030014935.1). NCBI lineage: Eukaryota > Metazoa > Chordata > Crocodylia > Alligatoridae > Caiman > Caiman crocodilus. The sequence goes on along the minus strand of JAGPOW010003642.1, from coordinate 58,479,414 downwards.
GATTTCAGCAAAGCACATTCAAGAGGTGCACAGTTTGGTAATCATATTTGCACAGGAACTTGGCAAGAACATCCTTTGTATAGCAGTGGACACCAAGATCTGGATTCACATGCTCAGTGTGCCTCCCTTGCCCAGAACTGGCAAAGCAAGCATGGGCTGGTGGGAGAGGATTGTGAAGAAAGCCTGGTATTATCAGAAATAGCAGGAGACCTTCAGGGTGACCTTTAAGGCAACATTCTAGGCGATCTTCATGGACCTAGCCCCAGAGTTTTTAAAGCAGATCATGAATACATATATTCCTCTGAGAGTGGACAAGTGGGTTTTGAGGGCCCAGTAGAAACTGGCAAACCCTAGCTACACATATTCATGGCCAATGTTTGACATGGGCAAATCAACTGCTGCTGCTGCAAAAAAAAGATGTTTGGCCTGCATTACCTCTGTCTTATCAGTACCCAGGAGTATATTGGGGAATTTTCCTATAGGTTTTCCCCAATCTCATAGGCAGGGTTGACAGAACTTGTATCTCCATAGTGTACCCAAACCATCAAAAGGAAGGGCTTTTTCCTATTATACTGCAGAGTATCATAGACCACTGTGGGAGGTTCACTCATGAAACAGTAGCTTGGTACAGGGAAGTTCACGATACTGGTTTGTTCAGGAACTAAAGCCTTTTCTTTATGGCAAGTCAGAAAATGGTTTTCTTAAGCATTACAGCCTCTGAGGTGAATGGAGTTATAGCCCATTACATTGTATCCCATTAAAATAATAATCCTATTTTCTTCCACTACAGACCCACTCCCTGCCATGACTATACCTTGTGAATAAGGCACACAACATGTCCCTAGTCCTTTACAAAAGGAATCTATTACCCACTCCCTGGAGTGCAGCTAGGCTTTGCCTGCTGCCTCATAGCTCTGTATGGCCTAATCCCAAATCCAACTGGAAAAAAACTCCAAGACAGCAACCCCAAACTTCACTGCGATACTTTCACCAAAATTAAGAAGGCAGTCTTTGCAGACTCCTCTATCTTCCTTGAGATTAAACCATAAGCAGGTGATCAGGGACCAACGGTGATCTGAACTGGGTCCATGTATCTGTATGACCAACTTCTCTACTGGCTTTCAGACAGAAACATTCTATCACCATTGTCTTATATTCCCTTGCCTTGGTCCTCCTCTGAGTTGCTTTTCTCCTTCTCCTAGAAAGCATGCCAGAATCAGTGATAAAACATGGCTTAGAGCTGCCAAAGAACAGTTTGAACATCTGAGGGAACTGATCCATCTACTGCCTTAAATAAGGTTTTCCATCTAGTGCCTCATTGAACATGGTCTGCAAGCCTGTACCTTCAAATAGCAATGGTGAACAGAGCAATTGTTCTCCTTTTCTGCCAACTGAGCCACCATCCTGACATACATTTGGCTGTAGTAATTCTCCAGCAAACATTCCTTTGATATGTAGCAGGTGAACAGACACATAAGTACCACGTACTCTTTGTACATCTTATATATACATGTACACTTTTATATATGATATCTGTGATGATGACAATGATGATGACAGCAGCAGCGTATTTTTCAAGGAGTACCCGGGATTTGTGTGATGTATTACATAGTCAAGCTTGAGCATTTGCTGCTTTCAGTTATATCAGTGCAAAACTAAGAAATACCCTGGGTTAACAGCATGAAAATCGGCCAAATCTGACCCAAAGAGTTACAAAGGTTTGCTCAGAAGAAAACGGTGTTTTGTAAGCTAGAACCATGTTGCTTGTGTTCTAGTCTATTGCTTGTTGTTCTAAACACTAAATGAGTCTATTCCTTTATTGTGTGCAAGTCTATGGCTCCTTACACAAGAAAGGGTAAAAAATTCCATTCATTCCTTGATTGCTAATGATTTCAGAGACTTTGGGTTAAAGGTAAAGCAAAACAGAAAGCAATTTTGTATTAGAACTATAGGAATAACTAAATTGCTACATAGTACAAATTACATTAACCACCTAACACATCTTTGCTTCAAGTGTGGTGGTAGCAATAATAGAAAACCAAGAAAATAACCCAATGAAATCTCAGAAATGACAAAAAATGGTATAATTTCTCCCCTGAATATTCACAATAGCCATTTGCTGTCCAGACCCTACTTTTATTTATGATTTTACAATCACACTGACTTCAGCAAATGAATATATCAAAAGGTATAATTTAGCCAAGAACTTGCCCTCTCCCATAGCCTCTAAATTACACTGGTGAAGTCATATTACTTCACTGAATTCAAAAGCTTTTACAGCCAAATACTAGCCAAGTTTTACTATCGTGTAATGTGATGATTTGCAGTACAATAGAAGTATGCATAGATCTCTGCAGTCATTTTCACCATATATTATTTCAGCTAGTTAAAGAGAGAAAATGGTGATAAATTCTTAAATTATGTCCCTTTATCAAAGCAGTCATCCAAGCAATACGTTAATTAATTTAGAGATTAAATTATGTCTTAAAACTATTAGTAATAACAGTTATAATCAGGAAATTTAATCTGCATGATTTATTATGTTACCATATAAATGTAGGCACTTGTTTATAATAAATGAAGAAAGCAGAACACATTTTTTGTCTAATAGTTCTGAAAGAAATAGACTTAAATGCCTGCTTTTAACCTAAGTTAGCTTCTAAAGCATTCATCAGGGAAACAACTAATTTTGCTATTGCTATTTCAGCAGCTATTTCAACTCATTATGGTAGTTTTTTTTCATGTAAATGCATTTAATTATTTCCAGAAACATGAAATAAAATTGAATGGAGGAATGGCAAGATTTTCTATGAAGAAACTAAGAAGTGGGACTCCTGGGTTTAGAAGGCACAATAGATGCCAGACAAGATACAGCTGTATAATATTATAGTAACTGGTTACTTTGTCACAAGAATGTCCCATCTGTCATTGTACAAGATCAAGTGGATAGGTAATAAAAGTGAAAGGCTATGCCTTTAAAATTTATAGAGGAAAATATTGTGCAGTACATGGGAACACATCTAACATGTTTTTATATCCCCTGTGCACAAGATCCTTTTAGTAAGCATGTGACCACTTGCATGTGTGCACTCTAATACTGAAATGTATTAATCCAGTCTTTCAAATCAAGGATTTCTGAATATTATAGCACTGTTGCATGTTAGATAGAGTACTGTATTTCACAGTGTATAAGTCAAGATTTGAAGCCCAATTTTTGGGCTTTAAAAACCAAACTTGACTTATACACTGTGCCACATCCCCTCACATGAGGCAGGGCTGCACCAGCCAAGCATCAAGTCTGGCCTTGACTACTGTGAGCGGTGCTGCTGAACACTAAGCCCAGCATTGCTCACAGGGGCTGGGGCTAGGATCAGCGCTTGGCTCAATAGGTCCTGCAAATGGTGCTGCTCTCAGCAGCCTCATCCCCTGTGAATCTGGTGCCACTTGCAAGTGACAGGGTTGGGGCTGGGCCAGGCCAGGCTCGGCATTTGGCTGGTGCAGCCTGCAGAAGATGAGGCTCTTGTGAGCAGTGATGCCAAACGCCAAGCCCAGCACCACTTGCAGAAGATGGAGACAAGCTCAGTGCTTGGCTCAGTAGGTCCTACAAAGGGTGCCGGGCTTGGCATTTAGCAGTGCCACTCGCAGTGGCCTCATCCAGCCCCTGCAAGTGGTGCTAGACTTAGCATTTGGCAGCACCACTTGCAGAAGAAAGGACCAGGCTTGGCACTTAGATGGCACTGGCCCATCCCCCGCCGAGCCCAGCCCTGTCCCCTATGAGCAGTGCTGGACATGGCTGGGAATGTGCTGCTCACAGGGGAACAGACGGGGACAGTCTCAACACTCAGCTGGCATGGCCCTATCTTCTGCGTGCAGTGCTGGCAGTGCCACTTGCAGGAAATGGTGCTGTACTAGCCAAGTGCTGAGCCCAGCCCCAGCTTATACACTGTGAAATATGGTATCTTATTTCTTATCTTATGCTCATCTAGATCATGAAATAGGAAAAAGTATGTAATATATTCAATAACTTTCACCAATGAAATAAACCAGAAAAAAACTAGAAGACCTTCACATAAATAGGATTTGGTGCATACAGCAGAAGGATTTTTGGCTCATAGAAAGAAACAGGTAAAGATTCTTTGAAGAAAAGCAGGCCAGGGATGAGGAAATGCCATCTCATGAAGATCAGAGAAGAACCTGGGGAGCCAGAATAGCCTGAGAGAAGACTGGGGCAGAGAGTGAAGAAGACCTGGGGTGGAGTGCTGAGGAGATTTGAAGACATGGAGTTGATGTGAAAGACAGAAGTGATAGGTTGTGTCAAGATAGTTCTGGTCACAAGAAGTAGAGTAGTGACTATTTCACTCACGGAGTGGGCAAAATGGAAGGAAAAGGTGGAATTGGAAAGATTCTACAAAAAACAAAACAAAAAAGACTGTATTTCCCTTTATTCCCTCACTGAAGAAAACCTACGATTAGCTCTATAAGGGTGAAGCAATAGTTTCTTCTCCAAAATACATATAGTATAATAAGTTATGCTTTTTGAAGTGTTCAGTCTTACAAAGTAGTTCATCCAAACCATTTTCATTCTTAAGCTTTATATTGGAGAGAGAAGCAAAATCATTTTATTATGTCAGCTATTTCCTGCTAAGATTGTTTTCCCATTATCTTTTTTAATTAAGTGATTTTACTTACCAATACTCTGTTGCAAGTCTTTTAAAATAAACTGTTATTGTTATCTTAAGGTATTTTATATAATTAAACAAGTTTAATTTAATTAAAATTTTCATTTCCTAGCTTGTTTAATTTTCCTCCACCTTGGTGTATTTCCTTTAAGTGATCTATTTTTTCTTCATATTTTTTTACATTTATAGCTATTGAATATATTGTCATTATAGTATTTTAGAATTTTCGTCTATATTACATATAGACATCTCATGTTTGCAGAAATTCACTTAAAATTCCTTGGTGAATCAGACCCTTTCCCAAAAAAAGACTTATTGAATGTCAAAAACATCTGAGTTGCTTCCTTTGGACCAAAATCTTTAAAAACTAAAGCTGTTGGGCCAATGATTATTCAGAAAATATATTTGTGGCACTGGTCCCAAATACTAGGGGTAATATTCTGGCTCCATTGATGTTAATGGCAAAACATCTATTGATTTCACTGGGACTAAGACTCCACTCTAAATGCTTCCTAGTTAAATACTTGTTTATAGCATCAGTTTTACTATTTTCTGGATTAGATCCAGGTGAATTCTTGATTATATGCAGTAGAAGTTGTCCAATGAACTAAAAGGAAGCACACTTTTTACAAAATACAGAATGAGAGAGATCCCAGAAGACTCCAGGGCACATCCATTCATGGAAGCATGTGTGCCTGCAGCAGCTCAAATAGAAGCACCAACTGGGCCCTGTTCCCCAGTTCCAAACCCTGGGGAGCATTATCTCCCTAGTGGTGGCCCTCTTACTGGGGTGCCGAGACCCTGGCCTCTACCACGTGTGCTCATACCCCCATCATGGCTGGCCCACCCCCCAACCCTCACAGTCTTTTACTGGAGCCTGTCCACCTGAGGACAACCCCATGGCTGAGTGGGTGCAGGTCCTCTCTGGGTGTAAAGACAAGAGGAAGACCCAGGCACAGCTGAAGCCCTCTGACATTGAGGACTCCTCTCCCACTCCCAAGAACACCATAGAGGGGGAAGGAGTGGCCCAGCCTCCAGAAGCCTCCCCAGCTGTGCCTGACACCCCACCCCCAGGAAAGATCAAATGGGTGATCAAATGGGTGGCGCAAAACCATGGAGGTTTTGGATCTGCTGGATAGTCCCAAACAGGAGCCCATGGAGGAAGCCCTTCATTCTGTTGACCATAGCCTACCCCCTGAAACCATGGGTGCCGAGGCCTTCCCTTGGGTAGACCCAGCAGCAGAGCTTCCTCCCTCTTATGACCTGTGGGATACAGAGGCCCTGGGGCTCACCTCAGTGAGTCGTGAGGAAGGATGTCCCCTTTCCCAGGCAGATGCCAGTGCCACTCTGGTGCCTGGCGAGTCTCTTCCCTCCCTGTCCTAGGAAAACCTCACCTCCAGCCTGACCCTTAGTCCTGCACCAGAGGGGGTCATGGTGGGGTCCCCTAATCAATGGACCAATTCTGTATAGACCCCAGCTTTATCCCACCATCTTGTGCAGGAGTCCCATCCCAACCCCTGTTCCAGGGGGCTGCAGAGCTCTCTCAATCCCAAACAGAGTCCAGGGTCCTAGTGGACTGGGGGGAGCCCTCTGAGCCCCAGGACCAGGAGAAGGATGCCTGAGAATGAGCAGGCTCCATGGAGTCTGCAGACCTCTTGGTCCCCGCAGTCCCCAGGAATGAGCTATTTGCATTTCTTCACCGTAACTACACCTGCCAGTCCACCAGCAAGGTACAGCTAGCCTTGGACTGTTGAAGAGATGTTGACAGTATCTTTGCCACTGTGGGGGGGAGGGGGAGAGGAAGGCAAGAACACAAAAGCTGCAATGCCCAGATCTATAAACGGGTCCTCAGTCTCATAGATGCCCTCTATACATATGGGAGGGTGCTACGTGAACTGGAGGGCCCCATACTGGGAGTTGAGATGCATGAGGACCCTGCTTAACCATCTACTCCACACATCCAGCCATGAGGTCATTTAAGATTAAGGACAGCTGGGGATCAGGAGCAGAGGGAGCAGGGCGCATGTATGCCACACATGCATGTGTGCCCCCTTACGTGTGCCCTCAGCGGTGGAGGCAGCAGGTGGTGAATGGCAGTGGCAACAGCCAAGGAGACAGCGGAGGGGGCAGCAACAGCTGATTCCCCCTAAGGTAAGTGGGGCAGCCCTTCGGAGCCCTCTTAGCTCACCTGACAGGGAGCCGCACTCCTGAGCCGCGTGTGGGCAGTGCGCGGAAACAGTGTGCGCAACAGGCGTACTCTGTAAGGGTACGCCAGCATTTGCACCAGTGTTCACGTAAGGTGAGCATGAGGCAGCAGCCCACAGGGGCACCTCCATCAAGCGAAAGCAATAGATGCAGCTCTGCAGACATGGTACAGATGCAGAGCGCCACTGCCAGGGGCCTCGCCCTGGCACTGTCACCTGCCATGGGCTCTTCTGAGGCCTCCACCCAGACGGAGCTCATGGTGGGGTTGGTGGCCCCTTGCCCCCCTGTCTGTGGGGGGGATCTGTGCAGTCCTGGGGGGGTGGGGCCTGGTGGTCCCCTTGCCTGTCCCTCCTGTGCCTGACTTGGGGCCCTGAAGGAGCAGGTGAGAGAGCTCCAGGCTAAGGTGAGCAGGCTGAGGGGGATCACGGATGCAGAGGATGAAATTGATGCCTATTTCCATTCTCTGCAGGCCCGGTCACCCACTGTACAGTCCCCACAGGAGACGTGTCCAACGCAGGAGTGGCAGAAGGTGTCCAGATCCAGAGCTGCTAGGCCTAGAGTGGTGGAAGCTCCCCAGGTACACCTGGGAAACAGGTTTGAGGCCCTGGCAGCTGTGATGGAGAAAGACAGAGCAAATGCCTCCGGCAGGGACAATGCCACTCCCCATGCAACATGGACTGGGCAGAGAACGAACACCAGCAGGAAGAAATGCTGGGTCCTCATCATCGGAGACTCCATCATACAAGGACTGGAAGATCCCATCTGCCAGCCTGACCCCATTATGTGGGAGGTCTGCTTCATGTCGGGGGCTTGGGTTTGGGACATCACGGAGAGGATCCAGGCCTACATCTGACTTGCAGACCAATACTCCATGGTTGTCATCCACATGGAAATGAATGATGCAGCCAGGGGCAACCCTAACTGATTTTGTACAGAGAGCTTTAAACTAGCCTCACCAGGGGAGAAGGCCGTAGGAAGATGTGGAGACACGACCCGAGCAAGACAGGTGACACATTCAAGGAGTGCCCAGGTAAGAAACAGGGGTCCAGATAGTCTTCCTAATCAGGGGGTGGCACGCGCAGCTATGCAAGGCCTTAAATGCCTATATATCAATGCTCGTAGTATGGGGAACAAACAGGAGGAACTCGCCCTCAGAACAGTCAGTTCAAACCCAGACATAGTAGGGCTTACAGAAATGTGGTGGGATTCATCCCACTACTGGGCAGTTAACATTAGTGGCTTTAGGCTCTACAGGTGGAATAGAGAAGGAAGGAAGGGAGGGGGTGTGGTGCTCTATGTCAAAGAGCAAAACACATGCTCTGCCAGTAAAATGGGGTCAGAGGAGGGGCAAGCTGAAGTGCTTTGGGTCAAGATACAAGGGGATCATAAGGAAAGGAATTTAACTGTGGGGGTCTACTACAGACCCCCCAACCAAGGGGAGGAACTGGACTGGGAATTTTTGGGCCAGCTTGAAGAGGCACTTAAGGCTAGGGATGTAGTTGTCATGGGTGATCTTAATTACCCGGACATCAGGTGGGAGGAGCAGTCAGCCAGGTTGGACCGTTCCAGGAGGTTCCTGGCCGAGATTCAGGACCTCCACTTAACCCAGGAGGTGCATAGTCCCACCAGAGGAAATGCCCTGTTGGACCTGGTCCTGGCCACAGGCGATGATCTGGTAAGAGGGCTCCAGGTCCTTGACCACCTGGGTGATAGTGATCATCACTTGATGGAATTCATCATCCAATGCAGGGTGACAAGGGCCTGCAGCAAGGCGGTAGCCTTTGACTTCAAGGGGGAAAACTTAACTGAGTTGAGGAGATTGGTGGGAGAGGTGCTGGGGTTCTCAGGGCAGGGGAACTCAGTGCCCAAGATGAGTGGTCGTTCCTTAAGGAGATGATACTCAGGGCCCAAGGGTTGACAATCCCTACAAGAAGCAAGGGGGGCAAGAGTGACCAAAAGCCCCCCTGGCTCATCAAGGAAGTCTGGGAATGCCTGGTTGCCAAAAAGGTGGTGTACAACCGGTGGAAGTGGGGGCGCTATCTCCAAAGAGGAGTATACCTCCACTGCTCGGGCTTGTAGGGGGGCTGTTAGGAAAGCTAAGGTGGACATAGAGCTAGGACTAGCATCCAAGATCAAAGATAATAAAAAGTCCTTTTTCAAATATATAGGGAGGGTGCCAGAGGAGAAGACAGACCTCTTTAACAAATTCTTCACCTCTGTTTTCTAGTGCAGGGACCAGGGCTCCCCCACCATGATTCGAGACAGATTCGTGGGGAACGCCTCCAGACCTAAGGTTGAGGAGGACCAGGTTAGAGTGCTTCTGGAGGGGCTAGACGTGTTCAAATCAGCATGCTTTCCACACCAAGGTGTTGAGAGAGCTAGCAGGGGTTCTTGCAGGGTCCTTGGCATGGCTTTATGAGCATTCATGGTGCTTGGGCCAGGTGCCAGTTGATTGGAAGATAGCCAAAGTGGTCCCCATCTTTAAAAAAGGGAGGACCCGGGCAACTATAGGCCCATCAGTCTTACCTCAATCCTGGGGAAACTCTTTGAGAAGATCATCAAGGAGCACATCTGTGATGGGCCAGCAACCACCCTATCCTCATTAAAAAACTAGGCGACTCTGGCATTGATGCCTACGCAGTCAGATGGATTGCAAATTGGCTGAAGGGTCATACTCAGAGTGTGGTGGTGGATAGATCATATTTGACCTGGGGGGAAGTGGGCAACAGAGTCCCCCAGGGCTTGGTCCTTGGGTCCGCACTGTTCAATTCCTTTATCAGTGATTTGGACAATGGGGCAAAAAGCAACCTGTTTAAATTAGCTAATGATACCAAAATTTGGGGTGAGGTGGGCACGCTAGTAGGGAGGGAAAGACTGCAGTAAGACCTGGATAGGTTGCAGGGGTGAGATAACAAAAAAAGGATGCGTTTCAGTACAGAGAAGTGCAGGGTCCTGCACTTGGGCAGTAGTAACTGGCAACACACTTATAAGATGGGAAAATTCCTTCTTGAGAGCATGGAGGCAGAAAGGGATCTTGGAGTCATTATTGACTACAAGATGAACATGGGCTGACAATGTGAGGTCATGGTTGGCAGGGCTTACTGGACCTTATCGTGCATCCACAGGTGCATCTCAAGTAAAGCCAAGGAGGTGATCCTTCCCCTCTACGCAACACTGGTCAGGCCACAGCTGGAGTACTGTGTCCAGTTCTGGTCACCCCACTTCAAGAGGGATGGGGACAACATTGAGAGGGTCCAGAGGAGGGCTACCCGCATGATCCAGGGACAGCAGGGCAGACCCTACAATGAGAGGCTATGGGACCTGAACCTGTTCAGCCTTCACAAGAGAAGGCTGAGAGGGGACCTGGTGACCGTCTATAAACTCACTAGGGGGTACCAGAAGGGTTTGGGGGAGACCTTGTTTCCCCTAGCGGCCCCTGGGATAACAAGGAATAACAGCCACAAGTTGTTGGAGAGTAGATTTAGATTAGACATCCGCTAAAACTACTTCACAATTAGGGTGGCTAGGATCTGGAACCAACTTCCAAGGGAAGTGGTGCTGGTTCCTACCCTGGGGGTCTTTAAGAAGAGGCTTGATGCCTACATGGCTGGGGTCATTTGAGCCCAGTTTTCCTCCTGCCCAGGCAGGGGGTCGGACTTGAAGATGTACCAGGTCCCTTCCAGCCCTACTTCTATAATTATGATTCTATGATTAAGATGGTGACCCTCAATGTCCACGGCTATAGGAAGGGTTTCTGGAGGTGCCAGGTGTTCTCCTTCCTTTAGGAGGGAGGGTACCCCATGATATTCTTGCAGGAAACTCTGATGACTCCAGCCAACAAGCCAAATTGGCAACTGGGGTGGGAAGGCATGGTCTTTTTTTAGTTTTTAGACCTAAAAAAAGGCTCCCCTGTTCTCCCCAGGCCTGGAGCCAGAGATTCTCCAGGATGTTGAGGTGGTGCTGGGCTGCCTGGTGCACCTCTAGGTTCAGGTGCAGGGGCTGGTTCTGAACCTTCTGAATGTGTGCACCCCCTGTGAGGGACCCAGAGTTGGCAGATTTCTTCTGCCAGGTGGCCACATACATTGGCACCCTCTACCTTCATGGGAATCACCCATTTGATGAGGTCCTTGGCAGGGACTTTAACATTACTTGAGATGTGCAAGACTGCTTAGGTAGGGAGTGGAATCAGGCAACTGTGGATGTCCTCAGAGAGATCCTGATGAACTACTCCCTGGTGGACATCTGGCATGCCTGTCCAATCCCTCTGCCTTCACCTATGTGAGGGTAGGGTAGGAGCAGGCATGCATTCCCAGTTGGACTGGGTTTATATCTCTTTGCTGCACCTTGCCCAGGCCCATTCCTCTGGCATCTGGCTGACCCCTTTCAGTGATCAACACCTTCTCTGGGCCCAGACCACGCTAGGGGCTGGGCATCTAGGGTCAGCCTACTGGCATTTCAGTGCCAGTCTGCTGGAGGATGTGGGCTTCAGGGAGGCCTTCCAGGAGTTCTGGCTGGCCTGGCTGGAGCAATGGACAGTTTTCCTCTTTGCTAAGAGATGGTGGGATGTGGAAAAGGTGCACATCCAGCTTTTTTGCTGTAGCTACACTCGACGGCACACCCAGCTGAGGGAGGCACTCTGGGACCATCTCAAGTAGGAATCACTGCAGATAGAGAGGCACTGACCCAAGCAACCTGCCTTTCTGCAGAGAGTGTTGGGAGAGGTGGGAACAGCTTTGTGCTCTGGACGACCACGCCTGCAGTGCGTTTATCTGCTTGCACATCCAGCTCCTTTGGGATATGGACTGCAGGTCCTGCTTCTTCTATGCCCTGGAGAGGAGGCAGGGGTCCAGTAAGTACATCACCTGTCTTCTGGCAGGTGACAGCACCCTCCCCCACACACACACAGATTGCTAGATGCGCCAGAGTTGCACAGGCCTTACATGAAGGCCTAGATCTGACCAATGCTGAAGCCTGTCAGACCGTGTGGAAGGGACTCCTGGAGGTCAGTGTGGGCAATGGAAACTGGCTGGAAGCTCCCCTCACTCTGGCTGAGATTTTGGCCACCCTCTCCCTGATGCCTGTCAACAAGGTGCTGGGCATCAACAGGCTGATCGCAGGGTTCTATCAGGACTTCTGGGACATCCTTGGCCAACACCTTGCAGCGGACTGGGCTGAATCTGAAAGAAGTGGGGAACTGCCCCTGTCATGCTGGAGGGCCATGCTGACCCTCCTGCCAAAGAAGGAGGATCCCCAAGACTTAAGGAACTGGTGTCCCATGTCCCTCCTTTGCACGGACTACAAGGTGGTAGCAAAGGCCATCTTGCTACACCTCCAGTCTGTGCTGATGGATGTGATCCATCCCAACCAGGTATACAAGGTCCCTGGATGTTTCATCTTCAACAACCTGTACCTGGTTTGGGACATCCAGGAGCTAGCATGCTGGGAGGCCCTATCTTTCGACCTCCTGTCCCTGGACCAGGAGAAGGCATTTGACTGAGTGGATCACAAGTTCCTAACAGGCATGCTGCAGGCCTTTCGCTGTGGGCCTTTGGCTTTGGGCCCCACTTTGTGTGGGCTCTCTAGGTGCTGTATGCCTCTGCAGAATGTTTGGTCAAGCTCAACTGGACCCTGAAGGAGCCCATCCCACTCAGGAGAAGGGTGTGTCAAAGCTGCCTGCTGTGAGGCCAGCTGTATGCCTTGGCCCTGGAGCCCTTCTTCATTCTCCTATGGAAGTGGGTAGCGAGGATGATGCTCCAGGAGCTGGCGGTGCAGCTGGTCCTCCCAGTGTATGCTGATGACATAATCTTCATGGTCCAGGACTCAGGTGACCTGGCACAGGTGGAGGCCTGCCAGGCATTGTACTCAGCAGCCTCCTCCAGGTTAACTGGGTAAAGATCTTTGGCCTGGTGGTGGATGCCGGGTGGCAGGTGGGTTCACTCCCACCTGTGCTCTGCAGGATACACTGGAATGCAGGCTTGCTGCTCTATTTGGGGGCCTACCAGACCCCTCCCCACTGGAGACCTGGCACCAGCTGGAGACAAGGGTGGTGGAGTGGCTCTGGGCATGGACAGGGCTCCTGAGATGTCTCTCCCTGCATGGAAGTATGCTGGTACTGAACCATCTGGTCCTGTCCATGCTATGGCACCACTTACACACCCTGCCTGTTACCCCCTGAGGTCCTAGCAGGACTCCAGAAATAGGCACTGGAGTTTTTCTGGCCAGAATGGCACTGGGTCACTGCAGAGGTCCTGAGCCTCCCCTTGCAGAAAGGCAGCCAGGGCCTGGTTTGCCTGCGTAGCCAGATCTTGACATTTTGCCTACAGGCCTTGCAGTGACTGCTATACGGTGTTGGTGGCCATGTGGCATGAAGCCACCTGGGGTGCGCTTTCCTTCACCACTTCCAGGGGCTCCGATATAACTGGCAGCTCCTCAGCCTGTGGGGATTCTCCCTGCAGGACCTGCAAGGTTTACCAGATTTCTACCAGGACCTCCTCTGGTTGAATTTCACCCCCCACCTTTTTGTCTTTGGTCACCCCATCTGCAGCTCCACCAAGTCCTGGGACCTCCTGGTCAACCTCCTCCTGGCCCTGGCCAAGTGGGCCCTGTACCTGACCAGGAAAGAGGCTCTGGCCAGGAAGGTGCCCGGATACCGTGAGGCCACTTTCCTGTCCCTTGTTTGTGCATGTTTCTGAACAGATCACCAGTGGGCGGCATCCACCAGCTCCTTGAATGTCTTTGGGGACCAGTGGATATGGCTCAGGGGGCTCTACTCAGTGTCCCTCTCTGGTGAACTTGTTTTCACATTTTGAATCTATAACCCCCACATCACTCCAGCCTTTTCTTCCTTAGTTGACCCACAAAAAAAAAAAAGTAGTGTCTTTCAAACTTTGGCCCCACACAGTAGTGGGGGCTATTAGGCACCTAGGTGGGCCTTAAGGACCATGATTTCCAAAATATACAAATAGACAGGAGCTTCTGGGGTCCAACCACTTAGTACCTGGGGACACTATGCCTTGTGCCAGCTGGACTGCTGCAGCAGCATCCCAAATGCATTTTTAAAAATACCCCCAAATCCATTTTTTCCCACAATTAAAACAAAAGACCATTCTACACACACACACACACACACACATCTAGAGAGACAGAGAGACAGCGATCAGTCAGGCAATGCTTTATTGGTATATTTATAATGTTAAAGCAATTTGGAAGCCTACTGGTGTATACCACCAGGATAAAATAAATTCTAAATACTTATGTGTTGATGTGTGCTTTTGGTTTTATTGACATGATGGGTGTGTGATGGGGGGGATGTGGTATCTGCAGGAAGGGGATGGGTGGGGGGGTGGGGGAAGGTGTGTGTGTGTGGAGGGATGTGGGTTGGTGTGTGGGTAGGTGTGTGGGCTGGGGAGCACTGTGGGTGTGTGGGACCTTGTGGGGGGGCTACTCAGGAGGGGTGGATCCCCTGGCCTCCACAGGGTGCAGCCTTCCTGACATAGCACATGGAATGCCCATTTGATGTGCCCACAGGGCCCAAGCTCACCCCTTGAGGGCCAAATCCCCTATCCCCCACAGGGCCCCAGCCCTCCCCCCATCCAGGGTTCCAGGCACCCTGGAGGGCCTCCCTCAGCTAGATTATTTTATAATAGTATTTTTTCACCTTCCCTATGAGCTTGGTTAGCAATAGGAGGTTTGGAACTTAGAAATGATGCATGGCAGGGTCCAGTTCTTCAGTATTGATTGGACTGTTAAATGCTTGCATTAGGAAGGGAAGATTCCTTCTCTACCCACTTTGATCAGGAGAGGCATTGCTCATTGGTGACTTTCTTTCACAAATTAGGAAGCCTAGGGATAACTAAGACTTCATTAAGGGGTGCTGAGTTTCTGATAAGCAGCAGTAAAGATAATTATGACAATTTTTAGTATCTAGTATTAACATTATAAGAGATGCACCGATACATCAGTGTGATATCAGATCAGAATAGAAGGAAATTGGCTCTGATGGGGCCAATAATTTGGCCAGTAAATGTTGGTGCTGTATGCAGCCACAGAACACCACAGAGCAGAGCTGGAAGTGTAGAGAGCTGCCTCCAGCTGGTAAGTTGGAAGAGGCGTAGGAGGGTAGATCAATGCCCCCATGGTGAGGGAAGGTACAAAGCACATCCCACCCATGCCCGCCCCGGCTAGGCAAAGTGAGGGAGGGGGCAGGGGCAGGTGCTACCCAGCTGAGGGTGGGGGGGGGCAAGAAATGGGACGTGCTTTGCCTGGCATTTAGGTGGAGGTGGGGCATTCAGCCTGGGCTTCACCAGGTGGTGGCACAGCAATAAGAACAGAATTGCAGAGAAATTTGGGGTGGCTGCAGCCTCCTCCCAGTGCCACTGGAGCCTGCTCAGAGCCCAGCCCCCAGCAAGAAAAGCCCCATACAGTGCTGACTCCGGCTCTACCCTGCAGCTGCAGTCTTCCCCCCACCCCACCCTCCTGGGGTGCAAGCAGCGGTGGGAGCTGCCTCCATCTCATGAGCAGCAGCTCTGTCCCACACCCCCTGCCCGGCCTGCCCCCTCCCTCACCACATTGGGTGTTGATCTATACCCCCAATGCCCTTTCCCTTCTACCACACTGGATTTACCAACTGATGGCAGCTGTATTGGATATCAGATCGGTATCAGCTGATATGCCTCCTTAAATAATGGTATCAGTCCCCCAAATCTCTATTGGTGCACCCCTAAACATTATCCATTCTTCTCTCTAGTAAAGATATATCAAAATCCTTATCTGCATATGTCTCTGGCAGAGGAATCCTTGGTATAACAAAGTGTTGATATCTTACAATATCAAAGGGGAAAAAAATGTCCATAATGCCATCTAGGTCTTTTTCACATGCCAAATAAAATGAACACCTTTGTGAGCAGTCTTTCCCCACAATAGATCATTAGGATGTTTTGCAAAAGACATGAGTTCTTCATTTTAGTCAACACTGGAAAGACAAACTCCTTCCTTCCTTTTTATATTGGAACAATAAATATTCCTGCAAATCTTAATTCTTCATATCTTGCTAGAAGGTGTTTGTATACCCATTGGTCCTTATAATTCTTTACAATCTATCCAAGCAATGCATGAAGGAAGGTTTGACATTACTGCTAATATGGCTACTACAGGACATTAGAGTCTATTTGTTACTATAACATATATGCTCACACTGTTTTTTCTTTATAAACAGAGCATCAGAAACTATCCACATTTTCTACCACAGCCTGTTTCATTACATTTGGATGACAACGGTGGCAAATGATGCATTTAAATATTACATTGATGGCTTTGTTTAAAAAGATACTGAATTGGCACCTCACCTGATGTAAAGTGTAGCACCATCTGGTCCGCAAATAGCAAAGCTTGGAATTGGGTGTCCAAATTCGCAAAAGAACCCCAATAAAAAGTGCACATATATATATAAAATATACTCAATAAAAGTCTTAACATACTTCCTCAAAAAGGTCACATATTTTTAATGGGATTGTTTCATATCTTATGATTAATAGAAACACTCTCGTGACCGAAAGCATTTTCAGCTGCAAACAATAATCATTCTACTCACTGTTAGGAAAAAGGTTGACATTTATATTTGAAAAATAGACTGCTCAGTCTGTAAATTTTTAAATTGTGTTTTCTGGATTTTATGTATATTGAGTTATACAAAACTGAGATTTAAAGTATAGCCTAACAAAATAACTCTGTTGTATAAACCTTTCTTATTTCTAAGACTCTAGTTAATTAAAAGTAATATTGTCATCCTTATTTTAAAGATAAACCCCGATACCAGTACAGTCTTTTAGCAACCAGTTTTCCAAAGAAATGTTGAATCACTTGCTATAGATGAAAAGAAAAATAAAACTAGTAGTTAAGCATTTGATAATTTTAACTAAGGAAGAGTCTGATGAATACAAAGTATCATTATGGTATCTCAACATTGGCATTTTTTATAAATGTATTATAATTATGCCATTATGAACAACAGGCTCTTTCCAGTTTCATCAAACTATGGACTGAACCGTCTCATTAATAGCCTTTTCACTAATATCTATAACCTTTGTCTCCAAGTAACTAATTGCTCTCCTGATAGTTCAGTCTATTTTTAGAGAAACAGTCCTGCACAAAAAAAATACAAAATGTCTTTTGATCAATCCTTCTGTATAAAGGTGCACTATAGCTTCCACTGAATTGCAATCAGTTCCAACCACTCTTTAGAATACACTAACCAACAGAAGTGCCAAGTACGTGGGGGCCAAAGGGCCCCCTCAGAAAGAGGGATGTAACCTAAAATGAGTAAAACTTTCCATATGTCTATCATCTTAGCCCCCCATTTTCCCCTTCCTCTCCAGCAAAAATAAAAGTCAATGCCCATGCTAATCACCATTATTTGATTTGTTTCATTATGCCCCTAACTGCTCCTATTTCCGTCTTTTGTGTTTATGGTATTGATTCTTCAGTGCTCCTTTGCAGGTACTTCTATTTTGTAACTCTTGAGTTAGGAACAACTTCTATGATAGCAATTAACCCCCACTCAAAATTAGTCTTGTGAACATCAACTTGTAGTGCCCTTTTGAATGTAATCTCTTACAACTGTACTAACTGATTTTCAAAAGAATACAGCTTTAATATTGTAAATGGTTTTATATTTAAGCTTCTATTACAAAATCTATTGGTAGTTTTGTAAAACTGAAATTTTTCATGAATAATGAGGTTCAGGGGCTAGTCAATAAACAACTTTAGTGTCTAAAGCAGGATGTAGGCAGAATTCAGATGCTGATTTCCAACCCTGTCGTCCTGAAGACCTTGTTCAGCTGCTTTCTAAACTTGGAGACCCTTAAATTGCAGAGGTATTGGATATAAATTTTCTCAATTGCCTATAATCGCACCCTTGAAAATACTCAGAACTTCCCCTGAGCAGTTTGATTCCCTCATAGTTAAACTGAATTGAGATCTAGAAAATAGGTGGTGTTCCTCCTCCTAAATTTCCCGAGAGGCCCAATCTAACATCATACTCTGAATATGCCCAACACAGGCCCATGGGACCAGGCTCCATACAGAACAGTTTTAGCCACTTGCTTTTCTTCTGTGTATCCGTTTAAAAAGTGTTTTAACAGAATGTCACATGGACCACAGCATTGTGCTGACTGGGCCACATCGTAGTAGTTACAGCCAGTAGAATATATACAAAACCCACAAAACTTCCCTACTGACCATAATGGTGAGCAGAGAGCCATCTAAGGTGGCCAGTCTTTAACCTTATGCTTTTGTGGGGACATAAGTGCTTTTCTCTAATCTGCAGAAAAGTGCATCCTAATTTGGGTCACAGTACTGAACCCTTCTGGGGACTTAAGTAACCTGACTCTTTCAGACCATGGTGGGAGAAGAATGTATTCCTCCTCTTACAACCCACACATATTTTTTTTAACCAGTATTTTAGTAGTTACACTACTCACTGTGGCAAGGTACAAGGGAAAGATTGGCGGGGAAGGGGCGGGGGGAAAGAGAAGCTCCCCTGTCCCCCTGCTTATAGTCTATCCTGCTGCCACAGTCCATTTTGAAACCTCCCCTTTCCACTCACCTGTCATACCTTGTTGGAAAAGAGTTAGCATGGGAACTGTCTGAAGGGGGCTCCCTCCCTATCCAAGTGGTAGGTGAGTAGCCCACAAGTCACACGCCAGGTAAAATCCAATAACTCACTTTATTTGCATGACCAAAAAACAATCAGCAACTCATATTAGAGCAATCTTACAATAGTGCATGAATAGCAAGCATGTCAGGTTGGAGGAAATGCACTCCAAACCCTTTCCCTTATAGTTACCTGATAAGTCTTGGGAACCCCACCCAGTGTCCTGGTTGGCGAGACTATCTCCTTTATCAGGTCCTCAGCCTTGTCATCATTGTTAGGCAGTGTGCTTTTTGCAGCCTCCAAATCTCCCCTTACAGCTTTTCCTGGTCCACTGCATGTCTGTTACACCAGAAAAAGAACCCTCAACTTAAAGTTCTTCCCCATCTCGGGGTAACAGACACAGTCTTTGTCCAAGGTTTTGCCCCGTAGGCCTTCAGTTTAAACAAATCAGGAACAAATAAAAAGCGCAACAAAACTTATTCCCCTTATGGGTTACTTAAGAGTGCTTGCCATGACACCCTCTCTCAGAAAGGGACAATCTGGTCTTCTCTGAAGTCCATTCTTTGCTGACTCCTCCTTTCTTCTGGGTGAGCTTGTACCTGTCCAGTCCACTTTCCCTTTCCAGTTACATGGCTTACTCAGCTGCAACTGGTCCTTACTGACCCAAAAGGGCTTAGTTTAAAAGGGTCCAGGCCTCCTTTCTGGCCTTCTCTCTTCACTCCTCATAGCAGGGACTCAGCACCCTGTTACATGCACCCAGACTGGTGGGAAATGGGGTCTTGGTTCCCTACGCTGCTGAAGGGAATTCAAAATCACATATGCTACCTCCCAGGAGAGTGGTCTAAACAACACCCAACAGGTTCTTCTGCAACAGGGAGTCTCTCAACCACACCTATTAAAACTGTTGCATGTTGCATGCAATGGTAATAGTCATTGGGCCAGACAGAATGATTCTATAACCTAAGGATTGAGGAACTCACCTAAGGGGGAAGAGATCTAGGTTGTAGCAAACTTTTCATTATATCATCTTAATATTCATAGGAGCATGGACTGGAAGCCAGGTCCCCTATTAGTAAATGCCCTAAATTTGTGTTACAGACTTATGCAGACTCTGACTTAATGAATATTTAATTAAGCTTAGAGGAGTTTCAGCAAAATGTCCGAAGAATCGTAGAAACATAAGGCTAGAAGAGACATCAGGAGATTTACTCCCTCTGCTAAAGGCAGAATAATCCCTGACAAAGCCTTCCCAGCTAAGTATTTGTCTAACGTGCTCTTAAAATCATCTAAGTATTGGGATTCAACAGCCTCTCTAGGTAGCTTGTTCCAAGCTTTAACTACCTGCATGGTGAGAAAGTTCTTCCTAATATCTAACTTTCATTTTCTTTTCTATAATTTAAGACAGTTACTTCTTGTTTTGGCCCTGCAGCCACAGTGAATAAGCTATCACACTCTTCCATATAACTACCATTCAGGTATTTGAAGATTTATCAAATTCCCTGTCAATTTTCTCTTCTCCAGACTAAATAACCCCAGTTGTTTCAGTCTTTTCTTGTAAATCATTTTTCCCAGACCTCTAACTATTTTTGTCAGTCTCTGCTGGACTCTATTTTGTTCATGTCTTTCCTGAAGTGTGATGAACACATTACCCAAGGGGAGGCCTCACTACTGCTGAACAAAATGGAAGAATCATTTCTTTTGACTTTTGATGCTCTGACTAATACAACCCAGTATACTATTGGTCTTTAAAAAAACCAAACAAACAAGAACACATTGTTGACTAATATTCATTTTATCATCATGTATAACTTCCACATTCCCTTCTGCAATACTTGCTGTCTAGCCAACTATGTCCCAGTCATGCTACTATTCTATCCAAAGTATAGGGCTTTGCATTTTTCCTT
Organism: Caiman crocodilus; assembly: GCA_030014935.1. Classification (NCBI taxonomy): domain Eukaryota; kingdom Metazoa; phylum Chordata; order Crocodylia; family Alligatoridae; genus Caiman; species Caiman crocodilus. Next base: position 58,458,976 of record JAGPOW010003642.1, on the reverse strand, counting down.
ATTGAATTACTTTTGATGAATTCTGAACCTTCCCTCCAGTTTATAAAAGCATTATGAATTCTAATCTTAATGTTCTAATCCTCATTTTACCCTTCAGAGAACCTGCAACTTCAAGTGGTTTAGCACCTACTCCGGACCTAAAACAGAGTAGGATTCAAAACAATGGTGTCTGTCCACCTACATTACCTCATTGTTCAGGCAGAGCACATTTCATGTAGATACACAGATTCCAGCTCTACAGAATGACATTCTGAGACCAGAACCTTTCCAGCTTGGTGCCCTCAACATTAGCCTACAGAGTCACACTCACTTTTTCTCCCTTTCTGTCTGGCCCAATGAATTTTGATCTCTTTTCTTCTTACTAGCCCAGCTTGAAAAGGAGGGGACAGTACAGTACATTCATCCAGAATAGTCTGTAGATAGATAGTTGGGAGCTCTCATAGGAGGCTAGAGGCATGGCTTTGAAATCTTGCTTAGATATGTGATCTAACCATTAAACTATAATACATTGGGAAGGGACAGCTGCACCATAATAATAATTTTCTAAAAGAAAAGAGTGATCCCTGCTTAGTTCTTTGAAATAAAAAGCATAGGTGTTATCTACAGGAAACAGGTCTGATACCTGGATCTCAGGTGGCTAAAAAAATCTTCCTGAAGCCCAGATGGGTGGTTTAGGAATCACCTCTATTTTTAGCATCATTCTACAGCTGAATATGGAGTCTGATGGCTTTTGACAGCAACTTACCTGGTGTGCTGATGCATTTTTTAATCAAGTTCTGATGTTCCTAGCTCATCCCAAGATGTTAGCTAAGCTGTCTCACTCAGGGCTTTGGATTCTAATTGGACCACCTGCCTGAACATTAGACACTGGGGCACCTAACTTTTAGATGCCCTCATCTGTGGCCTTAAGGGCATCAGACATCTCCAAGATTAGGCAAGAGATTTGAAGATCTGAATTTTGGATTTAGGCACATAAAATGGCAGTTTGCTACCTAAGCACATTTGTGCATCTAGCTTATAATCCTTCTAGAAGTGTGCAGAGACAACAATAAACCATTTTAAAAAGGGGCAGAGAATGACTTGCTGCTCCATAGTATATTTCAACACTCTTGGCAGCACTACTTCTGAATGCTTCTACACTGGCATAGAAAAGCTAAATCTCTGTAACCTTAAACTTCATGAAAGTGGATGAAACCTTGCTCATTCTCATTATTACACACTCCACATGTTATTCCTAGATGCTAGGGTCAGAAGGGACCTCAAAAGATCACTGAGTCTGAACCCCTGCCTTGGTAGGAAAGAGTACTGGGGTCAGATGACTTCAGCTACATGCCTATATAGTTTTCTCTTAAAGATCCCCAAGGTAGGGGAGAGCACCACCTCCCTTGGAAGCCCATTCCAAATTCTGGCCACCCTTGCCATGAAGAAGTTTTTCCTGATATCTAGACTAAATCTGCTCTCTGTCCATTTGTGACTATTGTTCCTTGCTACCCCAAGAGGTGCCCTGGTGAACAGAACATCTCCAATTCCTTGCTCCATCCCCCTAATGAATTTGTACACGGCCACAAGATCACCTTAGCCTTTTCTTGCGGAGGCTGAAGAGCTCCAGGTCCCTCAGTCTCTCCTCATAGGCCTTGTCCTGTAAACCCCTAACCATATGAGTAGCCCTCCTCTGGACCCTCTTGCATCTATCAACATCCTTCTTGAAGTACGGTACCCAAAACAGGATACAGTACTCCAACTGCGGTCTGACCAATGCCACATAGAGGCATTACCTCCTTGGTTCTATTTGTCATGCATCTGCTGATGCATGATAAAGTGCAGTTTGCTTTGCTGACGATTTCATCACACTGTTGACTCATGTTCATTTTGGAGTTCACCATGACTCTGAGATCCCTTTCCACTTCTGTGCTGCTGAGAGGGTCACTTCCCAGCCAGTAGGTGTGCTGGAGATTTTTGTGCCCTAGGTACAGCACTCTGTACTTGTCCCTGTTGTACTGCTTCCTATTGTGTACTGCCAACTTTTCTAACCAGTCCAGGTCTGCCTGCAATCGTTCCCTTCCTTCTGGAGCGTGCACTTCACCCCACAATTTAGTACCACCTGCAAACTTGGACACAGTACACTTCACACCCCCATCCCAGTCATTGATGAAGATATCAAAGAGCACAGGTCCAAGGACCAAATTCTGTGGGACACCACTACCCACATCCTTCTAGGTCAATACCGACCTATCTACTAACACTCTCTGGGCGTTTCCACACATGCAAGCATGTGCACTTGCAGCAGCTCAAATAAAAGCAGTGCAAATTTGACCCAGGGCTTCTTGCTTCAGTGCACATGCTCAGACATGCACTTTGTTGTGGAGCAAATTGTGCCACTTGGCTCCTCCCAAATCTGCAGCCAGGGGCAGCTAGAGCCTGGGTCCAGCATCTGTGCTGTCCCCAGCAGTATAAAAAGCTGCCCTGTCCTGGCCCCATCAGTATAAAAAGCTGCCCTGGCAAGTAGATCAGGGTTACTCACTCTCACGAGCTTCTGGGCCCCAGCCGATTGGTATCTGAGGACACTACCCCTTGTGCCAGCTGGACTGCTGAAACAAGGGTTTTGGCCCCCTCAACATGTGGTTCGGCCCTCTCACAAGGGGTACGGTCCCTCAATAAGGGATTCAACTGCCACACAAGGGGTATGGGCCCCCAAAAGGGGGTTCAGCCCCCACACAAGGGGTATACCCCCCAACAGGAGATTTGGCTCCCAAACAAGGGGGTTGGCCCCCAAACAAGGGATTCAGCACTTTCACAAGGGGTATGGCTCCCCAACAGGGGTTCAACCCCCACACAAGTGATATGCCCCACCAACAGGGGATTCAGCCCCCCAACAGGGGTTCAACCCCAAACAAGGGGTTCAATCCCCCAACAGGGGGTTCAGCCCTCTCACTAGGTGTGTGGCCCTCCAACAGGGAGTTCAGTCCCCACATAAGGGGTATGACCCCCCAATGGGGGCCAAATGGTCCCCACAGGGGCTAACACCCTCCTTGCAAGACCCACATGCCCCACCCTAGCCCCACAATTGCTTCCCCACCTGGCCCCACCTGCCTGCTATAAATCCATGCTGGTTTCCCTACTGCATTATTTTTCCCGCTGGACTCCTACAAATATGATCCTTCATAATCTTCCAAGATAAAAGACCTTTTGAAGGTTGGAGGTGAGACTCACTGGCCTATAATTACTTGGATCCTCCTTTCTCCCCTTCTTGAAAATAGGGACCACACTGTCCGTTTTCTAGTCCTCCAGGACTTGACCTGAGTGCCATGAGTGCTCAAACAGCCGTGCCAGTGGTTCTGCTATGACACCGGCCAATTCCTTCAGTGCTCCTGGAGGCAGCTCATCCAGGCCTCCTCACTTGAACACATCCAGTCCATCCAAGTGACTCTGCACCAAGTCAGTGTCAACAGTTGGTGGGCTGGTGTCCCTCTGATGCTCATCTATGAACCCATTAGGAGACTTATCTTGACCCCTATTCAAGAGCACTGAGGCAAAAAAACTCATTGAATAGCTTAGCCTTTCCTCCCCGTCCATCACTAATTGCTCCTTCTTGTTCAGTAGGGTCCTATGCTGCCCTGCACCTTACTTTTACTCCCTACATACTGAAAAAAAGACTTTTTGTTGTTTTTAATTTGTGTTGCAATCCTCAGCTCTGTAGTTGCTTTGGCCTTTCTGTCTCCTTGCAAGTGCAGGCCAAGTAGGTGGACTCTGCCTTGGTAGTTTCCCTCTTCTTCCACTGCCTATATGCTTTCTTTTTTGCCCTTATGCTCCCCTGGTTTTCCCTGTTTAGCCAAGGAAGTTTTGGGGCTCCTTTCCCCCTTTTCCCTCATACTGGGATAGTCTCCTTCTGCGCCTGAAAGATTGCTTCCTTTAGAAACTACCACCCTTCCTGGACTCCAATCTTGTGAATCCTCTTCTCCTGCAGTACATAATTGACTAGACTCCTAAGCACACTGAAGTTAGCCTTTCTAAAGTCAAGCATTTCCACCCTACTAGTTATCTTACCCACCCTATGCTGTTGGTGAATTTGATTGATTGGTGGTCACTGTCTCCAAGGTGACTGTGAACCTGCAGCTCCCCTACCAGATCCCCCTCCTGTAGCCAACACCAAGTCCAGTAAGGCATTCCCCCTAGTGGGACCGTATACCTCCTGCATTAGGTGAAGGTCCTGCACACAGCTTAAGAACCTACCTGAACAGTTGGATTTGGCTGACTGCTCCTCCCAGCAGAAATCACGGTAGTTTAGGTCCTCCATGACAGCCAAGTCCCTAGACTGTATGGCCTCTGAGAGCTGCCTCAAGAATTCCAAGTCTAGCTTGGAGTCCAATATGCTGGAGTTTGCATTTTCTTCTGAAATAATTCTCTCTGTCTAATGCCATTCCTCAAACCTTCTCAGTTTTCTAGGCATCGCCAAATGAAATTAAATTTTTTTCTCCCACTCTTTGGATTTCGTAGTAGACACGCTGACCTCATTTGAGTACTCGCTTTCCTGTAGACTCTGCATTACTAATATTGACTTATTGCTCTTCCTAGTTGTGCTAGTCTTTATAGCCCAAAGATTTCCCCTTTTCTGCATCCCTTAGAACCTCATTTCTTCAGTTACTGAATTTAAAGCATATACTATTTACTCAGTCTCTCCCCATAGCATTCTTTCATTCTTCTCCCACTAGCTAGTTTAAAACATCCCTAACCATAACTTTGCAGCTTTTAAATTTCAGCTGGCTTTTTTCCCCACTCTTTGCCATATATTGGTATGGGTTTAACTTTTCATAGCTTGTATGCAGCTCTCTAAATTGTTACTCTTGAATGAACTGTTTTCTGTACTCTATTGTGCACAAAGGCCGCCATATAAAAATAGAAAAAATTGCATTGTACCTCTTTTTATTGTGGATGTGAACTACAGCGTTTGTTGCCCTGCCTATATTTTGTGTTACTGATCAGGTTTTTCATCTCATTCTTTTGTCCTCAGTGGCCTTCTAGAAAAATAAAATGGAGATAGTATATCCCCCTATCGTTTGCTATTAGAATGATATATAAATCACCACATTGGGACAAGTGACATTAATAAGTCAAAGCTGTATAAATTTTCTGCACTTTGGCAGTATCAATTAACAACTACAATGTGGTTTAACTAGCTGAATTGTGCTTCTCAACAGCAGCTTTTCACTCCTACAGAAATGCACACTGCAGTTAATTCATTGGTTGTCAGTTAAGCTCTATGATTTATTATGTGAAATACAGAACTGTATTTTAAAATAAATTTCAATTTTCAAGAACAGTTATTATGAACATCTTCTGAGCATGATCCTATATTCCTTGATCCCACCCCTGAGCTTTGGTGGGAGTTTTGGATATATGATAAATCCAAAGTCAGGTCTTTTACAGAACTGCTAAATTTACACCTTAAAACCTGACACAAAAGTGTGAATTCTAAAATTAATCAGAACTATAATTTCCTTTCCACGGTATTTCCTTCTGTCTTATATACATGCTTAATTATCAGATCTCAGAGTATTCATTCCCACATTGGGAAACAATTCTGTTATGAAATTAAGGCTTATTATGAGTCTGAATAGTAAACATGTATCATATTTAACGTTCATCCAGTGTGGATGCGAGTGGAATAACCCTCTCCCAACCCATAGAAAAACTAGAAAGCTGGCAGGGATCATATCCCAGTTTTGCACTTCCGAATACACATGGGTCTCTTAAGCATTCTAGCAGGACCATGTCCCAGGAGCAGCTGCGATTCCCCCTGGTACCTCCACCAGTTCTTACCTTGCTGTGCCTCTAAGCTGCTCTCCCTTTTTTTCTCACCTGTCATGCCTTGATATTCTTAATAAGTTTGAAAAGGGAGGCTACCCAAGAGCCTTAGAGTGAGCACAGGTCATAGATTCATAGATGCTAGGGTCGGAAGGGACCTCAATAGATCATCGAGTCTGACCCCCTGCATAGGCAGGAAAGAGTGCTGTGTTCAGATGACCCCAGCTAGATGCTTATCTAACCTCCTCTTGAAGATCCCTAGGGTAGGGGAGAGCACCACCTCCCTTGGGAGTCTGTTCCAGACCTTGGCCACTCTAAGTGTGAAGAAGTTCTTCCTAATGTCCAGGATAAATCGGCTCTCTGATAGCTTGTGGCCATTATTTCTTGTAACCCCTGGGGGTCCCTTGGTGAATAAAACCTTACCAATTCCCTTCTGTGCCCCTGTGATGAACTTATAGGCAGCCACAAGGTCGCCTCTCAACCTTCTCTTGCGGAGGCTGAAAAGGTCCAAGTGCCCCAGTCTCTCCTCATAGGGCTTGGCCTGCAAGCCCTTAACCATACGAGTGGCACTTCTCTGGACCCTCTCCACATCCCTCTTGAAGTGCAGCGCCCAAAAATGCACACAGTATTCCAAATGCAGTCTGACCAGTGCCCGATAGAGGGGAAGTATCACCTCCTTGGTTCTGTTTGTCATGCATCTGCTGATGCACGATAAAGTGCCATTGGCTTTTCTGATGATTTTATCAGACTGACAACTCACGTTCATCTTGGAATCCACTAGAACCTGCTTCCCATTTAAAAAAAATGGAGACGATGTAGCAAATAAATGCTTTACTCACACTTCCGGGCCAGCAGTTTCCTTTACAGCAGCTTCAAAACCAAACTTGCGGGGAACTCGAGAGCTCTACGCACATCTGAATCATGTATTCGGTCATGATGAGGGCGCCCAGGGGGTGGGACATCGTGGACGCAGGACCTCCAGTGAGGGTGATCAGGCCTCTCTGATATTGTGTGGGTCCCTCCCTTCTTTTCAACGGGCTTCACTTTTATACTGCCCAAATAGACAATAGGATTAAATCCTTTTTGGCGTGTTGAATGGATTGCATGAGCTGGGGATTTTGCTGCATGCACTGATCGCGCGGCCATTAGACTGCACTCACCATCTCCCCCATGTTGTGAGCATAACTTGCTCTCATGTCTGGCGTTTAGTCACCTTTTTTTTAATCACAAGCTGCACCCTACACACCCTGCCCTGCTTCATCCTGGGCAGACCCGGGGGCACAGACTCCCCCCCATGCCCCCTGGACAAGCCGTAGCTCTGTTCCATGCCCCTTCCTGGTGAAGGAAATATAGGAGAAGGAAAAAACAAGGTTCCATAACCGTTTTGTCCCCAGCCTGTTTGGATCTAAGGGTTAACCACCCCCCCGTTTCCCTGACACATGGTGTCATGAACAGGATCCTCGGGGCAAAGAGGGAACGAAGGAGATCTTGACAAGCTAGTCAGGTACTGCCTGTGGGGGAACCATCACTGACCCCCGATCACGGACGCTGATACTCTGTCAGCCCATGTGGTGTATCACCAAGCTGGGCGAGGCAGAAAGATGGTGGACTATTTCTCCATTAGCCTGACTGAGGGCAGTGAGGAGCCGCTTAAGGAATGGGTTGTGTATGGCCTCAGCCCTGCAGCCCTAGGGTGTCTTCTTTCCAGCCCCGTGGTTCTTTACCACCCGCCCAACAGAAAATCAGAGGCGTCACTTAGCTGTGTCAAGCCCAAGGGTGCAGGTGAACACACTCCCACGAGGGAGTATGACAGATGCATCCAGTATCTGAAGGAGGGGAGTGGCTGCGAAATCCCCCCCCGGTAAATTCAGATGCCCCAACCTTGAGCCCGGGGGCGCCGAAAACAAAATTCTAACGGCACTCCGTGAGAGTCTTGAGGTCGATGGACGAGACACCACAGGGTGGACAGGTCAAAAGTGGAATAAGGGAAAGATAATTAATGTCCTGTTTCGCTCAGTGACCACCCTATTACGACATGCGGCGAACCAAGCCAGCATAATAGATGCACCGACTAAGACAGCTACGCAGCAGAGTACCTTATAGCCTGAGCCACCGCTTAAAGATGGTGTCGCAGGAAAAGAAGGGGGAGTAGCCGAAAAGTCTTGGAGAGGAAACTCCGACGCTAGCGAAACCCCATCGGCCCAACCCGAGAAACCACCCCCATACAATACCCCGCCAGAGTTATATCCTGCTTTCCCCGCTGACGTAGGCTCACCCATCCTGCATGCAAACCCCATAGCCTTAGTGAAAACCATCACTGATGGCGCGGGAACCTGCACCCTCACTACCCTCCGCACGTGCACCAGGGGGGAATTCCAAGAACTGGCAACTGAATCTGGGTGAAACACTAGTAATGTGGTTAGGACGATTACTATTAGAACACGGGTCAGATTTAGTAGACCCTGAGGAGTGCACCACCTTAATGCACCAACCCGCATGGAGTGGAGGAGCGTGTAGCGACACGACTCAAATATTGCACAATAAGGTTTGGCCAATTGCCTTGTGTGCTGCTGTAGTCCCAGCACTGCTGAACCAAGCCCATACTTGGCATGCGGATCCACTCAGTGATTCATCGCCTGCACAGCTTTTGTATGCAATAGCGGGAGCCAGTTACTTAACCTGGGATGCCGTACGTTATCCACTAACCCTGGCTCCACACCAGGCGAACAGCGTTTGGCCGCATCACTGGTGCAACAATCCCGGCAAGGTTCCTGTGCTTACATCAGCAGTGGAGGCCTGCGTTGAAATTCATGGAGACATGAATACATCCACGTTCCACTTGTTATTACACCCACTGGCAGGGGGGCTGATAGGGAATGTCCTAAGTAGCCTGGGGAAGCTTACCACAGCACAAAAAATAGAACCCAAGCTCACCCCGCTAGCGGTAGTGCAAGCGGTTGGGGCATGGAGAGCACCACATGGTAAACCCCAAACTGATCGCTCGCTGCACGGATGACCACTGGACCGCACACCTGAGGAATGTGCCTTGTTTGGGTTTCTGCTAAGCAAAAGTGGCCTGACAAGGATTCAGCTTTGCAGGTTAGGAGATGAGGGGCAAAGAACACTGGCAATAAACCTAGGCTTTAAGCCTAAAAGGAGAGGAACCAGACAAAGAAAAAAAATGAATAGCGGCCGTCGACACAGGCAACGACGGCCGACTCATCAGTGATGAACATCCATATGCAACCTATAATGTGAGTGCGACTGCAGATTCTACCCCTACCGCTATATATTTTTTGCTAGACACGGGAGCACAAGTAAACATGTTGAGACCTGAGACACTTCATGTTAAGATATCCAAAGTCATCTTTGTACAAGGGCTGAATGCCACGACATCCACACCCGTAGTCAGGTTTTGGATCAACAAAAGGGCGCTGTATGGAGTCTTAGGGGGCATAAACATCTTGGTATCCCCGCAATTAAGGCATTGGCCTTAAAGAATGCCATATACCTAGCACTCCCATTGCCTGTGACACCAGGTGAAAAACACCAACCAGTGCTAGTAAACCCTGCACCCTGGCGATAACAGCCAATCCCGACACGCACTGACCTGCAGTCTCAAATCCAAAATCTTTTGGCTAACTTGTGCAAGTGAGGATGCATCTAGCCCATAAAATCCTCTACCTACCTTTTGGCTGGCTGGGGCATTCTCAAACCAGGAAAACCAACGGAAGCCCGTCTGGTGGTGGACTACCGGCAAGTGAATCATCGTTGTAAACCACTTCAAATGCCCGCTGCGCAAACTGTCTTGGATATCCTTGATGGCATAACCGAGATGCAGAGGGGCAGAGAGTGGTTTGCCACCACACTACACCTAAAGGACATGTTTTATTCGATCCCTATACATGACCCGCATGGGATCCTCAATATGTGTGTAGGTGGACAAATGTTTTCCTGAAAGTTTTACCCACAAGGCTACCGAAACACACCGGCATTGGTAGCCACGGTGATGAATGGGATGATCGACAGCTTTATTCGTCCCTGCCCGGAGACAGCAGACATTCGCATCTCGGCCTATGTCGACGACATTGTTATTATAGGACACGATGGTGCTGTGGTCCGTGCCACCACTGCGGACCTAAAGGACCACCTGAGCAGTCAAGGATGGATGGCAAACTCGACCAAGTCCATAAGCGAACCATCCTCAGACATTAAGTTTTTGGGGACACAATTCACAGGACAATCGCGATCGGGAGCAGCACACAATGCTACCCCTGAGTTATCCTCACCTTGGCCGACTACACAAGCAGACTTTCAAGGCCTGCTAGGCCAGCTTAACTGGTTCCGCCACTTCATAACACCATCACATCTGAAAGTCATCCAACGGTTGCAGCACCAAATTCGCAAGAAAACACGATGTATAGTTCCATGGAGTGAGCATGACCAAGCCGCACTGGAGAAGGTTATGACCTTTTGGCTAAAGGTTATGACCTTTTGGCCACAGGTTAAAAAGATGCGTCTGATTGCACCCCCCGCCGGCAACCTCCTGACAATTTACGTAGGCTACATCATGGAGCATATCTGGTTCACAGCCAGTGACGCCGAAACGGGAGACCTCGTGTACACTGGTCACCGCACACTTCAAAGCTACCAACACCAGTATGCTGTCTAGGAAAAATCATGCTCGTGGCTCACCTGGGAGAACACCTTGCAGCAAGCCTTGTTGCACTTGTACTTGTTGCACCCAGTGGTACCACACTGGGATTACTTGACCCTAGCAAGATCCATCCGGAATATCAGGGCACGGCAAAAACCTGGAGTGCCCTAGTCCTTTGTCATCAATATCACTGGTCGACATGGCAAGTTGCTGACGGAGAGATGATCCTGACTGCTGAACAGGATGATCTCACTATACCACGATTGTACGGGACCATGTCCCCAAAGTGGATAGCTTCAGATGGTACATCCCTTAATGGTGGAGGTTATGAATATTACTGTGACCCTTGTCACGACTATGAACTCTGAATGTCTCATCCAGGAGAGTCAGTCCAAGCATCTGAACTACGAGGCTTTCAACTAGCTCTTGAACACATCTACCGACACCACGATGGGACGCTTCCGGTACCCAACATAGTCGTAGACTCAGAATATATATACAAGATTGTCACTGGAATAGCACAAGTTACAGGACACATGGCTCTCCGGGACGATGTCAAGGCTACCTTACTGAGCTTATCTATTCGTCCCTTAATCAAGCACACATGATCTCACCGATCTGACACGGACCCCGTATGTGCCATCATAGATCAGCTACTGGCCCACCAAAGACCCATCAACCAAAAGGATACACCTCAGTTACACATCGCTGATATTATAGACGCCGACCCCTTTCTGACGACTCCATGAGCGTTGGGGACACCCTGGAGTGAAAAGGACGCAAGCTTGCTGGAGGGAGCAAGGCAGCAAAGGACTGAGTATAGAGCAATTGAAAAGAATAATTCAAGCCTGTTCTGCCTGTGTACGAGAAAAAACAGTGCACCACAAGCACCAAAAGGGCACCTATGACCCAGTGTACTTTGCTCCAGGTAAGGTGTGGCAAGTAGACCTGCTCAGGCCACTCCCAGGAGCCAAGCCACCGAACAAATGGCTAGCAATCGTAGATCTGGGAACCTGTCAAATCCTTGTCCTCCCCACGAGGAAGACCACTGCTCCTGTAATTCAAGGATGCCTACAGCTTGCTTTCCTTCATTGGCAAGTACCCCACATTATACACTCCAATGGAGGACCACCCTTTAACTCTAAAGGCTTAGAGCGGTTTGCGACAGAGCATAACGTTCAGTGGCACCATCACCTACCCTTTCACCCACAGTCCAACGGCGTTGTAGAGTGCCAAATAGGACTATGAAAGGAACAGTTATTACTGAAGGAAAATGGATCATTTAAGAACTGGACCAAGTACAACAATGATGCATTAATTGCCATGAATGCCACCAAAGCTTTGTGGGATGAACGTGCCCTGATGCCACACTCACCTTGGAAGCCATGTTACTCAGCCCAAGAAACAGTGTGGCTAGCCATTCCCACAGCTACCAGCAAGTGTCCAAGTCCAGTTTCCGGTGTTGTGCTTAAACCCGGCGAGTACCCAAATACCTATTTTGTTTCTCTTGAAGCAGTCTCACCCGCACACACTGTCTGCGCCCACCATAATTGGCTAAGTCAACATAGAACAGTTTAGTATGCATTACTAACAAACCCCAAGTTTTGTTTTCTAGCCCGAGATGGTATAAAGCTGCCAATGCATGACATGCTGTGAAACATTGACACCCATCGCTGTGACTGAACCCATCGGCGATGAACCTCAGCAAAAGCACCATGCTGTATCTAGACAGAAGAAGTCAGATTCGATAGCATCAGAGTTGAGATTTTCATCATTCTTGTGCACTTAATTACACTTTTGACACATTGTTAATGATGTTGTATTTTATATGTTTTAGTTTTATATGAGACTTACTCGCTCAAGTATGGGAGGAGAGACTTTCGAGCTCAAACATATCCAAAGTTGGCATTTGGTCAAGGGGGCATGTGATAAAGAAAAGGTGACCAAATGCCAGACATGAGAGCAAGTTATGCTCACAGCGTGGGGGAGGTGGTGAGCGCAGACTAATAGCGTGCGATCAGTGCATGCAGCAAAATCCCCAGCTCATGCAGTCTGTTCAGCGTGCCAAAAAGGACTTAATCCTATTGGCTATTTGGGCAGTATAAAAGCGAAGCGTGCTGAAAAGAAGGGAGGGACCCACACAATATTGGAGAGGCCTGATCACCTTCACTGGAGGTCCTGCGTCCACGATATCCCACCCCCCGGACGCCCCCATCATGACCGAATACATCATTCAGATGTGCGTAGAGCTCTCGAGTTCCCCGTAAGTTTGGTTTTGAAGCTGCTGTAAAGGGAACTGCTGGCCTGGAACTGTGAGTAAAGCATTTATTTGTTACATCGTCTCTTCATTTTTTTTAAATGGGAAGAAGAAGAAAGAAAAAACAAGGTTCCATAACCCTTTCGTCCCCGGCCTGTTCAGATCTAAGGATTAACCACCCCACCTCATTTCCCTACCCCACAGCTGCAGGCTGCAGCCGTGCGCTAGAGACAGCCTCTTCTTGGTAGGGGCTGGGCTTGGGGCAGGCGGCGGTGGTGCTGGGAGTGGGCCTATGAGGTGGGGAGGGCTGCAGCCACCCCAAATTTTGACACAGACCCTCCTGTCAGTGCCGTCACTGCCCACCCTATGTAGCCCCAGCTTTTCTCAGCAAGTGGGTGGTGGCAGAGCATTGAGCCAGGGTGGTGCTCTGGGTGGGCGGCAGTGGTGCTGGGAGGGGGGGCTATGGCAAAATTTGGGGTGGCTGTAACACTCCCCCCCAATAGCCCTGCTCACATTGCCTCTGCCACCCACCACGAGTCCAGCCCCCACTGAGAAGAGCTCTAAACAGCCCCAGCTGCAGCCTGCAGCTGCTGCCCACCCCCCCCACCACACACGGATCTGGGGAGACACACCCCTCCCCGGATGAACCGTGGCTTGATCCTGTGCTCCACCCCACCCCAGCCGGACAGCATCAGTGTCTTCCCCTGTCCCTGCCCACTCCTTCCCTCACCACTGGGGGCATTGATCTGTCTCCCCACACCTTCTCGCCCCACTCCCCTTCCACCATGACAGACTTACCAGCAGCACACAGCTCTCCCAGCTGCCAGGCTGTGCTCCTCACTTCCTGTGTGTTGTGCTGTGGCTGTGCGCTGCACATTGTCAGCTGCATTGGGCTGAATTCTGATACAGCCAATTTTCTTTATATCGGTGCCGATCCAATATCAGAACAATGTATCAGTGCACCTCTATCTAGGACTTTGGGCTCCTGGCCCTGTCTCTGCCCTTCTCAGGCACTGGGACCCAGCCCTAATCATTGCTCTTTTCAGGCACTGGGTCCCTGGCCCTGGTCTCCACCCTGTTCAGGCACTAGTGGGGGCCCCCAGCCCTGGTCTCAGGATTACAGTCTCTTTGTCAGGCTCTGGGAAAAGTATAGATGGTACAAGATGGTAAAAAGTCCCCATAGGCAGGAAATAAATTTCAGTTTTGCACAGAGGGAGCTGAAGATGGAAGGCTGTTCCTCTGGGTCCATGAGAGTGTCTTTGTGAGCTGTGCTAAGAAGCTCTTTGATGTGTAGATCAGGTAGAATTCCTTCACTGGAGGTGTTAGATGGCACTCTGGCAGTAACACAAATTCCCAGCTCACTGGCTGTCTACCAAAAATACTAAGCATGCTGGCTGCATAACAAAGTGTTTCTCATCCTGGTACTTCAGACCTGATCAGCTTTCAGCCCCTTACTCACAGATCCCGTAGTCACAGGGTCTCAGCCCATGACTTGAGCTACAGGCATCTCAGGGCACAGTTCCTTCCTTGGGAGCCTGCCCAACTGAACTGTTTCCCTGGGTCAGGCTCTGAGCATCTCTCTCTCTCAAGGTTGACAGAAGCTCTGTAAGTCAACCAGCAACAGTCATTTCCAAGCCAAACTCTTTTCCCTTTGGCCTCCAGAGCTAGACTGCCTGCCCTGGCTCAAACCTTGGATTTGTGTCTCCCCTGCCCCTTTCTAGTCAGATGAATTCCCTGAGCTGACCACAGGTGTTTTTGAATTAGGCTTGCTGACTGGAGTCCAGGGTAGCTTAATACTGTTGGGCACTGCTATAGCAGTAGCTTGTCTTCTGTTGCAAGGTTCTAGCACTACTACTAAGCTGCCAGCACTGCAATAGGTCTCTTACTGCCCACACAGGCCCTGCTTGTAGTACTGCAGAAGTAGCTGCTCTGGAATAGGCACTGATCATAGCCTATAACTCTACTAGCCAGTTCTACTACCACCCCCATGTGGAATCTTCTGTCATCTGGGGACATCCCTGGGTGGCTTCTCCTTGAAAGTAACAGGAGCCATAGGCTCTCTGTTACAAGCATATATTAACCCTTTACATTACAGAAGCAAGGTGTTGGCTGCTATGTTCCCTATGCTGTGACAGGTACCTCTGGCAGGTTAGGGTGTTATGTTTTGTGTAGTATTAGGGTTGATGGTAGTTTTATGAAGAGTTTAGAGTAGTGTAATGATTTAGGTCCTCCAGTGAATAATGACAACTATGAATGAAGAGAGAACAGACTTTTTAATGATACCACAGCATGGGGTTCCTCTAGCACAGACGATGTGGCTACCTCCATCTTGATTTCTCCTTACTCGCTACATCTTCCTTTTTTTAATAGATATAAAAATAACTATCACAATATAACAACAAAAACACCACCGCAACAATTCAAGCCAAAACCACTACCACACTAAACAATCCATAAACTACAGAGAAGAGCTTACCAGTACTTCACTTTGGAGTGAGTCTTTACCATTCACTTTCCTATTCTTCGGGTCCCTTTAACTTATTCACAGACCTCCACGAGCCTTTATGCCCATTTCACCTGCCTCCTGGATCTCCGGAGTATCAGCTCCCCATTGGAAGTCTGGTGGCTCTCTGTTGGATCATTAGTATCTTCACCTTCTGAGAATGAGGAGGAGCAGGAACTAAGAACTGTTAACTGAGGCTAATCCAAGTCCGTATCTTCTGCTGAGGTCCAAGCTAAGTGGGAGCTTGAGTAGGTCATTGATTCCTTTGAAGCATGCCCCCTTGGTCTGTCTGAATGAGATAGGACTGTGGGTGCACTAGCTGTTTCCATACCCTTCTGGTCCCATTAACAACTGTGCTGGAGACTAGCCACTGTCCAGAGGTGTACTATGATAAGCCAGTAGGGCTTTATAATCCCCCTGACTGTCCAATGCTTTTTTCATTAGGTTTTTCATCATCTGAAGGGATCACTTTGAAAGGTCATTCGATTGGGGATAACTGGGACTTGACGTGGTCTGACAAAAATCCCAGTCCATGGCAAGTTGTCTAAACTCTGCACTGGAAAACTGTGGTCCATTATCACTGAATACTTCATCTGGAATTCCATGCCTTGCAAATATGTCCATCAAGCAAGCTATCACTGAGTGATGCTGGTACACTGTAGTGTACAGATTTCCAAATACAAAGTGTAATAATCAGTAACTATTAAATACATTCTGGAGTCCCACATAAAGGAATTGGTACCCGCTTTCTCATAGGCCCTGTGTGCAACAAGGTGAGGCTTTAGCAGGTTTGCCTGCTGGCAGGATCTGAATTTCAAGCAAATGGAACAGTTTTCAACTATATTAACAATGTCCTGATTAATCCTTGGCCAATTTATCACCTGTCTTGCTTGCTTCTTGCATTTCTCAATACATAAGTGTCCCTCAAGGATCTTCTATAGCATTCCTCTTTGGAGGGTCTGTGGTATTAT
Source organism: Caiman crocodilus (assembly GCA_030014935.1). Classification (NCBI taxonomy): domain Eukaryota; kingdom Metazoa; phylum Chordata; order Crocodylia; family Alligatoridae; genus Caiman; species Caiman crocodilus. Next base: position 58,442,786 of record JAGPOW010003642.1, on the reverse strand, counting down.
GACTTGACTGCCATTGAAAAAATACTCCTTCAATGACTGAAAGTTCATGTTGACAATTCCAGTAGTTCTATACGTGCAAGTCACAGATACTCCTGTCCTCTGGCCAACCTGCAATTATCATTTCTTTCAAGATCCCTAATGAGTGGTCCTTTTCAGTTTCTTCTTTTATTTGTTGTAGCCTCCTGTCCATGATCAAAAGAGAACTAACAATCAAGTTGACGTAAGCTTACATCTCTGCCTCATAGGTGTTTTCTGCTTGTCCAGTAAAGGCTATTGCCTTGGACAGCGTATCTGCTGTAAACAGAAACTTGCCAAGTGTGTACTTCACAACTAAGTCATACTTCTGCAGCTTAATCATCATTCTTTGTGTAACAGACTGTTAATATAAGCTCACCAGATTGGCTTGAGATACTTACCCTGGGCTATAAACAGTGCTGGTGAACTCTGAGCAACACCAAGGGTGGAGCAGGGGAGTCCTGCCCTGTGGAAAAGGAGAAGCCAATCTAAAGAAGGGGTTTTCAGCCCCTCATTTGCATGGAAGGGGAATGGCTGGGGCTGTGGGCCAGCCACCCTGAGCCCTGGTTGGCCAGTTTGCAAGCCAGGGAGGGACTGCCTAAGGGGATAAAAGCAGCAGCTGAATTGGTGTATGGAGACTGCTGACAGTGACTCTGAGGAATGATGCACGAGGCCTAAGAAGAGCTGGGGTGAGCTGACCCAGCAGAGGGAGCAGAGAGACCCCTCTGAAGAGCCTTGAAGGCCCTGGGAGAAGGTAGCAGCAGCAGTTGGCTGTGCCTCCAGCCCTGAATCAGAAAGGGAGTCACAGCCAGGTCTTAGGGCAGAGAGCTGGTACCCCAAGGCCTCAGCACAGTGTGCCAGATGTGTTGGGCATCCTAGAGGCTAGGGGTGGCAGTCAGCCCCCACCACTCTACTGCGGAAAAGAAGCAGCAGCCAAGAGCATAGATGGCATCCTTATCTGGAGCAAGGAGCTGGCACAGTGCGTTGAGGAAACCCCTTACCTTCCCTGGGCAAGTGGGACAGGAGCAGACAAGGGAGTGGGATCCTGAGGAGCATCAGAGTGCCAGGACAAGGTTCCTGGGGAGCTCGGAGCACAGGCTGGCACTCAGAGTGGGATTGGCGAGCTGTGTGACGTGCCCAGACAGTCATCTGGAGCAGGGGTTTAGAGCAGCAACCTGGGAGCTGCCTGTGCTGCTGACCCTCTACCACTTAGTCCCAGAGGGGACTCAGTACTGTCCCTTATCCTGCAGCTGATTGTCATCAGATGGAGTCCCTAAGCTTTGTGCTTGGGCCATTTTGATTGCTGCAGGAGCCTCCTTTGTTGCTTGCCTTTTTGGTTGCCATGGAGGGTTTGGGGGGTTGGGGTTTGATACAAATTGATTGCTGAAGACTAGAAGAGCTTACACTGTTGCAGTCTGTCACTTACTGGGAAGCCTGTTGGAGCTGCTAGAAGTGAGCACCCTGCTTCCTTGCTGTAACCTCAGCAGTGGCTGAAAGCTGCCAGTTACCCTACCTGTGGTTCTTGAGTCAAGGGTTGACTAATGCATTATTGGTGCTGGCCAGAAGCCTTGCCCCACACTTAGCACACCATCCCTGATATTTGGGCAGAAGCAGCAACATTTGGGTCTGCCGCCCGGATTACATTTGAATCTTTAAGGAGCAGTCATTCTGAGGCTTGTGAAACAGTGCCATTAAGGACTTGTGGTCTGTTTCTATGTTCACTTTCTGCCCATAAATATATTGATTGAATCTCTGGCATGCAAACAAAGTTCCTAACAACTTTTTCTCAATCTGTGCATACCTCCTTTCTCCACCAGTTAGTGTTTTAGATGCATATGCAACAGATTGCCATCAGGTGTCAGAATTCTGCAGTAGCACAGCACGTAATCCCAACCATGAAGCACCTGTTGATATCTGTACTGGTTTCCCAGGGGTATAGAATTTTAATATAGGTTCTTGTATTAATTGTTGCTTCAAGCCTTCCATGCTTCCTGTTTTGGATTCCAGCACCATTTATTTTTACTCTCAAGAAGCATCCCGAGAGGTGCTGCTGTTGTACACAGGTTTGTATGAACCTTCCAAGATAATTTACCATTCCCAAAAAGCATTGTGAGTCTTTTTTTTGACTGGGGACATGCCATAATTTCAATATCCTGAATTATTTTCTTGTCCAGTTTCACCCAAATGTCTCCCACAAATGTTAATTCTGTAGCCCCCAAAATAAATTTCTGTCTACTGAGTTTCAAATTTGCAGCCCTGGTTGCCTCCAACAACTCTCAAAGCCTACAACCATGCTCTTCCTTGGTGGAGCCCCAGATAATGATATCATCCATAGAGGTTTCTACACCTGGAATATGCTCATAAATCATATGTATAGTTTTGTGATACACCTCTGGAACTGAAGCTATACCAAAAGATAAATGCAGAAATCAATAACTTCCAAATGGAGTACTGAATGTGCATAATTTAGAACTTTCCTCTGTTAACTTCAGCTGCCAGAATCACAAAGAAGCATCCAATTTACTGAAGAACTACGCATTCGTAAACTGAGCCATAGTCTCTTCTCTGGTGGGCAACTTAAAATGATCTCTGTACAGCCTTATTGAAATCACTTGGATCCAGGCATCGCCGAAGGTGTCCATTATTCTTCTCCACAATAACCAGAGAGTTCACCCACTCTGTTGGCTCCTCAATTTTCTGAATTACCTGGCTTCCTCCATCCTTTTTAGCTCTGCCTTTAGGTTATAATGGAGGGTAAAAGGTACCTTTCTGCACAGGTGTATAACTGGAAGGACCTATTTATTTACCTGAATTGTGTGTTCTCTTGGTAAGCAACCAAGGCCTTGAAACAAATCTTGATATTCCAAGATAAAGTCCTCATAACCCAAGTCAGAGTGTTCTAATGCAAGCACCTGTTTAACCAAATCAAGCTTTTCACAAGCTGCTAGGCCCCAAACAGGTGTTACCTCCTTAGATACTACAATGAATGCAAGACCGTACACCACATTTTTATGTCTGATGCAAGCTAGGCACTTTCCCTTGACTGGTATCTTTGCTCCTGAATAGGCAGTTATGGTTACTTTAGTAGGCCTCAGTTTTGGCTTACTTTTCAGCCATTTATAAGATTGCTCCAGTAAAATGTTCACCTGAGGCCCTGTTTAAATGGAATCATTGTCCCATGCACTTCCAGTGGCAGGATTCAGTCCTCCTCAATAATGGCTCTGCTTGATTCTACTGCATCTATATAATACTCTTCTTCTGGAGTATCTTCAACTGTATGCACATGGACTTTATGGGCTTGCACTTTGCAAAATGATTATTCTTAGTACAATTAAAACAGATCTTTCCTAATACAGCACATTGTTTGGAGCCATGCTGCATTTCACACTGGCCATATGCTTGCCTGTACTCCATCAGCCTGTTAGTAGTAGTTGTGGTAGCTGGGATGACCTCCATTTGAAGTGGTCTTTTCTGTCTTACTGCATGGACAGTGCCCTCAGCTTACTTACATGCATGTCTGTCATACTGCATGGATAGTGCCCTCAGTTGCATTCAGCTCTTTGGCCTGAGCCTTCACAGTTTCAGATGCTCTACAAACCTGTATAGGTTTTTCTAGGGATAGGTTTCCTTCCCATAGCAGCTTCTCTCTTAATCCACTGTCTATAATGCCACAGATTATTCTATCCCTGATTAAAAAAAATCTGTTACATCCCCTAAAACACAGGTCTTGCTGTGATATAGCAGTGCTCTATGCTTTCATATGTTTTTTGCATGCACATTAAACAATTATGTCTTTCAAAAGTCTCATTGTCTTTTGGCATACAATATTCTTCAAGTTTATTTAATCTCATTTAACTTCATGTTTTTGCCTGGAGCAAATATAAAGTTGTTGTACACCTCAAGCGCTTCTTCCCCTACCACATGCAGGAAAATGGATGATTTAACTTTATCCATTTTCTCTTCTGTTTCTATAGCAGCTAAATACAACTCAAACCTTTTTCTAAATTTTCTCCAATTCTCAGCCATATTGCCTGACTACAAAAGGCAAGAAGGGGCTTGTAACACATCTATGTTTAACTGTGTCTCTGAGCTGGTTACACTTCTGACTTACAGAGAGGGTACTCCATTCACAGAGGCCTTTGTTCTTTGCTCAGTGCAGCTTCCAGGCCCTGAATTACCAGCTTTCTAGTAGGGATAAGGCTACAGGTCCATCCAGTCTTCTGTGTTCACCACTTCTGACACTGTGTAATGATCTAGGTCCCGCAGTAAATAACAACAACTATGAATGAGGAAGAGAACAGACTTTTAACGATACCATAGCATGGGGCTCCTGTAGCACAGAACATGTGGCTGCCTCCATCTTGATTTCTCCTTACTTTCCAGAGATCATGTTCAAATTCCTCATGTGACAAGACATTCTCTTTTAAGGGACTGTCTCGAAAGTCTAACCCTTATCACTACAAGTATGAACTTGTATAGGTTGATTTGGATATGGATGATCCTGTCTCAGGCAGGGAGGTGGACTAAATGATATCTAGTGGTCCCTCTCTCAGCATTACTTCTTTATGGGCTTTTTCACACATGCTGCAGAGGTGGGGAGGCAGCTCCGGGAAAGGCTCTAATTAAAGCCCTCAGAGCATCTTGTGTATCAATGTCCCCACATTTCAAAATGGCAGTGGGGATGCTGATACATAAAATGTGGAGGCTGGTTGGAGCATGGTAATTACCACATTATAGTGGACTTGATTAACTGCGTCTGCTCCGATGTGCAGTAACTAACATTTTTCTCCCCCGTGACAGAGGGACATAGACCTAGCATAGCTCTATGTCTGGCTGACTTAAATACCTTAGAGCCCCTCACTCTTCTTTCTCCTCTGTTGTGAAGCTGATGGGAGGGATCATCAGTCTAGGTGGCTGCTTGCCATGCAGCTTTCTCTCTCTAATGTTGAGCAGAAGGTACTCCACTATTTTAACAACTAATTGTACCAGAGTAAGAATTATATCAACATAGCACCTCTTATGTAAACCTTTATGTAAATTACATTATTCAAATTAAGGAAACATTGTATCTAGAGAATCAACTTCTATTATACCTTATAAACCAGTGGTATAATTCCTGTGCATTTATTTGCAAAATTTCATTATTAAGACTCTAAAAGCGTTTTAATAAATCTCTTATGTGAAAAATAAACGGTAAGCTTTGGTATATTTTTTGCTTATGAGATAAAAAGGAATATAAGGTTAAATTAGCTTTTCTGTAAAATGCAGGAGTAGAAACTCAGACATATATTGAAGAGTCATATATGGAGAATTAAAAAATCTACTGTTCTGTATGGCATTCAAACATTTCAGTAACAACTCAGGAAGTAAATGTCATGTTTTTACCTTGAGAAAATACTTTCCTAAATAGTTTTCTGTACCACTGTATAACTTATAATATCATTTTATTAGTTTTCTGCTTTTGGATCTCAGTTTCCTAATGTGACACAAAAGGGAGAGAATATTCTACCTCAAAAAATTTGGGCTCACTGAGCCCAAACCTTCAGCTCCCTTATAAGACAAACTTACAGGCCATGGAGCCCCTTACTGGAACATTTTGCTTCAGTTGTTTTATGTGCAAGAATCAGGGAATTCCCCAAGGTTTAAGCATCTATAGAATACTGATGAGTAATTCAAGATAACCAGAGAAGCCTGAAAAAATTAATAGATTAAAAATGGGTAGTTGTGACTATTTTTCCCCTTTTCCAAATCTGAGAGGAGGCAAGTGAGTATAGCCCTAATTAATACCTCCAGCCACGCAAAATTCCAAACAGTATAATAATAATTGCATACTCTGAAAACTTCCTCAGCTTGTGTGATGCTCTCTTATACATAGATCTTTTACCCAACAGTTCTTTCTTTACCTTTTATTTTGTATTATAACGGAGGCTGGCAAGAGTGATCTGCCCTTTCATTCTGCTCCTAGTAGTGTATTTGCTAGGTGTTTTCAGGGAGATATGATCCTACCTTAGAGAGTTAGTGTGAAACATAGTACCTTCATTCATCTTCTAATAAGTTTGCACTTCCATCATCCTCAAATCAGGTGACCTCCTTCTTGTAATGAAATCCCTCCCTCCAAGAGCAGTCTCTATCTTCAATTTGTTTCCACCTGCTCTCTGTCTCTCAATTCCTTTTCCCAAACCCACCATTTTCCTATGTCCTTAATTTCTCTGGCTTCGAAAAGGTTTCTTTCCTTCCAGAGTACTCCACATCTTCTGTTTCCTTTTGTTTTACCATCTCTAGCTCTCTGTTTTCTCCGTTTAGTTCCTTCATTTTCTTATCTCTCATGTTCCCTTGGAACATTAACATTTTTCTCCCCTTCTCTCAAAAGCGCCATGTGTTTCCCCGTGATGGAGGGACATAGATCGAGCATAGGTCTATGTCTGGCTCACTTAGGCAAATAGATATCTTCACTCCTCTTTCTCCTCTGTTGTGAAGCTGATGTGAGGGATCATCAGTCTAGGTGGCTGATTGCCATGCAGCTGTTTCTCACTAACATTGAGCAGAAGCTGCTCCAATATTTCAACAATTGATTGATGAATCAACGGGAAGCTAGAGAGATTGAGAAATAATCTTCTTCACTTCTTTCTTTTTTGGCTTGTGTAGGAAACTGGAAGTGTGTGGAGAACATATTTCTTCCCTTAAAAATTATTCCCCTGCTCTCACTTACAACAAGGGCATAAAGGACAGCAGCCTGTAGCTAACACCATCACAAAAGAACCAAAATCATAAATACTTTAAAGGGATGAAGTGAAAAACAAAGATGGACTAACCCAAAAATCTTTGAGTACTACAGGCCTCTTGCATTAGGAAACTGAAACTATCAGAATAAGGATTATATCAACATAGTACCTTATGTACTTTATGTAAATTTTATATTATTCAAATTAAGGAAACATTGTATCCAAAGAATCATCTCCTATTATACCTTTGTCAGTACAGAACAGTTAAAGAGATGCCTCAGCACAGCTGTGTTATGCACATTGCATGGGTGCAGGAATTACCCATGTAACGAGGGAAAGAAGTCTTGGTACAAGATCAGAGCCTGCCAAAACCTTGCAGCTGCACCGAGTGCATGCTCACGATTGGCTCACCGTAAATTACGTACACGTGTCAGTTGGCAATTGGCCTGATCAACTGCTGATGATTCCCTGCCAGAATCATCCAACACCCCATACCCTGCGTGAGTGTGAGCATCAGTGTGCTTGTTTCCTGTTTAAGTTTTGTAACTCCATGAGATGTGCCTACAGTGTATACAGACTGTAAGTAAAGTTTTTTTTGGTGCAACTGCTGCGTCTCCAGCACCTCAATTCCGCTCCATCAGCTGCCCCATTCCGCCAGCGTTTCTCAGCCCCCACAACCTTATAAACCAGTGGTATATTTCCTGTGCATTTATTTGTAAAATTTCATTATTCAGACTCTGATAGTGTTTTAATAGATCTCTTATGTAACAAAAAAAAGGTAAGCGCTGATATATTTTTTACTTATGAGATAAAAAGGGATATAAAGTTAAATTAGCTTCTCTGTAAAATGCAGAAGTAGAAACTCATACACATATATTGAAAAGTCATAGATAGATTGGGAATTAAAAAATCTACTGCTCTGTATGGCATTCAAGGATTTAAGTAACTACTCAGGAAGTAAATGGCATGTTTTTACCTTGAGTATGAATTAGGTGCATACTTCTAAGATGGTACAGATGGCATTGTTATTGACCCTGGAATAATTTGTGCAACAGTAAAACTTACTAAACTGCTCATCTGATGATAGTTTGTCAAACTCAGAACCTCTGGCAACACAGTAATTTAAAGTAATCAATCACAAAAGCCAGGAGGCTTTTGTAGAGGGCATGAAAACATGTGTTATCAACACCTTCATTTTGCATTGCCTCCTAATGTTCTCAAACATTTGCTTCCATAAAGTTTAAGCTTTGGGCATTTTATACTCCCTTTGGTCTGCTGATAGTTTATGTGAATAAACTTACTGGCAGAATATTTTCTTCATGAAACACTAGAAACTGAAGTGGCACACAACAGCAATAGAAACTTTAGTATTGCTCAGGGAATGATTCAGGTCATTTTCATGACAATATAGAACTGTGGGTAGTTGGGTTACATGATAGCTACAGGTATGGTATAGACGTACTCTGTGGGACAAGAACCATCTTCTGTTCAGATGCCTTCTCGCAGCTATTATGCAAGTAACTCAGTAATTGCACAGTTAAGCTGAGACCGGCTACACATGCAAAGTAACTATCAAACCACAAAATTTCTAAGCAGCTAAAAAGTTAGACCTTGAAAATGTATATCAACTTTGTAGCAGCTTGCTTTCCAACCTGATTTTGCATGTGAAGCAGGGTCTCCCCTGATATAATGGGGCTGGGAGCCCCATTAGCCAATTATATAATATTTAATGGGTCTGGGAGCCCCATTAGACCATTGGGATCCCAGTTGCAGGGGTGTACCATGTCCAGTTGGGCCTGGGAGGCCTGCAGCTGAGATGATACTCCTCAGTCCCTGCTGTACCCAGCAACTCCAGAATGTGGCTATGACCTCCCAGTACCAGTGGTGTGTGCAGACTTGCAGTTCCATTTGTGCTCCACATGCGGCCAAGAATGCAAGGTCCCTAAGTGCTGGTGCAGGGGGAGTCCAGGATGGCTGTTCTGAGATCCCCATTAAATGTCAGTAAATTGTAATATAATGTTATGCTGGATCCCACAATCACATCCCCTACCATGCATATGTGGCATGGCAGAAAGCACAGTTGTGTGGATTATATATTAGATCCTATTTCGCCTTTACCTGCATGTGTGTAGGAAGCCTCAACATCTCTTTCCTAACCTCAGCCTATTTAGACCATTAAATCCATAAAGGAGCTTAGCCATAGCAACATCCCATATTACCATACCCATACCCTAGCCCTGGAATTGGAACCCACAGTCCTGAATTAATTGCCTAAATTCTCTATAAAATAATGGGGTAGTTAGGGATTTGCAACAGCCAGCACACTGCGACAGGGGAGGTACACTTAAAGCTAGCTGAAACAAAATGCTGAAGAGAGGGGGGAATGCTTGAAATTCTTTCTCTCCTCTGCAACCCTAAGCTGGATAGCTATTTGAAACTGGGATTCACAGCTCAAAACTCCCTGTTGGACTTACACCCTGAAATTGCCTTTTCAGCATGGATGACTGTCTCTCTTTTAAGCCATTATCATGGCAGTGACAACATCATGCTGAACATTTTATATAATGGACTGGTCTAATGAAAGCACTTACCCAGGAAGATTATTCAGCATATCCGGTTTTGGAATATTGTTTCAGCCATCTTAAGGCAATATCATTGCTAGTGTGAACAGCCTGAAGGCCATCTGGTAATACTGTAAATAGACATGAGTCAACAATGTGGGACATGGTTTAAACTTATCCACAAGGGCTTTTGCTGTCAGGAAGCAGAAGACTTATGCAAATGAATGGGTGAGAACGGGTGGGGCATGGGGTATTAACTCACTCCACTGTTGTAGAAGCTATGCTACTGTGCATAAAGGAGGGAAAGGGAGTTATGATATAATGGGGCATGGCTCTGTAACCCTGTTATGAGGCCATTGGCTCTGAGCCCTGACTGCAAAATACAAAAAGTGTTTGCAGCAGGGGCCAGATCACAGGTTTCTGAGGAGCATGCCTCATCCCTGAGCTAAAGAGTCATGACTCCTCTTTTCTATCCTTTTTGTAGTACCATGGATTTTGCTTTCCTTTCTGTATACTGCCGCAGCTTCAACAAGAGCAGTGACTGGTGCTTCCCCAACACACAATCAGGGCACAATGACAGGCAACAGCAGATGTGGATTTCAATTCCCACAGGCTGAGGAGGGTACTATACAGATCAACCCCTGCCTGCAGGAGTGTATAGATGACTATCCCCATGAATGAATGAATGAATTTGACCTTGGTACAGTCAGCATGTTAAGTGTATTCAGAGCATGCTGACCAAATCACACTTCTCATGGGCATTTGTTTCCTAATTGGGCTTGGGCATGAGAGAGGCACTGAAATGTTCAACCCTTCCAAAATAGCAGGATCTTTAGGCACATGCCATAGCAGCACTCTAGAGAAAGTCACTGGGAAAATGTAGGTGGACTTTCAAGCGCTTAAGATGAGAGATGGGTTCTGTGGATCATCCTCTTGGGCATAGTTGACAGAATTGCACATAATTCTCACTTTGCATGCTTAAGTCCTTTTGTAGATCCAAGCCAAAGTTTGTTCATTCAAAGGCTTTGAATCCTTTTGTGACATCGCACAGCAAGTATGTTGGAGGTACTTAAAGCTTTAATAATAATGATGAAACTTCAAGCTACAATGCTTACATAGCACAGGCTTCCATTAGGACTAGTACTCATAATGCTTCCTTGAGCGTATAGGGCACCTATACATGTGACGGAGCTCTGCTCTGATGAATGCTAAGTAGCACATGTTGAAGCAGACTCAATTAATCCAATCTGCTGAGAGTTTGCTGGAGCATGCTAACTAGCACACTCCAGAAGCCTCTACATCACATGTATTCAGCATCCCGTGGGCGGTGTGGGTGCTTTAGCTAACAATTGTCAAGCAAGCTTTAGTTAAAGTGCCCCACCACCATTTTGAAGTGAGGGACTCTGAATACATATCCTGCAGACGCTTTAGTTAGAGAGGCTGTAGACACCAATAGGGAACACCACTCCTTCAGAACTGAAGTGTGTTTCCTTCTTATGGCAATTTCAGTGACTGGTGGAGAGGATAGACACCCGGTTATGAACTCTCCTTCGTCTTGTACGGTGTGGAGCAATTAGTGCTCATAACAGTGCCCCAAAAACACAAGCCCTTGTCCAGAAATTTAAATAAGAGAAGAAGATAAGACGAGATAATTTCTCCACATACTACTCCTATGATAAAACTTTTTTTTCGCTTGCTTCCACTGAAACGAGAACATTCCTTTTACTACAGAACTGGACCCCAGATAGCTGAATACTTCCAGAAATTTGCAGAATTTTAGATACCAGAAAACTCCCAAATGTTTGTATAAAAGCCTAAGCTTGACTACAATACTGACAAAGGAAGTATTTGAAAAAGACTATGCAATTAAAATAAAAGTAAAGGTTCAAAGTGTGATTTAAAATGAAGTTCCAATTTTGTTTTCTTATTCATGCTAAAATTTCCTTGCATGGAAATGCTAATGAAAATCCAATTTAATTGTGTTGAACTCTTGTGTTCAGTAATGAATACCATGAAAAGATTGATTTTTATTTTGGTTGATGCAACTCTGGCAAGATGAGGTCAAGGATAAGTCTGGAAAACATACTGCTCCCCCACTCTGCCCTCCCCAAGTGCTTGATATCATTTCTCCAAATTTACCCTAAATTTTACTCATAACTCCAAAATTGTTTATTTCCCTAAAAAAAAAGTTCCAGGGAACTAGTGTTTCCAACAAGCCAATATGCAGGCACAAGTAAGAAAAATCTGCAGTGAGGAGACATTTCAATGTCAAACTCTCATGGGATTTTTTAGAGCTATAAACAAAACAAGATTATTGACAGTGTCCCTTCAAAGTTAATACTGTTCTGAAATAGCAATTAGAGATCTTTTGACAAAAATGATCACTGCCTATTACACATCACAGTTAGTTGAATAAGGTCCACTTATGTGCAACCTTACTACACTTTATTTTTATTCATGACTTTAAAGTCGGCAAGGAGCAGAAAGAGTTATGAAAGGTGAAGGAGATTTAAAAAGAAGATTTTAAAGGAATCAGTCTTGAGGCTGATGTTATTTATTAATTTCATTAATGACCTTGGCACAAAAAGTTCCAAGGTGAATGCTAATGAAGTCTGCTCATTATACAATGTTAAAAAACATTTCTAAAAGTTTGACAGAAGGTTGAAGGAACTCCATGTATTTAGTTTAGAGAAAAGGAGATTAAAAGTAAGAGGTGAGGGGCTGGGCATGACAGTAGCAGATTTCAAATAATTGAAAGGCCACCATAAACAAGATGTAGGAATATTGTTCTCCTTTGCCACACAGGACATGACACATATTTAAGATGCAGTAAAATGGATTTAGATCAAATATCAAGAAAAATGTCCAAATGCAAGAATGATAAGACAGTAGATCAAGTTGCTTAAGAAAACTGGGGAGTCGCTTTCATTCATTGTTTTCAGGAAGTCGCTGGATAGGTGGTATCTATTTAGACAGCTCGTACCTAGACCATTTAGGATTGAAATAAAGACATTATTTTGTTTAAGTACTCCAACACTTTCTATCCAACAGACATGGTGTGAGCATATCTGGCAAACAAGAACAGCATTGAGTTTTTAGCACAAGATACATCAGAATAGCCTCTTTAATTCAAAAATTATGTCCTGAGAAGTTATTGTTGCCAATGCCCACTTTTACTTATGTAATGGATGGGATCATGGGCAGTCCAACCTAATGGTTAGGCTAATGAGCGAGGGCAGAAGCCAAACCACAGGCCCTGTCAGGGAAAAGGAATCAGAAACGAAGTAATCCAGAAGCAGAGTCTAAAACACCAACAGAGGCAGTGGCAGGGTCTGGGAAATGAATGCCAGGTTATCAGATCCAAAGAAAAAGTCACAAGCCAGAATCTAAGAACTAAGCCAAGCAGAATCAGGAAAGCCAGAGAGCACAGGAACAGACAAGTTTACCAAAGCAGACCATAATCAGAATTATTTGCTGTCCTGGAGGCTGCTGCCACAGCTGGAGATAAATGAAGAAACTGCTTTCCCAGCAGACAATCAGAAGGCCTAGACAGTACCATCTGGAGGCCTTAGCTGGGTTAGGACCACCAATCAAAGCCCCAGGCAGGTATGGAAGGGTTGTCTGGTAGGGCCCTAATAGTCAACCTAATAGTTGCCTGTCAACCTAATAGACTGCTGATTAAAGCACTCCCTCAGGAAGTGACACACACTTGTTTTTACATCTTAACCTAAAAGGGATTCAAACCTACATCTTCCACTTCCCAGAAGGCTGTCTTAAGAGCACCAGGAGAGGAAGTGGTCAGACATTTTGATGGTTATGAGGCCTGTGAGAAATTTTTGGTGTCTAAAGGACATTTTTTATTATAGTTAATCTAGGAGATTAAGATGATCTTTTAGATAAATTGAGATTCAGTCATTTAGATGCTTAATGCAAAGAACCTTAACCTTGAACTTGGCTCAAAATTCTGGGAAAAGTTTAATCATACAAAGTGCAAGATTTTGAGCAATTTATACAGCTCATTCTGATGTCTCTTTCCACAGATAGTCCCACACTTTATCATGCCACTCACTGAACATGGGAACACTCTGCCTGACTCGGAGACATGCAATCTTGTTTTTCACTTTCAATCTCATTCCACCTCTTCCTCAAAACTCACTTTTGTCCCATTTAGATGAATATGACTGATGTTTACTCCAGTCTTTTTGGAGGCATAAAGGTATTAATTTGAGAGAGAGGGTCAATTAGTCCTCATATACCTTGTCTAAGTTACCTTCATTCACAAAGTTATCCATATTGAAATGTGAAAGATAGACTTAGTGCTGTATACTGGATTTGATTAAAAAGCATTAGAAAGCAAATATAAACAGGTGTCTGAGGCTGAGCTACTATAACTTGACTAAACTAATTAAGAATGATCAGTGCAATAAATCAAATCAAAGTCATAAATTAGGCTGAATCAGTAGATCAATGGATTAACAACAATTAAATCATGAATCATTTAAACACATTGAATTAATGAAGTGGGTAATCAAACAATTCATGAGGATGACACAAAAAAGAATTGCTTTTGGTTAATCCTACATCAGGAAACTGAAGGAAGGAGCTATTATGCTTTAAAACCACAATAACCACAACTACAACCATGTGCCAAGGTGGCCTTGATTTAGTGGCTGAAGAACTGGAATGTCCATTTTGGATTTAGACATTTGATCAAAAGAGCTTGCACAGGGCAGGGAATGAGATCAACTTAGCTAATCTTAAGGAAGGACAGATACTGAATAATTTTCTTTCTAGCTCACCATGTCAACATCCCCTCCTCAAAATCTCATTGTAGTTCCAGCAGCTGTCATCCACTCCCCTTATTGCTCCCTTCACACACAATTTACCCATTAACTTAAAACAGAGCTGATTACTGAATGATTAAAAAAATATAGTTTCAAAAGACATTTATTTAACTTAATTGAAATCTAATAACCTACATGACAGAGTTGGGCTCTATGTCTTAAGTTTGGGCAATATAAACTTATATTGTACCTGTCTTGGGATCTTTGAATTATGTGATTGTTGTTACAGGACTCAGGAGCACAGGCAGAGGGAGAAAATATTATTTTGGGGGGGCTGAGTACACACATGGACACCCCCCCAGCAGATACTTTTGTGGAGGGGAGGAGCAAGGGGAGAGGAAAGGGATGTAGGGGTGGGGAGCAGATTGAGGCCCCTGCAGTGAGAGAGGGAGTGGGGCAGAGGCTCAGGTGAATGAGGCCCCGAGGCAGGGGCAGGTCATGGGAAGGCTGAAGCCTGGATGGCTTGTCCAAGGGCATGGGGGTGGGAAGGCTCCCATTGCTTTGCACCCCAGGGGAGGCTCATGCCCCACAGATTTGTGCGCAGGGAAAAGGCAGGCTGGGATTCTGTACCCTGCTGCTGCTGCCTTGGGAGCTGTGCACTGCCATGTGCCTGCCACTACTGGCCTACCCTGCATCCTCTGCCTGCCCAGCAGTGACAGGCATGTAGCTGGCACATCTCCCAAGGCAATGGCAGTGGTATGCAAACCCTACCCTGCCTTCACCCCAGGAACAAATCTGGGGCGCATGTACTCCCCTGCTTTCCTCAAGATGCATGGAGCAACGGGAACCCCTCTGTGCCCCTGGATCAGCCTCCTAAGCTCCAACCCTCCCACGACCCATCCCAGGGACCCATTCACCTCAATTCCTGCCCCTGCCTCCACCTCCATGTGTCCCATTCCCCCCCAGTACACCTTCCCCTTCACAGACTGAGACTTGCTTGCCATCCTGGCTGTGTGTCTGAGTCTGTGCATGTCCCTCCCTCCCCTGCTGTAGCCACCTGGAGCCTGTGCCTGTGCCTGTGCTGCCCTGTGGCCCTACTAGCTGCCCCATTTTTGGGGGGTCTAAGCCTCATTGGCCCTGATCTTCCACCATCTATCCTTAGGAGATAGAGTTGCTCAGTCAGGATTGAAGTTATTGAAGTTTCTCTGGTAGTAGAAGACTAGTCAGTCCGAGTCCTGGCATAGTAGGTGCTTGGAAAAATTCACATCTATTTTTCCTTTGGTTGGCCTGTCCTGAACATTTTGCTTCAAATATCATTGGCTGAAAGGAGAACTCTTCTCTTCGGTATGGTCTTTTAGGACTGATTTCCACTTACTCCATCTCAGCAATCACCTTTATAGCTTTCATGGCAATTAAACAGTCAAACTCTGGATACATTGAATATGTTCCAATCCTCTCACAGGGCAGCTTTATGTCTGTCTTCACTAAGAAAAGTTTTCATTCATGTTGTACTTCAAGCAGTGTGTGCTACAAAACTAGAAAAAGAAGACAGTGTAAGGAGTGACTGCATCTGATGCAGTCTGAGGCTAAATTAAGAGGTACCACAGTATAAGCCAAGATCCAGCTGGGTATTAGTGCAAGTCTGGGATATCAAACTGAAGGGCAAGATGTCATTGTCACAGATACACAGGCAGATATACTCTAGACTAGAGGATACCCTGAAGGTAGGTGCAGGAATGGGGGAGGGAAACATGGGAAAATGTTCTGGAACCTGCAGGTGGAAAGGAAGAGGTGGCTAGAAAGAAAAGGCATCCTGTGAGAAGAGGGGGAACTGGAAACTGACCCTGGGAGATTTTCCCAGAAGTTGTTATGACAGCTAAATGGTGGTCTAAATATAGGGAAAGGACTTTTTCAGTTTTGTTTTACTATGCTCTGTTGACAAAGCATTTGATCATTTTCCCTTTTTCATATCATTTGGTCTTCCTTGTAATACCTCCTTTTGTTTTTCTGTTATTTTAATGAAGTGCTTGTGATAAATTGTGGTTTCTGGATAAATGAATAAGATGGGAAGTAAGTGGGGACCCAATAAGCTTACACAAACCCAGGCTGTAACAATGGGAATACCCCAAACTCCCTAGGGTTTTGGCACAGTAATCATGGTATGGGTGAGCAACTGATATAGGCCAGATGGGCCAGGACAGGAACAGAAGCAAACAGGAACAGGCAGGAAACTGATACAGAGGTTCAGAACATGGGGCATATGTAGATGAAATGAGGGGTGTGCATGCACAGCACTTTAAAGTGGGTTAAATGCTTTTGCACCACTTTAATAGTATTGGTGTTTGCACACATTGTTGGCATATTGTGAATTAATTCCAGCTGCTATACCACATGCAGCAGCATAATGATCCTTAAATGACTTTGGGGCATAGCAAACTAAAACACTTTTAAGGAGTTTTAGTTTGCTGCCCTATAGTCGTGAAGTGAAGCACCAGGTCCTGTGCAGTTCAGGGGCTGTGCAGGCATACTGTGCAGGCAGCCTGCCAGCAACCTGGAAAAGCGGGCTCCACTGAAGAACAAAAACCAAAAGCAGTGAACCTGATCTCTCCTCCCACCCCAGAGCCTGAATGCCTGCATGAGCTGCACGGGGACCCAGTCCTTCCTTCCACAGCTGCAGTGCCCTGTGGGACCATGCAAGGCAGGTGCCTGTGGGTGGGTGTCACCTGAGGGTGGGGTGGCCCTGCTGCAGAGGGATGCACCAGCCCCCCCGATTGCTTCGGTCTCTGGCAGCTTGCCTTCCCTTCCCTGCCACTGGAGAGGCAGATAAAACAAAGATGTACATGACACGAGGGTTTACTTCACCCTAAATTGAAGTATTTTCTTTTTAAAACCCACCACTTCAATTTAGGGTCCCTGTTTTGTCTACACACACCCATGGAGTCTAATTCTAAACAAACCAGAGATGGTTGGTTCTCCCAGGCAGCTCTCTGTTGCCCTGTTCAATCTTATGTAGCTAATGTGGGTGATGCCTCTCCCTGAGGGATTATTCAAGAATTATTATGATTTTGATCATCTCCACTTGGGGATGGGCCTTGGCTCATACATTGCCCCCTTCCCTGACACCACTACCAACAAAAACCAAACTGTTTTTAACAGCAGCAGAAATATTGCACAAGTTATAGTTATGAGTGTCCCCCAACGTTTTGTCAGCATTTGCTGAGTTAAATCTAATTTATATTCAAAGTTTTTTGAGGCAGGAACCTGTCCTTGTATTGTTGCTTATTACTACACAACACCATAGGTGAGCAAGGTAATTTTACAAAATAGTAACAATTTGGGGCACTATTGTGTCACTGATAAGACCAAATGCTCTGAAGAAGGTTGTGCAGGCATCTATTCATTTATTGAAGTTATTAACTAGCCACTAGCCTAGTTCTATGTCTTGTCTATCTAGAGATTTTAAAGTAGGGTTTCAATCTGTTTATCCTTCCCAAAAAAACCCAAATCCTACTGAAACTGGTCCAGATTTTAGTTCAAGCCTGAAAGAAGAAATTAACTATCTACATGGTAATATGGCTCTAGAGGTAACTATGCTATCTACATGGTAGCATTGCTCTAAGGCCACATTACTACTGCTCCTGTACAGATGTACTAGGGTTAAAAGGGGAAACAAATTCTACCAATTTAATTAAACATCAATCCTACAAATAATGAGAGTATCTGGAAATGAAAAGTCACCCCGTTATTACGTAGTTTTTCATTACTTTCATGCTTCGGCTGAAGCAATACATCCAAAATTACTCTGGTTTGTAAATTCCAGATTCTGACACAATAGAGCATGGCTTGGTTGTGTCTATACAAAGAGGCAAATAGCTTTCAGCCTTGGTTCAGCTTGATACTACAACCTGTAATGAGACCAGACCAAAAGTTTGGACCTAGCTTGTTCCAATCAAGAGTTCAAGGCAAGTCAGCCCCAGAACAAGTACCACCTGCAGCAAGCCCAGAGCAAGCAGGTCCCAGCTGTGCTGAGTGAGGCATTCATAGTTTCATAGTGCTTAGGTTCAGAAAGGACATAAACAAATGATCAGGTCTAACCCCCTACTCTGGGAAGGAATGAGTCCTAGGGTCATAACACCCCAGCCAAATAGTTTCATAGTTTCATAGTAACTAGGGTCAGAAGGGGCCTAGAGCAGGCCATCTAGTCTGACCCCCTGCCAATGGCAGGAAACAAGTGCTGGG
>JAGPOW010003642.1:58401272-58424365 GCA_030014935.1 Caiman crocodilus | reverse complement strand
GAGCTCCCTGAAATTGGCCCTTTTGAAGTCTGGGACCCTAGTCATAGTGTGGGCCCTAGCTACACTGCGCCAGACAGCAAATGCAATCAGGCGATGGTCACTGTCACCCAGGGAGTCACATATCCTGAGCCCTGCAACCAGATCATCTCCCGAAACCAGGACCAGATCCAGCAGCGCATCCCCCTTGTGGGGCCATGCACCTCCTGGACCAAGTGGAGGTCCGTCCAGCCTTCTTTTGAAGATCCCCACCAAGGGAGAAGAGAATACCACCTCACTTAGGAGTCCATTCCAAACCTGGCAGCCTTAACTGTAAAGTAGTGTCTCCTGATGTCCAGCCTGAACCTACTCTCTAACAACTTGTGGCCATTATTTTTAGTAACCCCCGGTGGTGCCCAGGAGAACAGGTGAAGTCTCTAATGCTGAATAGAATGGAAGAATCACTTTCCCCTCGTTGGAAAGTGATACTCCTGTTGATGCAACCCATGTATATGGCTGGCTTTTTTTTGCAACAAAAGCACACTGTTGGTTCATTTTGGAGGTTGCTGGAAAATGTACAGAAACAAGTAAGTGTCATATTATGTATTAAGTATATGAACATAAATTAAACAAATTATGTTTCCTTTATAATTACTGAAGTAACACAGTGTGCTTACTACTAATTAAAAAAATTACACTTGTAACTATCAGCCAGGCATATTGGCTCTGTATTTGGTATTCTTATTCCACAGACGCTAGAGAAACTAACAAGAAGCATGAAAACAACATTTGTACATGCTTGCTTCTGTCTCTCTTTTTCTTAGCTATTCACATTTAAGACTTATTTAAAACCATTTCTTTATAAGTATGTTTTGATAAAATAAATGTTATTGCACAGAATATACTAGCTATTTTTACTGGTAACTGTGCCAAAACCTATCTTTGAATGATACACAATGGGTGACAGCAAATTGCTTTTTCATCTTTTACAAATTACTTTCCAACTTTAGAGCTAGTCAGGTACTTCCAATAAAATACTGCTTATTAGAAAATCTTTTTTTTTGTTTGTTTTTGTGGGAAAGGGTCAGTTTCAATGAAAATTTTTGCCAAGAATAATTTTCTTGGGGACAGGCTAGAATTTCTTATCAATTACTTATATAAATGTGTGTATGTATGTATGTACATATATATAACAAGTTAGATATCTGGGCCTTCAACATCAGCATGCCACAGTCACTAGGCTACTGGTTATCCTTTTGTTCTGCACTGGAATGGGAAAAAAGACAAATTCTCAGTGCTTTTCACTTCATTGAATTCTTGTTTTCTGGCCAGCTCTGTTTTTAAATAATGTTTAGGTAGTTGCAAGAGACAATCAATAAACACTTATGTATTTACATAATTATATCAATTTCTACCCCTAATTATCTCTGTATTTTACAATAGTAAATGGACTGGTAACTTTCAAGCATAACATTATTTTAAAATGAAGTAGAAATATGAAAACAATGTATTAACATTTAAAAGTGTGGAAAATACTCCTGCCTAATCAAGCACAAAGCTAATTGGGAAATGCACTGGATCATAATTTACTGAGGGAAGGATGGAAACCAGTGAAAAATTAGGAAATCTTGCTTGAAGGAAACCATTTTTTAACCCATCCCATTAGAGGCTTATGCTTCCATTATAATTACTGAGTATTTGTTCAAAGATGTGTATGGTAATAGCTTCCAGCTCATTATGGGATGATTTTTTTTTCTAGAGAACTCATTGATGAAGTTTGTCTAAACAACTTTGAACTCCATTTAATGGTATCTGATTTGCTGAATGAAAAACTCGCTGTTAGGTCACTAACTCTCATCTGATAAAGGAAGTTGCTAGCATCTTATGAAATAAGTTATGTTATGAAAGGCTCATGGCTCTCTGAACTAGTTAGTGCCACCCTCATGTTCCCTACCTTCTGTCTCACTCACAAACTTTCTTGTATATGAAGCATTGAGACCAGTATTGTTTTATATTTGGGTATGTATTTGTGAAATTTAAATGTGTGAATGATGCTAATAAACTGGAAAGTGAGATGTTCTGAACTGCTCCAAGCCAACTCTGTTCTGCCTAATTGCTGATCTCTGATGTATTTCAATGGGAATAAGTGGGCAGACCTTATTTTGTCAGGATGGACCTAAGGGTGAAGGGGAAGCTGAGAGATGTGACCTTTGGCACCTTATTTCCTTTGAAAGTCAGTGCTTCATTACCATTTGTGGCTCTGCAAATCTCACTCCAAATAACTGTATGAAAAAATTAGAGGGATTGGTTCATACTAAAGAAGAGTTAAACAGAATACAAACTGAAAGAAAGCTAGGGAGAAATATCAGTTAGCAGTCTCTTTTTTTTACTTCCTGTGTTTAGCAATAACCAGAAACCTAACCAAGTTAACCTTGAGAATAGGCTTCCACGGGTACCTCCAGATTGGTCCAAGAAAGAGGTAGTCTGGAATATCATAACTTTAA
Organism: Caiman crocodilus; assembly: GCA_030014935.1. Classification (NCBI taxonomy): domain Eukaryota; kingdom Metazoa; phylum Chordata; order Crocodylia; family Alligatoridae; genus Caiman; species Caiman crocodilus. The sequence goes on along the minus strand of JAGPOW010003642.1, from coordinate 58,421,885 downwards.
ACATTTTTTCAGGTGGTGGTGGTGTTTAAAGAGGGGGCTTTTTGACATGTTGATATATTCTTCCTTGCCTACTTGGGGGTCTGTTTAAATTATATTCCATGTACAAAGTCAAACTGTTCCATTATAACATGTACTGTACAACAGACTCTTTGAGCTAAAAAAGATAAGATGTTTCAGCTGCTACTAAGCAGAAGCTATCTTTAATGATTTAAAATAAGAGTTGAAATTTTATTTCTATTTTATGTCATATTATGATGCATCAGTAGTACAGATGTATATCGTAGAGGCAAAGGTTTCTTTGGCTGATATCTTTTAACAGCATTTTAAATAAAAATGCTTCATTCTTTGCTCAACTCCAGTCACATAACATGTTTTACTAGAAAAATTATGAAGTTTTAAAACATTTAGTGCTATAAAGTGTGCCAAGCAATAACTTAAAAATGCACAGTACTTGCTGTGTTGATGTTGCAACCTATTGTAAACAAATGCATTTGTTACTAATAACACTTCCCTGTCACTTATTAAGATTGAAGATAAAGATTGATTTTACTTATCACTATATATTGTTTGTTTACTTTTTGAATTTCTCTCAGCCTGATCTAAAGAAATCCATGAACTTTTGCTTCACTTGCTGACTCTCTTTCCTGCAGTGCTTTAGCTGAAAATACTTCAGGTGAATAGCTTTGTCTGGAAGCAGATGTTCCCACTACAAATTTTTACAAAGATAGCAGTCCCCCCATTTAAAATCTACTTTTCCTGTTTCAAATAACTGTATCTTTAAAGGGCAACAGTGAAAGAATCCTCTTTTTTGAGTGATTACAGAAAAAGTCTTAATTAATTAATTTTTAGCTGTTCCCACATACTTCCTTCAGGACATTTGATAAACATCAGAATTGACATCAGGATAAGAGCAGTGGTGCTTATCAAAGATTTAAAGAGATGCCACAGATGGAAAGTGAATATATAACAGGACCTTGAGCTTCAGTGATCCCTTCCTCAGGTCTTGTCTGCTCTTCTCTGCCTTTGGGGCCTCACAACACAAGCTGATTGCTCTACTCAAATTCCATGTCCTGCAAAGGCTTCCCCTGCCTGATATGTGACATAACCTCTATAGATTGAAATGTGGCAAAAGGAGCACAAATAAAGCTAATGACAAATGGCAATGGACTGACTGCTGACAGCTATCTTCTAGTGTAGACACTTATGTTAGAACTGGCTTTAACATCTTTATTAATCATTTGGAGAAAGGAATAAAGAGCATATTAGCATCACATATTAAGGATAGTACATGGAAAATACTGGAAAGAGAGATACAGGTTTGTAAAAATACCCAGAAATTAATGGGAAAGAAACTGAGATTATAGACATATATAGAAGATAAAGATATTCAGTTTCCAAAGTAAATGAAGTTAATACATCTGTGATAAAAGCAGCCTAAAATATGCCCAGTGTTAGAGTATTATTGATTTTGGTATTCTTTTAGATCACTCACACACACACATACCCACACTGAGAGCCCCACACTTACAGGGTCTCTTAAGGCCTTTGTGCATGTTCCTCCAGTAGGTAGCACATGACACACAAATGTGCACCCAACTCTCCACTTCTAGAGCCTTCTTAGGTGATGACCCAAGCCTAAAGTCATACAGAGTGTGTGAGCTGGCCAACTTATAATAAATCTCAGTGGAATTCCATAGAAACAATAACTATACTATAGCCATAAGTCAGTCCTGGTTTCACCTCAACAGTCCTTTCCTTGATACCTTTGTGATAACTCAACTAACAAAATACCACCACAATTGATACAAGGGGCTGAGTCACGGCAGCCTCATTCCTGACTTATCCCCTATGCCATGCCCAAGACATTATGGCAACATTGCATTTTGCTTCAGAGAGGGACTTTCCTTAGGATATGATCACGACTCTATGACTTTAATCAAACAACATGAGAAACTAATAACACAGCAACTATTGACATCTTGAATCCATCGTATCTCAAACATACCTCTGATGGTATCCTTCATTCATTATTTCATCCATACTCATATACTTCTCATCCATAGTCTTCCATTTGGTTAATTCCTCATTTAATTTCCCAACCATTCTCTTCTCAGCTTTTTCTTAATTGGCCCCCAATAATTTAGTAATACTATCATGTATTATTATTTCCTTTAAGAGGGTTAGATTCATACCAATGTGTGTGGGTATTAGTCAGTCATACAGGATGAAATTTTCCCCCATCGACATATTGTAGGTAACTGGTATGCTAATATCAACATCACATCTAGACATGTGTGCTACCTTGCATCAACAAAACATTATTCTTCCAAGTAATGGAAACTTCATACCCATAGTTCAATAACAGAGTAGTACACCAAGTACTTATACAAATACAGTGTCTATCTATTATGTATATAGCAGTAGAGATATTTTTGTCACATATCATACTACAATTAGAGTATAGTATTATGTATTTCTATTATTGTTACAAGTATCTCTTACAATGTCATCACTACTTTTATAAATGTATCTATTCTTATTTACTTTGCAAAGACATACATCTATTAATTCATAAGAACTTGGAATGATCTAGAAAGCATTTATTTTTGGTCTCATTATGGATCAATTTATCCTTCTTTTGATATAAATAATAGGGCAAATGATTTTTACCTTTGCCCTTATAATTGTAGACACCCTAGCTATTACAACCTTTTGATGGGGGTAGTATCCAAAATGTTCTAATAACCACCAACCGATAGACAATTTTATGTCTCAGTAGCAATCCTAGATATTAAACGTCTTATTTCAATGGGAATGATCCCTGCATATTCCAACTGAATTATACCACCTAGTAAGTTTTGCACCCAACTCTGTGCTTGTGCACAAGTTAATGTGAGACCCGTGTTGTTCTGGGCTTTTCAAGTGCTCTGATTTGTCAGTAGTGGTTCTAACTGGGAAACCTTGTGCCAAATTGGGAGTACCCTAGCATTATTTAAAGCTTGCCTTCCAAATTCAGACAGTGATGATGTTATAGAACCCTGTAGCTCTCTTAGCTGTTGGGCAGCCCTTGACAATTTATTCATCATCACTTCCGTAGTTTCATAGTTTGTAGGGTCGGAAGGGACTTTGACAGATCATCAAGTCCGACCCCCTGCCATGGCAGGAAAGAGCACTGTGGTCAAGCAACCCCAGCAAGGTGTTCATCTAGCCTCCTCTTAAAGACCTGCAGGGTAGGAGCCAGCACCACTTCTCTTGGAAGTTGGTTCCAGATCCTAGCCACCCTGACTGTGAAGTAGTGCCTTCTGATATCTAGTCTAAATTTACCCTCTGCCAGCTTGTGACCCTTATTTCTAGTCACCCCTGGTAGTACTCGGGGGAACAGGGACTCTCCCAATGCCTGCTGGTCTCCCCAGACTAGTTTGTAACAGGCCACTAGATCCCCCCGCCTTCAGCCTTCTCTTGTGGAGGCTGAACAGGTTTAGGTCCCTTAGCCTCTCCTTGTAGGCCCTGCCCTGCTGCCCCTTGATCATGCAGGTGGCCCTCCTCTGGACCCGCTCTAAATAATCCATATCACTCCTGAAGTGCAAAGCCCAGAACTGGACACAGGACTCCAACTGCAGCCTGACCAGTGTTGCAGAGAGGGGGAGGATCACCTCCTTGGACCTGCTCGAGATGCATCTGGGGATGCATGACAAGGTACAGTTGGCCTTCCTGACCGTGTCCCCACACTGTCAACCCATGTTCATTTTGGCATCAATAATGACTCCAAGATCCTTTTCTGCCTCTGCAATGACAAGAAGGGAGTTCTCTAGCCTGTAGGCATGCTGCTGGTTCTTCCTCCCCATGTGCAGCACCTTGCACTTGTCAGTGTCGAAACCCATCCTGTTCTCATCTGCCGACCCCTGTAACCTCTCTAGGTCCAATTGCAGCCTATTCCTCCCTTCTAGTGTGCCCACATCCCCCCACATCTTAGTGTCCTTAGTAAATTTGAATAGGGTGCTTTTTACCCCCTTGTCCAAGTCACCGATGAAGATGTTGAACAGTGTTCCCCAACTAGACATTCCAGAGGTTCCCCAACTAGATCCTCACTGACACTAGGCCTGGGTGCACCTCCCCCGGGGCCTGAGGGGGTCCTGGCAGACAGGCTGACCTGGTCCCTGTTGAGGAAAGTGGAGACAAAGGAATCAATAAATAGGTTAGCCTTGTCGTCTGGTGCGACAACCAGATTTCAGAGCGTGTCTTGCAGATGTCCCATGTTACCGGGTACCTTCTTTTTGCCTTATATTTAAAAAAGAACTTCTTGTTGTCCTTAATCTGGGTAGCTAGTCCCAGTTCCATCTCCACCTTTGCCTTCCTGATCACCTCCCTGCAGCCCCAAGCAACTGAGGTATAGTCTTCCCTGGTGTTGGCCCCTTCCTTCCATTGGGTGTACACTTCCCTTTTAGCTAGGAGATATTCCTGTATGCTTTTGGTGAACCATGGGGGCTTTTGCGCCCTCTTGCCCGCTTTGATGCTTGTTGGAATAACCTCCCTTTGGGCATGGAGGATCATTTCCTTAAGGATTGACCACGCCTCTTGGACACCCGAATCCCCTCCCCTCTTGGACCTCAGTACTTCCCAAACTATTCTTCTTACCTCATTGAAATCTCCCCTCCTGAAGTCTAGGGCTGCTGCCTTGCTGCTGGCTTTTGCCATCCTGTGCTGGATGGTGAATTCCAGCAGGAGATGATTGCTGTCGCGCAAATGGTTAAGCACCTGCAGCCTCCACACGAGGTTGTCGCCTGTGGCCAGCACCAGATTCAACAAGGTGTCTCCCCTGGTGGGGCTGTGCACCTCCTGAGTTAGATAGAGGTCCTGTATCTCGGCTAGGAACCTAAGTGAGTGGTCAGACCTGGCTGACTGCTCTTCCCAGTAGATGCGTGGAAAGTTCAGGCCCCCTATGATGATCGCATCTTTTGACTGAACTACCTCCATGAGCTGAATTAAGAATTCCCGGTCTAGCTCTTTCCCTTCGTTGGGTGGCCATGTTAGCTGTATTTAATATTCCCAATCCAATTCTAATAGCCCCTAAAACACTTCCTGTGTCTTGGATTTTCTGATGGGGTCTGTCCAATTCTATGGCATTTGTCAACCAATTTATTCAGCCTTTGGCTAGGGTGGGTGTGAATGACTTAGATTCAGGTTGGATCATGGAAACACTATTGATATCTATCTGCAGCTTTACCTGCCGGATCATATATATATGTTCAGTAATTAACATTTTTTTTATTCCAAACTGCACATATGATAGACATGCTCCAAATAAGGTTGGGATCAGTTCTACCATTACCCAAAAGAAATCAACAAAACTATTAGGCTGCATTATCCACCACCAGACTGTACGATCTGAAGTAGCTTCTATATTCCATTTACCATAAGCTACCTCATTGTCCATCACTTTGGTGGAATGTATACAATGATCATCATTAGTATACTTGGTCCAATAATTAATAGAATCAGAATTGTTCTGACTGAACCGTACTTTTTCAAGGAGTGGACCAATAACAGTGATTAAACATTTCTTAGATAGTGGATCAATTAAAATGACAGGAGATTTGTTAATCATTGTCTATTGCATGTAAATAACATAGGAATGGTTATTCATTATTTTCTTATGTATCATCCAGGTTACACATGATTCCATATCATTAGTGGTGTTCTTAAACTGGACTGAGTCAAGGTTACTGGATTGCACTCATATAGCCATAGCAGCAGTAATTCCATACTTGTCATTGCCACAAGTTATAACTTAGTAAACCCTTAATTGTAGCTGACCATTTACAAATAGATTGATAATGATTAGCACAGTGATTTGACTAGCACAATGATTCACAATGATTTATAAATGAATGGTCTTCAAGCCCATTCTGCAGAACCATCCTGTCACCATGTCTGAAAGATATTTATTCCCGATCAATCTTGATCATTATCAAACTGACAAGTTATCATTACGTCACCCTATACAAATACACAATAAGAAGTTCTCCTGTGTGGACATTATAGTACAGTTCACTCAACAATCTCCTAAAGTTGATATCCCAGATTATTCTAGACCAAACCACCTCTTAGGTTGTAATGGACAAAATTAGGAGATTTGCTTCCCATCTCATCTTCTGTACACTGTCATCTATAAATATTGTCGACAGGAGAGTCATTAAGAAGATAGCTGCTGCATCCATCTTCATGATTAAGGGTCCTATAGATAGTAATTAAATATACACATTCCAATATCACTCAATCACCTTTATACAATTTAAGTTGGGATAAACAGAACCACTTTATACCCCTTTTCTGGTTTTTCCTGACTTGTAACCCATAAACAGTAGGGCTTGCCTTATCAACAATGTTATAGGGACTGTCCCATAAGGGTGATAAGCAGTGCTTGGATTGTTTAAAATGTTTGACCATGACCTTGGTGCCTAGTAGCCACTTGATAATCTTAAAAGGTCCAAACCACTTATTTATGATTTGTATGTTATTTCCCAAATTCAAGGCAACTTGATTCTATACTCATTTGATTTCTGTTAACATAGAATCTACCAACTTTGATTGACACATGATTGGTTGAAAATTGGTTGGCACATCATTAACCAAAAACGAAGACTCAGGCATTTGCATTTCTCTTCCTATGTTTGCAAGGTACGGTGTGAATCCATGGGAAGCAATGCTTTGCACAACAGTTGGCTTCTCTGTTGAGCTGTGCAATGATTCCATTCTTCTGATGTCCTCTTACTTTTCCCAGGCACACTGGCGAACTTCATTCCGCAGCAATTGTATGGCAATATGCCAGAATGTCCGAATATTTAACTTCCTTTCCAAATGAGGTGTGATAACTCCTGCTCTGCCCTACCAGCAGCCAATCCAACAGAGCACGCACAACTGAGTCACTATCAGAAAATTCTCCTACGGTGGCATTAACGGGTATTTTCGATAGTCATGATCATGGCTACTAATTCTGCTGCCTGTGCAGAGGAAAAGTTGCATCTTCCTTGCAGCACTTCTAAAACATTAAAGGTTCTCTTCTTGTTTCCACTATGATAGCAGCATATCTAATGTGTTTTCTGCCGTTGACATAGTATGTGCTACCATCCATGAACCAGATATAATCAAGATTATCGACTTCATCAGGCACATATGAAAGACCTGATTTAAATAATTGATTCACTGATTGAATTACACAGGGTATTAGACATTCATGATGAGTTTCTTCTGAATCAACTCCTTCCTGCTCAACAATAATCCCGTAGGGCATAGTTCGTATGTCTTGAATAGTTTCAACCAAAACATTATGATTCAGCAGGGCTAATGTCCACTGTGCAATTCTTTGTGAAGAGACAATTGAGTCCTTGATTTTTCTGTGAAACACATACTTGATCAGTGAATGTCTTGCTCTGAGTGTAATTGGGGCTAACCCTATAAGATACTCCTATTTCGGTAAAGCGCATAGTAATGTGAGTACCTCTTTCTCAAATGGACTAAACTTTTTGTCCACTTCTGTAAACACTCAAGATCCATAGGCAACTGGTCATCTGACCATTCCCAGGTCCTGTGAGAGTACTGCACTTATTCCTTTGTCTATAGAGATTAACTCTAAAGTAAAGGGCTTAGATACATTGGGAAATAAAAGTGTAGGTGCAGATATTATGCTCTGTTTCAAGTATGCAACAGCTTCTTTTTCCTTATTTATTCAACTCCAAGGTACATCCTTTTTCAACAGGTGGTATAGAGGTGTAGCTTTTGTTGTGAAGTCCTCTATACAATCCCTTAGGAAACCCACAAGCCCTAGAGAAGATCTCAGTGTTGTTATCTCTTTACACAGTGGCAAATTCTTAATCAATTCTATTCTTTTTGTATCTGGACATCTTTCTTTGGCACTAAGCTCCAGTCCTAAGTACTGTATGGTAGTATTGCACAATTGAGCCCTCTCTGGATTAATTTTAAATCAGGTCTTCTCAATGAATTTAAATATAATTCTGGTTCTTTCTAGATATTGATCTCAGTCGTTAGCCATAATCAATATGTCATCCACATATGATATTATGGATTGCTGATCTTCTGACAGATCTTTCCACATCTTTGTGACAAATTTGTGACAAGGTGCTGGTAATTTATGGAAACCTTGAAGCAAGTGTGTAAATGTGTATTATGTATTCTGGACAGTGAAAGTGAACTTGCTCTCCATCCTAGGAGCTGGTATAAGTGCAAAAAATGCATTTGACAAATCTTTGACTGTGAACCAAGTAGTGCCATGTGAAATTTTTGCCATAACCTTGGGATATCTTGCACAATCAGTGCTAACATTGGTGTCACTTTATTCAATGCTCAAAAGTCAACAAATGCCATGTAACTCCATCTGCCTTCACGGGCCAACGGGCCATATTGGAAAGTTGCAATACAATTGGGTCGCCATTATTTCTTTTTGTTCTGTCAGTGCCTTAACTGTATCCAGAATACTTCCATTTGTTTCTTTTGGAGAACAGTACTGCCTTTTGTGGAGGGGGATCTGAACCCACCTCAATATTGGCTTGTATTATCCCACAATCAAGCTTCTGTTTAGCCCAGACATTAGGAATGTCTTCACAGACATGATGGATGTCTGCATCCAAACTTTCGGATAATTGCAGTATTTCTTTTGTTTTTATCATGGCACAGCAATGCTTGGATGGAATTTGTATTATCTTCTCTTCTTCCTTTGATTGTGGGATCTTCAGCTCCTTCAGTTTGGTAGTCCACAAGCAGTAATTTGGATAATCAATTTGCTGAGAGCAAATTAAGATGCTTGTGGCTGACTCAGGTTAGGTTATGGGACCAGGCAGTTCAAGTTGGTAAGGCCATTCACAGGTGAGACTGTATGTAGGGTGAATGATATCATTCTGGTCCTCAGTTTTGTAATTTTCCATACGACACCCCTTAAGTATAATGGATAGAGTGTAGTGTGTATATTTTGGGGATGAGTGCATCATCCAAAGTGCCATGTGCACCGGCCCTTTAAAAGGTTTCTGTGAGGGAGTGTCTCCGTTTATGTATGTATGTATGTATATATGGATGTTATTCTGTGTGGTGGCGAAGGTATGCTTATGAGAGATTGTATAAGAATGCCTGATGGCCTGTAAGGACTGATTTGATAGAGAGATGGGGATTGAGGGGATCAAGAGAGAGTGATAGCTTGGGTGAGTGGGTATAGATCTTCTACAGAATCTGGGCCCTTTGTGAGGAGCAAGGATCCCTGGAGTGGTTGGAGACCACCCCTCAATACACTGCTATACTCAGTCAGAGGTTGTCTCCCTGACACTTTCCTATCAGGTGCTTAAGGACTTTGGCAATGGCTTCACTGAGTAGTTGGTGAGTGTCCCCCATATCTTGAAAAGGGATACTTTTGTGGTCTATCCTTTCTGTCGTATACCCTTGTGTCAGACCAGCGACTGGTAATAGGGAAAGGTAAGCCCTGGCACTGGGTCTGAAGAGGCAGACAAAGCCACCAATGGTGGTGGTCCGAATCTCTCTCATGATTGTTGTCCCTTTGTTCTGGTTATAGGATATGTAGGACTTAGGAATATTTAGTGTAGATTGTTACTGGTGTTACTATTGTCCTTTATATGCACTACTAACATTGTAGTGGCTGTTCGTGCTTCTTTAATAAACTATTTAATTTGTGTACCACAAGCCTTCCTATTAGTGTTTATTAATTAAACTGGTGATAGATATGGACAGGGTCAAGATCCACCTTACCTTTCAGGGAGAGATCTGAGGAGAAGCGGTTGTTTGGGCCAGCTTCAAGATTTGGTTTAAAAGGTGTGATTTTTTTTTTTTCCCCAACAAATTGTCACCCTGAAATTTTCAAGGATACCATTTCCAATTATCTGTATTCTGGACAATTTAGCAAGACCAAATGAAGTCCTTCCTAATTTTTGGCCATCTAAAATTTCTTCTGGTCAGTTAATCCAATATGGGAATCTGCTCCATTAAAACCCTGAAGTGTCTTCCACGTCCTTGGAATCCAATTTTGGAACAGCATAATTTCATTCAAAACAAGTGAAAATGCGGCACCAGTGTCCACTAACATCCTGTGCTTGAACATTTTCCTCCCCTCCAGGAACTTTGTCTGTAGGAGAGGTCGACCGCACTCATCAATCTTCATATCTACCAATTTTTCCAAATTTAAAGGGTGGTCCGAATGAGCCAAAAATCTGGTGCTGGAGTGGTAGTCCAGAAATGCCAGGCTGTCTTAGTTGGAAGATTGAGCACAGCAAGCAAATGCTGGGGGTGGAGGGGATCTCTCACGGCATGGCTTACTGACTCCTTCCTTCCATTCCATAGCTAGAAGGAGTTTGTTTAGTCTCTTAGTGCTAACACCATCAATCTCCTTAAAATCACAGAACTTCAGCGCCTCCTTAAAGAGGAATGATTTTAGGGTAGGTGCCAAAGTCCCCCAGGACTCAAATCTCCTTCAGGGTTTATGATTCTCCCTATCCTCATAATCAAACTCCTTTCCAGGACTGCCTAACAGATATCTAGTTTTCTTCTCGTCATCCTCAAAGGTAACTTTATACATCTTTGCAGATTTTTTCTTATCATTTCTTCCATTGTCAAAAGTTCCATAATTTTTAGATTCAGATTTTCTGGCTTTATTCTTATTAACGAAGGTCTTCTCTTATCCCTGGTATTCTTTCTAGGAAAAACTTGGTTTTGTTGTTTCTTATCTTGTTGTCTTGGCTTTGACAACCTTTTCCCTTCACAGTTCGAGTGAGTATCTTTTGCAGTTTCTACTGCAATTTTTTCCTTTCTTTTCTGCTACTTTGAGGGTCTGGGATGCCTCTCACACCATTTCTTGTATTTCATCACATGTAGCCTGTTTCTATCCTGTTCCTATGTATACCTTAATTCCCTTCATGAATCCTTTAACTAATTGTCTCAGGAACTCAGGTTTATCAAAGTTCAGTATTTGTCCCTTTTGATCTTGCATTGCCTCAAACAGCATCTTCCTCCTATGAATATAAGCCTCTGGTCCTTTTTCCTTCATTTCAGCTTCTTGGTAATAAAGTACATCAATTGGTATGCCAGGATGATAGAGATCAAAAAGTGCTTCCTTAAATTTGGAGTCCATTTGTATACTTCTAGATTTTATTTTGGTTAGCAGAGCCGTGAAATCTCTTGGACTCATACATCCTTGAGCTATATTGATTATGTCCATGAGTATATATTTGGATAATTGTCAGACAATTCTACTTCCACTAATCAAGTAATTAGCATGTCCTTATTCAAGTTCCCTATTTGTTTAGAGATGGCTCTCAACTCATCTGCTTTGAAGGGTGTTGTAATTCTTTCAGTTCTTGCTCTTCCTGTGGCAGTTTTGATAACTATTTCTGATCAGTGCCATTGGGATATTCCTTTTCTTCTTTTGTTGGGTTATTTCTGACACAACAGAATTACTTGAAATCAAACGATCACTTTCTCCATTACTGTCTGATGAACTGACAATGCATCCATTTCTATGCTTAGCCTTTTGCCTTTGAGGTAATTTTGTTACTCAGAAGTGCCGACATTTCTGGGATGTCTGTCTGATTACAAAACCGATTTAGCCTAGCCAGGTTAGACTAACCTGCAAAGATAGAATCGATTAGGCTCAGTCTTTTTGAATATCTGTCCCTAGCCCTTGTGCAGAGTATGGGCTCTCTGAGCATGGATGCTGGCTCAGGCTCCCTGGGTAAATGAAAATAGGCATGGGGAAAGCCTGGCTTAAGAACATCGAGCTTTGTTTACATGATGTTGCCTTCAATTCAGTGTATTTCTGGAGATTTTATTCTCAGTGGCAGTGTTTTAAAGCATAAAGATGTTGTTTTGGTTTTAAATGAATGGCTTTAACTAAAATTTTAATAGCTGTTTGCTCAGCCTTACCCTAGACTATAATCTTTTACAAATATTTACAGCATATCCCTTTAAGGGTGAATTTCCTTCTCATTATTTTAAAGAAAGATTTACAGGGGAATCAACTCCTAGTACTAATTGAAATTATATTTATATTTATTCTCCCTGTGCATATAAGGGAGAATAAACCTCTTGAAGTAGAGTTCAAGTCAATTCTTCTGACCTATTAAGCTTTTCCAGATCGAGTTTTATAAAATCATCTGTCATAGCAGTAACTATTACAGCACTCTTCTCAAAGCATCAGGGTAATTCTAAACAACAGATAATAATTTTTAGATGATCTTGTAGTGTTTGTATCCCAAGCTGCTGCTGCTTTTATTTACAGTATGGCTCATGGAAATATTTTCAAACACTTACAATTGTTTCAGGGTTAAAATTGTTTCAACCAAGATAGAATTTTGATGTTAATTCGATCCATTTTATGTTCTACCCAATTATAGTTTCCTTCCTAGATCTCTGTCTCCTACACTGTTTAGTTCAGGTCAACATTTCTGCATATGATTCAATATAAATTGATGAATTTTGTCTAAATACAAATCCCAGCAGCTCACGATATATAGTGGTAGAAGCACTTAAGGCATCTTGATATAGTTCTAGAGGTAAGAATTCAAGCCCTGCTCTGGGCTCATAGTAAGGGCTAACTGTAAATGGGTTCATAGTCATTCAGGCCTAGAAATAAATGCAGCAGAATGCATTGGCCACGTAAGTCCTTTGTGTACTACTGGTTAAGAAACCAGTACGTTTTAACTACACTAACTTATTGAGAAACTTAGCTTGGATGGACGTGCCTTCTTTACATATCCCTCATAGAAATGAATATGCTACAAAAAGATGCATTAATTACTACAGATTCCAATGACTTTTTAGAATTAGAAAAAGTAAACTGGATTTTGGAATTAGCCACCATCTTTAAACAAAAATCTGAGATCAGTTTCCAAACCCAGTTCCTTTGGCCTAATGAAGGGAAACCAGAATATTAGCTCAATAATGGAAAACTGCTGAGTGACCTACCTCATGATATTTCACTTATGCCTTTGAAATAGCTGATATTTTAAATAAGGTTTAATCTTGGTACTATACCATGGTAAATAAAAAGGCAGTATTTTAATTTTGATAACGTGATAATTCATTAATAACTGAAGGAGGATGAAGGGTGAATACTAGGCAGCTACTAGATCAGACTTTCTCATTTATTACCAGGATAAACAATTGGGTTGCAGCTTTATGCGTAACTACAATAGAATATATATACAAGCCATGTATAATTTATTTAAATAATTCACAAGAATTATGAAGAGATGTTCTACCATCACTGATGTAGTGCAAAAATCAATTTGAACAGAATAGTTATTGGAGAACTATCAAATGCCATTTTCATCAGTTGTAGAAAAGAAAGAATTTTTTGCCTAATTGCTTCTGTACCCTATAGAAATGACCTTTCGTTCCAGCTGTGTCCTTCCTTGCAAGGCGGAGACAGACAGAACATTATCAGTCATGTAGGTGGCTACATAATGGTCTATAGCAAAGGTCAGCAATTTATGCCCCCTGAACTGAATTCGGCCTGTGGAGCCACTTGATCTGGCTTGTGGACATGGGACTTCAGTGGCACTTAGTGGCAAGGGGCTTCAGCAAGGAAAAGCACTGCCTGCAGGCGCTCTCTCCATATCACTGCTAGAAACAGCAGCAGTAGCAGCTGGGCCCTTGTGCCAGCCTTCCCATCTGTGACCCATATTGGGCCAATTCAGCACACAGCCTTAAAACACTGCCAGTGGCTGTTCAGAGTGGCAAGTGAAACAGTTGACAAGCTAAATCTGATGTGAATAGTGAGACACAGTATTTAATCCATTTTGTAAATCTACTGGATTTACAAAAAATGGTGGTGGAGATAAAGCACAAGAAAATGGTGCCCCATGTTATAACCAAAAATTAAGTTTAATAGTTAAAACATAATGTTAGAGTAGTAAATAGACATTACAACTATGTCCTTGGTAAGACAGTATACCTAAATAACAACAGTATCACAACTTATTTTGTAACATAATATTAATAACTTTTAAAACTATAGGCTGATGGTCAGAAATTATTCAAAATGAATACAACAAATATTTTTGAATGGTACTGAAGTTGTTTCAATTATTTTTTGTAACAAACTGATCAAATTTTGTGATGGGAATTATGAGGAGAAACATTTAATGTGTAATTTATTAAGTGATTCTGTACATAACACAAAATTATATTAGCATTGTTTGAACTAGTTGACAAAACTGTATTGCATTGTAGTAGTCACCTTGCCAATAGATAAAGATTCTGGGTCACTGAGAAAAATGTTGCACTTTTTTTAAAGCAATTACATGTTAAAGAAAAATTTTGTTATGGACCTGTTTATTTAATTTCTCTATAAAGAAATAGGAAAAAAAGATAAAAAATTGACATAATATATGACTATATAAATGGGATTTTATCTACCTACCTTATGACTTTTAGGAGCAATTACAAAATGAGCCCAGTTTATTTTGGTTGTTAACTTCAGTTACACCAGAGTGAATCGGATTCAGTGTATGCTCTACAAATGAGCAGTGAATATGGTAAAAGTAAAAAAAGCAATCATGAAACACATATGTTGGTAAATCTGAGGTTAGAAATAATTGAGGAGAAAAGTCTCGTAATGGTGTACATGTACAAAATGTCCATTATCAACTAATATTTTTCTTCTGAAAGTCACTAATCTTAGACGTATGAACATACGCTTGTATTTCTACTATATGATGATAGTTTTTCCTATGTATGTCATCTAATCTTAATAAATTGGCTATATTTTTTTTAAGAATGCCTGAAGTTAGGCTACTATATGTATATTTCCTAAATTGCTCAGAACTAATAAATTTGCTCTAAAGTATACAGGAAGTGTTGGATATGTACTACTTTCGAAAATAAGACCATGTATTTATGTCCCCAAATACAGACTTAGTAGCTTCACTTAATGTGCAACCATTATTTTTAGATCTTGGTGTTAAAAATTTATCATATTTACTCTTACTGTTACATATAATTGGTTCTCTTCTGCTCAGATTTCATTTATGCAGACATCATTATATTTTATAAGCCCACATTTATCTGCTGTGGTATCCAAGATATGATGTTTTTTCTATATATAGAATGGGAAACAACTTCATTATCTTATATACTGTTGTGTAACATAGTAATTGAAAGTAATTATTTTTCAATAATGTCCATTTTATGGTCTGGTTTAAGAGTTTTTCAGTGTCGTAAGGAATGTGCTGCTAAAAAGAAGACAAGTTATTTTAATCAATTTGCATTTGAGCTGAGTTCAGAAGAATACTTAGCCTCCACATAGATAAAGAAAACAAGGGAAAATCATCAGAAAGGTGAAGAATAATTTGATCAAGGTTCTTCAAAAATTTATCTTTTTCTTCTTCATTAGAATCTTGGCTTGAAATGTTACCTTCTGTCCCAATGTGAAGAAGTTGTTCCAAAATCATGCACAAAGAAAAAATATTCTCATATTGGGTAATGTCATACATCACCTGAATCTGGGAATAAAGACAAAACAGGGCATAAACTTAATGTGCAGATGTTTTTTTATGGCCTATCATTTTAGAAGAACTACAGATAAAACTATTAACTTTCTTAGTAACATTTGATAATAGCAAGAATAACTATAATTGGTCACTTTTCAAATGGTAAAAGTAATTCTCCAAGCAGTGCAACCAAATATTTTTAAAAATCCAAAGTTTAACAACCTCCATAATATAACAGTTTAAGATGATTTTCCCTACTTAGCAATACAGAGTCTACGGCCACCAGAATGATCTGTGGCTTTGTATGTCAATCCAAATCCATGTTGATCAGCTTTTAAAATAAGCATAAAAATACAAACAAGTCTTCATTGAAGTTCACAGGAACCAAACAGCATTATGTTAAGAACTTTCATATTTGCCAAAAAACCCCCAAAACAATAGCTTAGCACTAAAAAATTTGACAGATCCAGAAGTGCTGCAATAAATCGCAATATATGAATACAGGAACACTAAAGAAAAATTGGAAACAGACAAAAGAACGTTGCTAATACAATATACCATTTTGAAACAAATATGCTGTAGCAAATTGTGTAAAATGCAAACTTCAAAATGATACCTTTTACTTTTAATGCAGGTTAGCAAGAGATCAGTGAAGGAGGAAATTAGACTGCTACCAGATATGATATGGAATCACAGAACACAGTAAAATATCTACAAAATGTAAACTGCAGTAGAATTGCATTCCATCTTGCACCTTTGCTTATTTGTTATTAAATTTCTTGACTCATAATCTCTGGCCTTTTTATTTACCAAAAATTGCTCTCTTCTTACAAGCAAATCCTTCCACTCATTTAAGAAATATGCCCCCCCCCCGTGTATTTGAAAAACAAGTGAAAGAACAAACACCAAATAAATACAATTTTTGGGAGGTATCCTTAAACATCCAGAAATAAGCGTTAGCTGTGCTAAAGATTGCTTATCTGCACTTCTGGATAGAAATGTCAACCAGACTTGAGTGCATTCTCTGTAATGCACACAAATAAGACTGTACGCAGACTATGACTATATATGCTGCAGACAATTGTCAGTTTAACATGTCGGGTAACTTTTTCCAGACAGACTAGGCCATACTGCCACAAAATATTAACAGTAGTTTTAAATATGGCATAAATAGGATACAGAGCAGTACGTATCCAAGCAAGTCCATTTTCTCTATAGCTAATGTTAAAGGAAGAATTCTTATTAACATAAGCCAGTGGTAGTGGGAAGGAGACTAAATGCACAGAGTCCTTGTTAACAAACTGCTTGGCTCAAAAATGACACAGGATCACAGGAAAGCCTGCACTGGATGAAACCCAGTATTTGTGTAATCCAGTGACTCTCAAGCAGGGAGCTGCAGCATCCTGGGATGTCTTCAGATTCTTTCAACGGTGCCATAGGGTGCAACATGATGTTAGCACTACAGGTTTCCCTTGCTTTATGCTGTACATGTGTTCCTGGAAAACAGTGCATAACTTGAATTTGCATAAAGGGAACCCAATTTACAATGTAACAAATAGAGATACTGTGTGAAGGAGTGAGACAGAACTTGTAGCATAGAGGGTCGGCAGGGCTGCAGCCCAGAAAGGAAAGAAACCATGCACTTTCCAGAGCAGCATCTTGCTTAGGATTGCAGGGAGGCTGCTCAAAGGTATTTCTGGCCCCGGAGAGGGGCAGACAGGGGTCAGTTCGCTGCAGGCTGCAGGGGGAGAGGAGCGGCTGAGTGTCTCATCAGGCAGAAACTGCAGAACAGGCCTGAGGAATGCTGCGGGAGTGACCCTGAGGCAGGCGGAGGCCTGTGAACTAGCAGCTAGTGGGAATCTCCAGAGAGAAGCTGCAGTTGAGGATCCGGAGTGAGGGAGCCCACAAGGCCAGAGAGAATCTCCAGATTGGAGTTTTTCCAGCAGAGGATCTGGAGGAGGGCTGGAGGATTAAGATCTACAGTGACAGGTAGAGCCTTCTTGCACAAGGGGGAGACCCCAGAAAGACTGTGTATATTCATAGGGGTATAGGGCAGGTTAGCACATAGCAGAGAATGCACTAAGGGATTGCGGTTTTTTGAGAGAGATTTCCAGAGCCTGACAAGAAGTCTGAGAAGCAGCCTGGGGCTTTTTTTTTTTTTTCTGTGATTTTTTTTGCTGTCTATTTTGATTTTGTTGAGCACAGGCCAAGACTGGCCCCTTGAAGAGTGTACCCAAAAGAGGCACTAGGACACCCTACAGACGTCACAGATATGTTCTAGGACCTCAACTGTACTGACCCTCAGACCCATTTCTACCACTTTTACAAGACAATTTTGCTAATTGCCAACAGCAGACAGTACACACAAGCACAGGGCACTATCATAATGGGGATGGCAACTACAGAAACATGTCACAGACAATGAGTGAGGAGCAAAGTTTCATACAAGAGACTATATTTTGGTGCATGTCACTCCCATAATGTATCAAACAAAGCAGCTGACTGTGGGCTTCCAACACACCAATTGCATAAGAATGAATTTACCTCACATATAATAAATTTTTGGTATAAAAGGGTCATTACATAATTGTGAATTTGCACAAATCGAACCCGCATAAAATGAGGGAAACTGTATTAGGTGTGCAAATGTATTTCACAAGATTAAATCCAGAGGGCACCTATACATGAGCACCAAGGCTGCTCTGGTGTGCTGGAATTTCAGCTTGTTAGAGGAGACTCAATTAAACGAGCTTTAGTTTAAGCACCCCCGCTGCCATTTTAAAGTGTCTGATACAGATTGCTGATACAAGACATACAGCAGTGCTTGAATTAGAGTGGCTCTTGGACCTGCTTTAATTAAAGCATGCTCCCCCAACCCCCCACAGCCATAGCTGGAGCATATGTAAAAGTGCCCAGAGATTCCAAATATGAATCCACAGTGTCAAAAACATTCTGACCCATTGAGATCTTTCTAAGTTCTTTGCAACAGAAAACTGCTCTATTATTTTTCTGTGGTCAAAAAATGAGTGAAGACTGAGAGCTGGCATCTTCTGATGGGGTCCTGAGTCTAGTAAGATTGTAAAACACTGATTTAGTCCATTATCATGTTTCACAATGCCTAGTGTGAGGTGCTTCAAACAAAGGTGTGGAAACCCTGAAGTAGAAAGATGTAGCATAATCTTCCCTCAACATTCTAATGTTTTATTTGCAAGAGGTTAATTTAATCCTAAAAAATGGAGTTTTAATAGTCTTTCCAAAATCTATTAGCATTAATAATTTATATTAAGTTTCAAGCTATCCATATAAATATCCAAGCCCTTTTTAAATCTTGCCATGTTCTTGGTGTCTTCCTGTCAAAATGAGTTCCACAGTTAATTACACATAACATAATTAATTTGTCACCTTTATTTCATTGATTGTTGCCCTCAGTCTTGTGTTATGAGGCACAGAGAAAATAAGTTCCTAATTAATGTTCATTACACAATCCATTACTTTACATTCTTTTATCATGTTGCCTCTTAGTTTTATTCTTTTTAAGGGAAGCAGCCCAATTTTTTCAATTCTTCATCATAGATTTTCCTCTATCATTTAGTTGACTACTCTGAACCTCTTCTAATTTCACAATATATTTCTGAGATGGGATAACTAATACTTCATCCATGCCTCTGTACAAAATTTGTTGCATCTTCTAAGTTGTTCTCTACCTGATGAGACATTACGCACTTAACATTTTATTTGCTTGTTTCTAATGAAAGTTGTGTTATGCAAAGTGACTCCTGGATCCTTCAGCAGTTGACTTGCTTCACTGATCCCCATTTCCTTTCCACCACTCATTTCATTACCCACCCCCAGCCCACTAATTTTCCACCTCTCAGCTTCATGTTCTCCCCCTCCCCCCACCCATCTTTCACACACATCTACCTAGAGAAATGATAGAAGCCTGTCTTGGCACACCAGCTCTGTCCTGGCACCCCAGAGCTCTAGCTCTAGTCAGGCCCCTAGTTACAAGCCCTCTAGTGGCAAGTCAGAGCTATGCATGTGGGGGACAGTCAGAGAAGGTTATTAGCCTTAAGGTATAACTCGTCTAAGCTTGAACTAGCACTAACATCTATCAACATTTGAGAACCTCAAAATGCAATATTAAAAAAGTTCTTAAGTGAAACAAAGTTTGTTAATAAGGCTGGTTACTCAAAGAAAACATGTAGCATCAGAATATAAATTCCTATCTACAGTATTGATGAAGTGAATTCATGAAAGCAACCATAATTTACTTTAGAGTTCCCCTGAGTTACACTTGCTTAAAGTAGAACTGAATTTGGCCTAGAGGACATTGAAAAAAAAAAAAAAGTCCTCTGCTTCCCCCCAAAAAGCGGAGCTCCTGCCCTGGAGTAGAGTATTCCTTTACTTTTTCTATTATCTTCTCTTAGAATCACCTCTCTTTTCCTGTAGTTGTTTGTTTGATGATGACCAACATCAGAATTGTACATAATGTCTTGTACATAACTTTCTAACTCTGACAAAAATCAGTAACACTGAGCCCGATACATTCTGTAAATAATTTGAATGGCAAAATTAGCAAACCTGGCCATTTATTACCACCTTGGTTCATAGAATCATAGAAGTAGGGTCAGAAGGGACCTTGTAGATCTTCAAGTCTGACCCCCTGCCTGGGCAGGAGGAAAACTGAGTTCAAGTGACTCTAGCCAGGTAGGCATCAAGATGTTTCTTAAAGACCCCCAGGGTAGGAGCCAGCACAACTTCCCTTGGAAGTTTGTTCCAGATCCTAGCCACACTAACTGTGAAGTAATTCTTATGGATGTCTAATCTAAACCTACTCTCCAACAATTTGTGGCTGTTATTCCTTGTTATCCCAGGGGCGCTAGAGAAAACAAGGTCTCCCCCAAACCCTGCTGGTCCCTCCTAGTGAGTTTATAGATGGTCACAAGGTCCCCCCTCAGTCTTCTGTTGTGAAGGCTGAACAGGTTCAGGTCCTGTAACCTCTCATTGTAGGGTCTGCCCTGCTGTCCCCAGATCATGTGGGTGGTCCTCCTCTGGACCCTCTCAATGTTGTCCACATCCCTCTTGAAGTGGGGTGCCCAGAACTGGACAC
>JAGPOW010003642.1:58378877-58397772 GCA_030014935.1 Caiman crocodilus | reverse complement strand
GGTGGCCCTCCTCTGAACCCTCTCCAGGCTGGCCACATCCCTTTTGAAGTGCAGTGCCCAGTACTGGATGCAGTACTCCAACTGTGGCCTGACCAAAGTTGCATAGAGGGGGAGTATCACCGCTCTGGACCGGCTTCAGATGCACCTTTGGATGCATGAAAAGGTATGGCTGGCCTTGCTGGCTGCAGTCTGGCATTGGTGGCTTATGTTCATCTTGGAGTCAATAATAACTCCAAGATCCCTTTTCTTCCTCTATGCTTTCAAGAAAGGAACTCCCCAGCTTGTATGTATGCTGTGGATTCTTTCTCCCATGGTGCAGCACCCTGCATTTGTCTACATTGAACCCCATCCTATTCTCATCTGCCCACTTTTGTAGTTTCTCTAAATCTAGTTGCAGTCTCTCTCTCCCTACAGGTGTGTCCACCTCACCCCACATCTTAGTGTCATCAGCAAATCTGGATAGCATACTTTCCACCCCCTCATCCAAGTCACTGATGAAGATGTTAAACAGTGCAGGTCTGAGGACTGAGCCCTGGGGTACCCCACTGCTCACATCCACCACTACCCTCTGGTACCATCAGCTGATTTTTTTACCCATCCAACTGTGCAGGCATCAATGCCGCAGTCACTTAATTTATTGATGAGGATGGGATGAAAGACAGTGTCAAAGGCCTTCTTAAAGTCTAGAAAGACTATATCTGCAGACACCATCATCCAAGGATTTAGTTACTCAGTCGTAAAAGGCAATGAGGTTGGTCTGGTGGGACCTGCCTTTGGTGAACCCATGCTGATTGCCCCCGAGCATGATCTCCCCTGCAGGCCCCCCATAGATATGCTCCTTGGTGATCCTCTCCAAAAGCTTCCCGAGCACTGAGGAAAGGCTTACAAGCCAATAATTACTTGGGTCCTCCTTCCTCCCCTTCTTAAAAATAGCGACCACATTAGCCAGTTTCCAATTCCCCGGCACCTGGCCAGATGACCAGAAATGCTCGTACAGCCAGGCCAAAGGCTCCGTGATGACCCCTGCCAGGTCCCTCAACACCCTTGGGTGGAGGGCATCTGGACCTTCAGATTGAAAAATGTCTTTTCTTTAAAAATTTAAAGATGTCAATATCAGAGCAGTCATTTCCCTGCACTGCACCCCTCCCCCCCTTTCCCCGCAAGCTTGCCTCTGAAACAGCTCCGAAACATTCTAAACATTTCAGATGGACCATTTCATTTTGGAGCCCTGTGTTTTGTTTCGGATTTGGTGTTTTGTCCATTGAAACATCTGAATCTAAAATTGAATTAAATGAAATGGCCACCAAAATTTCGCACAGCCCTATTGCACAGGAAGAAAATTAAGGCCAAGGTACACATTGAAACATAGCTAAAATGGGATGTAAAAAGCAACAGACAAGCGTTCTGAGAGTAAGATGAGATTCGTCCTAGAGGACTCAAGGAATTGGCTGAGGTAATTGTAGAGCAATTGTCTATTATGTTTGAGAACTTGTGGAGGTTGGGTGAGGTCCCAGATGACTGGAAAAGGGCAAATATGGCACCTATATTTAAGAAAGAAAAGAAGGAGGATCCAGAAAATTATAGACTGCTCAGTTTGACCTTGATCCCAGGAAAGATGATGGAACATGCCATTTAACAATTTATTTCTAAGCATCTAGTGGAGAACAGGCTGATCACAACAGCCAAAAGGGATTTGTCAAGGGCAAGTCATGCTTAACTCTATTTCCTTCTGTGACAAAGTGACAGGCTTTGTGGATCGAGGGAGAGAAGCAGATGTGATATAGCTCAATTGTAGTAAGGCTTCTGACAATCTTCCCATAGCATTCTCATTAGTAAGTTAAGGAAATACAGGCTAAGTGAAATAACTGCAATTTGGTAGGTTATGGATTTCTATCTTTAAGATATTAAAAGAAAGAATATCTGAATGTTGGATTTTGCATTTAGGATTATAAGGTGAACAATGCTATTTTACACCAGCACAGCAAATGATTACTCTATTTGGTTAACATTCTGGGAGGTAATATACAAACTACAGATTCAGTATTTTCATCATAGAAAAGTAGGGCTGCAAGAGACCTCTAGAGGTCACCTAGTCCACAGAGGAGCAACTATGTTGCAGGCATGCCACAGATTAAGCCTCATGCCCTCCCTGAAGTGCCCCTTTGATCCCCTTCCCCTATCCAATATCCTGCTCTTTCTTCTCTCTGTTGACCTGCTGCTGTGCTGTGTGCCCCACACATAGGCTGCCCATTACTTGTGGCGCACATCCCATAGGTTGGCCACTCCTGATCAAATCCAAGCTTCTCACTGAGGCAGCATCACCCCTAATCAAGCTCTCTCATATAAATCACTGTCTAACTAAAACAATATAATTAACCCTGTTGCACAACTACAAGGCATAGGACCCTAACCTGCCACAGATAAAGTAGTGCGGGAATGGTTGTCAATGTCCTACTCCTGAAAGGGTTGTGAAAATATGCTTCAGAGATCCAAAAAAGAGAGCCATGTTCCCTGCTACAGAGGAAATCAAGAGTCCCAACAGTATATACTAAAGTGATTACATAGTAGAATTGTTTTCTGATTCCAAATGACGTTGGAATTGAAAAAGGTCCTGGATAACTGGAAAAGGGCAAATATAATGTCCAACTTTAAGAAAGGTAAAAAAGGAGATTCTAGGCAAATAGAGACCAATCCGACCCCCCTCAGTCCCTGGAAAAATCATGGAACAGGTTTTTAAGGAATTCATTACTAAGCACTTGGAGGAGAAAAAGGAGATTAGGAACAGTCAGCATGAATTCACCAATGGCAAGTCATGCCTGACCAAGCTGATTGCCTTCTATGATGAGTTGAGTGGCTCAGTGGATGTGATATACCATGACTTTAGCAAGAATTTTGATATGGTTTCCTACAACTTTCTTGGAAGCAAGCTAAGGAAGTCTGAGTTGGATGAATGGACTGTAAGGGGAACAGAGAACTGACTGGATCACTGGGTTCAAAGGGTTGTAATTAATTGGTTAATATCTAGCTGGTAGCTAGTATCAAGTAGAGTGCCCTAAGGATCGGTCTTGGAGCCAGTTATGCTCAATATTTTCATCAATGACCTGGAAGATGGAATGGAGTACAGCTTGAGCAAGTCTGCAGATGGCACCAAGCTGAGGGGAGTACTAGATACCTTAGAGGGTAGGGCTAGAATTCACAGAGACCTCAACAAATTGGAGGACTGGACTAAAAGAAATCTCATGAGGTTCAACAAGGACAAGTGCAAAGTCCTGCACTTAGGATGGAACAATTCCATGCCCCAGTACAGGCCTGGAACTGACTGGCTAAATAGCAGCTCCGCACAAAAAGACCTTGGGGTTATGGTGGAAAATAAGCTGAATATGAACCAACAGTATGCTCTTGTTGCAAAGACGACTAATGGCATACTGGGCTGCATTAGTAGGAGCAGTACCATCAGATCAAGATGATTCTTCCTCTCTATTCAGCACTAATGAGGCCATACCTGGAGTACGGTGTCCAGTTTTGGGCCCCTCATTACAGAAAGGATATGAACAAATTGGAGGACAACAGCAATGGGCAGGGTGATAAGGCACATGGCTTAATAGAAGAGGCTGAGAGAACTGGGCTTATTTATTCTGGAGAAAAGAAGAGTGTCTATATTAGAAGCTACTGCACAATGGTTACTGCACATTTATTTAGTACTTAATTATACAAGTACTAAATAAATTTGAAGTACCTGAAGTTACTGTGCATAAGCACCAGCAAAAGCTTTTTTAGTGACACTACTGGACAGTAGCCTAATAATACTGTACAGTATCATAGTATCATAGTGTCTAGAGTCGGAAGGGACCTGGGCAGATCATCTAGTCCGACCCCCTGCCTTGGCAGGAAAGAGCACCGGGGTCAGAATTAGCACTGTTGATGCTGTGATGTGCTACTGTGAGATAGTATTCCACTACCGTGCAGTTAGTGTCTTGTGTAGATGCACTCAGGGGGGCTTCAACTACCTGAAGGGTGGTTCCAAACAGGATGGAGCTAGACTGTTCTCAGTGAAATGATGACAGAACAAGGCATAATGGTCTCAAGTTGCAGCAAGGAAAGTTTAGGTTAGAGATTAGGAATAACCTTCTCACGAGGAGGGTAGTAAAGCACTGGAACTGGTTACCCAGAGAGGTTGTGGAATTTCCATCCTTGGACCCAGGTAGAAAAAGGCCTGCCTGGGATGATCTAGTTGGGGATGATCCTACTTTGGGTAGAGGGTTGGACTACATGACCTCCTGAGGTCCGTTCTAGAGCTGTGTGAAATAACACCATTTTGTTTTGACTTCCATTTTCCCGTTTCAAGGGGACAGTGTTTTGTTTCATCATTTCATTTCAAAGCACTGTTCCACTTTGTTTCGTTAAAACGGGTTCGCTGCTTCTACAGGTTTCAATGTTTTGCCAAAGGGCTATAATGGGGAATCATGAAAATACCTAAAATCTTGTCAATTCTTGCCTGATTCAGATTAAAATTGCAGGGATGGTAGCCCCTTTTGAGTGCATGAATCCTGTCAAGTTTCAAGGAGATAGGTGCAGAGGGTTCTGGGAAACTACATCTCAAACATTTGAAAGGAAAACTGCTTTCACTTGCTGGCAGCACTAGCCTCCTGTCATTTTGCATGCAGAACCAGAGGCCTACAGCCCTGGGTGGGTTTCATGACTGTGTCAGACTCCTCCCACGGGTGCAGGTCCCCCAAATCTGTGCGTGAGATGACAGGACACCACCACTGCTGCCTGAGGCCAGCAGCAGCAGCAATCTTCCCGGTGCTAGGTGCAGGCTGCACCCAGCACTGGTCCCACGTGGCAGCAGCAGCCTCCTGTCATCCCACACGCAGATCCAGGATGACAGGATTATGCAGGCTCCTGGATCTGTGTGTGGGATGACAGCAAGCTGCTGCTGCCAGGTAGGATAGGCGCTGGGTGAAGCCTTTTAGTGGTTCCACATTTGATATAGTTTTTCAGAAAAGAATGTTAAAAAAAACAGTGTCAGAGCTGTATATAGTTGTTTTGATCAAGCCCTTTTTTTCTACTTCTACTCTAGCATACACATTTTAGATGGTATCTATCTACCACAACAAGAACAGAAATATTACTATCTAGCTACAATTTTAAATAGAAGTTAATAACCTTTCTGTATTTAATTTTTCATGATATTCAGTGTGATGCACTGTGTTAGACCATATGTCACAAGACTAAGATGTCAATCCTATTAGTCTCTGACACTGGGCCAGTAACTTTGTCACTATGAGGGTGATCAAGCACAGGAACAGGCTACCTAGAAAAGTTGTGGAATCTACATATTTGGAAATTTTCAAGAGTAGGTTGGCTGCGATAATTTAGCTGGGGATGATTCTGCTTTAAGCGGGGGTTTAAACCATATGATGTCACAAGGTCTATTCCAGCCCTTCTTTCCTACAGTCCTAAACCTGGAGATACATTAATTTGTTCTTTTTAAGGTAATGTAACCAACAAAGATTTGAGATTAAAAAAACCTGTGTTGTAATTATTACAGTTCATAGAAGATACTTCTGTAACCAGATTGTTATCAAGAAATGGGATTGAATGGTAAAATGATAAAAGAGACATAATAATGTAAGTTATAAATTGGAGGTTTTAATAGTTTCAACAATTCTATATTATAAAAACTACTTGGGGCTTAGTTACACATTATACTGTGAGCTGTAAAAATGTTGATCAGCTTTAGTGCTAACTTGCAGTGACATCTTCAATTTGAATGGCACATCCGTGAGGAGTGGCCACACATTAGTGGAACAGCAACTGAGTTATGCAAATTAAGAGATAATCCTGCCCTGCAGTGGTGTAATTTTGAACTGCATAACAAGTGCTTTAAACCTCTTAAAGGTGTTACCATGCAGACAATTCAGGGGTTAAGACCTCTAGAAGCCACCCAAATTAACACGTACCAAGGCCCTTATTATATTACTTTATTGAAATCTTCCTCATTATTACAGTCACTATTGTCTTTCTCTACCAGTGCCCTGCTTTCTTCATTATTTCACTGTGCTACATGGTTTGTTCTTTATGATTTCTAAGTGCCACACCTGCAGTGAAATAATAAAATACAGTCAGCACCCTTATGGAAACCAACTACAGCTTAAGCAAAGCATTTTGTGTCATAAATTGCACCTTTTTTAAATCTAGTTTCCAATAATATAATATTAAAATTCTGCATCTGGCTGGTACCTATTCAACAATCAACTTGCTCAAAGAAAAATTGTGTGATATCATATTTTTATGGAAAGAGCTCCTGAATCCTAGCAAGCAAAAATATTTCCATTTTGCCTTGAAAGTGTGTGTTTAGAAGCAATCAATCAGTCCCAATGATCAGCAGTTAGGATGTTATATAACAAATCTCAGCTGGCAAATCTCAGCTTGAAGGGTGCTAGCTTAATGTCAAAGTGCGAAGGAAAGGATTATTTTCCTTTTACATATAGTACTATACATATCAACAGACATTTTAGAATTTACTCAGTCTAATTCAGAGGATAGTGGAAGTGACACAAGATTACCTAATTCACTTCTTCACTGAAGAAAATGATGCCTTCCAGTCATGTGGTCAAAGGAGACTATGGTCATAAAAGCAAGATAGATTTATTTTTCAGAAAGCTGTATACATGCTTAGATAATGCGTGTTTTATTTTAAAGTAACAGGATTTTTTTTAATAGGATGTTCTACAAGCAAGGATGTTCTATTACAACAATGGTTATAATTGAAACTTATAAATGAAACAAAATGCCCACACTGATATATACACTTTTTAGCATGTTTGGTACCACCTTTAATTTTTGCTCATGGTTTAGATACCATGGTGATAAGCACCTCTGAAATACCTGAGGCAGGCAGTCATGAAAGACTTTACTGGAAATCTTTTTGTTCCATTTTCAATACCCTTGTCTTGAATAAGAAGGTAATTACCCTATAAATTGTCATGCCTCAGGATTCATTCTTTTGCTAATTAACATTTCTCTATAGCAAAACAAAAAATCCATTAAACGTGTTTTGTGGATTTTTTTTTTTAGAATTTAGACTTTATCTGGTTTGTTCTGACATCCTTTTCAGTAATTCTCATAAGCCATATGAATATTCACTTGTCAGGAAATGTCAGACTTCATGTTCAGGATCTAAAACAAATGTCATCTCCCAAGCATTCATCTTTTTAAACTTTCAATTACCTGAAGTATCCCTCTCTCTGATTCATTGACAACAAAAGGACAGATTCTCTCATCTTTACTCATAGTGATTAGTACTGTCCCCTCAGGTACTTCCTGTAAATTGTGCCACTACTTGCAGGCTGAAGTAAAATACTTTTAGTATTGCTCTGGATACTCAACCTGTCAGAATCATGCTCTTAATTAATATTTGAGACAGTTTCAGTTAATTCCAGGGGAAAAAAGCATCAGATTAATTCTTACAAAAAATAGATCTGCAGCATCAGATTGAGACAATGTTCAGCAATATTTTGATATTTGTAAGTTCTAGACAGTCTTATTTTCCAGTCTTTAGGACCAAAAAATTCTGTGATAATGACAGCTACAAATAAAAAAAATATCTCAGCATTTACTGGAAGACGCATTTAAGAGCAAAGGGAACAGCACTATTTTTCAACCCATAAAGGAAAAAAATTGTTTCAGAGACATGCGTATATTGCCTCTCTTCCATGTGTCATTAAGTACAATCATCTATTTATCATATCCAACATATAATACAAATGTTATACATTACAATAAATTCTTATACTTTCTCAAGCAATATTACTTTTATTTTCTATTATGATTTCCAGGATACACCATAAGATATCAAATATACTGGCAACAGTGAACTCAGACTTTTAGTTTGGGATCATAATTATAATAAGTAATCACCTTGGAATGAATGTGATCAGGAAATAAAAAGATTAAACAAATAATGACAATTAGAATTTGTATTGTTAAAGTCAGCTAAAATATGAGCCACTAAGAAATCTCATTTGGAAAGAACAGAATGTGCTTTTATAGTTTTGTGGTAACAGGATTAAAAATGTATTAAACAATTTCCTTCTACTTTGCAGGGCAGGCACCTGACTGGTCAGATCCAACACCATTATGTGTTGGATGTACAACTAGCAAAATCAATCTATTTCTTTATGGTAGACTTTACTGAGACTTAAAATACATATGTTTACAGAAGAGAGGCAAAATAATGTAAAATTGGCTACTACAATACTTACTGTCTCATTTAGAAGGGAACTACAGAAGAAAAGATTTCCCTGCATATGGTATGGCAAAACAGCAACTCACACATTTGTGGAAGCCCATAAGGAAATGAAACTCTCCTCCAAAAAGGAGAGGAAAAAGGTATTTTTAAAGTGTTGATTTTAAAAGTGGCTTAGGGGACTTCCTCAGGTTGCCAGTAATGTTAATGCAAATATTCAATCAGATTCATAAGACACTGAAGAAAGAAATGGCATTCCAGCATGCTCTGTCTACTTTTGCCTTCTGCTGTGGATCTGTTACTTACAGAATTTCAATAGAGGGGCTCAGAGCAGATGTGTCTCCTGAAGTGAGTTCATCTGAATAACATCCTATTTGCTTCCCCAAACAGAATTGATTACTGAAGCCTTAGTGGATAAAAGTTAAGTAGATTTAACATCAGTTTTTCTGTAATTAAAATCAAAGAGTAAAATCTAGGTTCTTTTGATTTGGGGGGAGGGGGGGAAAGAGAGGCCTGGAATTGCAGGGAAGTGTCTTTGATAATTCTTCTTCCCTTGAGTTTCACTCTCCTAGTTTATTTCCTCCCCTTCTGCGCTGCTGTCTATTGGCACCTATTTATGTGACAGCCTTCTGCTCCAATGCATGCTAATTAGATTAAGAGAGCCTGATATAAGTCTGCTGGAGCATCATAATTAGTGCTCTCCAGAAGCCTCTGCATCATGTGTATTCAGCATCCTTGCGTTTCAAAATGGTGGCAAGGGTGCTTTAATTAAAGCTCATCAAAAAGTCTATGTTGAAGCACCCCTGCCACCATTTTGAACTGCAGGATGCTGAATTAACATGATATTGTGGGTACTTTAATTAGAGCAGCTCTCAGTCAGCTTAATTAAAGCATCCACTTTCCACCCTATAGTATGTGTATAGATGCCATATGAGAAAGGCAGAGACGGAGTCTGTAAAGAGCTCTGCTATTCCTTCTTACTTTGGGTGGAAGACTTACTTCTTTAAAAGGAGAAGGAGGTTGTTCATGATCAAAACACTAGCTTTATTTTGAGCTAGTATTTCTTAGGCAAATTTGATGTTGGCATGGAGCTTTTCACTCGGGACTGAATGTAATGGATTGCAGATGGAGAGTCTGGTAATTTAACAGGATTCAGGCTGAGCTTCAAGGACTTAGGCCCTTAACATAGAAAAACCAACATTTGCACTAGGAGAATGCAAATGGCAGTGCATTCACGTCATTCTTTACAATGTAAAGTGCATTTATTTATTAATTTACCATAAACAAATGTAATAGTTAGAGATACAATTGTGGGTTTTGCTACTACTATAGAAACCGTGGCAATTCTAGTTATCTGCATACAGTTTAAACAGCCTAACTTGAAAACAAATACCATGCATGCCTTATTTTTACAGGTAAAAAGTAATTGCCAAGGCAAAATAGGCATGAAATAACTTCATCAATAAAAGTCTTCTGATAATTAAAATAGGTCATCTTAAACAATACCAGATGGCTGAGATAAAGACAACAGAGGTGGTTTCAAAAAGCTTGGTTAGGCAAGTTGATTCACCTTCAAAAATGTACAAAGATACTGAAAATAAATCACAACCACTTTGCTTCAGTGGTTCTAACTAATTTAATTTCTTGATTAACTAAAAAATATACACTCATTAGTTCTCATTCATTTTTCAGAATAATTAACACCATTCTAACACCTTTTGAACAGAATCCACCCACTGCCGTTTTCTGTTTCTTTTAGTAGGAGGCTCAGACTACCTGGTGACCAATTGCTAGATGAAATAAACTTTCAATGGTCAGTTATATATCATCACTGATTCTTCTTTCAAGTCCTGGGACTTAGTAACTTTACACATTTTGATCTAACCTTATCAGCACAGATAATAACTTATATTTCCATAAATTATGAATCCTCACAAGGCAAAATTCTGACTGGCATTAAACCAACTCTGAAAATGGTATGCTACAAAATAAATATGCAATATGTCAATATGACTGTTGTGCTTGCACCATCCAGGATAGCAGATTTTTATCTATATCAATGATTCTCAATGGGAGTGCCATTACACTCTGTGGTGCCTTGAGATTCTTTCAAGGGTGAAACATAATTTAGCACTGTATGTGTTCAAATATGATACACAAGGTAAACCAATAGATTTCAAAATAGGAATCCATAGTGTTGAAAACACTCTGACCTGATGTGGTCTTTCTGAGGACTTAGAAACAGAAAAAACAAACTGTATTATTTTTCTATAGTTCAAAAACAAGCTAAAAAATATGGAACGCTTCATGAATTTGCGCGTCATTACTAAGACCTAGCATTTTCCAAGGGGTAACTTGAGTCTTTCAAGGAGTCCCCTTTGAATCTACTGAGGGATGCTTTGAGTTCAAAAAAGGTTGAGAACTACTGATCTACTTAGGGCCAGATTTTAATTCACCTCTTAGAAAAGTAAACAAGATCCTTTTCCACCCTGCCTGAGTCCCTAAAAACAATTCACACAAGAATTGGATAGGCCTTCCTCCTGCTTGCTGCTTTTGTAAGTTAGGCTTGAGGCTGAGATGATGGCATGTTACGAATGTATTAATGTTATTTCAGGGACTTGAGCACTTAAGTGCCTAATAGAGGAGGAGCTGTCCCTTTTAGACAGTGGATATTTTGTTAAATTCTAACCTTAGTCCTAAAATCAGGAATTCAGTATAGATTTTCCTGAAAAATATCTAAAAAACACATATGGTTTTATTAAGTACATCACCCCTTAATCCTCAGGCATTATCAGTTATTTCAGATCAGAAAATCCTCCCTCTCCAGGAAAGGTAAGGATCAAAATCTTTTGTTGCAACTGCATTGCTGATATTTAAATGATTCCTTGTAAAAGACATTAAAAAAGAACAAACATTATCCCAGAAATGGAGAAAAGACATTGAAAAAAGCAAGAGCATTGACAACAAAGTCTACCTGCTCTTCTGAGTTGGTGGGAGCTTGAGAACATCTTTTTAACATTTTAATACAAATTAACTAAATTTCTGTGCAATTCCCTCCCATCTCAACAGATGTCCGAGCACTATTCTAGGTCTGAATTCTGGATACTCCCTGCTCTTGAGATGGCAGGGTTTATTTTCCCTATAGACCTGCCAAGCATCTCAGGCTTTTGCCTCCATGCTTCTGCCTCCTGCCTTTAAGCTGCAGTTTCTCTAGATCATTTCTTCAGCATTATTATGTGCAATACTCTGCCTCCTGCCAGATATTAGTTTGGGACAAATCAACTTTTTAGTTAAACTAGTGAGACTCTACTGAAACAAAGTTAAGCCTGTACTAATATAAGTTTGGCAGAATTTGGCCCATTACATTTTATTACATTGAATTCCTTTTAAGAAATCCGCACAACCATTTAAGGACCAAGTTATCATAGACTATTTTAGGTAAGATTATTTCCTGAAAGTTGTTAGTTTACAGCTATTGGATGGACTCACTGTAATAATGACCGGTAGAATTTATCCAGTGGATTAACCTATCTAATCTATCTGTTCATCCCCTCTTTTGAACTTTTTCTACTTATTAAGATTCTAAATCAGCAGTCAGCAACCTTTTCAGATTGTGGGATGGAACAATCCAACTTGAATATGAGGCAGGAAGGTGCCATGACTTGTCCGCTGCTTTCTCCCTGCTGTAGCATGGGAAAAGCTCTGCCACTGTTGCTTCTTCCCAGAATAGCATGGCAGAAGCCTCCAAAACTGAATGCCATGCACTGTGCTGAAACCCTCAACCACTGAATACTGCTAAACCTCCACATCTTCAGGCCAGATCCAATGGCTCTATGGGCTGGATCTGGTCCGTAGGCTATAGGTTGTCAGCCTCTCTCTAAAATTCTTTTATGTAGAATGAGAGCAGCTAATAGGCTACTACAAACTTTAGTAAAACTGATAACGTGTGCCAAATGCCCTTTATTCAGACCCAACTGGAAGGAGCAGTCATGAGTATAGTGCTAAAAGAGAGCAAAGACCAAGCTATTTGGAATACAGGACTAGAATGCTAGAAAGCATGCAAACAAGGAAAACTTCCTTCTTTTGGTTGCTTCTACTTCATTCAAGGAAGCAAAACACTGTGTTTTATACTTTTGTAATAAACGGAATAGCATGAAAAAACACTAGACTTATATTGTACCTCATTGTATTCTATAGCAAAAAAATCCTCAATATATAATTAAGATCTTAATATATCAGAAGCAAGGATTTTCTGTGAGATTTTTTACTGGACCAACTGTACAGTTGACAAAGTTGCTGGAACAAGCTTTTGAGCATTATGTGTCCTTTTTTCACATATGAGAAAGATGCAGACTGAGCTACACAGCAGAGAAAGGACTCCATGGAAATGTAAACAGACTGATTGGTGGAATGAAGGAAAACTCAACTAGGAGTGAAGAGGTGTTATCAGGAGCAGGTACAAAAAAAGGCTTAAGAACTCTGTATTAAGATGGCCTTCTCTATTTAGCTATAGAACAGATAAAATAGATAGAACACAGACATTGTAAGTACAGGCTTCATACTGCAGTCCCAACTTGTAAGGAATATAATCATTCTGCATATCACATTCATTTCTAGCTAACATTGTGATAAAAATGCAAAATGCCTAAGTTTTTAAGATGTGAGCATTTATCCACTGGATAAATTCTACCAGTCATTACAGTGAGTCCATCCAATAGCTGCAAACTAACAACTTTCAGGAAATACCGCTGACGGATGAGCTTCAGCTGGAAACCTGAAAGGGCCTAATGAGAAATAACTTAATGTAAATTAGGAAAGTCAAGCTGTGTTGCTTTCTTGTTTAGAGCAGCAAAAGTTATACAATGTATACGACTGTAGAGATTAGAACCTTTAATGTATGAAGAATCAAATTGAGAACAGATCATTAGCATTAAAAGTTAAAATGACAATGTTCGGCCCAAATCTTTAAAAAAATTATAAGCACAGCTTGTTGGATTGAAACTCCGATGAAATATAGAATAACATAAAATAATACACCGTACTACATTAAAAAAAAGACATTTTATAAAACTTAATTTTATATGTCTTTAACTACAATATGACATTAATAGAAAATTGAGTATTTTTTTCATATCCTCTTTTCTGGGTCTTCTATAAACTGGCATGACCGGAAACGATTTTTTTGTGGAAATTTACGTTGTCTTTTTTTTTTTTTAATTGTAGATCTTGTACATCTCAAGAACAAAAAAGCTGGATTCAGTTCCTTTATATCATTCTCCTAGTGCAGAAAGACAAGGTGCATGAAGCCTCAGAGTAGTATCTAGAAGCTCATTGTTCTGTTATATCACTGTCATGCATACCCTGGGCCTCTCTTGGAATTCTGTGAAGCACTGTGCTCCATGGGTCTCATGGGAAACACAACTGCTTGGTGAAGAATGAGAATGTGCAGTGATCCTTCAGGGCTAACTGACTTTGGAAATAATTTTCAGAACACAGTCCTTTGCAGCACTGTGTGAACACTGCAGCATTGTGCTTGTGCCAGATGCAACAATATTCACCTGAATGCAATTAAACTACAGATTGTTTAATAGTTCATCTAAATGCTTCTTGTTTGCCTTTTAATTACCCAAGCTGAGAGAGAAATTTTAAAGTTATAAGACATTTTACAGCAAAACACATTAGATATTTTAAATGTTTCCACTTTTTTTGTAAGACACGTTACTTGGAACAGATTTAAGAATTAAAAAAGAGTTGGAAACTTTCTAAGCAACTGCAGGGCCCTGTTGTAGCTTAGACAAATCTTTGAAAAATCTCTCTTGTGGGACAAATCAATTCAAAAGCTTGTTATCAAGCCACTTTTGCAGAATTAGGAATTCTTAATATCTTTGACTTTGTTCTTTATTAATGGCTAACCATAAAAAAGGCATAACTGGTTCTGTATACAAGATTATCTCTGCTTATCAGAGAGAGTGAACACCTCAAATGCAGTATACCACTATATAGAAGGTCAAGATGAAAGACTTGGTCATTCTCTTCAAAGCTATCCATGGAATTAGCCCGAATTACATAAAGGATGATCTCATCCTTCACGATAATGAATTATCTCCCAAGGCAGTATGTGGCACTGAAACAATGTGACTCTCAATCTCAAGAGTGCAAGTTATATCTGCACGAGGTAGAGTTTCATGGCACAAACTTGGAGTTTAGTTCTAGCCAAACACCAGGATGCTAAACAGAATTTATTAACAGAGGTGTATCTCAGATGAACTGGTTGGAAATGTTACTTTTACATAATGTATTGGTATGGCCACTAGCAGAATAACTGCCTAATTGTGAAACACATACCTCAGAAACACTCTGGTCCAGTAGATATCATAGAATCATAAAATAGAAGGACCAGAAGGGACCTGTAATATCATTAAGTCCAATCCCTTGCCATGGGCAGGCGGTAATTGGATTCAAACAAACTCCACAAGGTACCTGTCCAGTCTCCTCTTGAATACCTCCAGGGATGGCAACTGCACCACATCTGCTGGGAGTGTGTTCCTGATTCTAGTTACTGGTATATACTGGTGGCCATACAAATACATATGGAAAATATGTTTTTCCTTAAGTTGAGCATAAATTTTTCCTCAATTACCTTGTGCCCATTGGACCTCGTCTTCTCAAGGGATGCCTTTCCGAAGAACTGCTTTCCTAGATCTTGGTGTTCACCCCGACATACTTGTAGGTGGCTATCAAGTTGCCTCAGTCTTTTCTTACTCAGACTGAACAGGCGCAGTTCCTGGAGTCTCTCCTCATAGGGCCTACTCCCCAGGACCCTGATCATGTGGGTGGACCTTCTCTGTAGTCTTTTAGGCCTATCCACATCCTTTTTGTAGTGCAATGCCCAGAACTGGACACAGTACTCAGCTGTGGCCTCACCAATGCTGAATAGAGGAGGAGGAGCACCTCTCTGGATCTATTGGCAACTGTGACAGGTCACCGCTCTGGGCTGCCCTTAATGTGGCCCCCACACCTGTCTCTGGGGCAACCGCCTGCCTACTCTCCTGCCATGCCTTGATCTTAATTGAATAATTAGTTTTAATCAGCAGGAGGCTGCCCTTGTTCTGCCCTGCCACTAGGGGGCGCCATCTGCAGCTCCGTTTCCTCCCCTACACTGCAGTCCACACCTCGCTGATGGAATTGTCGTTGTCTCACTTCTCTCGTTATTTTGGCCCCTTCCTGTTCTCCCTGGGCCCTTCTTCCTTTAATGCATGCTCCCTCTGGTGCTAGGGCTCCCTCTGGCCCTCTCTAACTCTGTGCCCTCTTCTCTGGGTCCTTATTTACAATGCTGCCCCCTCCTGGGGCTTTCCATGCCCACCCTTGGGCCTCCCTGTAAGGCTGCCCCCTTTCTGGGGCTCCCAGTGCCCACCTGGGGCTTCCCAATAATTGCTGCCCCCATCTGGGGCTCACAGTGCCTAACTTGGGCTTCCCAATAATGCGGTCCCCCATCGGGGGCTCTCAGTGCCCACACTTGGGCTCCATCAAAATGCTGCCCCCTATCTGATGAGGCTCACAG
Source organism: Caiman crocodilus (assembly GCA_030014935.1). Classification (NCBI taxonomy): domain Eukaryota; kingdom Metazoa; phylum Chordata; order Crocodylia; family Alligatoridae; genus Caiman; species Caiman crocodilus. The sequence continues at coordinate 58,381,960 of JAGPOW010003642.1, read as the reverse complement.
TGTCCAACTTGGGCTTCTCAATAATTCAGCCCTCTATCAGGGGCTCCCAGTGCCCACACTTGGGCTGCCTAGTAATGCTGCCCCCTATCTAGGGCTCGCTGTGTCCAACTCGGGCTTTCCAATAATGTGCCCTACTTTCTGGGGCTCTCTGTGCCCACACTTGGGCTTCTCAATAATGCGCTCCCCTCTCGGGGGCTCACCATGCCTGCACTGGGGCTTCTCAAATGCCCCTCTCTGGGGCTGGGGTCTATGCACCCTGCGTACTGAGCCCGCTGGTGCTGGGGTCCTCATACTCTGCTGTGAGTCCCCTATGAGGCCTCCTCCATCCCCTTATAGCCTCACCCAAACCACCGGTGATAACAAACAGCAACCCAAACTTATAACATAACATATAGCCGCTTGGCTGAAACAACATTGCTCAACTCAGGTCAAGCTATACCTGCAGTTCGGCTTCTCCTCACATCCTGCCTTAAGGAGCTCCTGCCTCTCTGGCTGCTGGCAGGGAACTGACTCTGGCCTCCGGTCTGTGCTTTATATAGGAGCCAGGCCCTGACCCTTTCAGTCAGCTGACCTCCTGGTTGCCCTGGCAACCCATAGTTGGGCTCCTTAGTCACTCCTAAGGCTCTTTCCCTAGCAGTTTCCCCTTCTTCAAGCACAGGACACCTCAGTGCTCTGTGACAGCAACATATCAGCTGATGCATGCCAGAGTTTTATTTGCCCTGCTGGTGACTTTATCACATTGATGTCTCACATTCATCTTTGGTTGATTGTCACCACCAGGTCCCTTTTAGATGCAGTGCCAGCCAATGGGCCTCCCCCCATTGTATAGTTATGGTGAAGTCTCTTCCTACCCAGATGAAGAACCTGGAAATTCTCCCTGCTGAACCTCATCTAATTCTGCTCTGCCCATAGGACCAACCTGTCAAGATCAAGCTGGATATTTGCCCTGCCCTCAGATGTGCCTGCATTTTCACACAGCTTGGTGTCATCTGCAAAACTTAATCATTGCACTTCCTACTCCCTCATTCAGGTTATTACAGACATTAAAGAATATGGGCCCAAGCACTGATCCCTGGGGACACTACAGGAAATGGCCACCCCATCAACTTCAATTCGCTAGGATTGGCTGCAGAGCCAGTTGCCAACTCATTTCACCGTAGCTTGGTCTAAGCCAGTACCCTCCAGATTAAGTGAGAGAATCTCATGGGTAACTGTGTCAAAGGCCTTGCTGATATCTAGGCAGATGATGTCCACCTCATGCCCCATCTCCAGCTGGTTAGTTATCTGGTCATAAAAGGATACCAAGTTAGTTAGGCATGACCTCCCCTCAACAAAGCCATGCTGGTTGTTTCTCAGTACCCCACCAGTTACGAGCTTGTGGTTGATGGTTTCCTTGATGTTTTCAAAGATTTTTTCCAGGATCAAACTCAGACCGGCCAGCCCATAGTCTGCAGGGTCATTCCTCTTCCCTTTCTTAAAGATGGGCACCACATTAGCATTCTTCCAGTCGTTCAAGACCTCTCCTGAGTTCCAAACAGCCTCGCCAGAGGCACCACTATGAGTTTGACCATTTTTTTCACGACTCTTGGGTGCAGGTTGTCTGGCCCAGCTGACCTGAAAACATCCAAATGCTCTGAGTGTACCTTTACCTGTTTGGAGCTGATTTTATGTGGATTACTGTCATCACTGTATTCTCTGGGTCTCTGGACAGGTGACGAGTTCACGTCTGGTTTGAAGAATACTGATGTGAAGTAAGAATTAAGGAGCTCAGTTTTTTCACAGGGATCAACTGTGGGCTCCCCCTCTGTGGGTACTTGGTAGCATACTTGAGTACTCACATCTCAGTTTTACTTCCTCTGCCTGTCTCACCATGTCTTCAGTTTGTCTTCTTATGCTGCTGATGTAGAGTGGCCATACATCCCAGACTGGCTTGGGCAGTCCTGGATTTCAGAGGTTGGTGCTAGCCATTTGGTGACAATTTTAATTGTCCCAAGAGCAGGCTGTGGGACGCACAGGCACAGCAGCAGGACCTGTGAAACATGAAGACCTCGCAGACAGCAAAAATGTCTATTAACACTAATTGTTATTTCACAGGTGACTGTTAATAACCCATTACTTCACAGGTGTTAACAGGCCACTAACTCCCTGCAGTGAGGGGGGAGTGGGGGCAGGCAGTGTCCTGGATTTCACATTGTCCCATATGGTCACCCTATGCTGATGGGACTACACCTATATAATTTCTCTGGGCTGAACTACCATTGGCAAAGCAGCTTCCTGTAAGAGACCCTATAAATGCCTGACTGAAACTATCTTAGCTGAGAAACATCAGGAACTTGCCTTTCATAAGAAGGAACCAAACCCTTTTCTGCTCCACAGACAGCACAACTACTCCACATACAGATAGCAATCTGAAACAAATCAGTTAACTCACCTACAAACCAGTTCCCAAAGTTCACTTAACAGCAGCCCTATTGCTCTTCTTATCCAATAAGGAAAAGAAAGGTGGGGTCAGCCTGCTACCCCTGATAGCCAAATAGTAGAGGCAGGGCTTCCTATTGCAGCTGCTGGCAGCACTACTTGAATCTAGGGCATTCTCCTATACATCGTACATGTATCTTTTTGAGTTGGTTTGTTGGAATGCCCATACAAAGTCAGAGGCATGAAGAAAATGGCTTGTGAGTATGCATATTCCTCTGGTTCACAACTTTCTAATCTAATAACAGATTCCTCTGAAAACATTTTGAGTCCAAATGTGTCCAATTGTTGTGAATAACCTCGAGACATTTTCCTAAAGGCATGATAAATGGCCTCGAGCCATCCTCCCGAGACAGGATACAAGACGAGACTGGAAGATTGTTTTGTGAATTATGCCCATCTGCAGTGATAAGGAAGAGACAGCTGTACTAGGCAAGGGGCCTCGAAGGCAAACAGTGAAATACACTGGAAAATAGGTGAAAGGGGTCATTAGGGCTCATTATAATACAAAAAAACACACCCCTAGGTGGGGAGAAAGTATGCTAATGAAACATACATGTATGGAAATGAAGTACATAGTAAAGGGACATGCTCAGTAGAGAACATTT
>JAGPOW010003642.1:58357301-58378777 GCA_030014935.1 Caiman crocodilus | reverse complement strand
GGTGTGCTTGCTACCTTGCACCTTTATTGCTAGCAATAAAAGCTTTTTTCTTTCAAACTTTCACATCCTGGTATTGAAATTGGCTTTGTATACCGGGCAGTGAATTCAGGCTTGGGCTGGAGCATAACACAATTATGTGCCCTTGAATAGTTACAGATAGTGGAAGCAATAAAAGCAATCTGAATAAGGTTGCTCATCAACGATTTAAGGAACACATGTGAAAAACAGGCTGAATTGTCAATGGCCTGTGGATTAAATCTCTAACTGTGAAGCTGCAGTGAGAGGGTGAATGATATTAATAAGTGGACTTTGCCCCTCTTCTGTGCAGCCAGAGGAGTACAGGCCCTGCAGCCGTACCAGTGTCCCCATGCCTCCATTCTGATATGGAAATAAATTTCCTCACTTAGGATATACCTCAGTTTTGGAGGGTCAATTCTGGGGGGAGAAAAGGTGCATGTACCATGCAAGCAAATATAGTACTTGCTCATTTATCTCAAGTTTCAGATGTTGGTAGTTCAGTTTAGATCAGGCTTGTCCAACATACAGCCTATGGGCTGCCATGCAGCCTGCCAAACCATTTTATCTGGCTCAAGGCACCCGCTGTGCACTCCATGGCAGTGGTGGTGGGGCAGCTGTGAGGTGAGGTGGGCAGGGCTGGCCCATGGGCCTCAGCTGGCAGTGAGGGGAGGGGAGCTGCTTACCCCAGTGGGACGGGGCTCATCAGTGAGCCAGGTCTTGACACCACAGCCCCAAGGACTACACGGTGCGGGACTGCCCCAGCCGTGCCCAATTAGATGAGCTGGGGATAACGTGTGCAACTTCTTCTCTGGCTCTGCCCCTTGCCCCCGGAGTGTGGCTGGGGGAGCTGCAGCATGGCCCACTCCCTGCCTGCATTTGTGGTGGACAGAGGCATGAGGTAAGATTCCATGCAGAGCTGGGGGCACCTCGGGGCCGGGCTGGCATGGACGGAGGCATGTGGTAAGTTCCCACGTGGAGCTGGGGGCGCCTCGGGGCTGGGCCAGCGCGGCGGGGCACATGGTTGCCGGAGCCAGCTGGGCAGGAAGCAGGACAAGCCTGGCCCAGAGGCTGCATTTGTCCCTCAGACCAGGACATCCAAGATGGAGAGCTGCAAGGGAGGGCACACATGCACACACACATGCACATACACACACATATATGCTGAAGTGTGTGGCAGTGAGCAGACCCAGAACAGCTGTCAGGAGCACAGTGCCTTTCTCACCACAGCCAGGACTGCAGACTGGGGTGCTGGCCAAACTGGTGGTTCAGCAAGAGTTCTGTCTGACTCACACTTCTAGCCCTGTCCCTGTCCCCATCCTGACACCTGCAGCTGCATCCTGGCCATGAGTCCCTGACTGGGCAGGGGCAGCCAACTCCAGCCTCATATTCCCCTCTCTGCTTAGGGCAGGATGTGGCCAGGCCAGACTCGGCTCTCCACATGGGACTGCATTGCGGCTGACTTTGACTGAGCCCAGCAGCACACAGCCAGGATGCAGCAGTAGGTGCCAGAATGGGGCCAGAGCCATGAGTCAGAGCAGGGCAGACGGAGCACATGCAGCATCCCCAGCCTGGCCAGCACCCTGGTCCCCACCCTAGCCCACAGCCCTTGCACCAGTGACAAAAGTACCATGCTTCCCAGCACATCCCAATAGCTGCTTTGGCTCTGTCTGCTGCAACACACATGTGCTTGGAAGCACATACACACGCGCACACACAGAGCCCCAACCCCCCAACTCCCAGATTCCCACCAATCTGGTACTTTTGCTTAAATTTTCTCCAGTGGCTGGAACACTGAGACAGCCTATAAAATCTGGGACCTTCTCAGCCACTCCAGGATATATGGTCACCCTACATACAAATAGTCTAGATTAGTTTTGTTGATTTTTTTTTAATGATACACTTGCATTATGCTTCATTCATTGAGAACTGAGTAGAAGCGAAAATGTTTATTTTAGTCAAGTGTTTGATATTATTTAATTCTTGCTTTTGTTTTGTTTTTATTTTGGATTTTAAACCACATTTCCAGACCCATTTGATTGTCACTTCCTGAAACTTCATTGGTTTCAAAGGTCACATGAAATCACTTCCTGATGTGATGCCACTTCCTGTGAGGTCTTTGAATATGGCTCACCAGCCCACTGGGCAATAAAATGTTCATTATCCGGCCCCACATTCAAAAAGGTTAGACACCCTTAGTTTAGACAGTCTCATTGTCCTTGGGTCTACACTGTTTAATTTCTTTATTAGTGACTTGGACGGCGGGGTAAAAAGCAGTCTGTTTAAATTTGCTGATGATACCAAGATTTGGGGTGAGGTGGGCACACTAGTAGGGAAGGACAGATTACAGCAGGACATGGACAGATTACAGGGGTGGACTAATGAAAATAGGATGGGTTACAATACTGACAAGTGCAGGGTGCTGCACTTGGACAGTGGGAACCAGCAGCACACTTATAAGCTGGAAAACTCACTTCTTGAGAGCATGGTGGCAGAAAGAGATCTTGGAGTCATTTGACTCAAAGACAAAAATGGGCTGACAATGCGAGGTCACGGGCAGTAGGGCTAACCACACCTTGTCATGCATCCACAGATGCATCTCAATCACGGCCAAGGAGGTGATCCTCCCCCTCTATGTGACACTGGTCATGCTGCAGCTGGAGTACCGTGTTCATTCCTGGGTGCCGCACTTCAGGAGCAATGTGGACAGCATTGAGAGGGTCCAGAGGGACACCTTCATGATCCGCAGTCAGCAGGGCAGACCCTATGAAGAGAGGCTACAGGACCTCAACCTGTTTAGCCTTCATAAAAGAATGCTGAGGGGGGACCTGGTGGCTGTCTATAAACTCACTAGGGGGGACCAGGAGGGTTTGGGAGAGACACCGTTTCCGCTAGTACTGCCCCCCCCTCCCCCCCGGGTAACAAGGAATAATGGCCACAAAATGTTAGGGAGTAGGTTTAGACCAGACCTCTGAAGGCACTTCTTCACAGTCAGGGCAGCTAGGATCTGGAAACAACCTCCAAAGCAAGTGGTGATAGCTCCTACTCTGGGGGTCTTTAAGAGGAGGCTTGATGTCTACTTGGCTGGGGTCTTTTGAGCCCAGTTTTCTCTCCTGCCCCAGGCAGGGGGTCAGACTTGATGATCTACAAGGTCCCTTCCAACCCTACTTCTATGAATCTATGTATTGTTCTGATGTTCTTTCAAAAAAGCCAAACCTTGTCTGTGACAGAAAAAAAAGGCGATATGGGTTGATTGTTCAAACTGGTACAACATAGGCAGGTTGCCTTAGGTGCACTTTCACTTCCTGATGAAGCTGTTGCAGCCAGGTAATTAGATCCAATACAGAAGGTACCTGAAGGAATGGGGACAATTTAGGGAGAAAATGAAGATGAAGTCCATAGTTAGCAAAGAGGGGGCTTGGGTGACTGATGCAACTGGAACTTTGTAGGCAAACTCTGTGAAGAGTAATGAGTGATCCAGTTGTCCCAGTAATAGTTCAAGAAACCTGAAGGCTAGGTCCACAAATGCCAGGAGCTTTGGGAATAAGCAGGAGGAGCTCATCCTCCTGCTTAATGCAAATAATTATGATGTCATAGGGATAACGGAGACCAGGTGGGACTCCACCCATGACTGGACCATGGGTATAGATGGCTATACCCTGTACAGGAGGGATCGTGTAGATAGAAGGGGTGGGGGTCTAGCTCTCTATGTTAAGGAAAGCTGCACGTCCCTGCAAGCCAATATTGGTGACCAGTGGACTGGAGATCCTCTGGATTAAAATCCATGGGGAATATGACACAGAGGCCACAATGGTGGGAGTCTACTACAGACCTCCCACCCAAAGTCCTCAGCTTGACCAGGAGTTTGCCCGGAAACTGGCTGAGGCAGCATGCTCCCGGACCATGGCTGTCATGGATGACTTCAATTACCCAGACATCTTGTGGGAGGATCACTCAGCACAATCTGAGCGGTTGCAAAGGTTCCTCTTGTGGAAAATGGGCTCTGTGGTCGGACCCAGAGGGTAATAATTGATGGAAGTCACTCATCATGGTATCCTGTGACCAGTGGGGTTCCCCAAGGCTCTGTCCTTGGACCCATACTGTTCAATATCTTCATTAATGATGTGGACACTGGAGTCAGAAGCAGACTGGCCAAGTTCACTGATGACACCAAACCTTGGGGCAAACCATTCACACCAGAAGACAGGCAGGTGATCCAGGCTGACCTGGACAGGCTCAGCAAGTTGGCAGATGAGAACCTGATGGTGTTCAACACCGATAAATGCAAGGTTCTCCACCTTGGGAAGAAAAGCCTGCAGCGTCCTTATAGGCTCGGCAGTGCTATGTTGGCTAGCACTATGGAAGAAAGAGACTTGGGGCTCATCACTGACCACAAGATGAACATGAGCCTGCAGTGCAATGCTGCGGCTCATAAAGCGACCAAAACGCTGGCTTGCATCCATAGATGCTCCTCATGCAAATTCCAGGACATCATTCTCCCCTTGTACTCAGCCTTGCTGAGGCTGCAGCTGGAGTACTGCATCCAGTTTTGGGCTCCACAATTCAAAAAGGATGTGGAGAAGCTTGAGAGAGTCCAGAAAAGAGCCACGCACATGATCAGTGATCAGGGAAGGAGGCCCTACGATGACAGGCTGAGAGCCTGGGGCTCTTTAGCCTGGAAAAGAGCAGGCTCAGGGGTGATCTGATGGCCACCTGTAAGTTTATCAGGGGTAAGTATCTGGGGGAACATTTGTTCACCAGAGCACCCCTAGGGATGATGACTAGGTCGAACATTCATAAACTACTACAAGACCATTTCAGGCTGGACATTAGGAAGAATTTCTTTACTGTCCGAGCCTCTGAGGTCTGGAACAGCCTGCCACCGAAGGTGGTTCAAGCGCCTACATTGAACACCTTCAAGAGCAAACTGGATGCTTATCTTGCTGGGATCCTCTGACCCCAGCTGACTTCCTGCCATTTGGGCAGGGGGCTGGACTTGATGATCTTCTGAGGTCCTTTCCAGCCTGAATGTCTATGAAATCTACGAAAGGCATTGCTAAAGCATCTGGTTCAAATGCTCTATCTGGCCATCATCTGGGGAATTATAATTGCAGACCCAGAAAAGACCTGAAATTCAGTGTCCAAGAGATGCCATCAATACTCATAAATTCAAGAGCTAGTGCTTCAGAAAGAATAATTGATATAAAAGGTTAAAGAGTGTTAGCTATAGTACATAACACTGAAGTAGGCTGTAGTTTTGTTTCAAGACACTGACTTCATTCTTTATGTAAATTCAAACAGTGGTTGTGTTGGAAGCTCCCCAGCATTAAGAAAAGAACTAAAGAGTGTTCTAGACTGTCTCATTAAGAGACAGTTTTGCCACAGAGTGGAATTCAGATCAAAACTGTGCTTATCCTGTGAGCCAGGTTCTCCATGTGCCCAGGAAAATGACTGATTCTCCAAGCCAATTGAATTTGGAAGAAAACATTTAAAATTCTAGGTGTCTGACCAATGTGTAACATATTCCAATGGTCTGAATTACAAAAGATTAGACTAATTTGTCCATTATCATGGCCCCTTCCAACAGCATAAATTTGCTCAAGCCTCAGCAAAATGCAAAATGTGTTTATTTGACATTGATGGAAAGAGTGCAGGATTGCTGCAGTTAAAAGTTTCAGAAGGATTTTGAAGATAGAGCAACAGATCGATGTGCATCTGAATGGCTATAGCAAAAAACGTAGCTTCCTGGAAATTACATATCAAATGAAAGAACAAAGGATATCTGGCTTCAGCACTCATTATTTGTGACTATCAATAAAGTGAAACATGAACACAATGTATGATATTTGTGTTAAACAACACAAAAAACAATGCAAGACAAAAGGAGTTTAGGTGTTCTCCATACCAGACATGTATCACAGAAATTGTTTCTTTCTTCATAAGCAAAAGTACAACACATTTCCAAATAGCAAATGGTTGTGGACAAACACAAGTTAAAATGTGACTGTCTGTAACTTATTGTGCAAACCCAGAATAGACTGTGTTAGACTTAACATATATAATCTATGATTAATTTACATTAAGACGATTGTCCCAAACCTTTAACAACTATGGAGAATTATTAGCCTTCCAAAATAATATCCAACTATGGGCTCAGAGGAGAAAGTTTCATTTTTATAAACAGTATTCTTACCAAGAAAAAAATATTTGCATCTTTCCATTCAGAGTCAAGAGAAAAAAGTTATTAATGATCTGCTAATTTAAAAATACATGTTACATACTTATTTTTGTGACTATATAATTGTATCCATTAAGAGCAAATTTACAGATAAAAATTATCTAAACCTTATAAATGTTACTATGTTTCTTAAAAATGTTTTTCATGCTTCACTGAATCCCTTTACAGATTATATTTTATTACTTTAGGTAGATAACAGTAGTACAATATAATGTAATGTTTTAAATATAATCTCTTTTCTTAATTTATTAAGCATGTTTACAATTCCTCTATTCTTAATTGTATATAAACTATTATAGTGAAGAAAATGTATTAAGAAGTCATATTAAATATACAGACCACCTAGGTCTTAAAAAATGATTTCAGCTTAATGCTAAAAGCACATTAAGAAACATGTTACAGGAAGTCACTATAAATTAAATCTTTAACAGACAGGGATTAAGCAAAGTCAAACCCCATCAAAATTAAGAAACAGAAATCTGCCTTGCTAGACTCCAATTGACATCTAATAAATTACTGGTTGTAAGAAGGTTAAACACCTACAAGGAATAATAATCAGAACAGATAATAAAATGAAGTGGATAAAATCAGAAGCTATATATAAAATCAGAATCATACTGTGTTCTCTTGAGCTATGAGCTCTTTTACTAGATGGAAATCCCACCCCTGCATCTGAGACTCCTAAATCCACTAGCAACAGAACTTCCATAGACCAAGTGTACACTAGATTACTGCAAAAATCTCTGGAATGGCACAGAACGGTGGAAACTGGATATACGTAAGGAACTCCACTACCATCCTTTACCCATTGAATACTTTCTGGGCCAGCCTTGCAGATGTTTCCCTGCAGTGCCCTAAGGAAAATAAAGGAATACCTCTGAGCTTTCTTAGGAGCCCATGATAACATCTACAAGCAGACTCAGCATCCCTTGACTTCAAACCAGTAATCTGCACAAAAGATAGAATACATTGGTTGTCTGCCCATCATAATGAGTTCTACTACAAGGACACTGAAGTAGTGAGTAACCATCATTCTTGCTTAGATTTGATGAGAGAAAAGTGGCTCAAAAGAAAGAAAAAGAAAAAGCACTGGGCCCCCAGTCAAAGAAAATGCACTGAATCACAGAGGCTGACCTCTAACCACAGGTGCTAAAGTTTCCAGGTAGATGAGCTATTCAGGCTACCATGATGAATAGACTCCAAATGTTCTGGAGAATGAAACCTACAGCTCTGCCAGCACTGGTACTGGAGTGCTGAGGCATGCTCCAAAATGGTAACCCACACAAACATCAACAAAGTACAGTCCTTGGACCAATTAGGTAGTAAAGGAAACAATACAGAGAGAGGCAGCAAGGTGCCAAAGAGGGCCCTTCGACTATTGAGAAGTACTGAAGTGAAACTTGGAGGTGCTGAGGTGGGTACTGAAGCAATAACAAAAAAAACTGCAGCTGAAACACCAAGAAGTCTACAGAGGAAATGTTCATGAATAAAGCCCTTGCTCAACTTTAAGACAGGAACTTTGGTGATATGTCTACACTGCAGAATGCAGCATGGCACAGCAGTATCCAAGATAGCTTATTTAAAGCTGTCTATTACATTGACCAGCCTGATATACCCTGCTTTTCAGTAAAGCTGAAAATAAAATTCATTGTATTTTCCTAAATCCAAGATGACTTTGAATTTAAGATGATTCTCAATTTTGTTATAATTTTCCATAAGTAAAATCTAATTGTTGTAGGGTCATCTTACATTTGCCCCTGCAGTGGGGAAAACAGTGGTAGAGGGGCATGTAGTAGGGGAGCCAGTAAAGACATAGGTGGTGAGGGAGAGTGGGGGGGGCACATGTAGTGGGGGAAGCAGTGGTGGAGATGGTAGGGGGAAGGTGGTGGGAGAGTCAAGTGACCCCTGTCCCTTGCTCACTCCCAACACTTTGCCCCTTGCTGCTGTCTCCTCCAGTGCCTGCCTGCTTGGAACCTTCTCTCCCTATACTACTTGATCCCCCCATCCCATGCCTGGACCCCCTTGCAGCTGCCCTCCTCCTGCCTGGCTGCCCCCACTGCGTCTGTTCCCTTGTCTGCTCCTCTCCCGCTAGGGCATGGAGCATGTGGTTGCTCTGGCCTTAGCTTGGTATGGTAGCAGAAAAAGCAGCTCCAGTCTGGGCTCCAGAGTCTGGACAGAGATGCTGCTGCTGCAACAGCATGTCACGGCCAGAGCTGGAGCCACAGCAGCTGCCTTTCCCCTCCGCTTGCCACTTTGTAATCAAATTCAAGACCAGGGGCTTGTTTCCACATAGTAATGGCGTAGGAGGAAGCTCATCTTGGATGTGAGCAAATATGGTAATCCAGGCAAAGTACCATGTACCAGGTGTTGCTGATACGAGAAATTAGGAGAAACTGCATTGTGCCATATAAACATAGTCACTGAAACCAAAGTAGTTGGGAGTGTTATACTACTTTTATGCTAAGGACCTCAAGACAAGGAAAAAGAACAATGTCAGTTGATATCCTTAGAGAAGAGTGTCCTTCTGTCAGACCTTAATTTTCTTGCACCCTAATTTCAATGAACACCCTTTGGTCTTCTATTGATAAGAAAAGATAACAGTTAGCTAGAGCCTAATATATCTTCCTTATACCATTCATTATTTTGTACACTGTCTCTCATGATCCTTCCAATTCATTTTCCTTTAAACTCAAGGATCTCCATCTTTTCTCTCTCAGAACAAGGGAACTTTTTCATGACTCTAATATTTTGCTCTGTTACTAGTACCCTGTTTATTTATGTTACGTTTTTTTCTGAAATAATAGTCCCAAACAGACCAAACTTCAGCTTAACTCAGACTTAAAAAAAACTCACAAGCAAATGTTAAAGGAACAGCATCCTATAAACTTAATGGTATTTTAATAGAATTGCTTTGTATTTAAATAAAGTACCTCAGAATCTATTTTCTGTGCTTGTTAACTGACATGAAACTAAATTTATTTTCAGGAACAATGCATTTTCAATTTGAAACAAAATAATCATACATCACTGGTAAGGATAAAGTTACAATAAATAATAAACCTCTTCAGATTTAAATTTAAGACCTTATATAAACTTGCTATACTAATTGATGAAAGGCTAACAACAACTGTGTATCATACTTATAGTGGGTTTTAATTTACTGTGGCTATATAGTACAGTCTGTTTTAGATTTGAGAACTATACTTAATTTCATATGAAGAGCTGACAATATGTGAAACAAGGTTTTAGTCATGCAAATTTATGTCATATTTCACATTGAAAACAAACTACTCTGGTTTATCTATAAAAAGGGTTTACAACAAAGACTACCTTATGCAAAGTAGCATATAAAGATTCCACACAGGGAATAATTGCAGTTGTACTGGCTCTATTATTCATGTTTGTAAGCAGTTTTGAATAGCAGTCAATTACCTGTTCTGTCTGAATGCTCCCCCTGAATCTCTATTAAATATCTTTGAGAAAAGTCAAAGAATGACAGGCATAATTGTACAGCAACAAGGGTTCTGTTGTTTTATTTTAACCTCACATAGCTTTATGAGGTTTCCTCCCTCACAAAGTTAAAGCATACAAATACAATTATTGTTCCAGTAGTTAGGAAGAAGCGAGACCAAGGATTCTTTGTACAATGTCTATTCAAAATAAATTGCCTCTACAGCTCAGGGCATGTGGGATGGACCTCTGGTTCCCCTCTCTCAGGTGAGGGCCCAAACCAAAGGGTTAAGACGTGTACTCCCTCTCTCTAGACCAATCAATTTGGAAGCCTAAGCCAAATGTTGGGATTTATGATGCACTTTGTTTCACATTTTGCTATCCGCTAGTTTAAACAGCTCCCTGCCCAGTCTGTTGTCTGTGGTGAATCCTTTCCTGACACACCTGGCATTGTACATCGAACTCTGACTCCTAACTCAGGGGTATGGATTCCATTTTGGGAGCCAGGCATCTACACGTTAGATATTTTAACATTTAACACTACAACACCAAAGTACCTTTAAGGATCTAGCCTCAAGTCTTATAATAAGGAAACTTCTTGCTACTATATGATACATACCTATTGATCAATTTTTAAGAATCATATAAAAAGGTAATTCTACATTTTAAAGTCATGGTGTAAAAAAATGCAGCCAATACTTTCCAAGGCAGCCAGTGAAGGGGAACAACAACACTCAGACAAGCTACACTATCAGTTGACAGAGATCAATTCCAAATTACTACAGAAAACAAATACAGGGTTTAAAGGTGGTGTATGGAAGAAGGCAAAGAAAAATGGGCAGTTGTTAATGAGACTTCCACATGTCATATGAGCAGCAGTCAAGAAATACTGTCCTTCTTAGGAAATCTTATCTATCTCCGGCTTAACCAGAAGTAGCCATTCCCAGCCAGGAGCACAGGATGGAGACAAGTGTTAATATAATACAGCTCTAAATGCAGAAACAAATTAGTTACTTCTGAATTCACAAACCCAATCAAAAATATACTGTGGGGTAGCCAGAAGACTCTTTCCTTTGTATTGTTCATAACTAATATATTTTTGCATTTGGTTCAATGGGTATTTAATCCTTTCTTCATACATCTATGCTCAATTGCAACAATTTTTTATCATAAAATACATTTTATTTAAGGCTATAAACTATATAATTTACAATACAAATGAAATGTCAAAGTTTGTACCTTCCCTACATTGATTCTGAATGTGCACACGTGTGTGCATGGAGTGGGGGGAGGGTTCTGTATCTTGCGATGTAGTAAATTTACCTTTCCTACTTTCCATGTTCCTGTTTGCACTTCCAGGCATTTCCCAGGCACTGTATCATATCCCATATGTATAACTTACATTCATTGTTCTCAGGTGCATTTACACTGTGCTTCAAACTTTACCAGCAAAGATTGTTTGTTGCAATATAAAATGTTATACTTAATTTGTGGAAACAGGCTGTTACATTAATCAATTTTATACATAGTAAGAAATTTGAAAGGACAAGGTTCCCAAAGCATAAAGCAATTATTAACATAATTACCTGGGAATTCTTTCAAGTTTTGGTAAAGAATGGTCATAATCTTCCTCACAAAAAGATGAATTTATATTATTTGAACTAATTTTCATAGAGTCATAGAAAATTAGGGTTGGAAAGGACCTCAGGAGGTCATCCAGTCCAACCCCCTGCTCAAATCAGGACCATCCCCACCTAGATCATCCCAGCCAGGGCTTTGTCAAGCCAGAACTTAAATCCTCCAAGAATGGAGATTTCACCACCCCACTTTATAACTTGTCCTTGTGAAAAAGTTTTTCCTGATATCCAACCTAAACCTCCCTTGCTGCAACTTGAGACCTTTGCTCCTTGTTCTGTCATCTGTCACCACTGACCAGTCTAGCTCCATCCTCTTTGGAACCAGCCTTCAGGAAGTTGAAGTCTGCTATCAAATCCCCTCTCAGTCTCTTCTCCAGAGTAAATAAACCCAGTTCCCTCAACCTTTCCTCAGAAGTCACATGCTCCAGCCCCCTAACCATTTTTGTTGCTCTCTGCTGTACTCTCTCCAACTTGTCCACATTCTTACCACAGTGTGGGGGAGGCGGAGGGGGAGGGGCAAAACTGGACACAGTACTCCAGATGTGGCCTCACCAGTGCAGAATACAGTGGAATAAATACTTCCTGCAATCTGGTGACAATGTTCCTAGTAATGCAGCCCAGTATGCTCTTAGCCTTCTTGGCAACAAGGGCACACTGCTTACTCATATCCATCTTATTGTCCACTGGAAACCCCCAGGGCCCTCTTCTGCAGAGCTGCTGTTTAGTCAGTCAGTTCCCAGCCTTAAGCAGTGCGTGGGATCCTTCTGCCCAAAGTGCAAGACTTTGCACTTGTCTTTGTTGAACCTCATGCATTTTCTTTTGGCCCAAACCTTCAGTTTGTCTAGGTTACTAATCCTAGTTCTACCCTCCAGCATATCTACTACACCCCTCAGCTTGGTGTCGTCCACAAACTTGCTGAGGGTGCAATTCATTCCATTTTCCAGATTGTTAATCAAGATACTGAACAACACCACCCTCAGGACCAACTCCTGGAGCATTCCACTTGATACCAGCTGGACACTGAGCCATTGATTACTACTGCTGAGTGTGACAATGCAACCAGCTTTCTATCTACCTTACAGTCCATTCATCCAACCCATACTTTCTCAGCTTGTTTGCAAGAATGCTGTAGGAGATTGTATTGAAAGCCTTGCTAAAGTCAAGTCAAGGTATACTACGTCCACTGCTTTCCCTGCATCCACAGAGCCAGTTATCTCATTGTAGAAGGCAATCAGGCTGGCCAAGCATGACTGCCCTTGGTGAATCCATGCAGACTGTTTCTACTCAATTTCTCCTCCAAGTGCTTAAAAATGGATTCTTTAAGGACCTGCTACATGATTTTTCTGGGGACTGAGGTGAGGCTGGCTGGTCTGTAGCTCGCTGATATCCAGCCATCCTACTAGATATCCTAATACCACCATTTCACAAACATTTCAAAAAAGGGGAGAGAAAAAAAATGTTTGTCAAAGGGGCATTCTGGTTGCAAGGTGATGTAAAACTCAGTGATAATATGATATTAAATTATTAAAAAATAATGGGAAGTAATAGTATTTGAAATATTGATGGCTGGTAACCTAGAGAATCAAAGACGTATTAATGGCCAATAGCAGTATAGACATTTAAAATATATATATTAGAACCTAGGTTAGCTGCAGTAGCATCACTACATGCAAACTCTTACTGCTTTGTAGAAGAAAACCTTCTGATAAGTAGATTTCTTTAATCATGGTTTACAGCACCTTTGCTAAGACTGAGTGGGGACACGTCCTATACCCTATTTGCCACAGAAGTAGCAAGGAAGTTTACTTGGCAAAGAATGCTAGGTTCAGTGCAATTGGAATGATTTGTAGTTAGACTACAACTAAGTCATGCCATAGGAAGCAGACTTTTCTTCTGACATAGCAAGATTTTGAAATGAACAGATATGATTAAATGATAAAATCTTAATTTACATTTATAACATTAATGAATTTTAAAATGGTATGAAGATGTGGATAAGTGAAATATACTATTAATGGTTGATCATTTCAGGGACTGTAATTATTTCTCAAATGGTATTTATAAAAGATGCCAATTTATTTTAAGTGTCACAGTTCACTGCTCATGTTTCTGGCTACAATTGGCAGCTAATAAAATGAGGGTATTCATTCAAGTGTATGTTTTATTAACTCAGCAGAAGTGCATTTATTAGGCATCACATTAACTGTTAGTATTTCCCTATGTTAATGAAGTCCTGAAGGTTTTGTTAGGAATAAGTCAACTAGAACTAAATACCTATATTTGTGTTTGCTGATCAGGTACAATCCTTTACACTTTACTTTCATTGAGGGTTTACACAACATTTTTTTGATTACTTGCCAACAGCAAAAATAGTTTTTTAAAATTTAGACAAAGGCAATTAATTCCTTACTGTTTGTGTTACATGCTTCAGATATGTCAAAATGACAAATATATTGATATGTACATTTTTCTTAAAGCAGACATTTCCTCTGTTGGGCGTGTATACATGAGATGCTTTACTCAAGTTTAGAGCAAATTACTGTACAGTAAGCAGCACTGTCTACATGTGCAGATGCTTTTTGCTCAATTATCTGCTTGAATCCCAAGTACATTTGTTACTTGCAAATATAATTAGCAATTTACTTGGAAGTAATTACTCCTCAGTATGGCACATGTAGATGGCTGACTGGGAACAAATGTGTTCCCAGTCATCTGGGCAGCAGGGGATAGGAAATTGATCTCTGCTCCTAGGAGCTGCCTGCTGCTGGGGCAGGCTCTACCACTGGAGCCCTGGCAGAGACAATGTCCCCCTGCTTTGGCAGCATGGAGCTTCCAGCCCTCACTCCAAAATTGCTGAGCGGGGGCTGGGAGATAAGAATCTCTCAGCCTCCAGTCCATGATCATGAAATAATCATCTCCCAGACCCCGTTCTTTTGCGATTGGGATCACAGAGTGGGGGCTGGGAGGCTGCTAGAGCACAGGGACATTGTCCCTGCCTGAGCCTACCCCAGCAGCAGGCAGCTCCCAAGGAGAGGGAACAATCTCCCTGCCCTCTCCAGGAGATAGCTGTCTCATGGCCCCATGCTCTTTTAGTCATCCCCTGGGCTAGCACCCAGGGGGAGCCTAGACCTCCCCCTGGCTTCTGCAGGGGGACAATGCAGGGCTGATGAGGGCAGGAGCAGACTACTACCATGAGCAACAAATCTGCTCCTGCTTCCCTGCATGTGTAGCTGCTTGCCTGGAGTGGGTTTATTCTAGAATATATTACTCTAGAGTAAGGCCCCACCAGACTATTTGACCCATTAGTAATAAAGTCACTTCCTAGCTGATCTAATCTATACTTTAAGTTACCAGCTGGGTGACCTGGTAAAGCAAAGGATCCCACATTTGGCAATTTGACAAATTGTTTCTTTGCAAGGATTATGTTCCCCACACCACATGTAGAAAGGAATACTAAATAATGTGTACAATTTTCAAGTTCACTAATATAAAGATCGGTAGGAATTTATGGAAAACATCATTGAGGCCTTGGACACATGTTCACTTGTAATACTATAATGTGACTCAGAGCCCCCTGGCTGGAGTGCTAAAGAATCACCGGAAAGGTGTGCTCCTGTCAGAGTGATAAGAGGTGCTCCTTTTCTCTTAAGACCCTAAAAGAAACCTGTCAGTGAACTGGATCAGTGACAAGCTGTCCCTCTCCTGCAGGTGTCAGGCCCCTCCAAACATTTATTCAATTATGGAATGGAATCCAAGGAATTTAATTCCAGAACCCCAAAATCACACCTTGTGAGGCCACTTAATTTTTGGGACTTGAGATAAAATTCCTGCCAGCATGCAGGGGACCTGGGACTGGGGAGGCATTCCTGAATCCCAAGCACCCCACATGCATAGACAGCTCCCACCTGAGCCCACTCTAAGTGCTAGAGCAGTATCTCTCCTTGCCCTCTAACTCTCTCTGCTGTTGCTGTCGCCCTAATAGCTGTTTGTGGTGCTTCTGCAACAGCAGCACCCTGCTTGCCACCACCACAGGGACAGCTCCACTGGTCCTTGCCACTGTGCCACAGAGGTAGGGACCCTGCCCAGAACTGCTGCTCCTCCAAGGTAACAGCAAGTCTGTGACAGTTTATAATGATAAGCAAAGGTAGCTCTAGTTCCTGAGTAGGCTGCAGTTCTGCACTCTACATGCTATCAGAGCCAGCTACTCTCTCCCTCCCTCTTACAAAACATAACACTGTGTTCATTGCTTCATCTCTGAGGCACTATAGACATTCTGAACATAATGCCACTAGCTTTTCATAGCAGTAAAAGAGCATACATATAGCACTATAAATGCAGTGTGTGTTCCAGGCCTGAGATGAATAAGGGAAAATCATATGAAGCCTGTGTTGCTTTTCATCTTTGTTAAGACTCCTTATTTTGCCATATTTTTTAGGGCTTCATCTAGAGATCCATAAGAAAATCTCTACATCCCAAAATATTTTTAAAAAGGATAAATACTGAACTGCCACAGCAATTTGGGCTGCTTATGTAATTTTTGTCCTGGCAGTGACCAAAGGCTCCAATTTATATCAGGTACCCAGACTACATCCAAAAAAAAAAAGACGTCTTAGCATAAGCAGTTTTCCCTCTGAACAGCTTATGTTCCAACTTGAAACTAAACTTAGTAAATGTAACAAACACTCATGTAAGAGGGAGAGAGTATAAGAATAATCTTAATATGATTACATAGCTAAAAGGACTAGGCAGGTTGTTATAAAATAATTAGCTATACATACAGAAAAGAAAATTATCAGATATTTCCACTTGTCACTAAGCATAAATATTATGAGCTGACCAATTTTTTACAGAAATCACAAGATCAATAGGTCCCAAGAAGGTGTTTGAAGAACAGGACCTTGCAAATTAATTCAAAGAGATCAATAAGCATGGACATTCTATCCAAGTAGTAAACAGATGAATATCCAAGACTGGTATTATTGAAGGAGCAGAAAAGCAACACCATAAAAGAGAAGGTTTTAACAAGACTTTCAGACAAAGCAAAGCAACACAATAGCAATAACCTTGAATTGTTTCTGAAGTGAGTGTAGTCAATGATAATTATTTACCCAAAAGAAAACAATACTTATAATTTAGACTACTTAGTTAATTGAAGAGACAGCCCAGGGCATAAATAAATGATGTTTTTCAATTTTCTCTGAAAACATATAATTGTTACCTTTAATAAATGAAATATATTTTGTCTAGGTATAGAGCTGAAGTGCTACTACAGGCTGGAAAAATACATATTATTTTTAAGAACAATTGTTACAAAAAGTTTAACAATTCCAGCTGACAGAAAGTATTGAATTGCCAAAAGTCATTAGTTGTTCTGTGAATATTTCATTTTCCTCAACTATAATACTTCTAACAGCTAGAAAGTTATTTTTAATAATACCACAGTACAGAATGCTGCTATGAAGCAAGAATTAACAAGAGTAAAAAAAAAAAGGACATGTTGAATACCATATAAAAACAAACCCTTTATACTTGTCTGATCACATTCCAAAGTCTATCATTTTAAATACCAATTAACTTATTATAAATGTAACTGTGCTCATATTTCTTAACAAGGTAGCAATCTCAAACTACTAGATCTAGGATGTAATCTACTTCCACTGAAATCAGTGAAAGTACCTCTGTTGACTTTAACAGTGTCTGGATTGTGTTTCAGGCATGAACCTCTGAATTTATGCTGGTTTAGCAGCGTACAAAATATGAATAAAACATGGCAGAGCTACAAATTGTCATAGGTTGACTATTTTGTACAACTGTGGAAAGCTCTAAAGCTCACAAGCCTCCTATGAATCATTTATATTAAATGTTCTGTTTCTATTAGTTAGTTTTTTTCAAGTTCTATCCAAACTAAACATTACCAAGTAGAGGATTTTAAGGACTCAAGCTCTTGAATAAAGTTTTAGCAGTTCTTTTTTTCTTCCCTTCCCTTGGATCATAAGCAGGGATCTGTAATTTAAAAAAAAAATCCCTAATTTTTGGTTTTAAAAAAGTTAAACCCAAATCACATTTTCCTGTGATTTAAATGAAACACTATATATATCTTGATATAGAGATATAACACCAGTGATAGATAGATAGATAGATAGATTCATTTTAATCATGGAAAAATGTGGATTTGGGTTAACATTTTTTTAATCAAAAATTGAGGATTTTTTTTAAATCAGAGAAAACCAGGATCCATGATCATAAGAAAATATGTCTGGAAGGGACCTCACAAAGTCATCTAGTCCAGGCTCCTGCTCAAGGCATCATCATTCCTGAATAAACCATCCCAACCAAATGTCTGTCCAAGGTGCTCTTGAAAATTTCCAGGGACTGAGATTCCACATCTTCTTTAAATTTTAGTATCCCACTGCTTGACCATCCTCACAGTCACAAAGCTCCCCTTAATCTCCAACCAAAATTTACTCTACTGCAGCTGGAGGACATTGCTCTTAGTCCTGGGCTCCACAGCCACAGAGAAAAGGTCATCTCTATCTTCTCTGAATCAGAAGTGGTGAGCAGCCAACAGTGGCAAAAGAACAGGTTAGGGACTATTTACAAAAGCTGGACATATACAAGTCCATGGGGTTAGACAGGATGCACACGAGGGTGATGAGGGAGTTGGCTGATGAGATGGCAGAGCCACTAGCCATCATCTTTGAAAACTCATGGCTATCAGGAAAGGTTGGAAAAGGGCAAACATAGTGCCTATATTTAAGAAAGGGAAGAAGGAGGATCTAGGGAACCACAAACCAGCCAGCCTTATTTCTATTCCTGGAAAAATCAAGATCCTCATGGAATCTATTTCTAAGCACCTGGAGAAGAAGAAGATGATTAGGAACAGTCAGCATGGATTCACCAAGGGCAAGTCATGCTTGACCAACCTGAATGACTTCTGTGATAAAGTGAGTGGTTCTGGGGACACAGGTAGACTGTTCGATGTGGTATACCTTGATTTTAACAAGGTTTGGTCTCCCACAATGTTCTTGCAGGCAAACTAAAGAAGTACAGGCAGAATGAATGGACTATAAGATGGATAAAAAACTGGCTAGAGCACCGGACTCAAAAAATAGTAATCAATGGTTCAATGTCTATTGGTAACTGGAATCTAGTGGAGTGCCCTAGGGGTCAGTCCTGGGGGCAATTTTGTTCAACGTCTTCATCAATGACCTGGAAGTTGGCATAGAGTGCAATCTCAGCAAATTTTCAGATGACACCAAGCTGGGGAGAGTAATAGATATATGCTGGGGAGTAGAGCTAGGATTCCGAGACCCAGACAAATTGGACGATTGGGCCAAAAGAAATCTCATGAGGTTCAGCAAGGACAAGTGCAAAGTCCTGCACTTAGGACAGAATAATCCCAAGCACCAGTATAACTGGGGCCTGACTGGCTGGGCAGCAGATCTGGAGAAAAGGATATTGGAATTACAGTGAAAAATAAGCTGAATATGAGCCAACAGTGCGCCCTTGTTGCAAAGAAGGCTAATGGCATGCTGGGCTGCATTCGTAGGAGTGTTGCCAGCAGGCCAGGGGAAGTGATTATTCCCCTCTGTTCAGCCCTGGTTAGGCCACATCTGGAGTACTGTGTTCAGTTTGGATCCCCACTACAGAAAGGATACAGATAAATTGGAGAGAGTCCAACAGAGGGCAACAACAGTTATGATGAGGGGGCTGAGGTACATGACTAGAGAAGAGGAGACAGAGACGATTTAGTAATAGCCTTCAACTACCAGACAGGCAATTCAAATGAGGATGGAGCTAGACTGTTCTCAGTGGTGGCAGAAAACAGAACAGGAAGCAATGGTCTCAAGTTGCAGCAATGGAAGTTTACATCAGATATTAGGAAAATTTTTCTCACTAGAAGGTTAGTAAAGCACTGGAACAGGTTACCCAGAGAGGTGGTGGAACCTCCATTCTTGGAGGTTTTTAAGACCTGGATAGACAAAGCTTTGGCTGGGATGATCTAGTTGGGGATGGTCCTGCCTTGAGCAGGGAGTTGGACAAGATGACCTCCTGAGGCCCCTTCGAACCCTAATTTTCTATGATTCTATGAAATCCCCTCTTGGTCATCTCTTCTCTGACTAGATAACCCTAGCTCTTTTAGCTCTTCTTCATAATTCTTGTTTCTTAGGCCCTTAATCATTTTCGTCCTCCTGCACCAAACTCTTTCTAATCTGTCCACACACATCTGAAAGGCCAGAGATACTGGATCACCAGCAGAACTAACACAACCTGGCTGCATATATTTGCCCAAATCCTGTGCCTAACTGATCAAATGCTACAGAAAACAGCCAAAGTAGACTCCTATGTTTCAAAAGTCCTGATTTCTAGGTATGCTGGTACTTTTCTCACATAACTTTGAGAGTTCTTCCATTTCTACATATAGAAACGTCCTTTAAACCATGGCTACTACTAAAATAATGAATTTATACCATGTGAGAGTGATCAGCACTGTACCAAAACTAAATGTCAGACTGCATAAAGCAAGTCCTTCAATTGGATATTTCAGGACAATTTCCTAGATGCCTGTAAACCTTGAATGTTATAGATTTGCAGTGGTATTTTCATTATTATTTTTATAACTTGATTCAAATCTTCACTGTGATTAATTATAGATTTTATTAATACTGCTAGCAGTAAAGAATAACAAAGGCGGAAGGGATTACAATAAATCATCTACTCCAGTCTCCCACACTGAGCCAGGACCAAGGATGTCTGCATCTTTCCCAAGCATTTGTTTAATCTATTCTTCAAACTGTCAATGAATGAGATTCCACAACCTCCCTGGGTAGCCTGTTCCAGTTTTATTGCATCAAGAATTTTCTTGACACCTGACTTAAATAATTTTTAACGGAAATTAAGTTTATTTCTTTTTGTCCTTCCCTCAGTAGCAGTGGAGAACAACAGCCTGTTGTTCCTTTAATATCCAATATTTACATAGTGGAAGACTCATACCATGTCTTCCCTCTTCCAGAATAAACGTACTTATTTCCTTCAACCTTTGCCCATAAGTCATGTTTCTCAAACCAATGGCTTTGTTACTCTTCCACTCTCTGCAACTTATATGCATCATTCCTGATGTGTGACAATTAAAATGGAAAAAAAAATACTTTACCCAGGACCTCATCAGTGCCAAGCAGAGTAAAATAATTATTCCCATGTGTTACATACAACAACTGTGTATACAACTCAGAATGAAATGTACACATCATGCTATAGCATCACAAAATTGATTCATATTTACCTGAATCTGAGATGACCTTGAATTTAAGATGAACCTCTCAAAATTAGATCCTATACATGGAAAAAAAATATAGTCTTGTTATAATTTCCCAAGTATAGAAGCTAATTATTGGAGAGGTGTTTTAAATATGTCCCCCACACTGCTGCAACAGGGAAAGCAGTGGCAGAAAGGCAGGCAGTGGGGGAGGTAGTAACAGGGAAGGTGGGGACGGGACAGTGAAGAGGCAGGTGTAAGGGGAGCAGTGAGGAGCAGGCAGTAGTGGAGCAGGTGGTAAGGGAGGAAGTAAGGGAGAAGGAAGTGGGAGAGGCAGTGAGGGGCAGTAATGGGGCAGGTGGTGGGGGGAATAGTAGGAAGGTCAAACAGCTTACCCCATTCTGCCTGTCTCCACCACCACTTTCCCCCTTGTTGCCTGCCCTCCTCAAGTGTTCCCCATAGCCTCCGAAACCTCACCTCCCACCTTGCAGCCTTCCCCCTCCTGCCGGCATCACCCCTATCACTTACCCTTGCTCTGGCACTGGGGAAAGGGGTGGGAAGAGATAGGAGAAATGGAGAGTGGGGGCCCAAGGCTGGGGGTGGAGAGAGGCAGTGGGGGTGGGGAGGCAGGCAGCAGCTGTGGCTATCGTTGCCTGCCCTCCCCCTATATTAAAAAATTCAAAGATAAGGGTTTCTCCCTGTAACAGGTGGTTTTCCACAGTGCAATCTTCCCTGTTATCCGTGCCCTATGTGGGGCACCCTTGGAGTCCCCTCTAAGGTTTCATGTTTCATAGTTTCATAGTAACTAGGGTCAGAAGGGGCCTAGAGCAGGCCATCTAGTCTGACCCCCTGCCAATGGCAGGAAACAAGTGCTGGGGTC
>JAGPOW010003642.1:58340446-58357201 GCA_030014935.1 Caiman crocodilus | reverse complement strand
AGCAGACACCCACCATTAAGTCCCTTTCCCCTCGTCCTCCTTGCAGCCTGACCCAAATCGCTTCCACCTGGTCATCAGTCGCCCCCAAGTTAATGCTCATTGCAGAGAAGTGCTCTTTAACATAGAGCGCAACCCCACCACCTCGCTTCCCCACCCTATCTTTCCTGAAAAGGGCATAGCCATCCCTCTCTAGTGCCCTCATCCGTGGGCAATAACAGCCACAACAAAAAAAAAAAAATTCATCAAAGAAAGCCGCGTGCCAGCTTACATTTATGTCAGGTTTGTCCTTCGGCGCCCCACTGTCGACTTCTGGTGAGGCTGGCATTTCTCAGGGCTTTCGTAGTCCTGTCTTCCAGCTTTTGGACCGCTCACCAAGCCTCTCATGGAGCTCTGGGATGCACTCCTTCCTTTTTGGCTGCCAAGCCTCACTGCCACTCTACCCAGGTTTTTTATAGTCCTGGCCTGCGCCTACCAGTCAGCTGACTAGAGGGCCAGGCTCAGTATTTAACCCCCTCCTTACCGGCATTCCGGGCCTGGAAAGTTCTAGCCTTAAAGGGGTGGACCCGTCTTCTAGTAACAGTGATACGGTACCCTGTTACACCCCCCCATTTTAAATGGGGAAAAAACATTTCTTAATTGAATAAATCTGGTACTGTGACAGGGGGTGTGGTCAGGGTCAGGTCACAATATCGGCCTGTCCACCTGTCTCTGTGCTAACTGCCTGCCTTTCTCACCTGCCATGCTTTGATGGTAATAATTAAGATGTCAATCAGGCAGGAGGCTGCCCATTTACTTGCCTTGGTGATAAGGGTGTTACACACGGGTCCAACCTTCCCTTACCATGCCCCATGCCTCACAGATGACAACATACGTTGATAGCTGTGGCTCACAGGCTGGGCCAAACTCTGCCCCTTGTAGGGTCTCTAACATCCAACACACAAACTCTTCCCTTCACCGGGTCCCTTCCACACCACGCTTTCATAATGGGCTTCTTGCATTCTGATTGGGCCTCTTACATAATGCCCCTTCCCAGGCTACTCTCAACCTGCCTTACTCCATGCAGCACCTTGGGCCCTATTCTACACAGCACTTCAGGCTTCCCTACTCAGTCTCCAGCTGGGATACATGCAGCACTTCAGACCATCATCTCACAGAACCTACTCTATGTGACTACTGGCCTTATGCCTTACTCCAGGCAGAACACAGCCAGTGGCCTCTATCACACACAACACTTCAGGTCAACCACACATCCTACTCTATGCGGCCTCCATGTATTTCTTCCCCCTCACTGGAGCCATTGGGGTCTTTCATCCTACGGGGCTCATGTGTCTCTCCTAAGTGTGCCTGCACCCCTAACACCAGGGTCTTTCACCCTATGGCCTCAGGTGCCTCTCAGTAGGTGTGCCCAGCCCTAGTTCATTGGGGTCTTTCACCCTATGGGTTTTGGGGGCTGGGGTTTCAAAGCGCTCCTAACTGTCTTTTACTGGGGAGGCAACTAGTCTGCCATTTCTGGAGAACTGTCCCTACATGAGCAGTCCCACCAGGACATCCATCCCCAGCAAGGTGCAGTTTCAAGTCATACCCAGGACCAGCAGCCTTTTGCCATCCCCATAGCTCCTTCCCTTACCACCAAAGTGTTCCTGAGCAGCCACCCAGATAGGTGTTGCTCTGCCGGCTGCCAGCAACAGACTGCTACCCCAGCTCTGAGGGCCTGGGTTAAAATGGAGGCTGCTCTGCCTTCTCCCCCAATTCCAGGGCCCTCCTGGGGTCATGTGACCCCATTATTAAAGCTACCCCACACCTGCAGGCTGCCCTGCTGCCTGCTCTCAAACCTTGTGGGGACAGGCACCGAAAGTAGTCTGCCACAGGTACTGTGATCCGCTGTAATCCCACTGTAATCCTTTTCCTATGGTACCACCGCCATATTTTTGACAAGAAATGTCATATTTTTGTAGTGTAGGCATTTGACTTCTTTTTGCAAAGTATCACATTTTGCACTTGTCTAAGTTGTCAAGATCATTTTGAATTCTAATCCTGTCTCCAACGTGCTTGTAACTATTCCTAGCCTATTATCCACAAATTTTAAGGCTATTTCTATCCCAGTTGTTAATGAAAATATTGACTAACCCAGAACAGACTAGTGTGTGAGTGCACTTGAGACACTCTCCCATGCTGACAGCAAACTATGTGTAACTCCTTTCTGAAATCCAATTTTCAACCAGCTGTGCACACATATTGTAATAATTACATATAGATCGCATTTTCTTAGCTTGATTCTGCTATGAGAACGTGTGTCAAAGAGCTAACTGAAGTCAAGAATCATAACACGTCATTTAACATTATTAACAATTTTAACCCATTGACTCTTCTACTTCATTAGTTTCAGAAGCAAACTGAACAAATCACATTCCTAATTATCTTCTTGAACCTTTACTAAGATCAGATAAATTGGTACAACTACTATCCAGACCTCTGTTGATATTGAGCATCTTTATACTGACTTCAATGTGCTTTGAGTAAGACCTAAAAAGCAGAAGTTGGGCCACTCTATCTTTTAAAGATTGATAAATACAAAAACCAGAGACAGTCATCCAACTGCAATCCTTAGTCACACAATTTTTACTGATCTGGTCAGATAGGAATACACAACAATAAAAAGATGGCAGTGTGGTGAACCACCATTACAATACTATGTTTGTACATGTGGGCCAGGGACAAAATTTACAAATAAACTGGTTTAAGTGATCAGAAAGTGGCTTAAACCTGTAACAGAACAGATGTTCAGCCCATTTAACCAATTTCAAAATGGCTAGTTTAAGATAAACCTGTATGGATGTAGTATCAGACTTAACTGATTTAGGTTAAACCAGTTTATGGAATGTCTGATCCAGATTCCCTCAGGACTCAAGTTACCTTACAGTCCCCCAGCATCTCAGTAAACCCTCTGTTACCTAGTCTGGTTCCTGCCTGCACCTGTCAGCCTGGCAGGATCAGGGGCAGGGGTATGGACCCCAAGGCCCCCTGGCCTGGGTATGCACAGGGCATTTCCAGCTTGGCACTGCCCCCCAAAGAAGCAGCCTTCATAGAAGCCCCCACAGGGGACTTTCCCTCCCCACCTGCAGCCCAGCAAGCCGAGCTGGGAAAACTCCAATTGTGTCCCCTCACCAGCCCAGGGTCTCTAAGAGGGGGGGAGGGGCATGGCTTTTATCCCACATTTCCAGCTCACTGGGCTGTAAATGGGGGATAAAGCCCCACCCATGCAGACCCCTGCTGAGTGGGGCAGGGACAAATTTCTTTTGATTTTCCTGAAAGAGTCAAAGTCTGCTTCTCTGAAGTCCATGGTCCTTACTCTGCTGCTCTCCTTCCTTCTTCTCCTTATAATCCTGAACTCAGTCATCTCATGGTCACTGATGCCCACGCTGGCATCCACTACTATACTGGGCCAAGAATGCATTTTCTCCCAGCCCCTGCTTTTCAGGCCAGGCTGGTAAGGGTTTGAGACTGGGGCTTCCCAGCTCTCTGGGCTGCAGGTGAGGGGAAAAGTGCCCTCATGGAGGTTCCCATGCAGACCCCTGCTGGTGGGGGTTGGTGCTAGTTGGGGGTGTGTTTTCACCCTGCTTTTCAGAGAGGCTGAGCTGGGAAAGTGGTGGGCTGGGAAGAGATTGTCTGCTGGCTCTCCCCTCCCTGCAGCTGGCAGCAGGGTGAAGAGGCACATGTCCAGCAGCCAATCAGGTGTGGGCTACTGATTGGCTGGGTTAGCAGGCCTAGAATCATAGAAAATCAGGGTTGGAAGGGGCCTCAGGAGGTCATCTAGTTCAACACCCAACTCAAAACAGGACCAGTCCCAACTAGATCATCCCAGCCAAAGCTTTGTCTAGCCAGGTCTTTAAAACCTCCAAGGCTTGAGATTGCACATCTTCTCTGAGTAACCTGTTCCAGTGTTTACTACCCTCCTAGTGAGAAAGCTTTTCCTCGTATCTTACTTGAACTTCCCTTGCTGCAACTTGGGAAGATTGCTTCTTGTTCTGTCACCACTGAGAACAGTCTAGCTCCATCCTCTTTGGCACTAGCATTCAGGTATTTGAAGACTGCTATTAAATCCCATGAGTCTTTTTTTCTCTAAAGTAAATAAGTACAATTTCCTCAGCCTCACATATATGTCATGTGACCTGCCCCCCTAAGAATTTTCATTGCCCTCTGCTGGACTCTCTAATTTGTCCACATACTTTCTGTAATGGAAGACCCAAAACTGGATGTAGTACCCCACATGTGGCCTCAATAGTGTAGAATACAGCAGAATAATTACCTCCCTCAATCTTCTGGCAACTCTCCTAATATAGCCCAGTATGCTGTTAGCCTTCTGGGCAACAAGGGCACACTGCTGACTCATATCCAGCTTACAGTCCACTGTAACCCCCAGGTGCTTTTCTGTAGAGCTGCTGCTTAGGATTCTTCCAACCTAAATTCAGGACTTTGCATTTGTCCTTATTGATCCACATGAGATTTCTTTTGGTCCAATCCTCCAATTTGCCTAGGTCTTTTTGAATCCTAGCCCTAACCTCCAGCATATTTACAACTCGCCTCAGCTTGGTGTCATTTGCAAACTTCCTGAAGGTGCACTCCATCCCATCTTTCATGTCATTGATGAAAATATTGAACAAAACTGGCCCCAAAACTGACCCTTGAGACACTCCATTTGATACCAGGTGCCAACCAGACATTGAGCCATTGACTACTACCCTCTGAACCTGATGATCCAGCCAGTTTTCTATCCACCTTACAGTCCATTCATTCAACTCATACTTCTTTACTTGCCTGCAAGAACGTTCTGGGAGACCATATCAAAAGCCTTGGTAAGTCAAGGTATACCACGTTCGCTGGTGTCCCCACATCAGTGGAGCCAGTTATCTCATTATAGAAGTAACTTAGGTTGCTCAGGCATGACTAGCCATTGATGACTCCATGCTGATTGTTCCTAATCAGCTTTTTCTCCAAGTGCTTAGAAATTACTTCCTTGAGGATCTGCTTCATTAATTTTTCAGGGACTGAGGTGAGATTGACTGGTCTGTAGTTCCTTGGATCCTCCTTTTCCCCTCTTTTATATATGGACACTATATTTGCTGTTTTCCAGTCATCCGGGACCTCTCCCAATCACCGTGAGTTTTCAAAGATGATAGCCAGTGGCTCTGCAATCACATCAGCTGCCTCAGCACCCTTGGTAGCATTCTGTCTGGCCCCATTGACGTGTACATGTCCAGCTTTTCTAAACAGTCCTTAATCTGTTCTTTTGCCACAGTTGGCTGCTCACCTTCTACATAAACTGCCCTGCTATTTGTAGTTTGGGAGCTGTCCTGGCTGTGAAGACTGAGGTGAAAAAGGCATTAAGTACTTCAGCCTTTTCAGCATCCTCTGTCACTACGTTGCTTCCCCCATTCAGTAAGGGACCCACACTTTCCCTGATCCTCTTCTTGTTACTGATATACTTGTAGAAATCCATCTTGTTATCCTTCATGTGCCTTGCTAGCTACAATTCCAGTTGTATTTTGGCCTTCCTGATTTCATCCCTGCATGCTTAAGCAATACTCTAATACTCCTCCCAAGTTGTTTGTCCAAGATTCCATTCCTTATAAACTTCCTTTTTGTGATTTAGTTTACTGAAGAGTTTCCTGCTAATCCAAGCTCATCCTCTGCCATACTTGCTAGTCTTCCTACACATCAGAATGGTTTGTTCTTGCAGTCTCAGTAAGGCTTCTTTAAAGTACAGCCAGCTTTCCTGGACTGTCCCACTCAGATTGGCTTCACAAGAATCTTGCCTATGATTTTCCTGAAAGAGTCAGAGTCTGCTTCTCTGAAGTCTATGGTCCTTACTCTGCTGCTCTCCTTCCTTCTTTTCCTCATGATCCTGAACTTAATCATCTCATGGTCACTGATGATCACGCTGGCATCCACTACTACACTCCCCACCAATTCATCCATTTGTGAGCAGTAGGGAAGTTGTCCCCAAAACTCTCCAAAAACTTCCTGGATTGCCTGCGCACTGATGCATTTCCTTCCCAGAAGATGTCACAGTGATTGAAGTCACCCATGAGAACCAGGGCCTGTGATAGGGAAATGTCCGCTAGCTGTTTGAAGCTCATTCATCAAATCCTCTGGATCTGGTGGTGTACAGCAGACCCCCATCATGACATCACCCTTGTTGCTCTGGTAGCATGAACTAAACTAATGTAGCTGATGTTAACATAGCGTGTAAGAGTAGTAAAATGTAATCATGTTAGTCTTGTCCTGTAAGCGACCTGAAAACTCCATTTTGTATCCTTCTGCTTGACATAAGTGAATGAACTCTGTATAGTCTTTATGTATGAGTGTGTGTAAAAGGATGAATGGTGAGAGAAAGGCATAGAGCCTCGAAAAGATTTAACTGTTTATGTAAGCAACAAGGTGTCAAATGTAAGTTACCAGTCAGTAAACTAATTAATGAATAGCTGAAGAATCCCTTTTAGGCCTAGGGCACAAAGACGATAAGGAGGAGAAGGAATGCACCCTTTCTGCCAGACGGGCAGCAAGAACACTCCAAGGATGAGATAAGCAGAAGACAAAAGAAGAACAACCACAAAAACAGAAGCTGGGTATGGAAAACCTCAAAGCACTGAAACAAAGGATGCCAATCCCTATAAAGAAAACTTTAAAAATGCCAAGTTGGACGAGTCTCTTTCTGTACTCCTGTTTCATCGGACCACAGATGCATCTGTTCACCTTGCTCCAGCTGTTCTCTTCAAATCTGCTATCTTTAAATCATTATCATCTACTCAATAAGCCCAGGTTGGCCACCCTGGGCTGATATTGAGCAACTGTTGCTGGTAACTATACCTGATGTATGTGTGAATAGAATGGTTGTTTTGTGTATGTGTATGCCACTGTGTAATGATGTGTATGACGATTTGTGTGTGTTTGGATGAATGGTGTTTTCGAACCTCTATTTCTAATTCATGTAATCAATAAACATGGCACCTTGTCTTATCCCCCTTTATAAAGACTCGCTCATGATTTAAGCAATTAGGTTAATTCGATAACACTCTCCCCTCTGACCCTAACCGAGAGACTGGAGGAGCTAATTTAAAGCCGTCCTCACTAGGATAGTGAGTCTTTTCATGAAGATGCTCTTCCCCCTCTTTGTTAGGTGGATCTCATCTCTTTGTAGTATTCCTTCTTCTTGGAAGGGAGTCTCTAAGTATTACCATCCATCGCTTCTTGGTGGCAGTTGCCTTGATTCTTCCCACCTTGGGGAGGCCTGGCTTGTCCTCCTCCATCAATGGAATACACTCCTCTTCTTCTGTTATGGCTCCATATCTGCTCTCCAGGACAACTGCTCCAAATGGAAATGAAGATTTTTGCTTGCTGCCAGAGGTCACAAACTTCCAGCTTCCACCTTCTTCAGGGTCCATGTCATAGAATCATAGAAAATTTGGGTTGGAAGGGACCTTAAGAGGTCATTTAGTCCAACCCCCTGCTCAAAGGAGGACCATCCTCTTCTTTCTCTAGTACTACCTTTGGCAGTTCTTCTTCCACAGTCCTGGAGGTCTTCTCCCGCATGAAACTGATGAATTTCTCAAGGCAGGGGTTGCTTTGGAGCCTCACCAGCTGCTCCTGTAGCTCTCTTGCCTGCTTCCTGAGAGACACCACTCACATCACAGGCATTCCTCCACCTGGCCTTTGTCAGAAGGAACCTGCAAGGAACCTACAAGCTGCAGTCTCACAGTGCCAAGCCCGGACCTGGGTGGAAGCCTTGATGGTGAGCAGTCCCACCTAGACAGACAACTCACAAGTCCAAGCAGAGGCAGTGGCAGTAGATCTGGCACTGTAATATCCTCCAGACATTTCCCTTGGTCTCTTAATCTGCCTCCTATCTCTTACTGCCCTTCTTCCAAGCACACCTTCCCTAGCAAACTCATTTGTAAGCTGGCCTGTATACTGTTCCTTGGTCCTGAAAGGTTCCTTTTCCCCTGCTTCTTCTCACCAAGCTTAAAGGCTCCTCTGCAAAGAGAGGGTCAGGCAAACTGACTTGTGAACTGACCAGTGAACACTGCAAACTGCTTCCCCTGTTTGTGGCCTCTGTTTACTCACCGGGTTCAGGAGTGTCTGCAATAATGGGAGATATGCATGACTGCTCCTAGGCTCCTGGCCTGGGCCAATGAAGGCTTCTGCATTCTTTGGCCACAGGAACACTGAACATCAGTTCAGTTTGTTTACTGGTCCAATGTACACAGTTTAGGAAAATTTGCGAAGATTTAATCGATTCTGCCTTGGGCTTTCTGAACCTCTGTACTTAGCCCTAGGTATTAACTTTTTTCTTACGTGCTTCACTGAACAGTTACAATGAAAAAATATATATATACTGAAAACTGTACACAAATTTCCTATCAGTGATGAGGACTGCTGTGTTTTCTACATTTAAAAATTAATTTCAAATAGAAATAGCAAGCAAAGAAAAAATACAAGTAATTTACTATTTTTGGTACATTGAAAACACTCTTGGTGTTTAGACCAATGGAGTCTTTAGGTGAAGTCTTATGTAGCTATAAATTAAAATGAGTTTTAGGGAATGACTGACAATTTTCCATCTCATAAAGCCACCTTTCAACATTTAGCATACCATACTCACTAACATTTTCTTATGGAAAATAAATTAGCTTAAGAGAATGTTATGATGAGTTCCCTACTGTGTGTAAAATAAATATGCTGCACAGCTATAGAGTACTGACCTTCAGCAAATGACAAAATATTCTAGAAAAGGGTAAACATAAAAATACGTAATCTTCCAAAAGCTGTTACAGGAACTAGAATCCACTTTCATTTATTTTAACTTTAAATCCCGCATTAAAGAAGTTTCAGAAATTTTACATTTTCTCTGAAAGTTAATTTTCTTTACTTCTATGGCCACATCTGTATCAGGACATACTGGCATCCGTTTACACTACAATAAGATGGCTAGTAAAAATGTTCCTACCACAAACATGGCCTTACAAGATTTGTCAAAAAAACTATCAAAGATTAGTCACCTCTTTAGTACAGTTCACTGAAATTAACAGAACTTTATTTTTGCTTATAGAAACTCTGAAGTCTATGATTAACTATTAGACTATTTTTACTGGCACATTAGTATTGCTTGTGCAACACATATTTACTACTATCTGTATATATTCCTTAGTTACACATATTTCATTTTGTTTCATAACACCTAGGATTCATTTAATGAACCAGGAACAGCACTGAATTAAACTTAAAGCCAAAAGTATCTGCTTATTTTGGGTTCCATGTAAGAGATACATAGGACCTGATTTCACAAAGTACTAGGCATTACATAGAATTTTATATATACAAAAGCATAGCTCCCACTGACTTCATGTAAAGCTATAAGAACTCAGCAATTGTATTGGAAACTGTCCAAACAATGCCGCCTAAGGCAAACGTCTGGGGTGGACAATTTCAGCCCCAATGCTTAAAATTAAAAGCAACAGAAAACAGATATCAGAATGGCCTGTTAAAATCCCTTAATAATAATAGCTGCTTACAGACATAAAAAAACCCCAAAAAACACAGAACATGCTTTACCAGGAAAAACAGCACGTTAGTTTGATGTGGCTCCACAGCATCTGATTCAATCAGCTATTAGAAAAAAGCACCAAAAAAAGCCCTACTAAAGCCCCCAATTTATACAGACATTAGGAAAGCCAGATCCAACTAATACAATGCCTCTTATAGGCATGTGCTGGGTTCAGTACAGGAAAACACCAAGTTTAAAGTAAAGCACCTTTTAATGACTGTAAGCAGCTAATGATGGCTTTTTTTTAATTTTTCATATTCCAAGCCAAATTGGCCCAATCAATTCCAAATCAGTTGAGTTAATCCGGAACCAAAAATGGCCTTACTACTGGCAAACATCCTCCATACCCACTCAGGGCTTCGGATCTTCCCAGATCCTTTGGTGGGCATCCTACTTGCAGGCCCAAACCTAGAGGCTTAGGGTTTAGATGTCCCTAAGTTTTGCTTGCCCTTAGCCATACAGCCCAAGGAGCAAGGTAGGGAGGAGTCTCCCATTTCCATAAAGTGGGCATAAAGCCAAGGTTAACTATGCATTACCTACACCAGTACCATCTCACACAAGCAGAGCGGTCTTCCACGGGTGTGACTAGGAAGCCAGTGTGGTGATAAGTGATCACGGTATTTCCCCTAGGTAAGCACACACTACGCTTGATCTGAGCCCACAAGAGGCCAAGAAGTGATATTATAGTATGACTGTATGAATTGCCCCAAACAATGTACGATACAGTGAATCCACTATGTGTCAACTCATGGCTGAGTCACTAGTGACATTAGGTGAAAATTTACATTTTTTAACCCACAGACAGAACTATTGGTAGAAAAATAAAATGCTGAAAATGCTAGATATCCAACATAAATTTCAACTCCTTGAAGCCTGAGATTGTTAGAGCCTCCTACTATTTCATTTCATCCATGACTATATCTGTAATTTTCTCTTGAATGATAGAATCAAGAACAATGTGTACAGATGCATTTAGAAGATTGCCTGATGGCAAATTCCATTTAATGAGTCTGGACTATTTTGCATCTTATGACCCATTCTAAAAAGAAAAAATTTCCTTTAGTACCTATGTAACACCTGTGGCTTTTGCAATAATTTTTGCTTTGCAAGCTTAGAAAAAAGCTCTACTGTCCTGTTTTCATACAGAAATAGCATCACCATGGAATAATGATCTTTGCTAATTTTCTTTTAGTTTATTCATTTAAAGCCACTGTTTACTGAAGTAATATGAAAAGTCATTCACGGTATGCAACTGGGAGCATCCTGCTAAACTATGGTAGGCCATAATTTGCTTAATAACAATATGGTACAGCAACTACTTCATTTGCTTGAACATGCTTTGGGTAAGAGAAGAAAAGGCAAAGAAAATGATCAAGTGAGAGAATGTCAGATGTGAGAATAATATTAGCAAATTCCAGAATAACAGATTAATAGTACTATGTAAAAGGTTGCACAGAGTGCATTTCGCTGTTTTATGCTGTTTAGGTCCCTGGCACATGTTCATTTAATGGCATAATGGGATCTGATCACCGATTCCAATAATCATGCCTCCTGACGTGCTACCCGGTCATGACTGTACGGCAGTAGACACAATTTTGACATCACAAATCAGATACCAAGCAAACTATTACTACCTGCCAGTGGAGGCGGAACCTGGGATCATAATCTCCTGGGCTCCCCCTGAACCAGCAAGTTGGAGCTGGAGCTTACAATCAACTGATAGTTTGTTCTGACCCTTGATAACATAGGGTCTCAAATTGGTCTTTGTGCATTATTCTGGGGCCAGATCTGATTATCAGTTGATTGTTGGCTACAGCCCAGACATGCCCTGGTCCAATTTGAGATCCAGGACTTGCTGGACCAGGGCCAAGAAACAGGTAATTGTCAAAAAAACCATGCCTGGCAGCTCTGGCTAGAGTGTCAGGCATGGAATTTAAAGTCCCCAGTGGGGAAAGCAATTTGATTTCTTCATGTCCCACAATCTGGCTAGAGCTGCTAGGCACAGGGTATAAAGTTCCCAGTCCTTTAGCATCCCTTGCTTGCAGACTCAGGCTGGGGCTAACAACCAGCTGATTCTTGGTCCTGGCCACATGCTAAAGGCACCAAACAAACCAGCCATAAAAATGCCGTACAATATATATGGAACATTTTTATGGCTCATTTGCCATGTTATGGTTACTTAAAAGTGGATGCATTTTGCACTTACCATTTATGCCACAATTAACATGTTAATTATGGTATAATTGTAACATGTAGAGGGGGCCTAAGATCCAGTTTTAGACAAGGTATAGATTAAACTGGGAACAAAAATATTTATATGAATATTAATCAGCGTAGAACCTATTGAAAACATTTTTATCTTTTTGTGATTTATTTAGTAAGCTTCTTGACATTAATTCAGACAATAGAGTGTAAAAATCCAGGTTCACCTTGGAATTTTTGGGTAACTATACATGTGATAATTTTTGCCATTTAAAGCATTCTAAAGCCATCACTTAATACACGTGGGTGACTGTAGAATGTTGTTAAAATGGCAGAAGTTACCTTAATTAAATCTTGTTGTATGCATTTTAAATGCAAGTTAAACTGCATTAGTGCATCACAGCCTACATAGTTTGCCTTTATTGAATGCATATTTAACTGGGGCTTCCCCATAGCCTCAGGCTGCATTGTGCAGCATCTAATGCCCCCTGCCTGCTACTCCACGGAAATACAGGAAGGTGTGAAACATGCACCAAGTTGTGGAGCATGTATTAAGTTTTTAGGCACCGTACCTAAAGTGCTTTACGTAAAGCACATAAGTTACAGCATCTTTGGAAATGCCAGTCCTGCAGGTATATAGGTGCCCTTTGCTCTGCAGCTTTGAACTACATTACTTACTGAACAGCTCATCTGCAGATGAACCAAGCTAAGTGCTCTTTAAAACTTAATTTGAAACTAAAGTAAGAAGTCTTTTTCCCTAAAAGCCTGGCTACCTTCTAGCCACTTTTAAAGACTTCAGAAATTGAAAAAAATAATTTTAAATGGTCTCAAATATTAGTAAGAGTTTTTATGATTTCCCTGCTTTGTGCTCTTTGGTTGATCTTTTGCCTTTTTTTCCTACTCTCTACCCTGTATCTTATCTGTATGCCATTATTAAACATGCTATTACAATATAATTAAATACGGGACAATTTGTTTCCCATTTTCCAAAAAACAGTGAAAGGAAGACCCAGGAAACTACAGTCCTGTTAGTTTTGCCACAGTCCTAGGTAAGCTTTTGCGAGAATTATCCTGGCACATGTCCACAAGGGGCCAGCAGGGGAAATCATGCTTAGGGACAACCAACATGGGTTCATTAGAGGCAGGTCCTGTCAGACCAACCTGGTGGCCTTCTATGACCAGGTCACAAAATCCTTGGACGCAGGTGTCACAGTGGACATATACTTTCTGGACTTCACAAAGGCCTTTGACACTGTCTCTCACCCCATTCTCATTAAAAAACTAGGAGACTGTGGTGTCGATACCTACACAGTCAGATGGGTCACTAATTGGCTCGAGGGCCGTACCCAGAGAGTGGTGGTCAATGGGTCTTATTTGACATGGGGGGATGTGGGCAGTGGGGTTCTGCAGGGCTTGGTCCTCGGACCCACACTGTTCAACATCTTCATCAGCAACTTGGTTGGGGCGCTGTAAAAAGCACTCTGTTCAAATTTGCAGATGACATTAAGATGTGGGGAGAAGTGGGCATGCTAGAAGGGAGTAATAGGCTGCAATCAGACCTAGACAGGTTACAAGGGTGGACGGAGGAGAACAAGATGGGTTTCAACACTGACAAGTGCAGGGTACTGCACCTGGGGAGGAAGAACCAGCAGCATACCTACAGGCTGAGGAACTCCCTCTGCAAAGGCAGAAAAGGATGTTGCAGTCATTACTGATGACAATATGAACATGGGCCAACAGTGTGGGCCCTACGGTCAGGAAGGCCAACTGTACTTTGTCATGCATCCACAGATGAATCTCAGGCAGGTCCAAGGAGGTGATCCTCCCCCTGTATGCGACACTATTCAGGCCACAGTTGGAGTACTACATCCATTTCTGGGTGCTGCACTTCAGGAGGGATGTGGACAACATGGAGAGGGTCCAGAGGAGGGCCACCCTCATGATCAGGGGTCAGCAAGGCAGGCCCTATGAGGAGAGGCTAAGGGACCTGAACCTGTTCAGCCTCCACAACAGAAAGCTGAGGTGGGATCTAGTGGCCGTTCACAAACGAGTCAGGGGGACCAGCAGACATTGGGAGAGTCCCTGTTCCCCTGAGCACTCCCAGGAGTGACAAGAAATAACAGTCGCAAGGTGGCAGAGGGTAGATTCAGGCTAGCTATCAGGAGGCACTACTTCACAGTGAGGGCAGCTAGGATCTGGAACCAGCTTCCAAGAGAAGTGGTGCTGGCTCCTACACTGGGGGTCTTTAAAAGGAGGCTGGATGAACACCTTGCTGGGGTCGTTTGACCTGAGTACTCTTTCCTGCCATGGCAGGGGGTTGGACTTGATGATCTGCTCAGGTCCCTTACGACCCTACCAGCTATGAAACTATACATTTATATTAGTGAGTATTTAATTGGGATGGCTCTTAAATTTTCTTTAAACTTCTTTGATTCTGAGAAAGACTTTGGAAAGACATTAGATAGCCTTCTACATGGACTGGATTCAGACAAGTAATGTTTACATGAGTGTCCAAGCATTTAATTAAAAAATTATCAAGAAGGATTGTGCGGACCAGACTAACCCTTTTTTTAGAATGGATCTGTTTGTTAAGTTTGATCTGTTCTCATGGGAGAATACAATGGAACTCATTGGGGTCAAATCTCACTTAAGAAGGGAAAAGATTTATATTTGCCATCTGTACTCATACCTATGCTTTCCCTAAAATTAGAATTCTAAAACCAATTTGTTCCAGAAGTACATATAACTTAAAAGAGTGCAAGTTGAAAACACAGCAAATATGAAATATTTGGCTTGAAATGAAACTTGACAGTAACTGGATCTACCTCAATAAATCCAATTTATTTGGGGCAAGAGTGTACCAGAGTTGGTCTATAACAGTTCCCACTGAGAGTTCCACTGCACTGCTGGATCAATAAGGAGATCAAAATTAACAACATGGTTTTAATGCTCATTAGATTGCACACAGGGCAAAATTCTATTCCACATAGTGATGACTGTAGTGCAACTTGTGACTAACACTGAGTTACCCAACTATTCTGTTGAAATGATCCTATTACTTCTTTTGGGCATATAAGTACTCCAGTTAGAGGGGTCCAGGAGATGACTGCGTGTCCCAGGAGGTTGAACCTACTCTTGTGTATGTCCACTGAGACACCCAGAGGAAGTAACAGATTCGCTCATACACATTAGTCAAGTAATTCAGAGTTAGTACCAAGCTGTACATAGGCTGTCCAGTAGGTGAAATAGAAGTGATTCCAAAAACAAATCTCAAAACCATTTAGAAACCTATTGATCCATGTCACTTCAAAGAGGTTTTAACTTATTGTGGGTTGGATTGCCTAAGGAGGACGTGGACAGATCTGCCACAGATCAGTCTTTTTATTTAAGCTACTGACGGAGTTATTTCGGTTGGGTCCAAAAACTGCTGCTGTGGACCTGACTGCATAGGTGACAGCAGAAGTAGCCTATGGATGATGTGTGTGAATTCCACTTTCCCATCTTATCTGTGTGCAAGATGCACATTTTACCCCAAGTGACTCTTGAAAGTTATTTAATCAGTAGCAGAATGTACTGGCTACAGAAAACTGCAAGACTTGCACCCAAAACAACATCTGTAAACTGAATCAAGTACTGTCCCTGAACCCAAGTGACAAATTGATGGATCAGATCCCCATCCAGAGAAGGCAATGGAACTGAGGATCATGGCATTAAAAATATCCTCATCTTAAATTATACCCAGTTTTATCCTGCTTACAGGAATAACCCCTGTACTAATTAGTATAAGGTATACTGGTGAAGCCAAAATGTAATCATCACCATCAGTTTAACAGAGTGTACTCTTATTTTCATCTGAAAACTAATAGTAAAATAGCATAGAATTTTCCCTGTGTATATTCATATGCTCATGTGTATGAACTCCATAAATGAACTCCATAAATAGTGTGTAAATTCCCACTTGATCTGTTTTTGTTATGTAAAATGTCTACATTTATTTTTAAAAATATAAATTATATTAATAATTCACCCTTTGGAATTTGGAATTTTCTTTAGCTTTAGATGCCATTGAAGATTAAATTATGAAGGATAAAGTAAGGACTAAATACTTTTTCTCTTATCAAACAGAATAAGTTTAAGGTCTTCTTTTGTTCAGATGAGTTCT
Organism: Caiman crocodilus; assembly: GCA_030014935.1. Classification (NCBI taxonomy): domain Eukaryota; kingdom Metazoa; phylum Chordata; order Crocodylia; family Alligatoridae; genus Caiman; species Caiman crocodilus. The sequence goes on along the minus strand of JAGPOW010003642.1, from coordinate 58,341,236 downwards.
TAATAATTAATAGCGATTTTTCAATAGGTATACTTCCAATTAATTTAACATGTTAATTAGGAATACTAAAATACTTTTAAATAATGTTCTGCAACTAATATCCTACTGTTAATTTAATATTAATTAATAAATATTTGATATTCAACATATTTAGATATTGATTAATTAATGAAGGCACATACAATTTAATGTGTTAAATAAATAAAGGATTTGGTAATAATTTTTTTTTTATTTGGCGCTTCAGTTGAAATATGATGCTCTGAAAACCTTGAGAAACTACAAATAGCTTTAATTAAATTAACTAATTCTGAAAGTGATGATGGGCCCAAAGATTTTTTCCCCCCCAAAACCAATGGCCTAGAAGCTTAATGATATTTTAAGAATAGCTGATGCCACGAGCTAAATCAAATATAAGCTAAATTTTCAAAAACTGCATTTATTCATTCAAAATATAGACATCAAAACTTTAAAAACATAAATTCCATAGCTGCCTGAATATCATTTACTTTCTGATGTTACAAGTAGCATCTAGGATTATTAGACATGCACAAAATCAGAGGAAAAAGCTTTCATGTGTATAATTACAGCTTGCTTAGTTTGTACATTTTGTAATGCCATGTCACCTCCACCCTGCTAAAGAGGAAGGCAACCCCTCACCACCACCATCTGTATCATAATGGTATCATAGTATCTAGGGTCAGAAGGGGCCTAGAGCAGGCCATCTAGTCTGACCCCCTGCCAATGGCAAGAATGAGTGCTGGGGTCACAGGACCCCAGCCAAGTACCTATC
>JAGPOW010003642.1:58301026-58336192 GCA_030014935.1 Caiman crocodilus | reverse complement strand
CCGGTGCTCTTTCCTGCCAAGGCAGGGGGTCGGACTAGATGATCTGCCCAGGTCCCTTCCGACTCTAGACACTATGATACTATGATACTATGAACAGTGGCTAGTGGAGGAGGGGTAAAAGGCAAGAGAAAGAGAGGGAAAGGGAAGGGGAAGAAGAAGAGGAAGGGAAGGGACGTGATTCTGAGCACCACGGGAAAGTGAGGGGTATATTTCACCTGCTTTATTGACTTAAAAAATTCCCTGACGGTTCCTGTGCCATCTGCAACTGTAAAGGAAGCTGGGAGCAGGGGGGGTGCAGGTGCCACAGTTGCAGTACAAACTACTGCTCCCTCACTCCCTCTTGGGAAATCATGGATCCTGTCCTGGAAACTGCAGTGATGCATCCCTAGTTTTCTCTTGCCTTCAGTCCCCTTCAGTATTTGCCACCATTTTGTTTCCTATCTACATTTCTTTAAGCTACAGGCCATGCATTAGTTTCAGAAAAGCAAATTCAGAGAGGACTTGCTTAAAATGAAGAACTATGAAAGCTATTAAAATCCTTAAAACATCCTACAAAATTACCAATTTTATTTTTTTTTAAAAGCACAATCTGAGAAAGGGATTTTAATTTAAACTTGCTGTTCAAAGAGGAAATATTAAAATATGAAATATGCTGTATTCCGCTTAATTCTTTAGGGCTAAATTGTAGTGCTCCATTAAATGGTTCCAATGAAATCAGTGCTTAATACAAGTAGTTGCTTCAGATTGTAAGGGTTTTCTCCTGCCTATAAATTTCACTTCATACGCATAGTTAAAAAAGCACTGACAGAACCAAGAACATGAAGGAAGCTGTGTTCATATTTCTATAGTATAATTTCCTTACCTACATCCTCAGGAAGGAACCATTATTAAGCAAGAATGTCCAGTGAACAAAGCAGATGAAAAGGGTAGCTTATAACTGCATATAAGAAGTACAAATTAAAAAACAAGTAAATTATTTCCTTGACTGATGGATAGACAATATGGCAAATTCTGCTTTTTACAATGAGGGCATTTTTCTCTTTCCAAACGCATGTGGTCCAGTGAACAAGATGACTCATTTGTCATTCTTAAGCCTAATAATGTTCTAGTTAACAGAAATAAAGAAATCCCTACTTTCCTTATTAAATTGATCTTCTGCTGCTTCTATAAAACACCTGAGTTTTATAATTATGTGTCATCTTCAATTTTGCCATATTCTCAGTATTGCCAAAGCACCATTACTTCTTGACTGTGTAAGAATGCTCTTAAATTCCCCTTTCCTTACTAGATTTCATAGAACTGCTGAGGGGAACTGAATAGCTGTATGGACCATTTGTCATTTTCTTATTCTGCCCTAGCATGCCACATTTGTTTGTATGTATCTTTAAATATCATCAGAAATACTGGAAGATATCTGCAGCAAATCTGGGTCCCTGGTTTGCAAAGGGGTATGGCACTTTTTTAACCTATATTGAATTTTGACTGTGTATGGGTACAATATGAGACCCTACCCTGGGTCCTCTGCCAGCTGAGGCTGCTCTGGCTCAGCTCAACCTGCTGTCTTCCCAGGTGTACTTTCAAATAGCGCATCCAAGTACAATAAACTCCAGAGCAATAATCTCTGGGGTATATTGCTTTGCATTAATTGCGCTTGTAGGCACACCCACAAGTATGTCATTAAGCTTTATATTTAGTACTAAATGAGATGTGTGTTGGCTTACTTCTATGATACATATTGCATTTCTAAAAAAACACAAATGAATGTGAAATAGCAAAGAAAAGGGTTAAGAAAAAGATTAAGAAAGAATCTTCCCTGCATTATATTAATTTTAAATTGAAAATCATTTCTAATTAAATCCAACTTATTTTATAAAACTTTTTTTAAATCTTCTAATAATTCTATTTTTTTTGTTTCTGTCAGTTTAATCTAAAAATATAAAAATGTAACTGTTGTTCTCTCTCCATTGGTGATAAAAAGTATAAAATATATATTAACTTAAAAAAAAAAAATCTTTGTTACCATAGACAGAATCTCCTGGCTGAAGATTGGCTATATTCATTAGACAAAGTGGTGGAGAAACTAATATCAGTAAAAATAAGAACTTCTCGTGCAGGAAAAAAGTACATTTAAGATATTTTGTGATGTCTTTTTATCTCTTGAATAACTTCCCATTATCAGAGATGGAATCATGAGAGTATTGAGTACCATACTTGCACCAGAACTTCTAGTGAATAGGAAAAGGCTTCCCTTCTACAGCTCTTAAGTTAATTACTTTATTATTAGGGCTCTAAAAAACTTTTGTTGTTTATCTGCTCCTAACTTCAGGAAACTCCATTTTCCCTGATGGATTGCTTGCTAGCTGAGTCAGTCCACCTTTTGATATTCAAAATGCCTCAAAATGCAGGGTTCTTAGAAAGTATGATTCTGTATCCACTGAAATTTGTCATGTCCTTTTTCTGCTTCAGTAAGAAACTTGCCATATTGTATGACATTATTGCCTATTAGTGTGGAAGGTAGGGAAGGAGTGAAATGCTCACAGTAACTATACAATGTATCTCTTCTTATTCCAAACTACATTTTCTGCACAAATTGTTGGTCTCAACGTAAAAGTCTTCATCAGATATAACTGTTTCTATGCGTAGTCCAGAACATGGTGTCTGCAGCACTTTTGCCCTTGTTTGCTTTCATCCCAATTCAGCAATCCATCTCTTTTTTTCAACAACTTTGTTTAAATGCTTTGTAGAACTGTCACATAAGTTAACAAATGAAACATCTTAACTGAAATATTAAGGTATATTATAACTGTATCTTTCCCACAGAAGGGATTTAGATAGGAATTTGTATACAACTCTGCCTATTAACTAAATTAAGAAATCTGATAAAGCTTTTATACTCTTAAATGACAGTTAAGTTTACCACAGTTGTGCCTAACTGCAATCTGCAGAATCATAACTTTTCCAACAGAAGAAAGGAGTGTTTGCATACAATGTATTAGTTATATAATTTTGGTAGCATTTCAAAGTAATGTTGAACCTATAATTTCACAGTAAGGATATTTTAACCCCATCATGACCACTTTAATTTCAATAGGATTCCTAAAAAGTATTTAATTGTAGAGGAGGAATGCGCTGTAGTTACTGCTCATTAAATTTAGTATCTGTAATAACACGTACTAACTAATCCACTGTGCAGTAACCAGCATTACTGCACAGTAGCATGAGAGCACAGCTTTTCTGACACTAATGCACAGTTAGACTAATTTTACTGCACATCTCAGTAGGATATTTTATTTTATTTTAAAAGTTTCATGACAAACTAAATGTATTGTCTACTTAACATTTCTTAAAGTTAAATCTGAAAGTCTAGATGTTTAGAAATATTCCTTGAATCAATATGTGCCTTCCATTTTTGGTCCTACATCTTTGAGGCAATTGTGAGATATCATGAAAGAGAATTTACTATTTACAGTCAGGCACTCTACGTTTAAAGAATAATGCATATTCTACAATACTGTTCTGGAGACTTAAACTTTCATCTGCTCTGCAGAGTGAATCCCAATGAGCAATACAGATTTTATTAAATATCTAGGCACTCCTGTTCCTGTAGGACAGGTAGAACCTGAGGTTCTCTCATTGTATTTTCATAAATCACAATTATGAATTATGCAGCACCAAAGACAAAGATAAAAGTTCATATGCCACACAAGTGGCAATAAAGGAGTCAAATCCTCTCTTCATTAATGTATGGGACCAATTAGAGGTCAATGCAAAGCAAAGCACTTAACCTAAGCTTTATTTTAAATATACAAGTTACTCAGTTGCTTTTTGTTTATAATATTAGGCCATTAGCATATTATATTCAATGCAAAATATATAATATATGAGCATGGACTTAACCCTGGCTGGAAGGAAATGTTATTTTGAGAATGGCCGAAAAAAATAAAACAAAGAAAAATATTTGTTATTATGAATATCTTAAATCCTTTTAAGTTTAATATATTAAACTAGGAATATATTTGCTGCAGAAGGTTAACTGTACATATATTGTGCTTACATTTCCATTCCCTGTCACCTCAAAGACTATAGGATACAACTATGGTCTTAGAGGTTTTAAGAATAAATATCAGTTTAAAAACTAGTTATCAATTACTTCTGCTTTCTTGTTTGAGTTGCCTTTACCTATTCCCCATATAGAATATACTTTTAGTCATACAATTTGAGATTTTTTTTTAAAGCTGTGAGATACAGAAACAATAATCTGTGTCCAAATGACAGTCCTCAGTACTTTTTTATATCTTTCACATGTACCCTAGATGGATCATAACCAGGGATCCCATTTTCTCTGTTAAAAAATCCAAAAATCCATGCCAGTTGCTTCCTGCTGCCAACTGCCATGCTCAACGGCACCCTGTAGCACCAGAATGTTTTGTTTTCTTGTTTTGCAAGTTATTTTGCTTTCTAAGCCTTTGCTGGAAAGGGTAGCATATAAAGAATTCAGCTGGATTTTGAAGGGCAATGGGCTAAATACTTATGTAGCTTATAGCACAACGTGGTAGAAAATGCAAAAATCTCTAATTAAAAAACCCTAAATCCACTGTTTTTCCAAAATATTGTATTGCTATATTTGCAATTTTAAAGCTATTTGGAAGCCTACCAGTATCTCAAATCATTATAATAAAATACATTCCAAATACCTATATAATTTGGCATTTGATTCATTTGATTTTCTTGTTTTTTTATCATGGAAAATCAGAGCTCCCTCCACCCCCTTCACTCACCAGGATACAAGGCCGACTGCAGCTGCCCCCACTCCCCCTCAACTGTTTTGTGGTGCTGAGCAGCCCTGATTTGCTGGTGTCACTCACTCCCAAGCCACAGCTCCCCCAGCCGTACAGGTGTCACTTACTCCTGACACAAAGCCCTTGCCTACCCCTCACTCTGTCCCTTCCGGCAGCAACTCTTCTCTTGTACCAGGATGCAGATCCAACTACAACTCTCTCCCCAGGTGCTTTCTGGTGCTGAGCAGCCCCTGACATGCTGGTACCCTGCCCCTGCCCCTTCCCAAGCCACAGATCTCTCAGCCCTGCCAGTACCCCTCACTCCTGAAATGGAGCCCGTGTGCCCCCAACTAGCTCCATACCAGCAGCACCTCCCGCCGCCATACACCAGGCCATGGGTCCAGCTGCAGCTGTCCCCACTGCTACTTTTGGCTATGAGCAGTGCTGGCCCAAACTATTCTGCTCCCTGTGCCTGTACCTGTGCCAAGGCCCCAGTTGTTCCCATGTTCTTCCTGGGAGGCCCTTGATAGGAGCTCAGGGCTTGGGCTGGGCCTACTTCTGGCTGGACAAGCCCCTACCTCTCCAGGCCGGCCTTTCCCTGCACAGGTTGCTCTAGGGGGGCACAGGCTTGGCTCTGGAGGTTGCTTCTACCCAAAATGTCCCTCCTCCCCCGCTTCTCTCCATCTCATATACACACACACCCCTGCTGTCACCCCCAGCCCATGATGCACACACATAGACCCTGATGTCACCTCATTTCCCCTCCCCATGCTCATCACCCCCTCCCCCCCTGCCACTTCCACAATCCCACAACACATCACACAGCCCCCGCCCCTCGCAAGTGGTTCCCACCAGACCAGAGCCATGTGTCCCAGAGCTGGTACAATGCAGCAGCTGCCCATGTGGCTGCAGCTCCTTCTGACAGGTTCTGTCCTGTCCAGTGACTGGGCATGTAGGGGCTGTGCTCTCCCAAGGACTATGAGGCTGGCAAGGCCCTGGGCTGAGCAAGGTGGCATAGAGACCAGCTATAAAGCTCCTTCCCTCCCCTCCTTGCTGTGCAGCATGTCCCACACCCCCAGCCACTGCCTCCAGTGCTAGCTCCAGCGAAGCCAGCAGCAGCTACTGCAGCTGCAGGACAGGATGGGACCTCACCCCCAGTGCCAGGCCCTGGCCCAGGGTACCGCACACCACCCTGGCTAAGCAGATAGGTTCCAGCATGGGGGTGCTGCCTGGGTTCCCCCACACTGGCCTGAGACCCCCTACACATCCCTCCCCACTCCTCCAGCTTCACCCATACACCCCTGCCCTGCCCCCTGCCCATTGCACTGGCTCTGATCTCAGGCCCTCCTTCCACCAGGCAGTGTGACCCTTACCCGACCCACTGAGTCCCCCTGCAACTGATTCTGAGCCCCAGCCCCCAAAAACCTGTAGGAGGGAAAGTGAGTCTGAGCCAAGCCTGACTGATTCAGGCTCTCAGGTCCTGTCCCCATCTCCTCTGGACAGGACTTGAGGTTTCCTAAGCCTGGAGCTCTGCCAGCCTGAAAATAGCTGTCTACAAAAGGAAGAACCCACATTTTTCTCATTTAAAAGGGGAAAACTCTCATTTTTCTGTGTTTTTCCATGGGAAACAGAAAACCTGGATCCCTAATCCTAAATTAAGCTGGGTGAACTTTTTTGATAAAACCTTTTATTTTATTTATTTTTAAATTATTATTATTAATTTTTAAATTGAATTTGGGTTTTTTCAAATTATTGAAAAAATTGACTGTAAATAACTTACTTTGACTTCATTATTTTTCATTCAAAACTATCTATCCTTTCTTTTTAAATGCCCTTCTTTCTTTTAATGTTCAGAAACAGTCCTTTCCTAAGGTACAGTCCAGATCAGCATCATATATTTTGTATTTGTGCCTTTGATTGTTCTTTCTTAAGTCCAGTACTTTGCAGTTGTTCTCACTGAATTTCTCAATACTTGTTTAAGGCCATTTTCAGAGGCACAGTGACCTCACTGAGTATCCGATACACTGCTTGGTGCTGTGCTGCCCTGCCTGATTCCTACAGCTATGCAGAGACTACCATAGCAAAGACTCTTAGGTGACAATTCTGGTGCTCCCTTGAAGTTGGGGCCTAGGGATGGTGGTCTGCTTGCCCTACCCTTCTTATACTACTGATACATTTTTACAGTTTACCAAGATCATTTTAAACCCTAAACCTCCAGTGTCTACTATTTGACCCAGCTTGGTCTTGATGGCAAACTTCTTAAGTATATGCTCAATTCCAATTTCTAAATTATTAATCAAGATATTAAATAGGCCCAGATTCAAGATGGACCTTTGGGTGATCCTAAATAATACCTCCTTCTAGTCTCACATTGAGCCATCAGTGGACATCTACATGTTTATTAATGCGCTGTAGTTACTACTCATTAAGTTTAGTATCTGTAATAACAGGTACTAACTAACCCACTGTGCAGTAACCAATGCTACTGCACAGTAACAGGAGCGCACAGCTTTTTTGACACTAATGTGCAATTAGATTAATTTTACTGCACATTAGCATGGCTTTTGCCATGATGTGTTAATGCACAGTAGAATTAGTTTACTGCACATTTTAGTGGCTTGTGTAGATGTGCCCTGTGACTATTGTTTGAATGACCAATTATGCTTCCATCTCATAGCAGTTTTATCTAAAATGTACATAGGATACACAAGCCTCTTTGTATATCTCTGCTTCCTTCCTTCATGGCATTCAGTAATGTTTATTAATATATTTAGTAATAAATGCATATTTACCTCAAAAGCTGAAAAATTCTATTTATGAATATCTTTATTGATCATGTAGAAAAAGGAATTGAGTGTATTGAAGTGTATTGACAAGGTGACAAGTGTTGTGCATGTGAGGAGAGCAGTAGGCACCTCAACTTTAGCAAGATTTTTGAAAATATCTCCCACAGCATTATCATAAGTAAACTATCTCCTATAATACTAAAAATAGAGAATAAATGATTTAATTACTAGGTAGCTGGTTTTAAATACACAAAAGGAAATTCTTTTTTCACATAGTGTGCAATTAACTTGTGAAACTTACTACTGCAGGATATTGTGAAGGCAGATAATTTATCCCAATATAAAGGAGACTAGAAACATTCATGGAGGCTAGATCTACCAGTGGCTATTAAACATAATTAAGTTAGAGAAGCAACTTCCACATTAAAACATCCTAAGCCTCTAATGCTAGAAGGTGTAGGAGAAAAAAGACAAAGAACAGATGATTCTGGATAGCTCCTACATACATACTCTTTCCTTTAGCATTCACTCTCCCTATGGTGAGGGGCAGAATATTGAGGCTATCACCATTAAGAAGAAAGATCATCAGTCAGTGCCAAACTCAGTACTGAGAAAGCAGTTGGTGGTAAATGTCAGTAGAAGTACCACTGCTTTTAAGTACAGTTTTATTCATATCAGTACTTTCCACCATTTTTCAAACTCAGAGAAAATTTCAGTGTTCTAATAATTCATTTTCTTTGTGGGAATTGTGTGACTCCTGTTCCAAAATACATTTGATTGTTGTGGGTGCACCCCAAAGCTTCTAAAGAGAACTAGGTGAGATCTTTCTGGCCCTCAATCAGTGACAAATATATCCTTCCAAGGTCTTCTATGCTGAATACAGTTCAGTAAATGCTGGAGCTCCAATGCATTACATTGTTTTCTTGGGCTTTATCCCTCCTTTCCTCCCCCTCCCCTCTTACCCCCCAGATGCGTCCCACTGGCTCAGAGGTATAGCCTCTTCATTTCCAGATTAAAACATATCTTTTGGGGATTGGAGTAATTCTTTTTCTGTGATTGCTCAATTTGAGCATCGTGTGTCCTAATTTCTGACTAAAGAATGAAAAGACATAGCAAAAGACGGATTCATCAAAGGTGTACCCTATCCTGAAACACCTTTGTAGCAGTCAGCTAAGGGCAATCAAGCTACCACATGAAGGACAAAGTATTTTATTGCTTTGATAACAATAAAAAAAATGTTTATGGATTAAGTTGATAATAGCTCTTTTATATTTACAAATACAGTAATGCAATATATTTCAACCATAATTTGGCATCACTGAATGCCATTGTTAGCTACACAATCCATTAGAAAAGCTCTAATTTCTGTTATACAAAATAAATATATTTTGTTTTTATGTTTAAAATCAATGGGATATTGATTTAGTCCCCAATTCTCAATTGCAAACCCACAGTTTAATTGAATGTAGGATTCTTTCCAATGCAGGGTAAAACCAAAACACAGCAAGGTATTACAGACAAAATAGAAAATGTTCTCATATACAAAACATAAAAGCAACACTTTAAAATGACTCTTGTATGGCAAAATGAAAAAGAACTATCATAATTGCTGAGTGAACGTAGTCAGTCCTAAAGCCCAACAAAAATCTTGCATCACCATGGCGTATGGGTAGATTATGCAATAATTTGAGGTGTACTTTGTTACCAATGTCCACAGCAATCTGCCTAAATGATGGGTACCTAATCCTGTGAACTTTATTTGACAGGTTGAATTTAATGATGTCAGAAAATGTGTGTTTTGTTTAATTAAAAAAAAAATATAATATTATAAATTAGAAAATGCTATTTTTTTAAAGAAATGAACAATAGCTTTCTATTTTCATGTCGGCTGCTAACAATGAAGGTAGTATGCTACTGTCATCCTTGTAAATTTCATCCCCTTGTGCTTTCATTGAATTTTTACAGACCCTCATGGAGGACTTACAAGTTTTAGTTCTATCACACTGTAAATTTGCACCTTTTTTTTCCAAGGTGAAAACATTACATTTCCATGACAATTAAAATAAGCTTTTCAACTACTTTTTTATTCAAATGGAGTACAAGGATGAACAGTTACAATTGTTTTCAGAACATTTAATGTTTGGGTGTGTTTGTTTTACTTAATAGAAATAAATTATGTGGAACTGAACTGAAATGTATGAGCATGATAAGTAATTACCATACTACTTAATACCTGTGATTTTCTTTCTTGCCTAAATATGGCACTTGTGTTATCCACTTTTGCTTTTCTGGAATAGTTTATGATGGAACCATGCTTTCAAAGGAGGTTCGGGATCACGAGAATAAAAGAAAATTGTTGAGGTTGCACATGAAAATATCAGAATGCTTTGATATCAGTCCCTTCTGATCTCAGCTTCTTGGTTTAGCAGCAATTAGTGAATACATACATTTTCCCTGGAATTTAGGGTTTTTAGAATATTTATCCTTGACATGAAAAATTAAGCTTATCTTCTGCAAACTTTTACTAGGTTCAAAATATAAACAATACCAGAAATCAAAAACCATCTCTCAAAAAATCAGCTCTGTGCAAAAAAACACTAATCATTTAATTTTACTTTCTATATCTAATAATCTAATCTTGAAATAGCAGAGGCATAGAAAATGGTAATTTGCATGGTATGAATGCTTCTACAGATTGAAAACTAAGAAAAGACCCAACTATGGAAGTAAAAAGTGCAGCTTTCCTGAAAATTCCAGATAATGACAAGCACATTTCACAACCATTTCTGTCTGGCTATCCATTAAGGCTCTGGCTATCCATTAAGGCTCTAGACTGTAAGTCAGCATATCCTTACTTCAGGCACGATAACAAAACTTGCTCCATGTTCTCCTATTGCTTCCAAATACTATACAAACTATCTGTCTTGAATGGACAGCTTCCAAACTACTGTACCTGGCAGCACAGTTTGGGGAGGAGGTGAGCAGCCAACAGTAGCAAAAAAAAAGTTAGTGACTGTTTAGAAAAGCTGGACATGTGCAAGTCCATGGGGCTGGATGTGATGCACCCAAGGGTACCAAGGAAGTTGGCTGATGTGATTGCAGAGCCACTGGCTATTATCTTTGAAAACTCATGGTGGTCGGGAGAGGTCATAGACAATTGGAAAAGGGCAACTAGAGTGCCCATCTTTACGAAAAGGAAGAAGGAGGATCTGGGGAACTATAGGCCAGTCAGCCTCACCTCAGCCCCAGGAAAAATCATGGAGCAGGTCCTCAAGGAATTCATTTCCAAGCACTTGGGAGAGAAGAAAGTGATTAGGAACAGTCAGCATAGATTCACCAAAGTTAAGTCATGCCTGACCAACCTGATTATCTTCTATGACAAGATGATTTGCTCTATGGATATGGGGACAGAAGTGGACATATACTTTAACTTTAGCAAGGCTTTTAATATGGTCTCCCACAACATTCTTGCAAGCAAGCTAAGGAAGTACAGGTTGAAAGAATGGACTATAAAGGTGGATAGAAAACTGCCTACAGCGTCAGGCTCAATGGGTAGTAATTAATGTCTCTATGTCTAGCTGGCAGCTGGTATCACACGGAGTGCCCCAGGCATTGGTCTTGTTCAACATCTTGGAAGATGAGATGGAGATCAGCAAGTCTGTGGATGACACTAAGATTGCAGGGGAAGTAGATATGCTGGAGGGTAGGGCTAGGATTCAGAGACCTAGACAAAATGAAGGATTGGACCAAAAGATCAAGAAGCACCATGAAGAGAAATGCAAAGTCTTGCACTTAGAACAGAACAATCCCATACACAGGTGCAGGGTATGACAAACTAACTAAGCAGTAGCTCTGAAGAAAAGGACCTGGGAGTTACAGTGGACAACATGCTGAATATGGCCCAACAATGAGCCCTTGTTGTGAAAAAGGGTAACAGCATACTGGACTGCATTATAGGACTTTAGTCAGCAGATTAAGAGAAGTGATTATTCCCCTCTTTTTGGTACTGATGAGGCCACATATGGAGTACTGCATCCAGTTTTGGGCCTCCCACTACAGATAGGATATGGACAAATTGGAGAGAGTCCTGCAGAGGGCAAAGAAAATGGTTTGGGAACTGGAGCACATAACTTCTGAGGACAGGATGAGGGAACTGGGTTCATTTACTTTGGAGCAGAGAAGACTGAGAGGGGATTTAATAGCAGCTTTCAATGCCTTGACGTATGTTTCCAAAGAGGATGGAACTAGACTACATGTGGCAGATGGCAGAACAAGTAGCAATGGTCTCAAGTTGTGGAGAGGTTAACTTAGGTTAGATATTAGGAAAATGTTCTTACTAGGAGGGTAGTAAAGCACTGGAACAAGTTACCCAGAGAGGTTGTGGAATTGCAGTTCTTGAAGACTTTTAAGACCTGGCTAGACAAAGCCTTGGCAGGGATGATCTGGTTTGGACTGATCCTGTTTTGAGTAGGGGGTTGGATTTGATGACTTTTGAGGTCCCTTTCAACCCTAATTTTCTTTGATTCTATGACTGTTTGCTATCTAGCCAAGAGGAGAAATGGGCCTCTCAGGATAATGGGATGCTAAATGGCAAGCATAGCTGCAGATAAATTATTGCTGATATCACTCTTTAGGAATCTTCCAGAAAGAAAGGAATGAAGCCACAAATGAATAAACCTATCAACCCCAGTGACAGTAAGCAAATGTCAACAATATATTGTATTTAAAATATCAAATGTAGATAAAATATCTAAGAGTCAGTATGAGTGGAAGAATCATATCCTAAGAAATGATCCACTATCACCACAAGACCAAAACCCACATTAAGTGGAATTAAACACAAAGTACTATTGTATATACATTTGAACATTTTAGAAGTATTTTGAAATTTTGTCCTATAGTTGCATATCATTTCAGTTTGTTAATCGTTTTTTTAAATAAAATCATACACTACTTTTAGAAAATGACTTCTTAAATATTTTCAAAGTTGGTAAAACATAACTAACCTCTGTTTTCTTGCTTTAAATTCAGTCATCAGAAAGCTCCACCACAGTGGTTTTCAACCTTTTTTTCATTTGCAGACCCCTAAATAATTTTGAATGGATGTATGGGCCCCTTTGAAAATTTTGAATGAAAGTGCAGGTATCTTTGAATTGTGGGTATTCACATACTTCTGATTGATCATAGTCATTTTTCACAAAAAGACAGTCTACAGACCACCAGGCATCCACAGATCATAGATTGACAACTACTGCTCTGGCATAGAGAAAAGCTTCAGCATCTAACCATGCTTTACAGTTTACTTTGCTTTCCAGCAATTTAAAAATGTTAACATAACAGTACCTGGTAGGCTTGCAGCAGCTTATCAACAAATTGATTGATTTCTGATAATAGCAGGCATACAATAGAGTTTCTTAAAACGTTGCACTTTCCCAGCAAAACAAGCGCCTGGGACATGGAATACTGCACCTGAAACTGAATATAAGTATCAATAAGTTCACTGTTTTTAAACATTTTTCTAAAACTCTGGCTTGTATAATTCTGTTACTCTTAAATAATTTTACTTAAAAAAAGACTTTTTAAATGTTGACAAAGAGAGAGGAATACATAGGGAAAAAATGAAATCTTACTTTTCTGACAAGTAAAGATTACTAGCTCCTTTCCATTGTAAAAAAGTCCAAGTTCCTCAAAGATTAGAACCTTAATCTGGAAAATCCAACTCATTTGAGTACTTATTCTCAAGAACCTGTAAGTGTCTTGAAGCAAAGTCATACTTTCAAGATCTTGTACACAGCCAAGCACTCTGTCAGGGCTTAAAAAAAAAAAAAAATCAGGGCAGAATATTCAGGAGATGGTACTAAAATGGTGAGGGGTATCTTGGCCACCAAAAGTTGTAAAAATCAGTTCAATTTAAACAGAAAACAATAATGTGAACTCATTTCCAGAGGCTCAAACTGCATTTAAATTAATTAAATCTACTGTCATTCCCTGTGAATTAGCTAAGTACTATTTTCAATTTACAGAAAAGAAAGTCAAAATAGAGATTAGAGACTGTCTACACTTAAAGTTAATTCAAATTAAGAGAGGTATAAATTTAAAGCACACAAATATTTCTGAAAACTCTGAATGTGGAAAAAAGTATTCCAGAGTAAGGGTTTGTTTCTAAATTACCTTGCTTTCAAAAGTTACTCTGAAATAACTTTATGTATTGACAAGTGGACCATGTTTAGACAAGCGCACACATGCATTTCCCCAGGGACAAACAGTAACAGCACAAAGTTCCGCTACTCTGTCCCCAGGGAATGCCCCTGCATGCGAGCTCTGGCATGTGGCAAATTGCCCCAGTGGGGTTGGGGAGGCTGGGGCCAGCACGTGGGCTGGAACTAGCAGCCCACTTCTGGGGGCCACCCAGGACTGCAGCTGCGGCAATCTGGACACATGAAGCTTATTTGGCAACTGGAACATGGCTCTGCCCGGCCAGGCTCCAGTTTCAGGCTACACACACTTATAGCCATGTGTGCCACCCTGTTTTATGACATTATGCTATTTCTGAGCAAACTGTAGCATAATATGAATTATCCCACCAGATCTAGAATACCAATTATCATAATTTTGGTAATAGACTAAGACTCACAGTTAGTTCTTGTTTATTTCTCATGCTCTTGAATATGACTAATTTTGGTTTACATTTGCTTAATATATGTTAACGTTGCTAATATACAAATAAATTAATATCTTGTGAATATAATATTAAATCATTTTGTATGCTGATATTTTCCCCTTATGTATATATGATCTGTTTATTTAGAATATCCATTTCTGAAGGATTTATATATATTAAGATATTCCAGAAAAAATATTCATGGAATCATAGAAATCAAGGCCTGGAAGGGACCTTGAAAAATTGAGTCCAACTCCCCAACTCTGGGCAGGAATACTGCTGAGATTGAATGATCCCAGCAAGGTTTATGTCCAGTCTCCTCCTGAAGACTTCCAATGTTGGGGACTGCACCACGTCCTTGGGAAGTCTGTTCTATAGTCTGATCACCCTTACCATAAAGAAATTCTTTCTTAAATCCAACCTGAAACCATCCACTGACAGTTTGCTCCTTGTCCTCCCCTGGAGTGCCCTAGTGAACAGTTTTTCTCCCAGGTGCCGACATTCACCCCCTACATACTTATAGACAATCACCAAGTCCCCCCTCAGGCTTTTGTTCCCCAGGCTGAACAGTCCTAGATCCCTTAGTCTTTCCTCATAAGGTTTGTCCTCCAGGCCCTTGCTCTGAGGTCCTGAAGGTAGCAATAGAGTCCTGTTGACATTCCTTTAAATAAAAGCAAAAAAGAGAAAAACAAGCACAACATCATGATGAAATCTACCACAGACCACCAAGGATCAGCTACAAGAATCTTTTTAAATCAACTAACTGATTCAAGCCAAGTGGTAGTTTCAGTGGTAATGGGGAGCATCAAGTAAACAGGTAAGTGTTAGAAAGGTAAAATGACAAGACACAGGCTGTCAAAAAGGGTTTTTTGAATGTATTGGGAGCAGAAAGTGGAGAAGACAACTAGAAGTGAAGCCTCTTATAGATTTGATCCTGACCAATAGGTAGAAACACACTGAAAATGAAGTGGTGGAAGGCAACTTGTGGAGAAGTGACCCCACAATGATAAGAATTCATGATTCTTAGGAAGGGGAGGAAGAAGAACAGCAGTGTAAAGAGAAGGTACTTCAAGAAAAAGGACTTCAGTAATCCCAGAGAACTGATAAGTAAGATTTTATGGAAAGAAAATCTAGGGAAATGGAGTTCAAGAAAGCCAGTGATTCCTTAGAGAAATAATATTAAAAGCAAAAGCACAAGCTATTCTAAACAGGATGGAAAGATAGGGAGAATAGTCAGAGACCAACCTAGCTAAAAAATGATCTCTAAGGTTCAGGTCATTGGAAAGAATCATAGAAAAAAGTGGAATCTAATTTATATTCTTAAGGCTGACTATAATGCATGGACAATATCAGAAAGCACAGTTGTATTTTCTTTTGTGTATTTGGCAAGGGATATAAAAAGATAATGGAAAAATATTTTATATTTACATCTATACTAAGAGGACGTTTAAGGAATGGGCAGGACCTCTACTCCAGCGGTTCTAAACTTTTTTGGCCCAAGGCACCCTCTGTAAGTTTTGCTGAATTTTGCAGCACCTTGGTTGAAAATCACTAGTTTATAGCCTGAGAGATGAGCATCCTTTCTTCCTTCTTCCGATGTTTCATTTGGGTTTCACGGCTTGTTTGTTTGCTTAATTTTTTTCTATCCAGCTGTCTTCTTTAGTTAAGAAGTGTGCGGAGAGACAGAGGACTAAGCAGCACATCCTCTGCTACTATGGCTGCTTTCTGGGCAGTGTCCATTGGCTCTTTGGATTTGTTTGAAGGCCAGAGGGTACAGTCCAGTGTGTTCTGCTCGATGTTCCCATTCCACATGCTTGATTTGAATTGTTTACCTACACTCCCATCCCTTCTTTTTCATTCTTTTTACTATAGATTTTGTTGTCCCCTTTTCTTGTGGCTTCCCCACCTAAGGGAGGCCAGTAAGTGACTTGCTGGGTTGGGCCCATCCTTTCTTTTACAGGCACACAAATAGTGCTACTATGGCTGCTCCTCCAGTGTCTCATGCTACCCGCTTCTGAGCTGCATCCCACCCCCTACTTTGTTCTTTTCCTTTCCTCTTTCTTGGTTTCATATCTTTGCATCAGATATTGATGAATATGATATGCATTTAAAATGAATGTGCATTTTATACTTTCTGGGATACAACTGTTAAACAGGGTGTTTTTTTGCAGTAAGCTTCTCATTTATTTATTAGTGCTGGGCTTTAATCTTCTAAACATGACTGCAGGCCTTACACATCAGCCTGAGTAGTCTCTAAAGCGGGCAAATCAGGAAGCACAAGGTACTTGAATGACTCTGCCTATCCCTCCCCCTTATCAGCTCGCTGAAAGCAAATGGCCTCCTAAACTATACTAATCATTTGGATATCTACTCAGTTGGCCATCACTACTCATTTAGAAATTGAGTTTCACTGCTACTCTGCAACAGCACCTGTCCTGATATGCAAGTATCTATAGTTGTGAGCAGGGACACCCAGTTCCTGGAGCTGCTGAAGACAGAGACGCACAACTCAGATAAAACAATTTTTTTCATTGAAAAGTTTACGTGACTCCAGCTGGGGATGTTTACTTTTCTAACTGACTAGTCAGGCTTTGCTGTGCACCAGCTAGCAGCTCAGAGGTAACATGATTGACCACCTGCCCTCAGGGCCACTCCTAGCAGTGTGGGTTTGGGGACAGCATGGGACAAGCTGGTCTGAAAAGTGCAGCTCTACAGTCCCATACCTGCTGCCCTACCCATGTGATGCTCAGAGCACATGAGGGGCCAGTGCAAGGATAGTCAAGGAGACTATCAGTATGGGTCTGCAGAGGAGCAGCCACGTGGCTGCTTATCTGCAAGATTCTGGGGATAGAGCTAAAGAGCACTTAGATCCTCAAACAGGGGCTGGGTCCCCAGTACCCCTAAGCTTAGACACCATAGCTTAGGATCACTGCACTACTCAAATAAAGATAACAATAATGTTATTACAGAGAGGTGTTAAATACATTTTTTTTCTTCAGCCTTCATTAAAAAGATTAACTTTGGTCAGATGCATAATACTATTAACACCAGTGATGAGGGGACCAGGTAAGAAATTACTTAGAAAAGTCAGATGTTTTCAAATCAGCTGGCCCTAATAAAGTACTTAGAGAACTGGCTGAAGCATCCTCCAAGCCTCAAGGGATTCCTGGAAAATGAGTGATGTTCTAGAAGGTTTGGAAAGGGAAAACTTAGTGCCTGTCTTTAGAGGGGGAAAAAGGAGTCAGAGAATTATAGATGAGCCAGCCTAATGTCAATTCTTGGAAAGATACTAGAACAAGTAATCAAATCATTTATAAGCACCTAGTAAAGAAAAAAAGGTGTTAAGTAACAGTCAACATGAATCTGCTAAAAAGGAATCACATTAAACTAATTTTGTTCTTTGATAGGGTGACAGGCCCTATTGACAGGGAAGAAACAGCAGATGCAATATACTGAGACTTTACTAAGGCTTTTGCCACAGGTCTCAAATGACATCCTCTTAAGAAAAGTAAGAAAATATAATAATAAAAAAATCTATTTTATGGTGGGAACACAAATGGTTGAAAAATCATGCTCAGAGTTATCACTCTCAAATTCAGGGGGAGTTCTGAAGAGCCCTGTTCTGGATCCAGTACGATTCAACATTTTTGTTAATTATTTCAAAGATGGCATAGTGAATACATTTATTAAATTTGGAATGACCAAACTGGTAGAGATTGCAGGCATTTTGGAAGACAAGATTATACTTTGGCATTGTCTTGACAAACTGGAAAAGTGGTCTGAAATAAACAGTATGAAATTTAACAAGGGCCAGTGCAAAGTAGAAAAAAAGGGATTGTACAAATACAAGGTGTGAAATAACTGATTAGGAAGAGTTGTGCAGTGAATGATCATCTGCTGTAAGATGAGTCCACAATGTCAGACTGGTGAAAAATGTTAAAATGTTACTGGACTGGAAGTATATGCAGGGCATGTGAAATAATTTTCTCTGGTATGACCTCATCTCAAGGACTCTGTCCAGTTTTGAGCACATCACTGCAAATAAGATATTGCAGTAAGTCCAAAGAAGAGCAACAAACAAAAATGATCAGAGGTCTACAAAACCTTTCATCTGCAAAGGAAGACTGAAATAGAAAAGAAGGAAAAAAAAAAAGCTCACCTCAGTTTTCAAATACATAAAAGGTAACTGGCACAGATAAAGGTTACAAACTGCTTTCCATGTCCACTGAGGATAGAAGTAGTAGTGAGCTTAAATAGGAACAAAGGAGATTTATATTAGACATTAGGGGCACATCCCCATGAGCAAGGACATGCATCCCCAGGGGACAACTAGCAGCAGCACATATTTGTGCCGCTAAAGTTGTCCCTGCATGCGCGGTCTGGCGTGTGGCAAGTTATCCCAAGTGGGGTAGGGGAGGCTGGGGCCAGCACCCGAGTTGGCCCCACCAGGCTTATCTGGGGTCCTGGGGGTCTCCTGGGGCTGCAGTGGTGGTGATCCAGGCATGTGAAGCCTGGTGGGCAAGCAGAGCATGGTGTACACTGCCACCATGTGACCTTCCCTGCTTTTTTTCTGCTGCAGGGTTTTTGATACTGGGCCTTCCTGGTGTCAAAAAAACCCTGTCATGCTATGAATTATTAGCACAGTGAATGCTTGCATGTGCAGCGTATGGGGTTTGTGGCGCCATAGATGGGTCGTGCCCTAAAAGGGGCAGGCCTTAGAGGGCAAAATAAAAAACCTTTGTAATGTTGTTAAGTCTTAATTAGACTATCTGTGAAGTTGTAGGACCTCCAACCATGCAAGCGTTTAAGAACAGGTTAGAAATAATTTAGTTATAGTCAATCTGACCTCAGAGCAGCTAGATGACCATTTGAATTCCCTTGCATCCCTCTTTTCTATGACCCTATCCATGTTATTGGGCAGAGGATGGATTGCAGTGGGGCTGCCCACTGCAGCTGCAGCAGCCTCTGCGGCAGCTGCATTAATCCCTGCTAGAATTGCTGTTTCAGTGTAATTCCAGAACCTGGGGAGTTAACATCGCATGCCGTCCTTTTTAACCACTGCCAAAATCAGAATTTTTAGCTGACCCTGGTGACTAAGATTGGAGGCAAGGGAAAAGGGGGCTGAGTGACAGCAAAGTTAACTCCCTGGGTTCTGGATTCCAGCTGAAACAATGGCTCTGGCAGCCCCAGGGACTAAAGCTGCTGCCACCACTCATGAATTGTCTGGAGTGCTGGAAGTCCTACAGTCTGGATTCAGTCCAGGAGGCCAAACAAATTTAACACCTATGCTATAGGGTACAAGCAAGTAAGAAGAGGATTAAAGTATAGGAAAAGTGGTTCTGGAGAGAAGACCCCAAGGCAAAAAGGGGGACAGGGCAGGGAAGGGAAGGAAAAAGGCAGAAAGGTATGCACGGGGTTGATGGGGGTGAAGAAATGAAGACAGTGAGAAGAGATGGAAGAGATGGTGAAGCTAACGGCCAGGCAGCAGAGAGGAAAGCCTGTCCATCATAACAAACTTTAAAAAATAACTGCCAGGCATGTATAGATATTCCTAAAACAAACTGCCAATTTATTAATATTTACTGAACATAGCAATGTTCAAGTAGTACATGATGCAACATACTGTGCTATAAAACATGAAAGTAAATCCTTATTCAAAGTCTATTTCTTAGTACATTGCCAGAAATTCTTTTCTCCCCCTCTGTAAGAATTCTGATATGTACGTGCACACAAAAAAGTTCACACACATTAAAAGATAAAAAATGTCTATGATAACAATCAGGTATTCCCGAACGATATGTAGGGCCTCCTCACAACCCTCTAGGATCTACCTTCAATATCCTTTATATAACAGCAGCTTTTGAAGAGATGAAACACTTCAAGGGAATAACAAAACCACCAGCTAACAAAATGGTTATCCTTTCACCATAAGCGAGCTAAGAATAACTAAAAGGTTTTAAATTGCTTATAAATGGACTGTTATCCTCATGACTAGCTAGATTACTCATCTAGTCAGTCCCAGCTTGCTTACAACTGCAATAAAACTATAAGTTGAGTTTTAAGGAAACCATACTTCTTTTTATTTTGAGCTTTACCCAGGCCATTTGGGCAAGAGGTATGTGTTATTCATTATACATTTCCAAGCAGTCATCTAATATGCTTGGATAGGACTAAATTGACTCAGTTTGCCTTTTTCAAGCATATTAGATTTTCAATTTGTACCCACTTTTATGATATCATTAATATAAGCAGGACTGAAAAAAAAACGTGAAAAAAGACCACACACACTAAAATACTGTTTTGACAATTGCTTACCAGCTACTGGAGTTCTCAGGGATGTATTCTCCATAGTGGGTTTGCATGGCTATCAAGGAATCAGGCTTAAAAACTTCTTTCCACTAGCAGTGCTTGTACAGTGCGTATCTGCTTTGCCTCTCCTTATGCTCAATGCCACAAGCATATAGGACAATGCCCTTGCTTCAGTTACCTTTCAGGTACAGACTAAGTATCAAGAATTCTGACAAAGAAGGGAGGGCAGAAAGGAAGTGAAATTTGCCTATGAACAATTCATCAAAATGAACTCCAATTACAGGGAAATTACTTCTGTTTCTCCTCTGAATACTTCTCCTTGTGCACTGTGAATGATTCCAAAACATTACCCATTTTACCTGGAGACAGATGAAAAGGAGAAAGGGGGGAAAGAAGTGCATCTGGGAACTGTGGTACTTAATCACCCCATCATTCCTAAATGTCCAACCCAAATCCAGTTTATCAAAGTCATTTTCACAGTATCATAGAAAAGTAGGTCTGAAAAGGGATCTCAGGAGGTCATCCAGTTCAAGACCTTGATCAAGCCAGGATCATACTTAACTAAAACATCTCAGATAATTTTCTGCCTAATCTGCTCTTAAAACTTTCCAAGGATGGAGATTCTACAACCTCTCTGGATAGACTGTTCCAGTGCTTAACCACCCTTATAGTGAGAAATTTCTTCCTGCTAGCTAACCTAAATTTCCCTTACTATAATTTTAAACCTACCCCTGTCCATGATGGCCACAGAGACTAGTCTATCTCCATTCTCTTTATAACAGTGGTGGGCAAGTATTTTGGGCAGAGGGCTGCTTACTGAGTTTTGGCAAGCCATCGACAAGCAGCCCAGAACAGATTAATTGGCTTGGCGGGCTGCATCCGGCCTGTAGGCTGCATTTTGCCCACCCCTGCTTTATAACTACACATCAGGTACTTGAAAATTGCTATTAATTCTAACCTCAATCTTACACCTTCAAACTATCTTCTATCCCAACAATTTTGGTCTTAATTTTGGTCTTGTTTAAGTTTGCTCAGCATACATTCAATCCCATCTTTCAAGTCATTAATGAAGATAGTAAACAGGCTTGGACTCTGGATAATGTCTGGGAGACCCCATCTCATACTGCCTTCTAGTCTGACACTGCTATTAATGACTACTGTTTGAGCAGCATTATCCAGCTAACTATGCATCCACCTTATAAAAGTTTAACCTAGACTGTATTCTCCTTAGCTTATTTATGAGTGGTGTGGAAGACAGTTTAAAAGCCTTGCTAAAGTTATAGCATATCACAAGCATTGCTCTCCCCACATCTACAGCACCATTACCTTGTCACTGAAGGAAATCAGGTTGGTTAATCATAAATTGTTCTTGAAAAATCATTAGTGGGTGTTCCTTACCCCTCTGTTATCCTCTAGGTGGTTACAAACTGATTGATGATATGGTCCAATTTCTTTCCAGGTTCAAAGTTAGACTGCCTGGTCTGTAATTCCCCAAATCTTTCTTTTTCTCTTTTTTTAAAGAAGGGCAGTATATTTGTCCTTTTTGAGTCTTCTTCAGCCTTCTCTAACCTCCATGAGTTCTCAGAGAGTATAGTCAATAGTCTACAGTTTCCTCAGCTACACTTATGAGTTCTTTAGGATAAATCTCATCCAGCCCTGATGATCTGAAAGTATCCAGCTTGTCTGAGTAATCTCTGATATGTGCTCTTCCTATTGTAGGCTGAATACTATCTACTCCCCTATCCTTGCTTCTAACTGCTTGTTATCTGATAGCTGACCTTTTTGGGGGAGGTAGAAGCAAAAAATACATATACATTTAAGTCCTCTCCATATCATTCATGTTAGTTTACCATCCCCAATCAGTGAGCAAACTTGGCTTTCCTCCCACTTCCCACATATTTGTACAATGCCTTTTGTTTTCTTTTATGTTCCTTGCTAACTGTACCTCAATTTGCACCTTGACTTTCCTGCTTCTGTCCTTATATGAACACACATTACTTTATACCACCAATGCAAGGAAGCAGTTAGTAAGGCTACCTGTCATGTATCTTTAGATGCGTCACAAGTAGGTACAGGGAGGTGATCCTTGAAGTGCTGGTCAGGCCACAGGTGGAGTACTGCGTCCAGTTCTGGGCACTGTACTTCAAGAGGGATGTGGCTAACCTTGAGAGGGTCCAGAGAAGGGCTACTCGCATGGTCAAGGGGCAGCAGGCCAGGCCCTACAAAGACAGACTAAAGGGCCTGAATCTATTCAGCCTCCACGAGAGAAGACTAAGAGGGGATCTGGTGGCTGTCTATAAAATAAACTCACCAGGTGGGACCAGAGGAAAATACATGAGGCTTTGTTCCCCCAGGCACCACCTGGGATAACAAGGAATAATAGCCACAAATTGATTGAGAGTAGGTTCAGGCTTGATATCAGGAGGCATTACTTTACTTTACGGTTAGGGCTGCCAGGCTCTGGAATGGGCTCCAAGGGAGGTGGTGCTCTCCCCTACTTTGGGGGTCTTTAAGAGGTGGTTGGATAGATATCTGGCTGGGGTATTATGATCCCAGCACTTGTTCCTGCCCAGGGCAAGGGGTTCAGGTCACTTCCAATCCTAGAAGCTATGAAACCAGTAGAGCTCATAGTACAGGTTGCAGGCCAGATTTGGTACCTGGAACAAAAACATCTCACCCATCAGGCTTCCCACAGATCCAGAAATTTGGGGAACACTGGTAGTTTTAACTGCTGCAGCTCTGGAAATCCCTTGGCAATTAACAAGTGATTTGCCACCACTCCCCAAATTTTGGCTGAGGGGATAGGAGGGAGTACCATGGGCTGGATGACATGGCCTCAGCCCCACATGCTAGATCAGGCCAATGTACAAGGCTGGTCTGCAGCTGGGTCTGGGGAGGGCAATTATTTTGGGCAGAAAGCCGCTTACCGAGTTTTGGCAAGCTGTCAAGGGCCGCATAGGTAGCCCTATCCCTTGACATGTGCCCTGCCACCTTGTTCCCACCTTGGGATGGGAAGTTCCGCCCCCTGCCCCTGGAAGTACTCTTAGAACAGAAAAACACACACACACACTCACACACACACACTAAAAATCAAACACCCATAATAGTATATTTTAATTTAATTAAAAATATATATTTTTGTCTTGATTTGTGTATGTTTGTGTTGTATATGTAGAAGTGATAGCATATAGCTCAAAATGCAGTCTTACTCTTGTATATTGTGTAGGATGTACAGGGGTGACGAGGGTATGGGTAGGTGGGTATGGGGTTTGTGGGGAGCTGGGCATGTGTAATGAATGTGGGTGGGTAAGTATGGGGGTGTGTGGTTACGATATTTTGGGGGGGTGATTATGTCTGGGGATTGTGTGGCTGTGGGGTTTGTAGGAAGGGTTTGGGGGGAAGTGAGATGTTCATGGGAGCCTCACTTTGTGCACCTCTCTGAGCTGGTCAGCACCCACCCCTGCCCTGCAACAGCCTGGAGCCCAAGAGCTCTGCAACGCCTCCCTGCCACTGCCAACACCGCGCAGCCCCAGCATGACACCTGCTTGCTTCATTTTGCACTGTCCAGCTGTGGCATGTCCTGCCACCCCTGGGCATGCAGTGATAGCAGCAGAGACCAGTGTGTGCAGCCGCAATCCTGCATGCCCTGCACCGGCTCCAGGCTCCACCGTCCAGGCTGAGCAGGAGCAGCAGAAGCTGGGCAGAAACTGATGCTCAGCACAGGGGAAAGCAGCCCCTCCCCTTTGCCACCACCGGGCAGTTTTTGGTGCAGCTACCCGGAGCTCACACCACACCAGGCTGCCCTGTGGCTCTATCACCACCGCTCTGGGCCGCCCAGTGACCGTATGGAGCAGCCACTGCAGCTGCACTTGGCAGCTAAGAGGTGGCAATGGTGGAGCTACAGGGCAGCCTGGCGTGGTGCAGGCTGGGTGGCCACACCAAAAACTGCCTGGTGGTGACAAAGGGGAAGGGCTGCTTTCTCCCACACTGAAGAGCAATTTCTCCCACACTGAAAAGCTGCTGCCGCTGCTGCTCAGCCTGGAGGGGAAAGTCCAGAGCTGGCTCAGCAGCGGAGCATAGGAGAGAAACTGGTGCTTAGTGTTGGGGGAAGTGATCCCTCCCACTCCTGTTGCCAGTGCTTCCTGCTGCAGCCACTTGGAGCCCGTGCAGGGCTCCCCCACATCTGCTGTGTTGCCACTGCTGCCCCACAGGGTCGCCCAATGGCAGTGTTGACACAGTGGAGATGTAGGGCAGCCCTGCATGGACTCCAGGCAGCCACACCAGGAAGCACCGGCAGTGGGAGGGGCCACTTTCCCCCCCATAATGAGCAGCAGTTTGTCCTGCACCACTGCTTCAAAGCCCAGATGGGCGAGCACAGGCTGTGTGGGGTCAGGGCTGTGCATGCATGCTGGCCCTTGCCTGTACCGCAGGCTTAGGGCAGGGGGAAGTGGGACTAAGCGCGTGCACGGGAGTGCAGGGGCAGCCAGATGGGAGTGTGGGGCCTTTGCCAGTGTCTTGGGGCCAGCGCTGGCAGAGCCCAGGGTAGGGCAGCAGGAGTGCAAGGTCCCAGCCAGCAGGACTCTATGGAGCCAGGCTCGCTGCCCTCTCTCTCTACCAGCACAGCCCAGCCCAGATCTACAGACCCATGCCAGACCATGGCCCATAGTTCTGTCTCTCTACTCTCCTCTCACCAGCACAGGCCCTGGGACACTAGTGCAGACACTGCACACCTGCTTGCTTCTATTTTCCCTGCCCCCCATTGCCACTTTCCTGCCTGCCTGCCAGCCACTCCTGCACTACTCAACTCCCAGCTGTATGGCCATGATGAAAGGACTCATCAGGATCTAGCCCAGTCCTAAGGGCTAGGGCAACTGCCCACAGTCCTCCCCTGCCTCCCTGCTCCTCCCCGTTCTTACCTGAGTTTCCCACTCTGGTGCATTCAGGCACAAACAGCCTCACGGTCATAGGCCAGAAACCTCTGCTAGGCAGGGGCTTCTGATTCGGGGGGCAGGCCCAAGTAGGCCTTGCTGCTGCAGGTTCCTGCCATGGCTTCCCCTCAGTCATCTTTGACAGGCAGCCAGGGGCAGATAAATATTAATTTTCTAAATTTTTTAGGGGCCCTGCAGACTGGATAAAATGGCCTGGTGGGCCGGATTTGGCCCACAGGCCATATTTTGCCCACCCTGGGCTAGCTTGTGGGATCAGACCCAATGTGCATCCTTGGACTCAGTGCATGGGGCTGGACCTAGAACTCAGCCCTAGATCTGGCACATACACCTGATCTATGTGCTGGATTCAGCTTCCAGACTAGCTGCACCCCACTCATCCAGCCCACATACTTATGTTTATCATCACTAATATGACCAAGTTCCTGCTGACACCACACAGATAATTATTCCCTCCAGACAGCTTGTACAGCCCCAGAAGGCCTTGATATAGTTAAGCAAGTGGCACTATTATTATGTGCCAGATATGTGAACACCATAAATATGCATGTTCCTATTTTCAGTCTGCACATAATTTTTTACTGATTTTTTTTGATGTACCAAGGGTGGATACATATTTTTTAAATTATACATGTCTTACAGTACACTGTTGAGCAAATTAATTCAACAACTTTAGTGATAAGTATACCAAACCAGGTCCAGAATGGAACTTGTGATCAAAATAAGAGGAAATAAGAACTAACAGACAGGTTAGGACACTCATTTTGGATGCAACCCATGTTTATGTCCCTGTTTTGCTTATTTTGGAGCAGGGACTTAAATCCAAGTCTCCCAAAAAACAAATGAGTCCCATAAGCACTAGGCCACTGATTAGTATGGATTTAGAAAACTGCTCTCTCCTTTACCACTCCACCTGATCCCCCCTCTCAAAATTTAAGCAGCCACAGGTTTATTCCAATATAAAAAACAAACCTCAAATCCTCAACATTTTTAATATAATGGAATGCTCAACTTCCTGCCCATCCTAATTGCCAGCCCCCTTCCAGTCTATGCTGCACTTCTCACAGCTGGAAAAGAAAAGGAGTGAATGGTTTAGGTGTATTCTCTAGGAAGACTACAAGTTTGCAGAGTTCAGACCAGCCTACAAATGTGTGGCTTTTTTGGTCTCATAAAGGCAATCAAATAGTTTGTATAAGATTTTTTATAAACATTTCCTAAATAATATTAACATCACTAAACAAAGTAAAGGCAGTTAGACAGAATTCAAGTTTAAATTTACACAACTATGTAGAGTGCCTTATGAGTATTATTTTATTACTAGATTTCTTAGGAACAAGGAAAGCTTTTGATTTGGCTTGTTATACAGAGCAAGTCATCATCACAAATGTTTATATACAAAATTTGTAATCACTACTGAAATCCAGAAGATGAAAAAATCATTGATGCAAATAAAGAAATAAGCACAATTATTAAGGAAGACAGACATTTCTTATGAAGAAATATTTAAATTAATAAAGCTAACCAGCAAAGACAATCATTTCCCCCCTGGTTGTCAGAATGCAGTTACTAGTAATACTACATAGCCCCTCTTCTCTCCCAGTTATATTAAATAAAGTTTAACGTTCTGTAGATTATCCTTTTTTAAAACTGCTTACCTATTTCAAAATTAGTTTGCCTAGAATACAGCAGATTTTTCTGTCAAGAAATAATGTTAATAGGAATTCTAATATAATAAAGGGCTTAGTCCATCTGTCTGTCTGTCCATAATGCTCTTAAAGCACTCTGACTGGTTACTAAAACAAACCAAACTAAAACTAAAACAAACGCTCCAAGAGCGTTCCACATAGGAGGCAGCAGTGACAGTGCAGTGGAGTGCCACCATGATGGTGGAGATGGAGTGGAAGCGGCGAGCTAGTGCTGATGGCCTTGCCCCCTCCCCACCCAAACCCTGCTCCCTGGAAGTGGCAATAATGGAACAGACAGAGCTGAGGAGTGAGGCCAGTGCTGCTCCTTTCCCTACTCCCTACACTCCCTGGAAGGTGGCAGCAGCACTCTGTTCCCGCCTATGCCCCGTCATTCCTGACAGGCAACTGGCTAGTTCTACTGTATATTGGGCTGCTACTACTTGAACAACATAGCTCTAATTAAAAGGAGTTCTGTAGAATACATTTTACATCCTTATAAATAAATGAATATTCAGCAAACTTAAGGCTCATACATCTTATACTGAGAAAACTCATTGATTCATGGAAAAATAAGGAGTATTCAGTAGGAGTTGCACTTGTTCATGGGCATATTTCCCCAAGGAATACACGGACATAGTGTAAATGCTAACAGTGCTGGTTTACTAGTATTTTTTCTTTCACATCTCTCTATTTTTAATATTCCTTTTTCAACATTATAGATATTGTTTTTTTAGGACAAGAAGCTGTAAATAAATTTCTCAGAAGTTGGAGACCACTTTTCATTATTCAGTAGCAAAATAATTAGAAGGGAAGTCACAGCTCATTGTTGCATTAGATAAGATGAAGAAAACTTTCAGTTCCAGTTTCATAGTAGCTAGGTTCAGGAGGGACCTGAACAGATCATCTAGCCACAGGCAGGAATGAATGCTGGGTTCACAAGACCCCAGACAGGTGATCATCCAACCTCTTCTTGAATTTACACAAGGTAGGGGTAAGGACCACTTCCCTGGGATGTTGGTTCCAGATTTTGACCACCCTAACTGGAAAATATTGCCTTCTGATCTCTAACCTAAACCTATTCTCCATCAGCTTATTACCATTGTTCCTCATCACCCCAGGTGACGCTGGGGAGAAAAGGGATCTACCTATTTGCTGTTGATCTCCCCTGATGAGTTTGTATGGCTGGCCTTGCTGGTCTGGTATTGGCGGCTCATGTTCATGTTGGAGCCAATAATGACTCCAAGATCCCTTTCCACCTCTGTGCTTTCAAAAAGGGAACTCCCCAGCCTGTATGTATGCTGTGGATTCCTTCTCCCAAGGTGCAGCACCCGTCTATGTTGAGCCACATCCTATTCTCATATGCCCATTTTTGTAGTCTAAATCTTTTTGCAGCCTCTCTCTCCCTCCAAGTGTGTCCACCACACCCTTCATCTTACTGTCATCAGCAAACTTGGAAACTTGGACAGCATGCTTTCCACCCCCTTGTCCAAGTCACTGATGAAGATGTTAAACAGTGCAGGCCTGAGGACCGAGCCCTGAGGTACCTCACTGCTCACATCTCGCCAGGTTCAGTACAACCTGTCCACCACTACTCTCTGGCCGTCAGCCAGAGCCATCAGCCAATTTTTTACCCATCCAACTGTGCAGGCATCGATGCTACAGTTTAATAAGTTTAACTTTAAATAAATGAACAAAAAAATCTACAGATACAGAGAGCATGGAGTTTGCTCCATCCCTCTAAGCCTGAAATCTTACTCTTCCTTCATTCTTGTCTGAATAAATTTCTCTCCTGGACAAAAGAACACAGATTCTACTCATCTTCTCTAACGGAACTTAAAATCAGTCAACAAGCATGGAGAAGGCAGGCAGTACAGGTGTGAGAAATGGGCCATATTCGATTCAGATTCAACCCGAATCAGGGTCACAATTCAATTTGTCAATTTGGATCACTGATGAGTGATCAGTTTCCCCAATTCAATTCAGCTGAACCCAAACCTGAAGATTTGATGCCGATTCAGAGAATCAGCAATTCGACCATAGGCACAGCTTTAAATGTTTTTTCTACCTACCTCAAGGTACCAGGCATGGCTTGTAAATGCTGGAGTGGTGGGGGAGCATCCTACAGGAACACAGAGGTCCAGCTGTGTGGTTGGCAGCAAACCAGGAAGTGGGCCAGAACTACTTCCAGTCTATTTCTGGGTCTGCTGCCAAGCACATGGCAGGCCCCCCCATGCCCTCCCAGCTCGGTGATCATCTGTGGGGGGACCCCGAGTGTCTTTCCAGACCCAGGAGGCACCAATTGCCCAGTTGGGGGGAAGAGGGGGGCTCCCCTGAGTGCTCCCCGTCAGACCCAGAAGTGGACCAGAAGTGCTTCTGGTCCACTTCCGAGTCTACTGCCAAGTGCACTGGGGACCCCCCCACAAAATCCTGTGGGATGCTCCATCCGCCCCAGCATCTCAGCATTCACAAGCTGCCTGGTACCTAGAGGTATGTAGAAAAAACATTTAAAAAGTTGCGTCAATGTCTGAATCATCGAATCTTTCCAAATATCTCTGAATCGATTTGGAGGGTTCCAATTCAATTCAGAGAGACTAAAAGGTCTCCTGATTCAATTGGATTCAGAGATTCAGCCACCAAATCAGGCTGAATCTCCACCAAATTGAATCAGCAACTGAAGCTTCACAAAGCCCTAGCAGGAAGATCCCTCTCTTTATGGATACACTTAACTGCCATCAGGTTGTAAAATTATCAACTACAAGAAATATGACAGCTTTTTCAGAGGTTATGAAAGGGCAAATAGAGAAAAAGAGAAAGTGAACCGTAAACCGTAGGATTTGTATGAATACCTATGCATACAGATAAAAGAAGACAGCCACTGACACATGGCATAAGAACACCCCTAATGTATGTGGAAAGAATCCAAGGGCAAATTAAAGTCTGCAGTGTACAAAATGCTGCAGGTCACATGGGTTCGTCTTACAGGTGGCTCCCCTGAGACATATGCCCTCTTATTTCCATTCCTCCAATTCTGTTCTTCAACTCTTGTTCCAAAATCTGCATTTTCTTCCTTTTTGTTTTTTAAATGTCCACTGAAGCTGTTATAGATCTTAGTAGAAATCAAATTGAACCCACAGGCCTGGTTAACCTACTAAATCCAGACTTTACAATGTCCAAAAGGCCAATGTCACAGAAACCCAAAGTTTACTATAGACCTGGCAGGCATCAACTGTAGTGGAGCCCATTTACAAAAAAACCCTGAAATTTAATTCAAACTACCACAAAATTAAACAAACTGTAAAGCTTCTCTGTGCTGAATGAAAACTGTGATACACATATGTTACCACATGATACCCTCATTCCTCTTCTTTTATTTACAGCTGTGAAACAACGCTTATAGCACTGAAAACTTTTGGACCTAACATGCTCAAACTTCTCTCTCAAAATTATTTGGAACATTTCTCAGTTATGGCTACACCTCTGCTGATAAAGCAAAACACGTTTTCTATAGAGGGACTAAACAAGAAACTACACTTTTCTGAGAATTGTTTTTTTAGCAGAGTTCAGATAGATCACATTTTTACTTAATATCTTAGTCTATTTAGTGGTAAGAAGCAAGGCTTTACCAAATCAGTTCTCAGATCAGTTTTGCTTAGCAAAAGTTTTGCTTACCAAAAAAAACCCCAAACAAACAAAAGCATGCCCCAAAGATGGATTTCAAATTAACCTGACAACTCAGTTACCCTACAGGCTACTCAATTAAATCATTTTTTTCACTACAGACTAGAAAAAAAGTAATTTATTTGGGTTTTAAGGAAGGAATAGTGAAAAATATTAGCAACATTGTATGTATCAATAGTACTACAGTTAGTAGTAATACAACAGTTTTGATGAGTCCAAAATTATGTTGGTCATCTTTTGCAGTTATGCCAGACTTCACTTGTATTGTTTTTGATACAACAAGATTAGTAGAATCTTTTTCATAGCGCTCCCATCCAGCTTTTAGCCATTTTATATTTGTATTTTTGATTGTTCTTCAAAATTCTTCCCGAGGTGTAGCACCTTGCACGTCATTATTGAGCTTCATCCTGTTGGTTTAGCCCAGGTTCCCAACCTATCGAGATCCTTCTGAATTGCACTGCTGTCTTCCAATGGGTTTGAAATCCTTCCTAGTTTCATGTTGTCTACAAATTTGTTCAGAGAACTCTATTCCAGCAACCAAATGTAGTAAATATGTTGAACTGAGCCCAGGACAGACCCCTGTGGGACCCCAGTCAAAACCTCCTGCCACTCTTACAAGGATCTATATATGACTGATTACTGTATGCTTGTGGCTTTTGAACCAATCACCTATCCACCTTGTAGTTTTGTCTAGCCCTCATTTCTCAATTTCTTTATAAGGTCATGTGAGAATTTGTCAAAAGCTTTACTGAAGCCCAGATACACTATACCCAGTGTATTCCCTTCATTCGCTTACCTAATAATGTTGTCAAAGAAGGAGATGCAATATGTTTGACATAATTTATTCTTAGCAAATCCATGCTGGCTGTTCATTATCAGGCTTTCCTCTTGCAGTTCCTTGTAAAGAGTCATTCTTATGATATACTCTAGTAATTGGGTATTGAAGTCAGGCTAACTGGTCTACCATTCCCCAGGTCCCGCTTTTTGCCTTTTTTTAAAGAGGGGCACTATGTTGGCCCTTTTTCTGGTAGCTTGCCCATCTCCCATGACTTGGTAAATATTATTGCCAAGGCTTCCAAGATCATCTGTGCCTGCTGTTTCAGTGCCCTGGGATGAAGTTCATTTAGTCCTGCCGACTCAAATCCATTAAAACCAGTCAAAAGCTCTCTAACTTTCTCTTCCATTATTTCAGTCCTCTGCTTGTTCCCTTACATATCCAAATAATCACTATTAGCCATGTGACAAACAACATACTTCTTGGACCGCAAATCCAGATGACAAATTGGTGTTTCTGTCCTCTGAAGTTACTTATCAACCACTGCCTCCTCCTCCTCCTGGGTGGAGCTGCCTGGGAGCCCACATCCATGGAGCCCTGCACATTTCCTGCCTTTTAAACTTCTGGGTTCTGTGCTTCTTACCTGCTGTTATCTGTTAAACCTGCAGCATCCTTATAGGCTCGGCAGTGCTATGTTGGCTAGCACTATGGAAGAAAGAGACTTGGGCGTCATCATTGACCACAAGATGAACATGAGCCTGCAGTGCGATGTTGCAGCTTGTAAAGCGACCAAAACGCTGGCTTGCATCCATTGATGCTCCTCAAGCAAATCCCAGGACATCATTCTCCCCTTGTACTCAGCCTTGGTGAGGCCACAGCTGGAGTACTGCATCCAGTTTTGGGCTCCACAATTCAAACAGGATGTGGAGAAGCTTGAGAGAGTCCAGAAAAGAGCCACGCACATGATCAGAGGTCAGGGAAGCAGATCCTACAATGACAGGCTGAGAGACCTGGGGCTCTTTAGCCTGGAAGATTGCAGGCTCAGGGGTGATCTGATGGCCACCTATAAGTTTATCAGAGGTAAGTATCTGGGTGAACATTTGTTCACCAGAGCACCCCTAGGAATGACGATTAGCTCAAATGGTCATAAACTACTACAAGACCGTTTCAGGCTGGACATAAGGAAGAATTTCTTTACTGTCCAAGCTCCCAAGGTCTGAAACAGCCTGCCACCAGAGGTGGTTCAAGCGCCTACATTGAACACCTTCAAGAGCAAACTGGATGCTTATCTTGCTGGGATCCTCTGACCCCAGCTGACTTCCTGCCCTTTGGGCAAGGGACTGGACTTGATGATCTTCTGAGGTCCCTTCCAGTCATAATGTCTATGAAATCTATCTGGATCTTCAGCTTTTTGCCAACTCTTCCACTGCAGGGTGCTTAGGAGTAGCTTCCTGACTTCATATTGTTCCTTTTGAAAACTGGAGATCCTCCCCCTTTAATAGTCACATGTTGCCACTAGTCTTTAGCCTCTTGTAAGGCACTTTTTCCTGACTTCTACCCAAGAAATCTTCATATTCCCTGATAAAGTGTTGTGTGAATACCTGTAGTTCTAAAACTTCAATCTTTCCTTGAAAGTAAGACACCAGCTTCACTGGGCACAAATGAAATGGTCTCAGCTTTCTGGGAGGAACACAGACGCAGCACCTCCCACACAAGTAACACCTGTTAATCCAGTCTCCATTTATACCTCCTATGTTCCCTGGAGTACTAGGTTCTAGATATAGTTGGTGATTTGACAATTCAGAAAATACTTGGTCAAGTAACCAGTCAAATTATAGTCAAACAGTGGTCCAATATTTTCATCATTAATTTACTAGAAGAGTAGAAAGAGACTATACTCTCCAATAGGTCAAATATTTACATTAATTACAAAAAACAAGCCAGCTGTTATTGTGAAAAAATGAAGTTAAATTCTAAAAAACTGTAATGAACTTTTACAACTATATAAGTATAACTTGTAAGTGTAAATGTGAACGATATTCAAGACTTAACTGATAGTTTCTCTGTACTCAGGTAAATATAATGTCCCATACAGAAAGGAATCAGGTTCAACAACCAAAGAAGAAACACTAATAAGATGTTGTGACACTGTACATTCTTCTCCTAGGAAGACACCTATCTAGGAATGAAAGTATTTCTGGTGTTGTTCACAGCCACGGGACCTCAAAAATCCTTTTCTCTTCTGAAAGAGACTGAAAAACATCAGCAGAGGAGTCAGGTATAGAAGAGCCTGCTCCTAATTGGACAGACAGACAGACAGACAGAGTGACTGAAGGTTATTGGCTTCTCTTCCATCCAGAACACAAAACACCAGCAGACTCCTTCAAAACCTGAAGAAGGGTGTTTGTGCTACAAGCTTGCAAAGAATAATTTTTCCAACTATTTAGTTGGTCTAATAAAATATATCACATTTACCCAAAGAATCTTGTCTGTCTGAAGTTAAGGATCCCTCACTCCTTCCCTTGCTAGCAGATGACACTATGAAGCAATTAAAAAGGTAGGCTGCCATTTAGACAAAGGCATTCTTGGCTTTGTGGAATATTTGGCATTTTTTATTTCAGTCAAATAATAGGCAATCAATTGAACAGGCAATTGACATTGTTTAACCAGTCAGTTTACTAGCTTGCCAATCCTAGTTTTCGAAAACAAAACAAACCAACCAACCACAGAAGCATGTCTGCATATACATACATATACATATACTGCTGGTTCTTGACTCTCTCCTGCAGCAAACTGCCAAACAAACCCCCTCTATCAGCCTCTCCTCTGTTCACAAATGGCTGTCATTTATAAGGCTGCCTCGCCAGGCCTGCCTGTGCCTGTCTCTCAAATAGTTAGACTAGTTTCACTGAACCAAAGCATTCCACACAGAGCTGTAAGCACAAACCCTTTTGTGAAATGGTATGCCTGATCATAGTTCTGCCACTTTCAAGATTAAGTTACTATCAGTAATACAATTTTTATTTTTACCTATTTATTTTAGTGGTGATCCTAACACTTGTCTGCCACATTTTGATGGAAATATGTTTTTTTTCTTTTAATTGGGAGGGATAGATTTAAACACCACTAAATTTTAACCTGAATGTTTATTTATTTTCCAGCACAGAACTCTTGAAGTTTTCTTCTAAGGCTATGCAAATACTACCATGCTTATTGAAAAAAAACTCAGTGATTAATTATTTTCTCCGTTAATTGTCTTTTATTAATTTTGAATTGCACAACATAAATTATTAAGTCTTAAATGGTTCATAATTTTCTTTTCCACTTCTTTACAGATCGTTTCTCTGCACTCAGGTAAATATAATGTCCCATATAGAAAGGAATCAGGTTCAACAACCAAAGAGGAAGAAACACAAATAAGATGTTGTAACTGTACATTCTTCTCCTAGGTGTGCAGATTGCATTGTAGGCGGTGACTCATGACACCACCTAAGAGGCCAAACCCTCGTAGTGAAATCAAACCCCTTGTAGTAACACCTGAGGCCAGC
>JAGPOW010003642.1:58272115-58300926 GCA_030014935.1 Caiman crocodilus | reverse complement strand
TATCTGATCTGTCTAGCAGCCAATAAAAGGGAAATCAAAGCCTAGTGCGGGAAAAAGAAATTAGTTAGAGTCCGTTCGTTCTCGCCCTAGGGGCCTGTCTAGGGACACTAGGGAGACACTAGGGAGTCACCTATCTAGGAATGAAAGTATTTCTGGCGTTGTTCACGGCTATTAGCCACGGGACCTCAAAAATCCTTTTCTAATCGGTAGGTTCAATATATTAACTTTTGCTTTTAGTTCCTTGATTTTTTTTCTTAATATAAAACTTAAAAGAAAGATTTTTACTTATGTTTGCCAAGCTCCTATGTTTTTCCATGTTTCTCCAGTTCTTTTATGCCTTGCTTATATCAACAAATCTGCAAATCGGAGTCAATCTCTACTTGTTGAAGCTCTTCCTAATCTATCATCCAGCTGGTTTGACTCCCCATCACTCCAGCTGTTAGAATTCTTTTCCACTTCCCCGCTCTCGACCACAACACTCCCTTCCCTTTCATCCTGGTCTCTCTTCATCTCCGCCCCTCTCTGGGGCTGTCCTAACTTTATGGAGCAGTAACTCCAGAAGCGCGGCTTCCAGTAGGATTTCTTTTCCCTTGCCAGCTCCTGCCTGCTCCCAGGCAGTATCAGGATCATCTTCTTCCCTTCTTCACACCTTTCAAGCAGTCACTCCAAAATAGGCAAAAGTCAAACACAAAGACACCATAAATCAGACATCCAGAATTTCTGGTCTTCAAACCACTAGTTCCTAGCAAAGTCTCTTCAAGGTAGTCCCATTCTTGAGCTGCTCCTCTCTTTACTTCAGCTTTCAGGCAAACTCCCTCTTTTAGATTTTCCTCTGATGACTTTAAGATATAATCCAGCTGCTAATTGCCTAGCGCTAGGGAAAAACTTCCCACATAAGCGGATCATTCTTTACCATATTTATTACAGGATTTTTTTTCCACCATCCTCCAAAGCATATTCTATAGAAGCATTACTGAGTGACACTATACCAAATGACACAAGCATACCTAATGAAACCCTTTTCACACAAGGTTTCTAGACTGACTGAAATAACATTTAATGTCCTGGAAATTCCAGTTTTGACATCACAATGCAAAGGCTTGGACTGGTCATTAAGGGGTAATCAAATTTTTAAAAAGTTTAACATGGAATCTCCTTGCTTGATGCATCTTTCAACTATAGAAGCTTTTACAGTTGTTTTATTATGTCTTAACCAGCTAGTATTCAGGACGTAAAACCATTTGTCAAAACTGATACAAGATGTTGCTTATTTTAAAAATATTCCTTCTGCATAGCCCACATTGTCATTAATTGCATATAGGCTTATATACTTACATCATCTAATGAATTGGCAAGCTGCAAACACAATAAAACTGCCTCAACCTTCAGTAGCATATTCCCACATTGTCTTTTAGTCAATGTCTGGAAATACTGGCAAAATGAATTCATCCTTAAATAGTGACATTGCCATGCTGTGAAAACAGTTTAAAATATTACGTCTTTCATTAGCAATAAAAATATATATACTGAACTCAGAAAATTATGTAGTGGAAGTCAAAGAAAAAGTAGGAGCCATTTAAATTTTTGAGTTGGATTAATGATATGGATCCAATAAAACCAATGTTATTGGTTAACCAGGTTGTAGTCATATTGGTCCAGAGGCAAAAGCAAGAGCAATCATAATTTATGGTACAGGTGATATCTTTTAAATTAAATTAAATTAAAATTAAATCAAATCAATTAAAGACATGATAGCAAAAATCTACTTGGTCTAATACAAGATAGCATCTCTACCATGAGTTCTGATTACCAATGTTGTTGAGAAGTTTTCACTTTTAAACAAAACATATTTCACAAAACAACTAGACTTCTTGACATATATTTATTATGAGTAAAAAGTCTTTGGTTATGAATTATATATTTTAGAATTAATTTTATCAAAATGTGTTGAAATGCTTTTTCTTTAATAAGGGTTTCTTCCAAATTTAAAATACCCAACAACTGCAAATCTTCTAAAAATCCAGCACAATTCATGTCTTGGCTTTGCACAGTCTCCATTAACAAGTGTACTACATTATACAAAAATGAAAATTGTGCGTCTTTCTGGTGCCAGGACTATTACCTTCAGTGCCTTGATGCATATATATGTTGTTTTTTCTCAAGATTGATTTCTCTCTGCCAGTCCCATTTTTTTTTTTTTTAAACACAAGCTTCTATTCATGTTTCTCTTTGGTTTTCTTCCCTTTTCTTAATTCCTACACACCAATATGGTCATTTAAAATTTTTCATTCTTACATGGTTTGTATCAAACTGAATTTAAGTGTGATATTTAAAGGTGGAACCTTCAATTTAGGACTTCCTAGGCCTCTGAATATGGGAAATGGTAAGGGAAGAGAAGCAGTGGACAGATCTGTCTGGAGAAGCCCTATATAAAACTTCTTTCCTTAGCATTCATTCTTTGTCTCTGTAAGATACAGGCTACTGGACTAGAAGGAACTGTGTTCTGATATAGTCTGGGATTCATGTTCTTATTTATTTATTTTTACGTCATCCTATCCAAAGATGGCTCAAGCTGGCTTGCAACATAAGTCACAAAGTAAACGTTGGTTATGTAAAAAAAAAACATTTTTCTGAAGTTCACATTAGCTTCTGTCAGTTAAGTCAAAGGAGGGGTACCAAAGATCTAGCCTCTGTGGGGCTCTCAGCATGGCTGGGAATCTGGGGGCAGGGCCTGCTACAAAATTCCCAGTGACAAACCTCCAATGGGAAAGTGCATCAGTGTTGGGGTAGGAGAAATGATGGCTGAGTTAACCCCTGTGCTGCTGTCTGCTTCACTGTGGCTCACCATAGGGTCCAGATCTGTTGTAGGAGATTCTTTACAGTCCAGATCCAGCCCAGAGTCACAGATGAGTTTGAGAATCCTGAAACCAAGAATTATTCTCTAATTTCTTCTCTCCCCACCTTTTATTTTCCTTCCTTTTCACTTTAAGATCTATTTAAGATTATAGTTTTAGAATTAATCCTTCAAATGCTATTGGTAACACTTCACTAATGTCCAAAGCTTCAATTTTTTGGAATTCTTCATCCCTTCATTTTGTTCCCATTAATCATTGTAAACCTCATCTCATCCATTTTACCTCTTCCCCTACGGATGCTTTCTTTTTGTTTAAGGTCTTCCCTCTTCTTCTTCAAAAGAAGTTTTGTTCTCCACAGTGCCCAGAAGTTTCAGCGTTATGCTATGTAGAGATTATTTAGAGAAGATTTTCAAGTCGGAAGCTAGATGTTTTTAAATCCCTGCTTCCACTGGCCACATCCTTATGTGCAGGAACATGCACTCTGCGATGCCTCAACAGGTTTTGCTTCACCATGCTGCATATTTGCAACATGGTGGCAAAATCAGAAATCAGATTGTGCATAAGCTCTTTCTTGTTACTGAGTCTTTATTGTCCGACTAGTCACTCTGACTCCAGGCATTCTAGCCTGTTCCTTTCCCGCAGACTTGTTATCTACTATGCCATCTGGGAACTGGGCAATACTAACCTGTTTTTTGCAAGTTCAAAATTACTGGTGATCCTAATAGCTTATGTTCAACTCTACTTTGGTTATCAATTCAGGGACATGTGATGGTTGAAGCAGATGAACACGTATTTTGCAGAGGTTTTCTTCATAACACTTGACATCACAAGAGATAAGCATAGGCACACAATCTAAAAATCTATACGCAGTTTCCTGCCTTTATTTCTTCACAATTCAAGAATTCCTTAGGATTCAGTCAGAGCTTTTCAATGTGTCCAGGATCCTTCCTATCTTTCCTCTCCTTTTGCATGGTTTATCCTTCTAGTTTGGTCTCTTTTCCCTCACTACAAAGATCAGCAGGAGATCCTTTCTTATTTAGCTTCTTGTCCTTTTTGTCAAGTAATCTCCTGGTCAGCCACAAAATCTCAGGGTGATCGTCAGGTAATCTGTTGATCAGTCACCACCTATCTTCAAGTCTGATTTGGAATAAAAAGTTTGGGTAGTAGTTAACTCTTTGCCCAATGGATCAAGGTATGATAAACTTCCATCGCTTGTCCATTGTTAAATTCTCTAATAGAAATAATTCTACTCAAAACATGCAGGTGTTCAACCTCCCATTTTCCTTCCATTTGAGGCTAAGTACAAACAGTCAAAAAGCCCGAGGCTAAATCACCTGAATCTTCACGGGTTAGTCTAAATGCATAGATTGAACCAATAAGCAAGTGAATAGACATTCACTTTGGATTCTGGAAACAGACCTCCATGCATGCAGTGGCAGTTTGCGTGCACCGAACTTCTATTGTGTTACAGATTTGAACTGGTTTCTGATCACTTACACCAGTTTATATGTAATTTCTGCCCCTAGCCTGAAAGGCTTTTCCAGAAACTCATATTTCAACTCAACATATTTAAAATCCTTTTATATCTCATGCCTAAAATGATTTAGAACTATGTTCATAAACATTTATTCTTGTGCCAACACTGTCTTTTAGTTTAAATAGATCTTTTCTTTCCTTCTTTATCTGAAGATTATTCAGGATGTAAACAACCCCCAAGATTGTACCTGTAGACAGAAAGCATTCTGCTCCTCACTGTCATTTTGATAGGTTAACCCAGACTAGCTCTTGTATTATCCTCTCAGAAAACAGACTCTTCACCCTCCTCTGGATGTGTTCCAGTCCTACCTCATGTTTTTCACACTACATACACAGAATTTCAGATAATAGCATTAGCACTTTTCTATCTCTAATGAAAATAGGTTACCTGATATATCCTAAGATCACATTTCCTTTTTCAAGCCACTGCATTGGTGGCTCATCCTATGACCTCCTGATACAACCAGATCTCTCTCCCACGCAATTTCCAGATAATATGGTCTCAAGTTGGTGGAAATTCTGTTTAGTCTTTAACAGTATGACTCTGCACTTTTTACTATTAAAATTCATCCCATTTCTGTGGCTCTCCAAAATCATCAAAAGCTGAGTGTATGAAATTCCTTCTCTACTAATGATACCTCCCAACTTTGTATCATCTATACCACCTTGTCAAGGTAGTTGATGAAAATAAATTTCAAAACCAGTCTACTTAATGGAGCTTACTAGTGATCACCATTAAACAGTTACCCTTTCACAACACATTACCTTCCTTTTGAATAGTCCCATATAGGATTGCATCAAATCCTTTACTGAAGCCCAGTAGGTTAGACCTACTGCATTACACTTAAATGAAAATTCAGTTATCTTTTCAAAGAAAGCCTTCTGGTTGGTGTGGCACAATCTATGTTTGGTAAAACCAAGATGAACTTTACCTCATTTTCCATTTACTTCCATGTTTAAAATTATTCTCTTTTAAATTTGTCCTAATGTCTTGCATATTATTGAGGTAAGATTAATGGGGCTTCTGGTTGCCCAAATGATTTTTTCTCTTTTTAATATAAAGAGCATGTCAGCTATTCTCCAATCATAAATAGCACCTCCCACATTGATAGAATCCACTAACAACATTGTTGCTACTGGACATGCCATTTCATATTCCCAGTTCTTTCTGGGATGAAGATTATTCAAAACCCCTAAGTTAAAGGACATTCACATTCGTATTAGCTATGCTGTAGCTGAACCTGTCTTCAAAACCATCAACCTTACTGATTACTAAGAAAAAGTATGAACTAAAGACTGGAAACATACCCCAATTTCTTAAATATCTACCACAGCCTGACTGCAAAGAAGTCCCATTTTTCCCTTGTTCTCTTTGTAGTATATTAGTAAAGATTAATTTTGCTATTTATTTTACCAAACTCTGTAGGAGTTCAACTTGCCTTTAATTTACAAATATCCAACTCCCTCCCCCGGCACCAGAAATAAAATATCACTGCACATGACTGGTCTATTTTTTCTCAATATGTATCTGATATTAGGAAATCTTTACTATTAGGCTTTTAAAAACAGAAAAGACACCTATTTTGTTTTTAAAATTGCATCCAGTTATCCTCCATACATGAAGTGATTTTATACAGAAGTTGATTAAACCTCCAGGTTCAAGGGAGAATTCATGATTGGAGGCAAATAAAAAAAGCAAAGGTTTTCACCATTAAAATATGCATAAAGCAACAACACTGGATTAAAAAAGAAAAACTCTGATAAGATAGATATTCTGTAATAACTTTACTCCTGCTTCTTGGCTCCTACTTTAGGATATTATGTACATTTTTTGTAAACAGAATGACATCAAATAAATATCCTGCTTCTCCATTTTCTTGTCCTAATGGAAACAATCTAGAAACCCCTGGACTTTGTATTAACCAGTAAGCTCAAAAGAGGCAATAATAGTATGGATTTTCTTTATTCTTCCTTTCCAAATATAGGACCTTGCATTTTTGATGAGTTAGGCTCAGAGGCATCAATGGAAACCTTTCCTGGATGCCAGGGAGAATATGGCTGATACAAGAACTCCATAGTCCCTCTCCTGGCAGCATTGTCTTGAGTGGGGGAAATAATAAGGATGACAAGGGGCCAAAGAGACAAGGTTTCCATGTAACATTTACATCCTCTGAATTACCTATATATTCTTATAACCTACCTCATGTAGTAAATGAATAACTTAAGATGATACATAAGTGAACACTACTTAAATTAAATGTCTCTCCTAAATAAGAGACTACCAAAGATATTTACTCAATTTTGCAACTGTATTTACACACCTCTTCTCTTCCTAGATCTTAAGTCTGGCAAAACATTTTAATATTCATATGAGTTTGATTACTGTTCTGTCATGCAAGAAACATTCTAAAACCAGTCAAAATACACTGGCATCTCCAAATCACAAATTTCTTGGGACTCAATTATTTTAAGGAAATTGAAGACCACTCGCTATGTATTTGAAATGCACTGAAAGCACAACATAATCTATTGTTGCATTTTACTTGTCCCTGAACAGGGAGACTTTTGTAATACAATAAGTATAGCATTGTTATTGCAGCTGCTGACAACAGATAGCAGGTTAAAACTGTTAAAGGTTAAACAGCACTTTAGTATTATAGATAGTTTGGATGCTGCATCAACATAAGTTATACAAGAAAGATAATGGATTCTCTTTTTTGGCGAATCTGATCATTAATGAATCATATAATCATACATGAATGACAGATTCTTGATCTTTCAGACACTAATTTTGACTATTCTTCATGTGCACTCAAAACCGCTCACAGATTCATTGCACATTTCATAATATAGTCATTGTAGTTTCATAGTTAGTAGGGTAGGA
This sequence comes from Caiman crocodilus, assembly GCA_030014935.1. Taxonomy (NCBI): domain Eukaryota; kingdom Metazoa; phylum Chordata; order Crocodylia; family Alligatoridae; genus Caiman; species Caiman crocodilus. Next base: position 58,293,651 of record JAGPOW010003642.1, on the reverse strand, counting down.
AGGGACCTAAGCAGATCATCAAGTCCGACCCCCTGCCACAGGCAGGAAAGAATGCTGGGGTCAGACGACCCTGGCAAGGTGTTTATCTAGCCTCCTCTTAAAGACCCCCAGGGTAGAAGCGAGGACCACTTTCCTTGGAAGCTGGTTCCAGATCCTAGCCAACCTGACTGTGAAGTAGTGCCTCCTGATATCCAGGCTGAATCTGCTCTCTGTCAGCTTATAGTCTTTGTTCCTGGTTACTCCCGGTAGTGCTCAGGGGAACAGGGACTCTCCCATTGCCTGCTGGTCTCCCTTGGCCAGTTTATAGACAGCCACCAGATCGCCTCTCAGCTTTCTCTTGTGGAGGCTGAACAGGTTCAGACCTCATAGCCTCTTCTCATAGGACCTGCCCTGCTGCCAAGTGATCAAGCGAGTGGCCCTCCTCTGGACCCTCTCGATGTTGTCCACATCCCTCCTAAAGCGTGGCACCCAGAACTGGATGCAATACTCCAACTGGGGCCTGACCAAGGTCGCACAGAGGGGGAGGATCACCTCCTTGCACCTGCTCGCGATGCATCTATGGATGCATGATAAGATGCGGTTAGCCTTTCTGACTGCATCCCCCCATTGGCAGCACACGTTCATTTTTGAGTCAATAATGACTCCAAGATCCTTTTCTGCCTCTGTGCTAATGAGAAAGGAGTTCCCCAGCCTGTAGGTATGCTGCTGGTTCTTCCTCCCTAGGTGCAGCACCTTGCACTTGTCAGTGTTGAAACCCACCCTATTCTCATCTGCCCACCTCTGCAGCCTGTCCAGATCTGATTGCAGCTTGTCCCTCCCCTCTAGTGTACCCACCTCCCCCATCTTAGTGTTCAAATTCACAGATGACAAGGTGCTATTCACCCCCTCATCCAAGTCTCTGATGAAGATGTTGAACAGTGCAGGCCCAAGGAACGAGCCCTGCGGAACCCCACTGCCCACATGCTTCCAAGTCAAAAAAGACCCGTCCACCACCTCTCTCTGGGTACGGCCCTTCAGCCAATTGGCGACCCATCTGACCGTGTAGGGATCAACACCACAGTCACCTAATTTTTTTAATGAGAATGGGGTGAGAGACTGTCGAAAGCTTTTCTAAAGTCCAGAAAAATGATCATTTTTTTTACTATTCCATATTTCAACCAGATGTTTTCTAATATATCAAGACTACCTTCTCGTCTTAGCATTCAAGACAATATTTGTCTTCTTGTATCTGCATATCTTTTAAAACCACGATCAATTACATTCTGATTTGTTAAACTTTTGTACACAGCCTAAAAGTTGCACAGATAATATAGTTAAGCAACAATTCCATCCAATTTATCTATGTTGCTAATTACCTCAAGTAGAATTGAAATTGTTGCAATCTAATATAAATCTTGCTTTTACATTCTATTTATGTTATTTCTTCTGTTTCATTGTCTTTTCTTGATAAAATGTACCCTTCATACTATTTCTGACATAAGCCTTTTTTGGAGAAGGTTTCTGAAAAAAATAACACATATTTTGTGCTACATATACAGTATTCCAAAAAAGGATTCTGCAATTTCAGGAAAGGGATTCTATTAGTTGGCTTGCTGAAAAATTCATACAAAAGTATTGGGAAAAATGTTTCTCTTCTGACAACCAGGGAAATAATTATCATCACTGTATGAGAATAATGTTAATTTTCTTCAAACCTAGGAAAGAGATGCAGACAAATGCTTAAGAGAAAGCAATAATGAGTATAGAAAGCAAGGATGAGGGGGTTTTTTGGGGGGGGGGGAGCGGGTAGTGATATCTTTTACTAGACCAACTACTTTGGGAAAGTAAAAATTTTTGGGAAAATCTTTGGGAAAGATTTTAAGAAGCTTTCATGCCTTCCTTCAGTTCAATAAAAGGTATTAACCTCCATCCCCCCCACCAAAAAAAAAAAATCTGTGCCTCTTGCACATATTCTGGTCTACCATAGCTACATTGTTTCAATACTATACAAAGCAATGCATTTCTTACATTCCTACTCTATAGGGAGACCAAAGTCTATTAAAAACACTGGACAGCCTAAAATGTATGTCATATTAAAAAGAAAAGCTAGGATTTATTGCACTCTAAAAAGACTAGATTGTGTAACAGATCCTAAGAACATTCTTTCCAGATAAACTCAGGAACTTTGGCCAAACCGCTCACTAGCACAGAAGGGAGATTACAAGTGACAGAAGGGCTACATTATGATCCATTATTCCAAACACTCTGAACTTTCAAGTAAAGTAATAAGTGCTCTGGGTAGCCTAGAGAAAAAGCAAATATTTAAAAATGTCTGAAAAAGTTTATCGTAGATTTAAAAATGGTGCCTGGGACATCAGAAGCTTTTGATAAATTAAAGAAGCAAGGTAAACAACAAGCATTAACTATGCACCACACCACCTTCAGCTCAGTCTTAACAAGATTCAAACAAAATTCCGCTTCCATACATATCCTTTCTCTAGAAACAGGAATGTAAGCAAATACATCCTATAGCAGAAATACATGCCAAACTATTTGAACTTAAGACTCCAAAGATTACAAAAAATGTTACTACTGAAAATTTTATTCAAAGAAGCAATGAAGGGAATGAAAAAGCTTTTTGTGTAACCCGAGCAGTAATCCAAGAGGTACCCCCTCTCCAACTGAAGGGATCAAAGCAGGTGCACAAGTGCTGTGGGAGGTGTAGGGACTCTCCTCCCCCTATAGAGCAGAGCCAGCCCACCAGTGGGGACTTAACTATATACCTTTTAATGAGGGAACAATACTGGGAACATAACCAATATAAACCAGGGGGGTAAAGGGGACACTACAATGCCCCAAAGGGGCAGGATTCAACAAAGGTTAGACACTTACAATCATAGGCATATTCATCCAGTTGACACAAGACAGGGTTAACCAAAATGTAAAACACGAACAGCAGAACAAACAATACTGGTTGATATAACTGGAAATACAAAAGGCACAAAATACAAAATGTCAAATTACAAGGAATATAGGGGCTAGGTACCTGGAGGGGGAGAAAGAGGTAAAACACAATGGCCCCTTTCCACTGCAAGATGAATTTCTCCTTGTTAGGATACTCACCCCAAGTCACCAAAGCTGGAACTTGAACTTGGATCTCCCACAAGGTGAGCAGAAATGCTGCCATACAGCCACCAGTGCTGGTACTGCTCCATGCTGCTAGGGGTCTTGACCTTCCTGGAGCCCCAGCCTCACATCAAGCTGCCAGGCCTCTGATTGGAGGAGCTGGAAACAGAGCTAGGAACCCTTCAGGTCGCCGCTCAGATCTTGCCAAAGCTGGAAAGCCTCTCCCGCTGGCCACAGCCTCTCGTAGGGGATCCAGGAGCCCAGAGGGGAGCCTCTCCTGCCAGCCGCATGCCATGCTGCTGAGGACCCCAGTGCTGCCTGCAGGTCCCACTTCTTCAGGTTCTTCTTGAGCAACTCCTCCCGCCCCACTCTTGCCAGGTCCTTGAAGCTCCTTCCTTGTGATCCCTTGCTGGTCTCTCCTGAGTCAGCCACACTGCCCCTTTCATCCCCCTCCAGGTGGACCCAAGGGACCAATCCGGGGACACGGAGGGCGAGTCTCTGGGGCCTGATTGGAGAGGAAAGGGAATCCCAAGTCCTCCAATCATCTTTTGCCCTTTCAAAACCCCTGGGCTAAGTCACTACCAGCTAGCCCATCACATTTTGTATCAAATTTAACCTAACTCTTCCAACCATGATCTTGAAGCCACCAGCCACCTCTGGAGAAATTCCTCCAACAAACAGAGCTCAGTGAGAAATCCCACAATATTTTGAGGGCTAGGGAGAATGTCAATGATTTTTTCAGGTAATCTTGTGCCCAAGTAATTTTCAGTTGCTTTAAAGTTAAGTACAGAAAAGTCAAAAAGCCCAAGGATGAATTGGTTTCAATCTTTCTGTAAACTGCTTAGATTGAACCCAGAAGAAAGTAAAGCAATGTTCGCTTTTCACAAATGAAAGGCAGCCAGATCCCTTCAGTGGTCCACAGCAGGAGCCAGGGGGTGCTAAAGCACCCAGTCAGCTGAGGAGGGAGCATAGGAGGAACTGTTCCACCCAGTGGCAACAAGTAGGGACTGCACGGGGCGCACATGCACCCTTTGAGAGCATTGGTGCACCCCTTGTCAGGCTTCATTCCCTGCTTAGGTGACAGGTTGTGGGGCAGGTGGGAGTGCCAGTGCCTGCTGTGAGAGCACCAGCCAGAATGAAGCAGTGGATGAAGTGGCTGCAACACTCCCGGAAATGGCTGTGGCTGCTTCTGGGAGCTCCACGGCCACTTTCAAGTGAGTACAATCGGCCGCGGGCAACCCACCCCCACCCCCATGGTTGGCGAGATTGGAGAGGGAGTGGTCCCCCCACGGCCAGTTGGCTAGATTGGTCGCATGGGGACCCACCCCCCGGGGCCTTGACTGGTCACTGAGTGGGCACATGCCTCCCCTGACTCAGACTGCACCAGTTGCCCATGGTTCCACTAGACCCCCAACTGGGGTCTGCTGGGAAAGGCGGAGGAAGCTGGCTAAGCATGGAGCATACCTGTGTGCTTGGCCCAGCTCCTGGCTCGGGCAGGGGAGTAAAGACAATACTGCAAGCTTCCCCGCAGCTGGGAGCTAGACTGATCACTAGGCCACACCCTCTGCTTGGCCAGTGAGTCAGCCAGGGGTGGGGAGGGGAAGGGCCCTCATTGTGGGCTTCCCACCTCCTGTCCCAGTCACAGCGTGGCTGGCAGAGTCCAAAGCCAGATGGGGCAGGGGTGTTTTCTGCCCTACTCCCTTCTCAGCTGGTCTGCCAGCTGATCAGGGGGCATAGCTGGGTGATTGCCCCAGTTCCTGGCTGCAGGAAAGCCTGAAGTGGGGGCCTTATGCCCCCACCTGAGCTGATCACCTGGCCACACCCCCTGCTCAGCTGGCAGGCCAGCTGAGAAGGGAGTGGGGTGGGGGGGAAATGCCTCCCTCAACCTGGCTGTGGACCCCCAGCCAAGCTGCGCTGGGGACAGGTGGTGGGAGCCCCTTAGTGGGGGCCATTTCTGCCCCCGTTCCCTCCTAAGCTGGCCCACTGGTCAGGTGATTGCCCCAGCTCCCAGCTCAGGTGAGGGTGTAAGCTCCCACTCTGGGCTTCCCCGAACCCAGGAGCCAGGCCAATAACCTGGCAACACTTCCTCCCAGGCCGGCAGACTGGCTGAGCAGAGACTGAGGAAAACAACAGCAACCTCCTCCCACTCCCTCTCTCAACACCATTTCAGATCCCCAGCCAACTGCACCTGGCATGGGGGAGGGGTGGAGTCTACAGTGTGGGCTTTACTCCTCTCACCCAAGCTGGGAGCTGGGGCAATACCCTAGCCATGCTCCCTCCCCAGCCAGTGGGCTAGCTGAGGAAGTGGGGGGTGAAATGCCTCCCCCGATGTGTCCAGCAGAGGGGGAAGCCTGCTGTGGGATGCAGTATTCCCCATGCCCAAGTTGAGAGCTGGGCCAATTCGTCTACCTGAGAAGGATGTAGGGGTCGGCCCACAGGAACCTGCCCAGCCCCTGGCTGCCTAGCTCCTGGGGACGGAAAAGTCCCTGCTGCTGGCTGGGGGTGGGGCTCTAGGGGCGGAGCAGAAAATACACTATAATCGCATCTTACGCGGGGGTTACATTCTAAAGGCAGCACGTAAGACGAAAATTGTGTATAGTGAAATCGCATATTACCATGCCAGCAGTGACTGTCTCTACCTCCAAAACCTCCCGCCGCCGCCGCGGAGCTGTGCGACTGGCAGAAGAGGCGCAGCGTGGGGTGGTGGTAGGGATGGCTGCATGCCACCCAGCCACCACCACGCCCAGTGGCTGCCCACACAGCTCCAGGCATGTCTCCATGGCGGCAGCAGGAGGGTTTAGAGGCAGAGGCAGTCACCACTGGCAGCGTGGTGGTGGCCAGTCCTCTAGGTAAGTGGCAGTGCCGCAAGCAAACTCAAGCCCCGTGCTCCCCTCCCCACCCGCGTATAGTTGAATTCACACAAGTTAAATGTGCATATGATGCGACTGACCTGTACAGCCCAGGGCTGCACAGCATCCTGGGATGTTGGAGGAATATGAGTTAAGCTGAATTGGGAGCGGGTCTGGGAAAGAAGTTCCACAAACTGGTTTGACCTAAATGAGGTAAGCCTGATACTACATCCAACAAGGTTCATCATAAACCAATTTTGGACATTCTGAAACGGGTTTGTGTGCACTGAACTTCTGTTCTGTTATAGGTTTAAAATGGATTCCTGATCACTTAAACCGGTTTATGCGTAACTTCTGTTCCTAATCTAAGTGCCCAAGTAACTTAATTTTCAAATACTGCCAATCCACAACATATTATGGATAATGTTGAAAAATAAAATCAGAGTTCAAGTATCAGGAAATTAACAAAATTAAGAATAAACTATATTGCAACTGATATTGAAAGACCTACAACATGGGAAAGAGTTTCTTACCACAACAATTCAATAGTATTAAATATCACTGAAAGTTAAGGCCATGTGCAGGCATTATGGCTGCCTATAAACATGCTCATTTCTGAGCTGTTCTACATTTCAATTAGAATGTTCTAGCTTTGCCTCACCATCACATGTACTAAGCCCCCATGTTTTAAAGTGGCCACAGGGGCGCTTTATGTAAAATGTGTTAAATAAGGTTTAGATAAAGCATCCCACAGTGATTTTTAAATACACAGAGGCTTAATACATGTGACAGGAGGTGTTTTTATTAGAGTTCTAATTTATTTATTTTATTATAGTTTATTTTATGATAGTTTATTTTATCAGTTCTGGGAACTGATTCAATTAAAATGTTCCCATTCACCCCCAAGCACACGCATAGGCAGCCTAATTTCTGCCTGGAGTTACCACTTTCCCAGTACAAACTACAAGTGTACATGAACTCATTCAACTTCTCCCAGGGGAAATTCCTCCTCCTAGAGAAAGAGCTACCATGTGCCAATTAGGGATGTAGATATTGTTTAAAAAATATATAATCGGAGGAGGTTAAATGGATATTGGTTAAATAGTTACATGATAGGTCATACCTAGTTTAGCGACCTGTCAGGAATGGACCTGGCCCCTTATGTCTTCACTGCGCTCCCAACGCTACACAGGTCCCAAGCCACTGGCAGGGAGCCACAGGAGGGAGGCAGAGAGCATTGCTGGGACAACAGGGCTGGGACTGTCCAGCTACCGATTCACAGTTTCTTTTCACCCCATGGCCAGGGGCTGGAGCTGTAGAAAGAGCTGGGTCTGTGGACCTCCCCTGTGCCTGGATCCCACCACTTTGGGGAGGAAGGGAGATGCCAGGCCTCCCACAGGGTTCAGGTGGGTCCTTCCTGCTGCAGCAGTGAGACTCCTGGCCATGTGGTAGGTCTGTCTGGCCCCCCCTGCAGCTGTAGGGCCAGGCTGCCTGTGCCTCCTGCCACACTTGTGCTACTGCAGACCAGATCTGGAAAACTTCTCCATGCTGCCATGAGGGGTTTTCCCCAGCTTGCCCCAAGGGAAGAGGGTGTCTAATCCTAGTGAGGCAGCCTCTGCACGTGCACTGCATCCTTCCCTCTCCTACTAATGGTGCTGGGACCATGTGAGGCCTGGCCCAGCCCTGAGGTGGGATTAAATGCACAGCTGGCTCAGCCCAAGAAGGCATTGTGGTAGCTGAAGCAGTGCTAGGTCTGAGGGGTCACCACCAGCCCCTTGCATGACGACTGAAGCTCTACATTTCTGAGAGCTGGTGATAGTTGCAGCCCTAATGCTCCCCACAGGATCCCTGCAGTGCCGTTTCCCCTCAGGAAAGCCCTGTGGCTGTGTTCTCCATGCAAGGGGCCAGCACTGACCCTTCAGACCCAGCACTGTCTACTCCAGATGCCCTGGTGCTTCCTCTGGCCCAGCCAACCACGCTCTCAGCCCCACCTCAGAGCTGGGCCAGGCCTCGTGTGAACCTGGTCTGGGGAAGTCACGGGGAATCCTTCCTCATTGCACCACTACCCACAGGAAACAGAAGTGGAGCAGCTACTGCTCTTCAAGACTTGCATTGGTGAAAATTTCTGAGAAATGAGTGCCTATTCATGGTCTAAATGACTGTTCAATGATTTTCACAGCATAGAGTGTGACATGAACACTACAGGAATTTCAGACAATCTAAAGCTAAAGTTCTTATTACTTGACTGATTGCCATTCTAACACTAAAGTTCATTTTCCTGCATTTAATATTCTATATCACTTTGGAATGACACCTACTGGTTGTAATTCTAATTTTGCATAGACTTAAATGAAAAATAGCATAAAAGCAGAAAGTCTTTTTTGCAAATTATAATCACTAACAGACCTCAGATACACACATCTTTGCCAAAATTGAAAAGATTTAACCAGCAGCTCCTTACGTAACTTAGTGACTTATATGAGGTGGTTCTCATTCTAATTCTGTAGAGAAACAGAGAAATGCTGATGAGCTTCAGTACTTAAATATACATAAATTATCACGAATATATGCTATTAATTTATCCAAATCTTAAGAATAAATCACTATAAATGGTTCACACTTACACAATCCCTGCCCCAGAGAAAAACTTCATTTACGTCCAAGTGTTTATAGACACAAAGCTCACAATTTAAACTATATATCTTTGTATCTGAATACACTCTAAGCCAATTCCAACTATATATTTGCACGCACTTATGGAATCTCCAATAGGTTACAAGAAAGAATAGATTAATCTTTGTAGGAATAGAATCTGCTATAGGAATACATTCTGACAGACAAAACACAAAGAAAAAACCTTCTACTATTCTATTTCTACAAAGAAATAATGTATGAGTTCCTAAATCATGTTATTTCATTAAGTCCATGTTACAACGGTGAAAGCTTTTTGTTAGGTTTTTGGGATACAATCCCTTGTCTTAAAGCTGAAAAGAAACAAAACAAAAGCAGGCAGCATGACTTTCCCTCACACTAGGAGGATAACACAGCCCCCAAAGTATAGGTTAGAAGTAAGGAGGTTGGAAAGGACACAAAGGTTTAATAAGCATACCTGGAGGATAGTAATGCCAATCTACAGAGATTTGGAGGAACTAGTAAACACCCAAGGTGAAAAAAGTGGACAAAATAACCTACAAAAAATTCTCTCTGAAAATTTCGCACACTCCCGAGTTACTTGCTTAAGAAAAGGAATAAGAGGCATTTGTTTTTTATATAAGAATTTTACAAGATGCTTGGCTTTTTATATTTTATGTGAAAGCATCAGGTCATCACATGGGTCATCACATGGTAAAAGTCCATTCATGAGCCATGCCTTACTCTCTGCTCCAGGATCCCATAAGTCTAATTCTGGCTCTGCTTGAAGGAGGGACATTTCTTTTCTTTAAAGAATATTCTGTTTGTATTTACATTTTTAGGCAAACATTTTCTATAGGAAGTGCCTAATTTCAGGTATCCAAATCCATATTTAGGAACGCTGAATATGTGGCCTTTATGGGGTACTACAATATATTTTTCTATGGCTTTGTCCAGCCTCATTTCCAATGTCTCTAGCAATGAGACTCTCAAGAGTTATGAGAAGTTGTCTTAGCGTTTCCTTGCCAGTGGCCACACTATGATGTCTGCCAGTTCCTTAAGCACTCTTGGGTGCAATCTGTCTGGACCAGCTGATTTGTGTACAGGTGTTGCTTCACAAGGTCCATGACAACGACGGGTGTATATTTACCCTCACCCTAGCTATGCCACATCATGTTAGGTAGGGTGGTCCCTACAGGCTTTGGAAAAACTGACACGAAGTAATCATTAAGCAGGTTGTCTTTTTCCTGGGTGTTGGTTGTCACCTGTCCCATTCAGTTTAGCAGGGGTCCGACGTTACCCTTTTCTTTCAACTCCCCACATATTTGAAAAAGGACTTCTTATTGTCCTTGATTCATGTAGCCAGTTGGAGTTCAGTTACAGCCTTTGCTTTCCTGATTTACTCCCTATAGGTGCGGACCAATGCAGAATACTCTTCCTTAGTGGGGTTTCCTGTCTTCCATCCTTATAAGCCTCTCTTTTTAGACACAGGAGATCCATGCGTTCCCTGCTGAGCTAAGGGGATTGCTGTACCCTTTTACTACCTTTCCCTTGAAGGACACCCCTTATGCTTCTAGGATTGTTCCCTTAAGGAGCAACCATTCATCATGAACTCCCTTCCCTTGCAAGTAATGGCCTCTCAGGGCCTCGACGACAAGCCTCCTCTCCTGACAACTTTTCTCTCTCCATGTATAATACTCTAGATAATTATTTTCTTCCTACATCCCAGTGACCTTCTGAGGTATTTAATTCACTACTTGTAAAGAGCTCTGATATTTACTACTTGTAAAGACCTTGCAGGAGAAGCTGAGAGGAGCAACCAGGCACACGTGGGGCACCACACACACATGTGCCCCCTAACCTTACCAGTGGTGGCTGAGACAGCAGAGGTAGTGGCAGGGGCAGCAGCAGCTGATCCCCTGAAGGTAAGTGAGGTAGAGGAACCAGCGCAGCTACGGAGGATCTGGAGGAGGAGGATTATATGGTAGAATGGGTAGCAAACTGGCTCAGAGGTCACACTCAGAGGGTGGTGGTGGATGGGTCAGTGTCAACCTGGAAAGATGTGTGCAGTAGAGTCCCTCAGGTCTCAGTTCTGAGGCTGGTGCTATTCAACATTTTCATCAGTGATCTGGACAAAGGGGTGGGAAAAACCCTGTTCAAATTCACATATAACATAGGATGAAGCTAACACCCTGGAGAGGAACCACCAGATCCAGGCTGACCTCAACAACAGGTTGGGGAAGTGGACAGAGAGCAAAAGAATGCAATTCAGTAAGGAGAAGTGCAAGGTGCTGCATCGAGGGAGGAAGAACTGCCATCATACCTACAGGCTGGGGGACGACCTTCTCAGCACCACTGAGGCGGAAAGAGATCTTGGAGTAACTGTTGACTCCAGGATGAACGCGAGTCATCAATTTTATGAAGTAGCCAGCAGAGTGAATCACACCTTGTCGTGCATCCATAGATGATTCACAAACAGGTCCAGGGAGGTGATTCTCCCTCTCTACTTGTCACTGGTTAGGCCACAGCTGGAGTACTGCATCCAGTTCTGGACACTGCAGTTCAAGCAGGATGCGGACAACCTGGAGAGAATCCAAAAAAGAGCCACTCATCTGATTGGAGGCCTGCAAGGAAGGCCCTACGAGGAAAGGCTGAGGGACCTTAACCTCTTCAGCTTCTCCAAGAGAAAGCTGAGGGGGGACCTTGTGGCAGTGTACAAATTCATAAGAGGAGAGCAACATGAAGTAGGCAAGGATCTGTTTACCGGGCCCTCCCCAAGAACAACAAGGAACAACGGCCATAAGCAATTGGAGAGAAGGTTTAGACTGGACATTACAAAAAAGTTCTTTAAGATCAGGGTTGCCAGGATCGGGAATGAGCTTCCAAGGGAGGTGGTGCTCACCCCACCCTTTTGGGTCTTCAAGAGGAGACTAGATAGGCACCTGGCTGGGATCACATGAGCCCAGGTTTGGTGACCTTTTTCTTGTCTACCAGGAGCAGACAAGATTGCCCAATGATTTCAACCCTAGAATCTATATCTTTTGGACCTGAGGGGCTGTAAATAAGGCTACATGCAACTCACACCAAAGTGTGTCCAAGTCCTGCTATAAAATCTCTGCACTGCCAGGCACTCTGGTGCCACAGCTTAATCTGCAGTAAAGAAAAAGAGTGCTGCAGCTGTGTACACACGTTCAGTAAGACCCTTATGACCATTAAAATTAAACCTCAAGAAAAGTTTCTGTCTTCTTTAATCTGCAGGCCAATGATTCTCAACCAGTGTGCTATGAGATCTTTTCACGTGTCCCTGGGGTGCCACACACTGTTAAGTGTGCTAGCTAACATGATTCACAAGATAAAACTAGAGATCTGAAATAGGAATCCATAGTGTAAAAAAAAATTCTGATCTACTGTGGTCTTTCTGAGATCTTTTCAGCAGAATTCCTGTATTTTTTTTCTGTAGTCAAAAAACAAGTGAAAACCAAGAGCTGGCATTTTCTGAAGGATGCTTTGAGTCTATCGAGGGGTGTTCTGCATCTAAAAAGGTTAAGAACTGCTGTTGCAGGCATTTAAACATTGGTAAATGATCTGAATTCTCCCAAACTCTGCCAGTTTGCCATACTTTGCAGCTGACAACACTGTAATTATTAGTAATCTTGTTTTAAACCTATAATCGCAATATCTTAATCACTGTTTGAGTAAACAGTAGTAATTAAATACTAAGCAAAAAGTGATAATTAGTCATGCAACTACCAACACTGATGCTACACTAAACATATTCGTTTACATTTGAAGCTGAAAATGAAGCGAAGTAAAAATAAATATATAAACTTTAAGATTTTTTTCCCTCTGAAGTATTACTGAAATAACACTAGGCATATTACTAGTTATATCCTATTTAAGTCGTCCCCAGAAATTTGGCAGCTGTTCTCAAGATTAGCTTCCAATACAGTACTGTTAACTAATTCATTAACATTAAGACCAAATGTTAACTATGAACAAACCACTTAAATGTACCAACAAGTGTTTCCAAAGAAAAGCTGATATAAGTTACAAGTAAGTCACATATTGTGGTGGAATCAAAAAAATAAGAGTACACAAAAATAATGTGACAGAGAGCTGACCAAATGTTTACCATAAAGTTACCATAAAGAGGAAGTGAATTTCCAATTCACAAAACTGCCTTTTCCTGAAACTTCCTGATTCAATTAACTCCAGCTAATACAGACTTCTTTTTTTCTGTAAGAGCTCCTGTGGCTGTCTCTTGTCCCTGCAGTGGTATGGGAGAGCAACTATTACCAAAGCCCTCTGCTACCAAATGCTACCAAAGCTCCTGCTTTGTTGTCCAGATCAAATGACTCTGTAAGCCATAGGTTGCTGACTCCTGTGTTGCACTTTTTAACTTGGAAAAAGAAAAAATCATTGCATGTACTTAAGAAGACCATGACAATGTCCCTTACCAATGCATGCCCAAATGCTTGGCTGACATCTCTCACTACTACAAAACTAGTCTAATGAAATATATCACCAAGCAAATCTTGCTTTCCTATACCTTCCAACAGTGAGATCTGTTTTATTCTACCTGAAGTGTACTAGTTGTAGAATAAACTCTAAATCTGAGATTAAAAGAATACTGCATTTATATGCATGCACATAAATCCCTACTCATCTTTTCAAAATGTGGGTGAGCATTCCTAAAACTTAATCTACAAACAGCAACCAAAAAATTTGTGCTTTGTAACAGAACCTCTCAATACACAGCAAAAGTAAACACACACAAAATCCCATGAGAGCATATTCAACTTCAAGAACTTCCAATTGATAATGCTCTTATTCTAAACTGTATATTTAGATATTCATGGTAACAGTCAGGTGCTTAAACTTACCCTATTGATATTGCTGTTGCTTAAAATAATCTGAATTAGTTTTTTCTTAAATTCGTGTAGCTTCTTGAAACACTTTTTCAGAACATAATTAGATAATTTAGAATCAGTTATTAAACTGTTCAAAACACAAATTGCCTCGGTCATAAATTGTGTGACTGGAAGTTTAGGACTGTTATAGTAAATAATCAGGCCATCAAGCAACTGAGAGACAGAATCTGATACTGTGGAGAAGTTGTTTTCAAGCTTTGTAAAATCAGCTTGAAAAATTCCTGCTTCTGTCAGTTTTCTTAGTTCAAGTAGATGCTGCAAAAACTGCATATGAGCAATAAGAGTTTTTTCCTTGCCAGTACAATATGAAGTCAATTTAGGAAGTATTTCAGAACAAAATTTAGAAGATGATGTGTTACAACTAAGCTCAGAGTCCAGAAAAGTATGTGATAAGTCTAAAGTATCAAATGCATAGTCACTAGATACATCACACCCAGAATCTTCTAGCTGGCTTGGATTTATAGAGTTTATAAACTCCTGATCCGGCGACATTTCAGTAAAGGCATCTGGATTCCCTGAAACACAAACATGAAAGTTACATTTGTATTTTTAAGATGCTTACACATAGAATGCATCTATTATTTTTCTTCCTCTTTTTTGTTATTTAAAACTTCCCTGCAATAACATGGATTAAGCAGTTATTTCCCTCTAATCCATACAAACATGACTGGAATTTAAAATTAATTTTAATAAAAGGTAGAGCTCTTTAAAACCAACATACATTTATAAATCTCTGGCATAAACAGGTCATCCAACCTTATGAAGTGTAGTTTGAATACGTTCTTCAATAGCTGGAACGTCATACACATTATTATAAGCTTAAAATAGGACCTACATTTCTATAAGTTTCAAACCTAAAAAATATATGCTACATCCTATATCACACCAGTTTTCCCCGCCCCCGGAAGGTTAGGGTGGATTTTTTTTTATTGACAATTAACATAATTGTAATTGTGTTAACTAATCTCTTTGCTATATTTTCTACAGTAAAATATACCTCACAGAAAACTTTTTTATTTATAATTTAACAAGCAAATTTGCATGTTCATTTGCTTCTTCCTACATTCTAGAATAGATGACAGTTCATAAGCATAATGTGTCTAATACAGTGGTTGGCAATTATTTGGGCTCATGGGCCACATAGGGAGTTTTGGAGCTACCACAGGCTGGGTTAGTACCACCCCCTGCATCATAGGGGTGGTATTATACCTCTCTATGTAGGATGGGGCCACAGGCAGAAGGGAGCTGGCATGGGAGAGGCGGACTGGCATGGCCATCAGTGGCCCAGAGGCAGTGCTGGTGGAGGCAGCAGTGGTGGTAGGGAGCTGCTGCAGAGCAGCTCTAAGTGGGCTCTGGGTTCTGCTTTTTCCCATTGCTGCTGCCACTCATAGTGGCCAAGAGTGGGCACTGCAGGGACCCTGACCCCCCATGTGCGGCAGGCTGGGACTAGGGCCAGCATTGTACTCTCAGCCCAGGGCTTGGTCCCTGCCCATGCTGGTTTCCATATGGCTAGGTCCACAGATGGCAGAAGCCAGAAGGAACTTCCTCCATTGTCACCACCTCCATTGTCTCCACTCCTGGGCCTCTGCCACTGCCAGAGCTGCCTCCAAGCTGCCCTTGTACTCCAAGGAGGGGCTGGAACTGTTCTCTAGCTTTGGCAGCAGCAACCTCAGCACAAAGGCAGTGGCGACAGCAGCAGTTCCTTGGAGACCAGTGCGGCAGGGCTCAAGCCCCAGGCTGAGCTCATGGCCCCAGTCCTGACTTGTCTTGCATGGTGGAGTTGGGGTCCCTTCAGACTCGCCTGCCCCAGCCATGATGAGCAGCAGCAGGAAAAAGAGGGAGCCAGAGCCCACATGGGGCTGCCACCACCGCTCATCATGGCCAGAGCGAGCAGGTCTTGAGTGAGTGCTGCAGGGACTCCAACCCCCTATTTAAGGCAGGCCAGGGCTGCATGCCTTACAAGGCTGTGCCCACATGGGTCCCGGCCAGTGTCCATGAGGCCAGAACCCAGGCCAACAGTGGCCAAAAGAAGCCACTACTGCTTTCAGGGCTGCCAGGAAATGGAATCCAGCCCTGGAACTGACCCAGCACCTCTGCATGCCCGAGGTGGTGGAATGTGCCATAGGATGGATGAAGCCTGAGTCAGGCAGGACTGAGGGACCCACTGCAGGCCAGACAAAGTCCCTGCAGCCTGTAGGCCATATTTTGCCCACCTCTGGTCTAAGGGCATGAGTACATTTTCATGTGATAAACTAAGCCAGTGCTTTTTAATCTGTGGTCTGTGTTCCCCTGCAGGTCCACTGCCTATATCTATAGTGTCATGGCAGGGTCCTCCAGGAGGGCCGTGATCTCCTTGAGGCCTCTTTTTCCGTGCCAAGTCGGCCAAAGGGCACATCAGACTGACCTTCAGATTCTTGCCCGCCACATCTTTGCTGTTAGATAAGGTTGGGAGTGTGCTCCTTGGGCACAGCTAGTTGGGACCTCTGTCCCCGTGATTTTCCGGACTCTCCAGGGGTCTCCCTGTGTGATGGGTGCTTCCCAGGCACCCAAGCCTTATAGGCCACGCGTGGCTCCAACCACCCCGATACCACGCCCCAAGCCTCGCAGATGGGATAGACATTGGTCTTTCTCTATACATACACTGCCCGCTCCCTGGGGCCTCCTCTGTACACTCGCCCGCTCCCTGGGACCTCCTCTGTACACTCGCCCGCTCCCTGGGGCTCTTCATGCCCGCTCTGGGTCTTCTCTAGAATACCGCCCCTCTCTTAGGGATCTCTCCCCAATGCTGCCCCTTTCCTAGGGCTCTCTACATGCACTCTGGGCCTTCTCGGTAGTGCTGCCCCTCTCAGGGCCCTTCTCTGTAATATCGCCCCTCTCTGGGGCCTTCCCTATGAAGCCACCCCATTCCTGGGGACTTCTGTGCCCACTCTGGGACTTCCTGGTTGAGCCAAATGTCTCTCAGGCCCACCGCACTGCTACCCCCTTTCTCCAGAGCTCACCGCACCACTACCCCCTCTCGCCGGGGTTTACCGCAGTACTCCCCACTTCTCTGGGGTTTATCACAGTACTATGCATTCCACAGGGGCTCGCTATACCCACCATGGGGCTTCTCAGTAGTATCCTTTCTCTGGGGCTTGCAACACCCACACTGGGGCTTCTCAGAAGTGAGACCTCCCTTCTGGGGCTCGCCATGCCCAACTTGGGCTACTCAATATGGTCTTCTCTCTGGGGCTCACCACACCCATGCTTGGGCTTCTCAAAAGTGCCCCTCTCTAGGACTGGGGTCTATACACCCCATATGCTGCACCCTCCTGTGAGGCCCCTATGAGTATGCTCCACCCTCACTGACACCAGGGTCCCCACGCCACTGGGGGTTCCCCTTGAGGCCTCCTCCAACCCCTAATAGCCTCACCCTAGCCACCGGTGTAATAGCAAAACAAAACACAAGCCCCTAGGCTGTAACACAACCCAAAGCCACCTGGCTATAACTTAACATCATTGCTTAAGCCTCCAGAGCTGCCATAAGCTGTACTTGCGATTCTTGCATCCTAACTCCAGGAGCTCCTGCCTCTCTGGCTGCTGGCAGAGAACTCCCAGCCTGGTCTCAGCCCTGGGCTTTATGAGGGCCAGGCCCTGCCCCCTCCAGTCAGCTGGCTTCCTGGTTGCCCCGGGAAACCCACAGCTGAGCTCCTTATTCCCTGCCAGGGCTCTCTCTCCTACACTATTTGCAGTATACCAGCTACTCTACAGCAATTGTCTATATGTTACTCCATATTAAATGCAAGTTAAATCTCCCTTCAAAGAAAGAAGGATATGTGAGATACAGTGTATTAGCTACTTTGAGGTAAATACTAGGTAAATCAACACAGTAACATGTTCATGCAGCCATGCCCTAAGCATACATTTGGTTACAAGAAGTAATAGAAAAAAAACAGCAAATTTATGGACTTGTCCATACATGGAAAATGAATAGCATTCTAGAATTCAGTAACATATTTTTAAAATCACTTCAACCTGCTCTTATAACCACGTTGTTAAAGATATTTAGGTTTAACATCATCAATGGGGCACACAATTTTAATTTAAATACCTTAAAAATCTTACCCTAACTCTGGACACAATTGTATACCTGCTTCTAGCTGAAATAAAAGGAAACATTCCATTTGTGGGGAAAAGAGGAGAAGGAGAATAGAAATACATTTTTAGAATGAGTTATAAATGTAACTACTATTATCACATGTAACTACTAGGGCACATCTACATGAGATGTTTACCGCAGAGTTGCTCAATTAGCAGTAAAGTCTACATGTATCACGTATAGCCCTATCAGGCCACAGTAAATTAATTAACTCCACCATACGAATACTACCCTGCAGAGGCATTCTTTATCATGCAGCAACCATTGTGTAGATGCAGAGGGGCTGGCTAGCTTCATATTGTAGCACCCTTGTGCCCCATCCAGCCCCTCCTCATCAAGTTAAGCCAGTGTGCAACAGTCCCAGGCTGGCAAGCTGACCTCCCAACCTCTCTGCCAGCTGGGTCTGCTCTGCTTCAGCTCATCACGCTGCAGTCTCAGGTGCACGTTAATGCTGTCCCCAGGAACAATAAATTATGGCATGAACTATTCTGGAATTTATTGCTATGTGCTATTTACATGTATAGATGTATCCAGTATGCATGAAACCTTTCATATTTGGTAAATGCTCTTAAGTGGGGAGTGTATGCATGTTAAGGCAGGAAAAGATGAGCTAATTACCCTCTAAGCGTGTCAGAGATCATCCTTTTCAGGAAAGGATTATCTCCAACTGGTGTTAGGGAGTCTGCTCCACAAAGCTAATGCCAACAATTTGTAGCCCTCATGCATGTCAGAAAGCACTGCTCTCAGCCCTGTCACATGGACCAGCTATCATTCAGAAGTCTACTATCCTGAGATGACAGCTGTGGATGGCTAGGTGAGTGGGGAGGGAGAAAAGGGGACAAGGAAATGAGGAGAGGGGAAAGAAGGGAAAGAGGAAAGGGCAGGGGAAAGGGAGGAGGGTGGGGGGTAGGAGCCCAGCAGTGTCTGGATCCAGGTGAGACCCAATCCTGACCTGCAGGGTATGATGTGAGCCTGATCAGGGCAGACAAGCCCAGTAGGGCTCCATGCCAGGATGTGTGAGCCAGTGCAGGCCAGATTGGGGCAGGGAGGATCCTGGAACAGGACAGCCTGTACTACCACTGGAGATTCAGCAAGATGGGAAGGCATGGAGCAGATTTGACAGCTACTAGCCATGCCTCTGCTTGCCAGCCCCAGTCCTTGACAGATGCCCCACTCTCTGGTCACCATCTTGGGGTGTCATGGGACCAATGTCCCAGGGCCAGCAGCAGTGGAGCTCAAAACAGGGCACAGGCTGGCAGGGGTCTCTGGAGCTGGGCTGGGCTGCACTAGCAGGGAGAGTGATGAGCTGGCCCAGTTCCATAGAGCCCCTGCCGACTGGGACCCTGCGCTCCTGCCACCCTGCTCTGGGCCCTGCCAGCACTGGCCCTGGGACACCAGTGTGGGCCCTGTGCTCCCAGTGGCTCCTGTATCTGCTCACTCCCAGTGTCTCCCCAGCCCCGCAGTACAGGCAGGGGGCACAGCCCCAAACTCCTGCTCCCCAGCAGGGAAGGAACTGGTGCAGAATGTGGGGAAAAGTGGCCCCTACCCTGCCCTGTGGCCAGCGCTCCCTGCTGCAGCCACTCACAGCCCACGCAGGGCAGTCCTGAGCAGGCACAGGAAGCCCCAGGCAGGCTGCAACCAGCTGCAGTCCAGAGCACCAGGCACGGGGTGGGAAAGGGGCCGCTTTTCCCCGCGCTCAGATTTTCCCCAGGCTCCTTCTCTGTCTAGGGTCCTCCCCGCCCTCCCCCTTTCCTGAGTTTCTGGCCAGGGCAGCCACGTGGTCCTGGGCCAGAAGCTCCTGCTATGAATTCCAGCTGGAGGGTGGGGCCAGGCGGACCCTGCTGTTGAAGGAGCCCACCAGGCTTCCCCTGGGTCCTACTAAACTTGGTTCCTGTCATTTTTGACATTTTGGCAGAAAAATATTAATTTTCTACATTTTTTAAGGGCCCCGCAGGCTGGATAGAATGGCCTAACAAGTCATATCTGGCCCATGGCCCGTATTTTGCTGCCCCCCTTCTACAGGCTAGTCAGAGTTGTGCATACCAGACAGGGTATTAACTCTAAATGTTTGACTATTCACAGTGCATGGTAACTTTAACACTGTCCAACATTCCTTAGAGTTAGCGCAAGTAATTGTAACATGTAAATACTACACCTGTATAGGTTCCACTCTTCAGTCTAGCAGAAGATGAAAGAGACTGCTAGTCTGAAATGTTGCTGATAGATGCAGGTTCTCTATCTACAAGACTCAAAGCCATTTTAGAAAGTCATTAAAAAAGAAAAAAAAAGCAGAAAAAAATTCAGCTGCAATGTCATAACTGTTTTTTTCCTGCTCTACTGTACTAAGGCGTGTTGACAGACACCTTGCTCTGAGGGATTTGCTGCTAATTCAGACTAGATTGCTCTTTAGAAATATCAATGTTTATGCTGCAATGTTATCCTAAAAAGACTGATCCCAACAGTACAGCAAAGATACCTTTCAATCCTGTGTGCTACTAATGTACAGGGTCTACACAACATAACCTTCTCATATTCCAAGTTCAGCAGCCTATGACCATGAAAAGTACCATGAAAATCCCTTACAATTTTGATACGGAGTGAAAAATGACTTGATATACTATCTACTGTTAAAGATACACAGTCTGCTGTTAAAGAAGTATAATTGGTAGGATTTGAAAGAATGAATAATGAACTAGTATAGAACATGAAGAAAAACAAGCATTATTGTCTGTACTTTTATGACAGCTCAAAGTAGAAAAATACTGTAGTTTTAAATGATCAATTAAATTAGATGAAGAGGATTTATCTTCTCACACATGCATTTTTCATTAGGACTTTGGTAATTCCTTCCCTGCCCCTATATAATTTCTGGTACCGTTAATCATCCTAATGTCTTTTTATTATATAACTTTCCAGAGAATGCTGTGTTGGTGAATGTAACTATTTTGAAAGCAGTATCTGGTATCACAAGAAAGTATTAAGAGCCAACAGATACACTGTCTCACAGTGAATGCCTTGCAGTCTCACAGAAGACAATGGGACAACAAGCAGGGTTAACTACAGAGTAATGTTTTTTAGTTTGGCTCTCAGTAAGTAACAAGAAAAAGAAATCTTTTTCAGATTATACTTAAACAATTCCATTTTATAGTCAGATGATAAGGAAGTCTAATAAAGGCAAATTCTATCTTTGATATCTTAAAATGTGCTTGTAATGACAGAAAATTAGTTGTACCTTTTTATTTATACTTTCTTATAATGAGGAAAAATATTTTTACTTAAATATTTCTCCAACCCAACCTGTTTGATCCTGACCCCTACATAAAACTATAAGAATTGTGCCTGCAATAAGCATCATTATCCTTTAATTCAGCATCAATCATTTTCACATATTTAGATCTTTTCTCTAATGCTGTAGTCCAGGGGTCAGTAGCCTATAGTCCATGGGCCAGATCCAGGCTGCAAAGAGATTGGATCTGATGTGCAAAGGTTCAATCTGGACTGTTACTAAAGGTCCTTTGATCCCCAGCTGTTGGGTCCCCCGAATATCCCTAGTAAGCCACAGGGGCTTACAGGCACTTTTACCTATCTTGCATTGGGCGGGAACGGTCGCTCCTTGGGCTCGGAGGATCGTCTCCTTGAGGAACGCCCACCCTTCATGGACGTCCATGTCCTTAACCCTACAGTCCCGCAGCTCCTCGTCAACTAGCCTCCTGAGCTCTCTGAAATTGGCCCTTTTGAAGTCTAGGACCCTAGTCCTAGCGTGGGCCCTATCTACACTACACCGGACAGCAAATTCTATCAGGCGATGGTTGCTGTCTCCCAGGGAGTCCCGTACCTGGAGCCCTGCAACCAGATTGTCCCCCAAGACCAGGACCAGATCCA